>OY744483.1:161495744-162189744 GCA_963556165.1 Tipula helvola
GGTGATGAAGAATCGGATTCTAATATTCCTATTGTTTTTCTTTTATTTTCAGTTAAAGTATGCATTTAGAATATGTAATAGACGATTTTGCTCAGGAACCCAGTTAATCGACATACCAACATCGAACGATAATTGTGAAGGTAAATTTTTCTATGATTAAATAATATTAAATATATTGTTTTATTCTTAAAAATTATGTATATTCGTTTACATATTTAATATATAATAATAAATAATGATTAATGTGTTTATGTGAATGTGAATCAACCCGCAACCCTAAATATATTAATTTATGAATATAAGTATTTTCATTTCATTTCATTTAACATTCTTTGGCTCTCTAAATATATATGTAAGTATGTATACGAGTACGGTTACTACAATTTGGCAATATTATTTACTAGGCTCATTAAGACTATCATACATTTCACCGGTTTTCGGATCTAACACCTCAAACTCTTCAAATTCCATTTCGTCGTATTTTTTTTGCACCTTTAATTTTGTATCGTTAGCCACATAAAATTTCTCATCAAATTTAACGCCAGCCTGTCGATTCTCCCAGCGCACATATTTTGGTTCTTTTGGTTCTGGAACATCAGTTTGCTGTTGTTGCTGGTTTTCTTGCCGAAAACGTTCCTCTGATTTTTTGATATTTTCAAATGCGGTTGTTAAAATTTCTTTAGCTTCTTCAAATGTTTGAAATTGATTTGATGAATTTGATTCAGCATTTTGTTTGGCAATATTTTCAATATCCTTAATGGATTTTGTTGTAGATGGCGTAGCGTTCTGCATATTAAATGCTAAATCGACATTTTTATTGCGACACACTTTTTTATTATTATTGCTACAACTAATGTCGCCCATTGTTACTGTTGTCACTGTGGTTGTTGGTTTCGATGTGCTGTTATTACTTAATGTGTTGGACAAATTTATATGATTATTAACTGTGACTTGTGTTATTAAATCGACATGACCCGTAGCTAATTGATTATTGATTGTAAAATTATCAGTTGATGATGTTGTTGAGGATGAGGATGAATTGGGTGGTGTTGCTGTAGTTTTTTCGATACATTTTGATTCGATGATACGTGGTGTAGATGATAAATTAATTGCGCCCGTTTCTAATCGATTGACAAGTGTACGCACTGATTCTTCGGCTGCCTCTTCAGGTGACGGAGATCGATTAGCTGATATTATTTCGCCCAATTTATCATATTTTACGTGATTTGTTGTTCCCACCAATTCTAATCGACTCGAACAACTATTTGATTTGACTAATTTAAATTTCACACCTGTAAAGAAATAAAGGATTGTAAGAAAAATTTTTAGTTTATACGTTTAACGTAACCCACCAGAATAATTATCTGGATCACCATTTGCATCCTCTGTTAAACCATCTCCACGTATCTCTTGAATTATCGCCTTTGTAATCGGACTCATGCTCGACGATGTGTTATCGACCACTCGGCCGCCGTAATATGTCACCGAAGATCCACATTCACGTATTTTTTCTAATATATCTTGACTTACGTAATTCGATTCGATAAAATCATCGCCTAAATTTTCGTCACTTGTAAACTGGTTTCTATCTAAATCACCACATTCACACGGTGAACTAAGATCGCCGGATGAAATTCCTGATGATAAACTAGATGAGTCCCATTTTTTTAGATTAGGATTTCCAAAACTGGTATCAATGGTTAAATAACGAAGTGCTTTTTTACGCAAATTATCAGTACTGCATTTGGATTGCGATTTCTGTTCACTGCTAAGCGACAAATTTCCTTTGAGTGCATTCTCAAAAAGTTGTCGAACGTTTTTTACTGTATCAGGATTTGGTAATTCCTCATCGAGCAACTCTTTGTTTACACGAACCGGATGATAGAAAAAATGACGTTTTAAATTAGCTTTATTTGCATCTGTCGGTTTAGCATCTCCGGCTCCTCCAGTTATTTTACAAGATTGCTTGTGAGATTTAACTGGTTTTTCAACGGTTGACTTTTCGATTTTCGTGCGAACTGGTTCAATAATTACAACATTATTATGAGCCAACAATTCTTGAAAACTATAGTCCTGCAGATATTGTATTAGGCCATCAAACTGGGCCTCCTTTTTATTGCGAGTAACCAAATTTTTTTGAAACATTTCTGATTTCATGACTTTGTACCGAATGTGATCAAATTTCTCGGCTTCGTCATCTTCTTCGTCTTCTCCATTTGTTTGTGTGGCCGGCATGACCGCCGCTTGTTTTAGGTTATTCAGTTCAATTATTTCCACCGTGGGTGAGAAACTCTGAAAATCATTGTTTGAATTTTCATCATTTTTACTGGTCATAGTTTTTACTATGTCATCAACTGTGACATAATTTTTCACTATATTTGGAATCGGTTTGATTTCATTGTTTTCAATCTGTTTCTCGGTATCCGCTAATTTTGACCAATAACATCTCACCGAATCAACTTTTTCGTGAAATTCTTGTTCGGTTTCTTGAGGTTGATTTTCTTTATCATCATCGCACGTCGCCATTCCAACTTGTACCGTGGCCGATTCAATAAAATCTGGTCGTTTCGAATCCAAAACACGTAAAATTTGTGGGCGTGACATTTTTTTCGAATTTAATTTTGTGATTGCATTAAAATCCGATTTTTCAGAACTCTTATTGATTTGACACTCGTCGTCGTCTGTTGGTGGCCCGGTTATTTTAATCTCGGGTATTACTTGTCTGATCTCTGTTAATTTAGCTACAATTTCTTCCTTTTCGACTTCGCGTTCGATATGCTTATTGATTTTATTCAAATCTTTTGCATCGATTTCGTCGACTATGATTTTTCTGCCACCTAATTTAACTGTTACACTACTTAATGGGTCGACTGTGTTATTTAAAGAGTCGTGGTCGCTTGAATTAAATGTATCAAGGGAATTTCCACAATCGCTGTCTAATCCTAACTCGTTCAAATATTCTTTATTCTTATCGCTATGTATCTCCTTTATATTCGGTTCGATCTGAATGGAAGGTGCCTCTTTTGGTTGCTCGTCAATTGAAATCGAGTTTAGCACAACAATTTCACAATTTTCTCGCTGTCGCAATCGTTTATGAGCTCGTCCAAATCTTGATATTGAATCGTATATTGTACTCTCATCAACTTTTTCGTCCTCGACCTGTTCACCGATTCGATCGATATCGCCGATTTCTCGTAGCTTAGCGTCAATACGTTCACTTGCTATTAAACTTTTTCCTATTTTTGTATCAGGCAAACTATAAAATTGATGATGATTTATCGAATTATTGGTAATTTCGCGGTAGTGCCCCGTCGAAATGAACGTTAATCGTTCGAGTGTGCCGCATACGCTGTAGTCCGAAAAAGATGTTAATGGTTTGACTTTTGCTTCAAGTTTTACCACTTTAGGCTTGTTAACTTCAGAATACAATGAATCTATGCTTAGCTTGTTGGCTTCGTCGTCGTCAAGTTTTTTCGATTCGCAGCCGATTATAATTTCGGTAATATTTTCGTCAAATTTTAATTCGGCACCAGTCTCGTGATCACTGCCTGCTTCGGACGATAAATAAATAGAATCGTATGAGATAACACTTCGTAAATCGTCTTTTGGTCTCTTCTCGATTTCGCTAGATTTCAGTTCGATCACTAATTTCTGTGATTGGCTAGATTCGCAAGTTCCAGTTTGTGAACAGTTCAGGTCACCGTCGAATGTTTTTTTTGATGTATTTGTTTTAGATGAATCAGTTGTGATCGTTGTGAAGCTAGTGTCAGTCGTTGCCAAACTGTTGTCGTGACAATATTGTTGGGTTAATAAAATTTCATCAAGAACTTTGATTTCGGTGACCGAATCGCTATCCTCACGTTTTGTCGAATAATTTTCTGATGAATCAGAAGTGGTTGAATCCGCTAGTACGATTATCTTAGGTTGAATATCTTCACTGGTGCTACTTGTGCTACTAGTGATTGTTCCTTCAGTCTCGTATGTAATGGTTTGATGAAGTGAATTTTTAAAATAATTCGAATCTAGACTGTCTAAATCACTTTTCTCACCACTTTTATCGTCGTCGTGCTCTGAAGTTTGTGCTGCAAGCTCTATTTCATGTGTCGTATCATAAATTTTGGGATCCTCACCGTCCTCGAATTTATATGAAAATCTGTGGACAACATTAATTGAAATTATTATTTATTTATAAATTTTAATATCATGACATTTGTGATTTACCGATCTTTAAAAAATGTGCGATCCACTAATTTTGCACGCGGAATTAATTGTGATCTTCGATTACGTACACCAGTAATCTGAAGGTCATTAAATGTTTCCTCTCGTATAACAGCCAAACTTCGTGTACGCCTTAAACTACAAGCCTCTGAATTTGGCCCACCAAAATTTATAATACAAGGATGATCGTAAATTTGTTGATCATCAACTGCGTGCTGAGTTGTGCTCGCTGGTTGTAAATCACGATTTAAATTTACAGCGTATAAATTTTCCGAATCTTTCTTTTGTTCGATCCGGGAATATAAATCGAATAGTCCTGTGTATTGTTCCCTTGGGTGGATTATGTGAGTTTTTTTATTCAATGAAATGTCAATACTTGATAAGGAACGCTGTCGCCACCCGGATCCAATATTAGGCCGATCAAATATTTGTGTTGGCCCTGTTGGTGGTGCGGTTTCTTTGAGTCGTACACGATCAACGTAATTATGAGTTGTTTCAGAATTTCTAGAAAATTATACAAGATAAATAAACAAATGAGTATTTTGTTTGTTAATCGCTTTTTTATTATTTAAGATGGTGTATAAGGCGTGGATGTGTATGTAATGTCTGTTGTTATCAGATGTACTTAAAAGTAAATAAGATAACAAAGTTTTAGTTGAAAATGTAAACGATCGCGATCATTTAGCTTATGTTTATTCTTTTAAGAAGAACTCGTGATCATGCTTCATCATTTAAATATTATCATAATATCGGTTGTTCGTTACAAGAAAGTCCCTCGACCACAAGTGAGCGCATTTTCAAACGTGCTAAAATTAACAACAAGATCACATGCGCGAGATAAAAATAATTAATTACAATGAATCATGATCGAACGTCTCTTATATAAGTTCTTACATTTTTCTTATTTCAATTATTATACTTAACCTTCAAAAAATCTTTTATAATTACAAAATACATAATATATAAATTGTATATTTTCAAATCAAGGCTTTTCCATTGATTTTATTACGCAATTACCCGATTTCCCTACTCTTTAATGTAGTGTATGTATGTAATAGTCTTAGTTTAACAGTTCGATCGATGATCATTCATCAATTTGAGAAAACAGTTTGATTCTAGATGGCCTAATTACAAAAATTCTATCTCTGTGATTGACCTAAAAATTAATTCAAAAACAATATAGAAAATTTGCTAATAACGAAATCCGTTAATCAAACTAAAACTTGTTGAAGAAGAGCGATCATCGATCAAAATTTATGTACTCGTAAAAATAAAATAACAATCAATTTGATTTATCTTTTATTATTTTAAGATCTGTTAATTTCAAACTAAACGGTTAGCGGATGTTACTGGATGTCAATTTGCAATGTCATAAAGTGATTCCCCCGAAATTAACTAAAACACAAAGTACCAATTAACATTATTGTACATTGTACATTTATTCGAACAATATGGCGCCGATCGTTGATCGCCGATGACGATTTCGTTCTACTAAATAAAACGTGACATTTGTTCGTTAAATTAACACATTTGGTTAATTATTTAACTCCACAAGTGGTGATTTAATTTGGTTTGCACTGGTAATTAAATTATAATATATGGGATATACAAAAAAATAAAATCTGCATAATTGAATGATCACAATACAATAAAAAACAAAACAAAAATTTTTTTTTTGAAGATCACAATGATTTGATTTGAAAATGAGATCATTGTAAAATGTGCTAAAGTTGAAGGACTTGAAAACAAAAAAAAAACCTGTACATACTGTGTAACAAGTTGTTCATCACTATATAAATCAAATTTGCTATCGTCTCATATTATGTGAGTATACATCAACTTTAATTATCAAATATCCGTTAATTTCTTTTCGTGCTGTGCTTTATAGCAAAAAAGCAGAAATCTAAATATCTAAAAATATACGAATTTTGATTTATTTTATTATTTAGAATATTAGAAATGGAATGGAGCTTGTTTTATGGTCAAATACATTTTATTGGTGTTGTCTGTTTTAGAAAAAGCAATGACCGTGAATGAGGGAATTAATAAAGCAAAACTTTATTTTTGTATGTCATTCATGTTTGTTTGGGTTCCTTCAAAATGGATTTGTTGCGGTTCCTATAGTGTTTATATAATATAGTAAAATTTAATAGAAATCAAGATCAATCTCGTGATCTAACTTTACAAATGATCAATTTGATATAAATTTAATGGTTATACATATTTAGTTTCACGATATCTGAAAAGCGAAACCAAAAATGAAAAACCAAATAGGAAGCATATTTCCAGAATAAGAATAAATTTAGGTTTTTTTTTTATTTTATGGTGGAACGAAACATCCTACCTATTAACTTATTTGGATGGAAGTATTTTACTTAATTACTTTTTTGAAAGTAAAAACTTAGAAGTCATCCTCCAATTGACGTGATTCGCAATACTTATACGTACTATACAAATCAAACTAAACTTCAACCGGAACTATTTTGATTATTTCATACCGATCAGATCGATCACAAATAGACATCGTACCTTTATATAAAGGGGATGCAACAATGCAATAATGCAAAAACTATAAAACCTGTTATTCGACTGTTTTAACACAACGAACCTAAGACGATTTAGCGCATAATTATTAAATTGTACTTTTATTGTTCATTTATTAATCATTCAATGCTATTTGATTAGAAGGTTTTGAGTTGTGCATCTCTACTTAATAACCTAGCATTAAAAAACAATTTCAAACCATAACGGAGACTCCATAAACCTCAAATCATTAATATTTGTACAGTTGATTTATGGTCGTCGAATTTTACAATAATACATAAGTTCAGTTATTTATAAGTCATAATTTCGAATATCTCAAATATTACATCAAGTCTAAATTACCTAAAAATAATGAATTATTTTGAAAGTTTCATAATGTATCCGCTGACACTGTCAAATTTCGAATATCATTAATAAATACAACACACTTTATATGTCATAAGAGGTTCGTTTAAGTTTTCAAGTTTTCTTTACAAAACTCAAGAGCATTGAAATATTCTAAAAATTCTTATCACCGGTTCACGCCATAAATACAGCTGAATTCCAATTGCTTAGAATAATTTCACACTTGACCCTGTTAAAGCATTTGCCTAAAAAAATCAAACAATTTTATTTGCTATAACCCTCACAAAATAAATTATATGAACACTTATAAATCATAATTGAATTACAACAAAAGCAATTAGATATTAAGCCACCATAACATACTTGCATTATTATATTGTATACGCAAGAAATAAATTAGAACCGCAAAATTAAATTAAATTTTCAAATTATGTTTAAATTACAACACAAATTTTGTCGACTGACGTTAATTGACATTACAACAAACTACATACTTTCTTTCAAGCACTGAACAACTCACATGAATTCCGAACAAAATTCAGAGTTTTTTGGCAAATTCACAAAATCTCACTTTTATTTGTTATCAAACACACACACACACACAGTAGGTATATACACAAATATGATCACATTAGTTATTATCACACGAAACTTTCATTTTTTTTATTATTATTATAAAACCTCCGATGATTTTGGTATTTTTTTAAAAATCTGGTTTTGAATTTTGTTATTGTGAAGACCGAACCACGACCGTGTTCTATCGCAACTAAAACATAACTAAACGCATGAATTGATCGCTTAAGTTGTAATTCGCGGCTGTTGCTGTGTATTATTATGTCTTTCCCAACTATACACAAAATAGAAATAAAAAAATGAAAATACTAAACAAGGCGAATAAAATTTTATACTTGTTGTACATATGAGTAAAGTTTAAATTACACGGTGTTTGGATATTCAATACTGTCTTACACTAACGTACTATATTTTCAAAAGAATGGTTTATTGTTTCTTAAAGTAAATATACATACATTTACAGACAGATAGACCTCCATAGAAGTATTTAATTATCTTTCTCTCATATTTTGGTTCGTCAAGAGCCAGTAAATTTAACAAAAATGTTGCCCATTATTGAACAACTCCTAGATTTTAGATCAAAAAATACGTAATAAACTGTTGTAATTGCATCGGCCGGAAATTCACAAGAGTCTCGTACATCACCCACATTATGCGATGCGTGTCATGATAAAATAATATCGCATTTTTGTTGTTGTCAATTAAAATGAAAGTTCATACAATATGAAAACAGAATTGAGAAAAATTCTATAATAAAGCCATTGTGTTCTCGACGTCATAATCATACTATGTACATAGAAGACAACAAGTGTATCAAAATATATACATTTTGTTTTAAACTTCCTTTTTTTGTGTGTTCTATGTTTTAACTTCCGGTATAACATGCACAAAATATTTACTATGTATGTATATGAGTCTGTGTGGTATGAATCATTAAATTGTTCAACCGTAATTTTATACACGTCCATATCTCATTTACATATGTACATATAAGAGAAGGTATATCAATTTTCATACGGGCCTCTAACAAAATGTGGTTCCGTTTCTATTATTTTTGTGTTAAGCTGAACACAATTTTATCTTTTTCAAACTTTAAACAAATTTTTAATAAATTATCAGAAATTTAAATAAAAATGAATCGAATTGAATAGATTAACAAAATGAAAATAATTAAATTGTACGCTTGGTAAAAGGAAAAATATAAATGGTTATATTTCAGAATTGAATTGAAATTTGATGAAAATATAAAATATGGTTTTCAAAATTAGCTTAACTTTAGAATTTTATCTTCCACTAGATTTGGTTATATTTCATGGGAGAGTGAATCAATAAATTTTATGAATTACATTCCAAATAAAACCTAATAAAATTGCTGATCTTGATGTATTCAGCTCCATCAACTTTTGGCAACTTGCTGAGTAAAATCAACGCGTTGAGAGCTGAATGCAAATCCTCATCCATAATTCATCCATTTTTAAATCATTTAAAATCTGTTTTCAAAGAAATACGTTTTATATCACCGCCTAACACACCTTTCAAGACTTTGTTTCCCTTGCTTGCGTACAATATGATTTACAAGTCATAATTTAATGTCAGTGCACGAGACCTAGCGACGGGGACGATATTTTCCTTTTTACCAAATTATGTAAGAAAATTATTGAAATAGTGAAAGCTATAGTGCCCGTGAAGTTTCTGACAAAAAATAAAAACGTATACGTATACGATTCCAATAAGAATAAAATTAAAAATTAAAAAAAACTTATAGGATTCTCATTAAAATGTAAATGTATTAGTAATTTCAACAAAACCTTCGAGTACTTTCTATTGCCGGCCAAATAACAAGAAATCGTGCAGATTTGGGCAAAGTTCGGCTATATAGGTCATATAAGCCAAGGTATGGAGCACTTTATCCAGAGGAAGTTGTTTCCAAACGGAGGATTTGCAATCTGGTTATTGGCAGTTTTCCACTTAAAATATTGAGTATTTTATATTGAGGGCCCATTTACAACCACTCCCAGAGATTTGGGCCAGATTCGGCTATATACGTCATATAAGCCAAGGTACGGAGCACATAATCCAAAAGAAGTTGTTTCCAAACGGAGGAATTGGAATCTGGTTATTAGCAGTTTTCCACTTAAAATATTGAGTATTTTATATTGAGGGTCCATTAACAAGCACTTCCAGAGATTTGGACAAGATTCGGCTATATAGGTTATATAAGCCAAGGTATGGAGCACATTATCCAGAAGAAGTTTTTTCCAAACGGAGGATTTGGAATCTGGTTATTGGCAGTTTTCCGCTTAAAATATTGAGTATTTTATATTGAGGGCCCATTAACAAGCACTCCCAGAGAAACAAAGGAACGGATCCTGGTTTGGTGATCCGTATCGGAGGATGCAAGGAACTCTGAAAGGTGAATAAATATTTTGCAAGTGTAGAGGTTTTAGCCAGTGACGATAGGTCCCTGGCAATGAACATATTTTACTAGCTTCTAATTTGTATGTCTTCTAGACTTCTGGTTGTCTATAATAATAGAAGACCTGGCTCATCATCTAAACCGACGAAGGATTTGATTTATAGTACAAATATTGGCATTTGCTCAAAAACAATCAAGGAGATTTGGGCAAGATTCGGCTTCATGAATGACTTAATTTGTTTTCCCATGAAGTTTCATAATTTTCGCACCACCAATGATGAACAGCTCCTTACCAACGATGAACAGTTCCCACACTTATACGTATAAAGAAAAAAGTACCTAGCTAAAAATCAAAAATGCAAATTTAAGTTTAGATTTTTTTTATTTAATACACATTTTTAATAATTTGGTGTTGCTGATTTTTATTCCTCCGATGTACTTGAAGTTGCTGTCCTCGTATGTATAGTGTAGTACTAATGCTGTGATACATAGATTAGGGTGTGTGGGTTCACAGTTGCTGTTGATTTTTCCATTGATCCAGATTTTAATTAATCATTATATAAATGCCACAATCATTCGGTCGTTTTACGTAGCACGTGTAGTGTCCGATTGCTCCAACCGTTAGAGGAAAAATTTATTTGAAGTTACTATTTCCGAAAGATTGTAAGAGAACTTAATCCAGTTTCGAAATTACACGAATTAATTAATTAATTAATTCAAAATTAGAGTAAACAAATTGTTAATGGTTAGAGGAAAAATGTAATTTATTACGCCTTTCAAATGGAGTGTTTCGTTTAAAATTGTGATTGAATTTTGTATATCACAAAGCCTTATGTCAAATTTGGTTTCGACGTCGTACGGCTGTACATCAACAAACAAAATATTATTTTGGATGATAATTTTATTAATTGTCATTTGTTCTTTACACACACAACATTTTGATTTTGGATATTTCATTTTTGCTGTTAATGGGCCCTCAATATAAAATACTCAATATTTTAAGCGGAAAACTGCCAATAACAAGATTCCAAATCGTCCGTTTGGAAACAACTTCTTCTGGATTATGTACTCCATACCTTGGCTTATATAACCTATATAGCCGAACCTTGCCCAAATCTCTGGGAGTGCTTGTTAATGGGCCCTCAATATAAAATACTCAATATTTTAAGTGGAAAACTGCTAATAACCAGATTCCAAATCCTCCGTTTGGAAACAACTTCTTCTGGATAATGTGCTCCATAGCTTGGCTTATATGACCTATATAGCCGAATCTTGCCCAAATCTCTGGAAGTGCTTGTTAATGGACTCTAAATATAAAATACTCAATATTTTAAGTGGGGAACTGCTACTAGCAAGAATCCAAATCCTAGGTCATATAAGCTAAGGTATGGAGTACATTATCCGGGAAAAGTTCTTCCCAAACGGAGGATTTGGAATCTTGTCAATGGCAGTTTGCCACCTAAACTATTGAGTAGGTTTTAATTTTTTGTTAAAAGCCTAACGGAAAGAAATCACTCATTTCATTCCAATAAGAATTTTGTTTTGAGCATTTCTAATACATACATATTTTTTGTTATTTGTTATTTTTTGTCAGAAACTTCACGTCGGTGAAGCTATATGTTTTTAATTAACAAAAATTAACGAATCGGTCAAATATAAAATTTTAATAAATTTACGAGTAGTACAAAATTTGAATTTATAGTAATAATTTAAATGTTATCGGTTATAGATTAAAATTGTGTACTAAAATTGTTGAAACTTAACCCTTATTAAGAGACACATTGGGTTAAATCCATTGAAGTGAGGTGTCCCTTGAACTGAGGATTTGTGATTTTTTTTTTTTTAATAAACATTTTATTGGGATTCTATTTCTTATCCGATTTTAATGAAATTCAGAATTCCCAATGGAAATGGGATTCTTTTGGATAAAGTTCTGGCATATGGCTAGTTAGGAAGAAACTTCGCCTTTTATCCGATTTCGCTGAAATTCTCAAATGATTTTCAGATAACATGGAACTTGACCATTTCATATCCGATCTTGATGAAATTCAGCATGTGCGATGAAAATTGGATTCTCAACCGAGTTTTAGACAAAGTTATGGCCAATTTGGATGAAACTTCGCCATTTCTTATCAGAATTTGATGTAATTGGGCATGTACGATGCAAATGGCATTCTCAAATGATTTTTAGACGAAGTTCTGGAATATAGCCAATTAGGATGAAACTTCGCCATTTCTTATCCGATTTTGTGAAATTCAGCATGTACGATGGAAATGGGATTCTCAAATAATTTTTAGACGAAGTTCTGGAATTTGGCCAATTAGGAAGGAACTTGCCCGTTTCTTTTCCAATTTTGATGAAATTCAGCATGTACTACGGAAATGGGATTATTAAATGATTTTTAGACGGAGTTCTGGACTACACTACAATTATTTATAGAATAAGTCATTAAATACATCAAATCGATTCATTAGGTTAGGAAATTATTAAGTTTCTTCCTAATCGACCATCCAAGAACTTCATTTAAAAATCATTTTGGAATCCGATTTCCATCCTACTTGATGAATTTCATCAAAATCGGATAAGAAATTACCAAGTTCCTTCCTAATTGGACATATTTCAGAACTTTGTCTAAAACTCGCTTGAGAATCTCATTTCAATCGCACATGCTGAATTTCATCAAACTCGGATAAGAAATAGCTCAGCTCTTTCCTACTTGGCAATATTTCTGAACTTCGTCTAAAAATCATTTGAGATTCAAAGTTCTATCCTAATTGGCCATATTCCAGAACTTTATCTAAAACTCGCTTCAGAATCTCATTTCCATCGCACATGCTGAATTTCATCAAAATCGGATAAGGAATGGCCAAGTTTCTTCCTAACTGGCCATATTCCAGAACTTCTAAAATTCATTTAAGAATCTCATTTCCATTGAGAATGCTTGCCTTGAGAAGAAATAGAATCCCAATAAAATTTTTATAAAAAAAAAATCATAAATCCTCAGTTCCTGAGACACCTCGTTTCAATGGACAACTTTTTTGGTCCGGCCGATATCCGTTGTAGTGAGGTTTCTCTGTATATACATATTTCAGTTCAAATACACAAAAATTATATAAGTTTAACACAAACACACAATATTTAACAAAAAAAAAAATTTTTAAATGAGCACGTTTTTCTGACGTAGGAAACACAATGGGTGATTTTTACCCGTACCTGTTTTTACAACGGTGACTGCTTGGCTTCTATAAACGCACTGTAGCTGGCCTAAGAGGGCATATTAGTGGACATCTCAAACTTCCCTAATCCACTGGGCCGATGGTTGCAGGACCACGCGTTCCAAAATGGGGCGCATTAACAAAAAAGACATGGGTTAATTTAACCCCCTAATGGTTAAGTTTGGTTGCTTAATTTACTCAATATTTAACAATTTATAATTAATATTTTCATAATTAATATAATTTATGAAAAAAAGTCCATTATTAATATCAAAAAAGTTTTTTTTTTCCAGAGATCAAAAATATACATTCCGTTGTAACTTCGTGAATGTATTTTCATTTTTTTCCTCTTTAAAACTTCGTGTATTGTATTCTACTTTTCGTAAAAACATCAAAAATACTCAGGTATAATTTTTGAATTTCATAATACTGTATGTTCTTATTTCTGCTTCGTGTATTTCGTTTTGCATTATTCATGTATTATGAACAAAGACCAAAATTTAAATACTTTACAGAATGAATTAACAAACCAGAAACCACATATTCAAAAATTCACGAATAGATGTATGTATAACAAATTTGAGAAAACACAAAATACAAAAATTTTTGAATAAGGATTATACTTCACGGAGTGCTGGAAACGAATTTTAATGAAAAGTTCTGTCACTAAAGAAAATCATAGTGAACCTTATTGAAGGGAGTGTCCTGAGCTCGGAACAGTTGAAATTAAAATCATTGGAAGTGCTGTTTTTTTTTGGCGGCAATTTTAAAATTTGAATAAATTTCACAATATGGATGCTTCTTTTATACGTCGTTTTTCATTTAGAAGTTTGAGATTTGTCTGTATTATCAATTAAAATGATTTTTTTGGTATTTTATAGACAAAATATATTATTTTTAATAGCATTCCCATTATTACGACTTGTCAGTCAATAAAATAAGAAGGCTATCTTCCCACAATACATCTACCAAAAAAAAAATTAAAAATTCACCCCCCCCCCCCTCGTAATTTCCCTAAGGGTTTTTAAGATCTACGATATATTTTACCCTTTCAAAAAATGAAAACTTTGATTAAACTCCTGATAGTTTGGTTTCGTACTGATACAAATTTGGCCCAAACTATCAGGAGTTTAATCAAAGTTTTCATTTTTTGAAAGGGTAAAATATATCGTAGATCTTAAAAACCCTTAGGGAAATTACGAGGGGGGGGGGGGGGGGGGTGAATTTTTACTTTTTTTTTGGTAAATGTATTGTGGGAAGATAGCCTCTTTATTTTATTGACTGACAAGTCGTAATAATGGGAATGCTATTAAAAATAATATATTTTGTCTATAAAATACCAAAAAAATCATTTTAATTGATAATACAGACAAATCTCAAACTTCTAAATGAAAAACGACGTATAAAAGAAGCATTCATATTGTGAAATTTATTCAAATTTTAAAATTGCCGCCAAAAAAAAACGGCACTTCCAATGATTTTAATTTCAACTGTTCCGAGCTCAGGACACTCCCTTCAATAAGGTTCACTATGATTTTCTTTAGTGACAGAACTTTTCATTAAAATTCGTTTCCAGCACACCGTGACTTATTCGCAACGTGATGAATTTGGATTTTTTCGATTCATGTATTTCAAAATCTTAAGCACAATATTTCGAAGAACGAATATTCAGTATAATAAACGTATGAAGAATGCAATGAAGGTAAATAAAAGTACGAACTCCATCGTAATCTTAGTTATTTGTATTTTTATAATATTTATTTAATAGGTGCGTAAGTACACCTTTTTGGGTAAGACGGGTTACTATAAATGGCCATAGTGATAGTTAAATGACTCAGTTTATTTATCTTCGCTCCCAAAACCATCGTGTGACCAAATAATAGAAACTTGCCTATTCCTTAACCGATTTTGATGAAATTTGACATGTGCGTTGGAAATGGGATTCTAAAATGATTTTTGAATAAACTTCTGAAATATGGCCAAGTATGGTGGAACTTGCCTATTCCTTAACCGATTATGATGAAATTTGACATGTGCGTTGGAAATGGGATTCTAAAAAGATTTTTGAATAAAGTTCTGGAATATGGCCAAGTATGATGGAACTTGCCTATTCCTTAACCGATTATGATGAAATTTGACATGTGCGTTGGAAATGGGATTCTGAAATGATTTTTGAATAAAGTTCTGGAATATGGCCAAGTATGGTGGAACTTTCCTATTCCTTAACCGATTATGATGAAATTTGACATGTGCGTTGGAAATGGGATTCTAAAATGATTTTTGAATAAAGTTCTGGAATATGGCCAAGTATGATGGAACTTGCCTATTCCTTAACCGATTATGATGAAATTTGACATGTGCGTTGGAAATGGGATTCTAAAATGATTTTTGAATAAAGTTCTGGAATATGGCCAAGTATGGTGGAACTTGCCTATTCCTTAACTGATTATGATGAAATTTGACATGTGCGTTGGAAATGGGATTCTAAAATGATTTTTTGACTAAATTCTGGAATATGGCCAAGTGTGGTGGAACTTGCCTATTCCTTAACCGATTATGATGAAATTTGACATGTGCGTTAGAAATGGGATTCTAAAATGATTTTTTGACTATATTCTGGAATATGGCCAAGTATGATGGAACTTGCCTATTCCTTAACCGATTATGATGAAATTTGACATGTGCGTTGGAAATGGGATTCTAAAATGATTTTTTGACTAAATTCTGGAATATGGGCAATTAGGATATACCTTAGCTATTTGTAACCGATTATGATGAATTTTTACGTTTCAAACTTATAGAAGTAAATGTGACACAAAAATTATTTTTAGATGAAATTCTAGTGTATGACCAATTTGCTTGCCTATTTCTTAACCGAATTCCGTCGTAAATTTAGTTATTAAAATTTTTATAATATCTATTTACTAGGTGCGTAAGTACACCTTTTAGACTGGGTTAAATTATGTATCAAGGTAATAGTTTCTGCTGCCAAAACTTTAAATTATAACGTTATTTAACATGTATGCGGTTTGTAAGAAATAGGAATTTAATTCAAAAATAAATTTATGGGAATTAATAATTATTGTTGAGCAGGGTGGCAATTGATATTTGTAATTTATTTCATAGTAATCGTAAAGATATTAAAAAATGTTTACAAAACCACTTAACCAGACGCTTTTTATTTTGTTTGGCCGCTTAGCTAGTTTTACTTATCAGTTTAGCAACCACGAACATCAAACATTTTTAAACAAGTTTCATTTGAAACCACAATGTTTATTTTAGATAAGCAGGGATTTCCAAGTTTTTAAAATTATTTTTTTGAGTGACTGGACTTTTGTTTTTTTATTGCTAAAATGCCAATTTACGGAATAAAAAGTGGTTATTTTAAGATGTATTTGAAATTTCAGAAATTGTTTTATTGTAAACAATTAATTTTTTTTTAGATTTGTTGTCTGTCACTCACAAGCGTTCAGGTCAAGCCACTTATTTACCGATTTAAAACATAATAAAATATACTTTAAAATTGAATTATAAACATAAAGGATACAAATGGGTGTGTTTGTATGTATTTAACAATTATTTTAAATTTGAATTATTGGAGGTGTTAACTAAATTTATTGTTTTCCGATTTTACACTGGAAATTCCTGTGTTTTCGACTAATTCACTGATAAATATGTAAATATTGGTGGGTTCGTTTTTTCTTGAATCTTTCCGGTACTTTTATCTAGTAAGTATTTAAGGATTTTTTACCTTAAAAATTATTCGTTTAGAAAACAGAAGCTGGACAAAGTGTATTAATTAAGAAATAACGAAACAATATTCATTTTCGTGTTTGTCAGTAAAAATAATGTTTCAAGGATTTTTGAAAAAATATTAGAATAGAATAGAAAATTCTCCAATTTCGAGAAATTAAATAAAGCGAGAAATTAAAAACTCTAATCATAGCGGTTAAAAATATTAAAGTTAAAGATCTCTGAAATTACTGCGAATAGCCTGCTCGGACTGAATCCTTTGTCCTGTTAATTTAAAAGTAATCCGGTATAAACGGCAAAGTAATAACCGGTACCTTATCAAGTTGTCATTTACAAATAAAAGATAAAAATCAAAGCACATTAAGAAAACTTTCCAATTTTTCAAACTTATTTTACTTTAAGAATCGCAGTGTGCATCCAGAACAATATCTACTCTGCGACTGGTGATGGACCGGATTGAAGCACTATTGCGGTATATACACAAATAAACATTGTTATCACCAATATACAATTTTATTTATGTATTTCAATATTTAAGCTTTTTTCTAAATTTAAGTTTATGAATTTAATTATATATTTTTAACAATAATTTTAATTTGGTTTACCTTTAATCTCGGTTTCTTTAATTAAACACCACAGAACATTGAAACATTAAATTATTATCAAATTCAAGTTAAATAACCCTACCTCTTTAAAAGTAATAGCTATTACTATAAAATAAATTACAATTATCAATTGCCACCCTGCTCAACAATAATTATTAATTCCCATAAATTTATTTTTGAATTAAATTTCTATTTCTTACAAACCGCATACATGTTAAATAACGTTATAATTTAAAGTTTTGGCAGTAGAAACTATTACCTTGATACATAATTTAACCCAGTCTAAAAGGTGTACTTACGCACCTAATAAATAGATATTATAAAAATTTTAATAACTAAATTTACGATGGAGTTCGGTTAAGAAATAGGCAAGCAAATTGGTCATACACTAGAATTTCATCTAAAAATAATTTTTGTGTCTACTTCTATAAGTTTGAAACGTAAAAATTCATTATAATCGGTTAAAAATAACTAAGGTATATCCTAATTGCCCATATTCCAGAATTTAGTCAAAAAATCATTTTAGAATCCCATGTCCAACGTACATGTCAAATTTCATCATAATCGGTTAAGGAATAGGCAAGTTCCACCATACTTGGCCACATTCCAGAACTTTATTCAAAAATCATTTTAGAATCCCATTTCCAACGCACATGTCAAATTTCATCATAATCGGTTAAGGAATAGGCAAGTTCCATCATACTTGGCCATATTCCAGAACTTTATCCAAAAATCATTTCAGAATCCCATTTCCAACGCACATGTCAAATTTCATTATAATCGGTTAAGGAATAGGCAAGTTCCACCATACTTGGCCATATTCCAGAATTTAGTCAAAAAATCATTTTAGAAATGATCAAGTTTCTATTATTTGGTCAATGATCAAGTTTCTATTATTTGGTCACACGATGGTTTTGGGAGCGAAGATAAATAAACTGAGTCATTTAACTATCACCATGGCCATTTATAGTAACCCGTCTTACCCAAAAAGGTGTACTTACGCACCTATTAAATAAATATTATAAAAATACAAATAACTAAGATTACGATGGAGTTCGTACTTTTATTTTAGCTTCATTGCATTCTTCATACGTTTATTATACTGAATATTCGTTTTTCGAAATACTGTGCTTAAGATTTTTTAATACATGAATCGAAAAAATCCAAATTCATCACGTTGCGAATAAGTATAATCCTTATTCAAAAATTTTTGTATTTTGTGTTTTCTCAATTTTGTTATACATCTATTCGTGAATTTTTGAATATGTGGTTTGGTTATTCATTCTGAATAGAATTTAAATTTGATCCCTGTTTTTTTCACGCAAAATAGCCAACTTTTAGATTTTACCTCAATTTTACTGTTTTGAAAAAACTCCTATTTTCAGTTTGCAAAAAAAAATATAGTTTTTGGAATGGATGGAAAAACCCATAGTATATTCCATTTTAAGGTTCAACTCTTTAGCTTTTCATCGGTCACCTACAGAGTGTCAAAATATTAATTTTTATTATTGCTGATTTAATGCTTCGTAAATGCTTCATCAACCTTGCAGACACAGATCAAAGGAATTGTATCGCTCGTATCGCTTCTACTGATAGATGTATCACAAATGTTTCAAGTGATGTCAAAAGTCTAAAAATGCCTATGAAATTGAATTTTTTTCATTTATTTTAAACAAAATATTTTTTCTAGATTTTTTCTGGTTTGCTTTTCCGGTAATTTCTACCGGGATTTTATTTTTCTGAATTTTTACTTTTCAACTATTCTGGATTTTAATATTTCTGGATTTTTTTTTTTTCAGGCTAATGTAGTGATCCCTTAATTTTAACTTGGACGTGACGTTGATAATTGTGTGTCTGAATTTTAGTTTTCTGGATTTTTGTTTTTTAGAATTTTTTTGTTTCTGGATTTGTTTGTCGGGTTTTTCAGATTCAGTATTATTTTTTAAAAATTTAATGGGGTCTTCCTTTGTCATGGCCGGGGCACGTTATTTTGCATTTTTTTGGGGATTTTTTATTGGGAACTAGCTGACCCGGCGAACTTCGTCCTGCCCCAAATTACTTCGTTTCGAGCAAATACTTTTGTCCTTCACGAAAATTGATTTTGATGATAGAAAAAATCAAACAACTCAACTCTATTCTCAATAGATAATTGAGTTGAGTGGACATTCCATTCCATTTTCATCGAATTCAACACTAATGTATTGAAAAGTGAATGAAATGTCGATTCAAACTCAGGCGTCTTTCGAAAATTGAATTGTGTTTTGGATTTTTTCTCTCATTGTGGAAATGAATTGGAGTCAGTTGGAATTCAAAAGCATTCAATGTATTTTATTCGAGTGGAATTAAATCGAATACAGACGCAAATCAATACAATGCATTGTGGTAAACAATATTTCTAGTTCTGTTCTCCGGCGCATAAATGAACAGCGATGATGGTTGTACAACTGACCATGAGACAAACACGGAAATTCTAGATTTATTCCGCACACTTCCAACGATTGACCTTGCGATTTGTTAATCGTCATAGCAAACGCCAAACGAACGGGGAACTGAATGCGCTTGAAGTCGAACGGTGTGTCAGTTGGAATCATAGGAATTCTTGGAATTAGAACATCTTCTCCTTTGAATTTGCCCTTGATGATCGTCGCTTGAATCACGTTGTTCATCAGTTTCTTCACTCTCAATCGCGTTCCGTTACACAATTTCGGATGGTTCAGATTGCGCAGCATGATTATTACAGATCCAACCTTGAGCATCAAGTTATGCGGTGGTCCGACTTTTCCGAAGGCTTTTCCCAAAATTTTCTTTCGTAAGAACCATTTCCTGGCAATTTCAAATACAATAGAAAAAGATTGAGCCTAATTGAGCCTAATCCGTCATCAAAACATACAAAAAATTCAAAAATTCATTGAAAAAAAATACAATTTTCTTCGGATTTTTCCGGAAGTTTCCGAGTTTTCCACTTCGATTTTCCAATTTTTCTCTTCTAAAAGACCATCTGGTTTGGATACGCGCCAAATCCCGTACAAAAACATAATTTTTCGATTTGCCGAATTTTCCGACTTTTCCAAAGGATTTTCCAAAAATTTTCTTTTGTAAGAACCATCTCCTGGCAATTTCAAACACAATAAAAAAAGATTAAGCCCAATCGGTCATCAAAACATACAAAAAATTCAAAATTTCATTGAAAAAAAAAAATCAATTTTCTTCGGGTTTTTCCGGAAGTTTCCGAGTTTTCCACTCAGATTTTCCAATTTTTCTCTTTTACAAAACATCTGGTTTTTACCATCTGGTTGACAACGTGCCAAATCCTATACAAAAACATAATTTTTCGATTTTCCGAATTTTCCGACTTTTCCGAAGGATATTCCCAAAATTTTCTTTCGTAATACCCATCTCCTGGCAATTTCAAACATAATAGAAAAAGATTGAGCCAAATCGGTTCAGCCGTTCTCAACTGATGTGCGCACATAGATTTTTTACACCATTTTTATATATACATATAATAAATAGATATAGAGATATGTATATAGAACATATTTTATTTTTTTATTTTTTTAGCTGAACTTGGGGGTTTTTTCTAAACCATCCCTGAACTATAGCAAACAAAACAAAAAAAAAATTTGAAAATCGGTCCAGCCGTTTTTGATTTTTAGCGAGACTAACGCACAGCAATTCTTCATTTTTATATATAGAGATAAGATGGTTATCCCGTTTTTTGTTTCGGTTTACATAGAGTAAAAGGAATATAATGTTTATACCTACAGTTATTTCTACTGCAGTTTTCATGAAAAATACGGCTAAATACGATCAACTTCAATTTGGTAACAAAAGGATGCTACACAACTTTTTGTCATCCTTGCGCGGAGAGGACCAATGCTAAGCGGCTTTGAGGAGTTTCTTGTTTTAGTATGTGAAACAGAAATGTAAATATGTAATAATATAAATAGCAATATTTTTGAAAAAATTATCCCGTTTTCCTATCATCCTTGCGGAAAAGCTGCAATGCTAAGCGGCTTTGAGGAGTTCTCTATTTTAATATGTGAATAATTATTAAAAAACATAAATTTTTTGAAAAACAGGTTTGGCTATCTTATCTAGAAAAAAATAATACCGAAACTGAAAATCCCGAAAAAAAATCCAAAAAAAATCAAGAAACAAAAAAATTCAGAAAAACAAAAATCCAGAAAACTAAAATCCAGATCCCTCTTGCGGCCCAAGTTAAAATTCAAATTCATAAAATTTCTATAAAGTTTGCGTTTTTCGATAATGGAAATTGCTTCGTCAATCTTTTAAACAAAGATCAATGCAATTGTGTCGCTCGTATCGCTTCTGATGTATTACAAGTGTTTTAAATGATGACAAAAGTCTAAAAATGCTCATAAAATTGAATTTTTTTCATTTATTTTAGGGGAACATAGCACCTACAAATTTTTTGAAAATCGAAATTTTTTTTGATAGAATTTGTTAGAATAAACCTTTAAGAACATGGTTTTAATAATAATATTATTAAAACCATGTTCTTAAAGGTTTATTCTAACAAATTCTATCAAAAAAAAAAAAAAAATCGATTTTTATAAAATTTATTATAAAAGTGAAATTCATTAAAAAAAAAAATAGTGATCATATATAGCAAGGCGCGTCAAGGTCGTTTTTTCAATCAATTTCGTTCAGTTCGCTACTACATCGACTTTCTCACAATGTTTTATTGTTCTCTTACAGAACAGATGTAAAAGTAGAAGGGGACATTTTAACATTTTATTTTTATACATTTATATTTTATACATTTTAAAAAACATGTTGTATTTTAACTTTAACGCGATTTTCTCAAAACAACGTTTTTCAAGTTGGTGGGCAAGATTAAAAAAAAAATATTTATCCGATCGTTCTGAAATTTTAATACGTTAAATTACACATGTTAATGTTCAGAATGAACTACGGATGAAAAAATCGGCGTACAAATTTTTAAGTTACAGCAGGTTTTCGGGGGCAAAAAACGTCGATTTTGGAAGAAACGATGCCATTTTGTTATATTTCAACCAAATTGTTTCTGTTTAGTTCATTCTATAGCGGCTTTGATGCTAATTAAAACCCCGTTTTTTTTTGTTTCAGACTTTTCTGAAGAAATCCTACCCGCCGTGATATTTTGGTGTTTTTTGAAAAAGTTCTAGCAGACGACGCGGGGCCAAAAAAAATTAAAAATAATTTTTTTTTGTATAGTTAAATACATACTAATAAAACATATGTGCATATTATGTCTTCGTTTTCATTTAAAAATTTACATTAAAAAAAAAAAATTGAAATTTGAAGGTGCTAGGTATGTCCCCTTAAACAAAATATTTTTTCTGGATTGCTTTTCTGGTAATTTCTAGATTTTTATTCGGGATGTTTTTTCTGGATTTTTACTTTTGTATTCTAGATTTTAAAAGTTTTGGATTTTTTTTTTCAGGCAAATATAGTGAAAATGTTCTAATTTCTATTAGAAATTTGAGGAGCAGCCGCATCCTCTAAGGTATACAACGGGATACCATCATATTCCCGAACGAAAAATCCCCCAAAAAATACTGAAAAACACAAAGTAAGCTGCCCCATCGAAAAGGAAGACCTATTAACCCTATTACCCCCGTTTGTTGACTGCAATACGAAAACAAAAGGAAGCTACATAATCGTATGTCATCCTTGCGTGGAAAGGAACAATGCTAAGCGGCTTTGGGAACTTTTTTATTTTAGTATGTGAAATACAAACGTAAATGGGTCATTATTTTATATTTCGGACAACGTCCAAACTTCATCTCTTAGATTTTCATTTTTTTATTTTTTTCGTATTCCTCATTCAAAAATAACGGATACATATTTTTTTATTTATTTTTTTAACCTTCGGTTGTCCCGTTATTCGATATTTTAGTTTTGACAATTTTCAAATTCTAATCTGGACTCCTACATAAAAGGCAGAAACTACTTGTTCTGTGCAATTTATCTGAGGCATGTCAGCATTTTTTGGAAAAAAATCCAACTCTAAAGATTGGATTCTCTAAATTTACAGAGCTGCGACCAAAAGAATGTATACAGGGTGTTCGGCACATGGACCGACACAATTTTTTGGGGGATTGGTTGGATCATTAGCTAGTTTTCACCCATACGACTCTACGTCCTAAGTGACACGGTAACTGAGCTATGAATTTTTTTCGTGTTTTATTTAAATTACCTGAAATCTCGCCTTTAAATCGTCATATTTTTTTTGTTTGTGATTGTAATAGCACGAAATAACTTTTATTATATTCTGCAATGTATTTTTAGTCTAAATAAATCATTATTTGGTACAAATGGCTTCAAGAAAATAAATTATATGAGCTTCGAAAGTCTTAAAAATGTGTAAATGTATGAAAAATTTCAACTTCTAAATTCAATATAAAAAAAAATAAACAATATTTTGAACATAGGTTTATTTTAAAAAGTTGCCTAGTTTATACCCTTTCCAATGGTATGGTACATGTTGGAGAAATTATTTATAGTATGGTCAAAATAAGAGATAGAAGTTGTAGGGTCAAGAAAATTCTTTTTATCTTTATTATGTTTTTATTAAATATGAGTTATAATATTTGTTCGAATTATTCCCCTCTACTCCGTATGCATGCACGCCACATTTTCCTTATTTCAAATGTTGTTGTGCGAAGTAGCATTTCTCTTTTCATTATTTCAAATGCAGCTGTAATTCGCTCCATTAAAATTTCTCGTGAGGGCACCTCTGTTGCATAAACCAATTCCTTTGCACGTCCCCAGACGTAAAAGTCGAGAGGTGTCAGGTCTGGGGACCGTGCGGGCCAAGAAATAGGCCCCAATCTACCAATCCATGAGTTCGGAAAAGAATTGTCTAAGTACTCATGTACCATTCGATGATCGTGTGCCGGACAGCCATCATTTTGAAAGACGATCGGCACACCTTCTTCCAAAACTGATAATAAAAGTTCGGGTAAATCGTTTTGCAAAAGTTAGGAACCGTAGGAACCTATTTATTACATTTATTCTTTTGTTTTATTTAAATCTTGTTTTTGTTAAATGTTTTGCTCTTCTTGTTTAGTCTGTTTTAAACTGTTATCAGAATTGTTTTTGTTGCGTTTGTCTTCGCTGTTGTGGTTACAATGCCTAATTTTAGGAACGAAGAGACCTTACACTCCTAGATTTTACGTCTGGGGACGTGCAAAAGAATTGGTTTATGCAACAGAGGTGCCCTCACGAGAAATTTTAATGGAGCGAATTACAGCTGCATTTGAAATAATGAAAAGAGAAATGCTACTTCGCACAACAACATTTGAAATAAGGAAAATGTGTTGTGCATGCATAGAGGGGAAATAATTCGAACAAATATTGTAACTCATATTTAATAGAAACATAATAAAGATAAAAAGAGTTTTCTTGACCCTACAACTTCTATCTCTTATTTTGACCATACTATAAATAATTTCTCCAACATGTACCATACCATTGGAAAGGGTATAAACTAGGCAACTTTTTAAAATAAACCTATGTTCAAAATATTGTTTATTTTTTTTTATATTGAATTTAGAAGTTGAAATTTTTCATACATTTTTAAGACTTTCGAAGCTCATATAATTTATTTTCTTGAAGCCATTTGTACCAAATAATGATTTATTTAGACTAAAAATACATTGCAGAATATAATAAAAGTTATTTCGTGCTATTACAATCACAAACAAAAAAAATATGACGATTTAAAGGCGAGATTTCAGGTAATTTAAATAAAACACGAAAAAAATTCATATCTCAGTTACCGTGTCACTTAGGACGTAGGGTCGTATGGGTGAAAACTAGCTAATGACCAAACCAATCCCCCCAAAAATTGTGTCGGTCCATGTGCCGAACACCCTGTATTAGCTAGAAAGGCTGGAACACATAATGAATGTGTGTGTGTATATTATGTGTACCGAATGAAATTTGTGATTCCCCAATTTATATTATCTCATAGGTTACTACGCAAAAGAAAAAAACTGATACCGTTATTTTGTAGAAAAACCATTTAAAAAAAAGAATAAACGTCAAATTGGGCATTTGTTTTATTTATTTCGAAATGGAGGCATCAGAACGAGAAAAACGTGATTAATAATTAGATTGTGCAATGGTCATCCGGAGTATACCAATAAAAAAATTGCTGAATTGGCCGGTGTTTCCAATAATACGGTAACAAATGTAAAAAAAAATTCAAATCAACCTTTCTGTATCACGCAAGCCCGGATCCGGAGCAAAAAAAGGTGCTCGAAATAAAATGTTGGATCAGAAAATCGTAAGAGTCATTACCGTACATCCTTCGATGTCTGTGCGGGATTTGGCCAAAAAACCAAAACAACCAAATCGATGGTGGAACGAGCTAAAACCAGAAATAATCTACGGACATACAAGAAGTCAAAAATCCCCAAAAGAAGTGTTGAACAATTTAATAGGGGGATCGATCGAGCAAAGAATCTTAACAAATGGTTAAACGAAAGAAAAGATTCTTGTATCGTAATGGACGACGAGACCTACGTCAAAATGGATTTCTCGACACTTCCAGGTCCCCAATATTACATCAAAAAGAAAGGTGAAGAACTGGACGAAGCAATTACTACCATAGCTGTTGAAAAATTTGGCAAAATAACGTATGGTTTGGCAAGCAATTTGCCAATGCGGCTTAAGATCACGTCCATACATAATAAATGGCATTATGAAAAAGTGAATGGTCGCCGTAAAATGAACAAAAAGTTTGAATGAATTCTATTATTTAAAAACTGTACAATATGCGCAATAGAACAATTAAAGAAAAATATTGATGAACAATTGCCGTTTAGTTTTAATTCTTCATTTACAAATCACAAATTTTATTCGGTACACATAATAATCCATCAAAACAACAATTTCTTATGTCCAGTTATTACAAAAATTTTACTTTGTGATATTAAGAATGAGAGAGAGAGAGAACTGTTAAAAAAAGTATCCTGTGAAAATTTACCATGGGACTCCTGTGAAGAAAAATGTGAAAAATGCAATATGCTTGTCGATACAACTAAAATCTGCTGCAGAAGCTGAAGAGGTGGATGATGTAACATACAGTTATTGGAAGCCTGATTATAATACGTACAAATTAGAAAAGATTACGTCTTCAATTGATGAAATTTTGTCAAAGTCAAAGTTTAATTTAGCAGTACTCCGTAAACACGATTATTTCACTAAAGAACAATCGCAATACCTAAAACATGTAAAAAATAATCTTCAAGTTGGAGAATATGTTGTAATTTTGAATTTTTCGGAGAATTATAAATTTATAACACAAAATGAAATTCAAGCAGGGCATTATTACACACAGTAAGCAACTTTATTTCCAATCGTGGCATACTACAAATCATCAACAGGTGAAATGAGCATACTTTCCTATGCAGTAATATCGGAAGAGTAGACCCAATATAATACTCAACTAGTCTGGTTGTTGAAGTTGCGAAAGATTTCACTTTATTATTTGTTTTAAATATCTTCTTTTTTAATATACATATACGTAGTGGAGAGCAAAGAATTAGCACCTCATGTTGACATTTTTTATTATATCTAACTCATAAGAAAATTTTACTTATCCAAATTTAGATAAACAAACTGCATATACTATGAATTTCTTCTCTTCTCAGTTAAAACAAAAAACACTGTTTTTTGTTTTAATTCTTAACGGCTAAGTATGGTGATGGCAAAACATGAAAGTTGTACCATTTATGCACGACAATGATCCTAAGCTTGTGAAGCAGTGGATTAATGCTGAAAAAATCAATATTTTAGCATGGCCTGCACATAAGTAGTCAAGATCTCAAACCAATGGAGAATGTCTGGTGCGATGTTAAAAGTTTCGTTTGCCTAAAAAAATTTACAAATTTGATAAAAACTGTAGGAAGTAATTCAAGATGAATGGAATTCGATCCCTATTGTTGTTGTTAAGCCTTAGATAGAAGCAGTAATCAGACAAACGTGCTAATTCTTTGACCAATAATTATATGTTTCTCTAAGACTGGAAATAAAATATTCGGAATGGATTACTCTCGATATCTCAAACAAAAAATCAAGTTTTTTAATTATAATAATTTTTGAAAGGTTATTTCCGTGGTCACAACCACAAGGCATAATCGCTTAAGGTGACTTAAGACCAAGATCATTTTAAATTGTTCTGTCTCTGCTCTAACTTCGCTAAATTTGACTTGAGTGATAATGACATAAAGGCCAAAACCTGTGCTCGCAAGCCGTAGGAGGTTTAGTCGGCATAAGGGAAAAATTAATTTAATATTGGAACTTTTCGTATCCCTCTAGAAAATGTTTCTACTTTTATTTAAGCGATTATTCCTTGTGACCACAGATTTTAATTCGTTGTGTACCTTAGACTTAGAGGATAAGGCTGAAAGCACCAAACCCCTGCTTTGCTGATTTATTAAAATTTCAATATCAATAGAAATTAGCACATTTTTCAAACATTTGTGTTTTTTAATAATTATTCACACACTATAGTAGAGAACTCCCCAGAGCCGGTTAGCATTGAAGCCTTTGCGCAAGGATAACAGAAAGCTGACCTACAAGTTTAAGCAATATGTTTGTATTTGGCATGCTAAGACAAAAAAATGCCCAAAGCCGCTTAGCGCTGGTTCTTTCTACGCAAGGATGCCAAGAAGTTATGTAAGCGAAAAACAACTACAACAACAAAAATAATAATGGAAAGTATCTACGTCACTAAATTTAGGACTTTTAGCATTGTTATATATTCATACACTATGTATTTACAAGCGACCACCAATTCAGCTCTTAATGGTACATCCCTCATGCAAACTTGATATCCACTACCAATTAGTAATTTTTACTTTTCTTTGATACGGATAATTCGTATTACCGATTTTTATTTTATTGAGGCCACGTTTCTAAGCGACTAAGTCGTAAATATACTAGGTACCAGGTAACTTAAGCACTGAACATAAAGGAAAAAAAAAAATTTATAATACTATAAAGAAAATAGTTATAAAAATGGCGGTGCTTCCTCCTCCACCACTAGCGATGCGTCACAGTGCTCACTCAACGTAACGAATTCTTTGATTCGTTAGCTATCGAGTGGTATAATTAAATTTTGGATGTAGATGATAGATATATAGCTGCAGCATCAAACTGTATCCCCCGATTTTGTTATCATCAGTTTTCTGAATTGCCTCCCATATGAAAGCAAATTTAAAGACGTATTCATGTCAAAATTCTAAAAAAAAACTGTGAGATTTCTAATTCTATAAGAATTCTAAAATAAAACTTTTCAGCACACTGGACCTTTTGAGAAAAAAAAAGTAGAGATTTGGTGGTGACCTCACTAGATATCATGCATTAACGATAATAATAAATAGTTAGGGTTGTTTTATTTGAATGAGGTTGATTTTTCTACGTTTTCTGAAGCCTTTGGGGAGGTCCATTTACAGTAACAGCAATCCTCTTCGTTTTCAAAAAAATAAGGTCCGATTACTCCACCAGCCCAAAAATCGCACCAGACAATCACTTTCTGTGGATGCATCAGTTTTCCATTATTCCTCGTGGATTTTCTTTACCCCAGATTCGACAGTTTTGTTTAATTACAAATTCACCCAGTTTAAAATTTGCTTCGTCGCTAAAGATGACTTTGTTGAAAAAATTCGCATTTTCAAGTTTAGTTTGTATGTCCCAATTAGCGAATTGACGACTCAATCCAAAGTCGGATGGTTTTATTTTTTGAGTTATGTGAATCTTGTATGTCTTCAAATGAAGATCTTTGGACAAATTTTTGAATAAAAAGTGGTTGGCAGAATGTGTAATTGTTTGGAACGATGACAAATTGATGTTTTCGTACTCTCATTAACACTAGAACTTACAGTAGCAATATTTCCTTCTGAACGACTATTACGATGGTATATTTTGCAACAATTTTTCAAATGGCCACAATTGACGGAAAATTTTCTCATTAATATTTTCTTGCAACTTCTGCATAACGTTCACCAAATTTAAAATAATTTTTAACAATAATTACGCGTTGTTTAATCGTATATCTCTCCATTGGTGGCAAAGTTATAAATTAACCTAAAATTGGAACACAATTACAACATTTCAGCATTTTTTGAGCTGTACTACATAGGTAGAAACTTCCAAGTTCAATTTCATTTCGATCTTTTTCGGAAAATATAGAAAAATTGAGGAGTTTGATGCTGTCTTTGGAGATTACCAAAGTTTTCAAATTCTCCTGAATTTTTCTTTTCTGGTTCTAAGATTTCAAATTAGGTCCTTTTGAATATTGCATCCCATATAATTAAATGTTCAAAACATTAAATAGAGTGTCTACATTTTCTGAAAGAGATTTCAACGCAATTAAACTTAGTTTTAATTTAAAGTTTTTATCTCGTGATGTTCAAGACTTCAAAAGTCATCTTTTATTCAAACAAAGCAACCCATAACTATAAGTTAAAACTGTTTTGATTGAGTTTGATGTTGGGTCCTCTTTCAAGCGTCTAGACGGTTCATAATTATATTGAAATTAGAAAACAAAATGTGGGGTGGCCGTTGTTTACGCCTAAAATTCCATTACGTGAAAATTTTAGAAAATTATTTTATGTCCATGTGAAAAGAAATTAAAATGCAACGACATATTTAGCATTTACTCCAAATCTGTATATTGGACAAACAAGTAGATTCATGCAGCGAGTGCTTTATTTAATAGTGAGTAGAGTATTGAGATTTGAAGATATTATGAATATTGTTCGAAACAATTTTTGAGTTTGACACGTGGGTACTCTTCCATATTAGAGTACTATTGAGTTTATAATTCGTTCATAATAATATAATATGCATTTGATAATAAACAAGCCACATATTCAATATGTTATGAAATTTAAAAACCGGTGAGAATAATACGATAAGATTAAGATAATAAATCATATGTAAATTTAAGTTTTAGAATATGTATAAATATAATAAGCGGTTGACCATGTCTCATTAACATAATTTGTAATTTACGCGTTGTTTGTTTTTTTTTTGCTTGATTTTTTTTTTTTAATTTTTGTTGTATGGCGGCGCGCTTAATAATAATTCACCTTTCATTCATTTCACTTTTGTGTAAGCTATTATGATAACCTGCACAAGAGGTTAACAACCCTGGTCGAATGTGTTATAATATGTTATATCGGAAAATATTGAAAGTTGTGTTTTATACGTATGTGGCGTGAATCTGATAGCTAAGAGGCTTACATCTAAGCTGACAACTTAAAATATTCAATGTATGTATTAGTCTGGAAACACTACAGCTAAAATTAGGATTGAAACAAGTAAACAGTGTATAGAGTAAAATTACAAGACACTATTATTCTCTCAGGGTTGAATAATTTGTAAACAAATACATTTCTCACACACACACTCAATAAAATTTGTTAAAAGCTTTGTTATCAATTGAACTACATACAAGTATGTATGTGTGTATAGCTTTTTAGTTCCTAAATTTTATATACAAATTAGTTCAATCAATTTAATTTTAATACGTTTATTTTAACTATTTTGTTATACATACTTATGTTTACTTTTGTGTATATGCTGATATATTAAAGTTCCTTGTACATATTTACATTTAATTTCGCACCGTATCGACGTTTAATGATGTTGAAAAATCAAACATAAATAAGAGGGTGAATATAATTGCAAAAAATTGGAAATATTGGAAATGTTGAAAAACGGTTTTACGCTTTTAAGTTTCGATTGGTTTTATTTAACTACGTATGTGGAAGGAGAGACTAAATTTAATTGAAAAATGAAAAATAGATGATACAGCTTAAAAAAGAATAGAATGCTGGAAAATACAGGAATTGTAGTTAAAAAAATATATTTCTTCTTGTTCTCTACGACTCCGAAAATGTGGGTTCGGAAACGTTTTTTTAAAGAAGAGAGACAGTTTTTTTTAACTATTCGGCATAATTGTTTCCTTATTATCTTAAATCAAATTTAGTATGGTAATTGGAGTTGGAGCCAGTGCAGGAGCTGGAGTTGTAATTAGTTATCTAAACTCTAGGATCCGTAGTCGATTTTTTTATTTTTAGAAAACTTCCAAGCCCTGGAGTCCAACTATGCAATCCATGCTATTTTTAATGGCTATGAAAAAAATACTGTTGTTTTCTACTTTCGTCTTGTATCTTCTAATGGAAAACGGTAGACTGTATATAAAGTATATAAAATATAATTTCCCAATTAAATAAAATAAACAAAACACTGTTTTAATTGTACGAGTAAGCCAAAAATGATAAACTGCTGCAAAAATGCTGCAGAATTTTTGTTAAATTTCCCGTATTTTCATACCTGCTTTTTGAATATTTTTTGCCTGGTAAATCGACCACTTTGTTACTATTTTCTTTAGTTTTAAGCTCTAAATTTATTGCATCGACCAATCTATAATTTACATCAAAAACCAGAAACAGTATCCCGTTTCCATTTCAACCGCAATGCTCTCAACCTCTGCTTGCTGCGTAACCGAGTATTAAACAACTTGTTACCCTACCGAATAATTGCAGGCTTTGATAGTGACGGCAAGTCTGCTTCGGCAGTAGAGTGTAAATCGAATTCTGAAGATATTTTGCCCACATGATATTGGTTTCTTGGTTCTTTACTGCGATATGGTAATACTTTCAAAAACTCTGTTGAAACATTAACATCGTTTGCGCGTAAGAAGTATCAAATTAAAACATCAAAATGGCATCATGTGGCAAAGCTTCAGCAGCTAAAGGAGAAACTCTATGGGTACGTAACTTTTCTGTGTTACCTTATACCTTCAATAAATATTTTCCGGTACTTCTTGAGAAAAAATATTTGTAAGTGGTATTCTGATTTCGATGTTATCGTACGATCGTCGAATCAAGGTGCGTGCAATAGCTAGAGTGTGAACATCTATCAGTTGGATGCATTCTGCATCAAAATTGCATATTTCAAAATTGAAAATTGATTAGAAACATGTTTAAATTAATTCGTTTCATCGCAATCCAAACGCTGATTTCTGTGTTATTACATCACCAAAGATAACACCTGTATCTATCACTTCACTCCAGAAATCAATGTGCGGTCAATACATACAGTGGTGTGAGACAAGCAGTCTGAGGAAAGCCGAAGTAATTCATCTGTTGATAAGGTTTTGGGTGAATCATATTCATCCATTATCTTCAAAAGGGTAAAACGATTACCGATTTTCATCGAATAGGTAGGTCATAATTCAGCTTTTCGGAAGGGATCAAAAAGTTGGAAAACCGTTGGGCAAATGTATCAAGCTAATTTTGTTTTCTTTGTTTTTTCACGGGCTTTTCAGACTGCCCGTAATAAAATGGTATAATTTCAATATATAAAATATAAAGGGTTGAAACCTCATGAGGTGATCAGAACTTCGGTCTTTGGTTTTTTCAATGAGGATTGCACTCACCTGTCACCTGTGTTATAGAGTTGGTGTGACAGTTTTGACAGTACTGATTTCTATTTTAACTAACATATATTTACTTATACATACAACAACAGCCAAACAGGTCAAAAGCTTTAGTAGCAGGGGTACAGGAATCCAATATAACACGAAAAATCGTATTTTAGAACTTTATACCGAAAGTAGTATACAAAATTATACTGATATTTCTAACCGTGTAACTGACCATATTCTAGAACTTTAACCAAAAATCATTTTAGAATCCCATTTACAACGCACATGTCACATTTCATCATAATCGGGTAAGGAATAACTAAGTTCCATCCTACTTGGCCTTATCCCAGAGCTTTATCAAAAAAATTATTTTAGAATTCCATTCCCAACACCCATCTCAAATTTGATGATACCCCATTAAGGAATTGCCAAGTTCCATCCTACTCCAGAATTTCATCCAAAACTCATTTTAGAATCCCATTTCCAATACACCTATCGAATTTCATCAAAATCGGTTGAGAAATGGGCCAGTTTCAGCATACTTGGACTTATTCCAGAACTTTATCCAAACAACATTTTAGAATCCCATTTTCAACGCACATGTCGAATTTCATCATACTCCAGAACTTCTTCCAAAACTCGTTTCAGAATCACATTTCCAACACACATGTCAAATTTCATAATAATTGGTTGAGAAATGGGCAAGTGCCACCTACTTGGCCATATTCCAGAACTTCATCCAAACAACATGTTAGAATCCCATTTCCAACACACATGTCGAATTTCATCAAAATCGGTTGAGAAATGGGCAAGCGCCACCTACTTGGCCATATTCCAGAACTTCAGCGAAACAACATTTTAGAATCCCATTTTCAACGCACATGTCGAATTTCATATTAATCGGTTGAGAAATGGGCTAGTTCCATCATACTTGGCCATATTCCAGAACTTCATCCAAAATTCGTTTCAGAATCCCATTTCTGACACACATGTCGAATTTCATCATATCGGTTGAGAAATGGGCAAATACCATCATACTTGGCCATATTCCAGAACTTCATCCAAAATTCGTTTCAGAATCCCATTTCTGACACACATGTCAAATTTCATCATAATCGGTTGAGAAATGGGTAAGTGCCACCTACTTGGCCATTTTCCAGAACTTCATCCATAAAACATTTTAGACTCCCATTTTCAACGCACATGACGAATTTCATCATAATCGGTTGAGAAATGGGCAAGTTCCATTATACTTAGCCATATTCCAGAACTTCATCCAAAAAACATTTTAGAATCCCATATCCAATACACATGTCGAATTTCATCGTAATCGGTTGAGAAATAGCCAAGTTCCATCATACTTGGTCATATTCCAGAACTTCATCCAAAACAATTTTAGAGTCCCATTTTCAACGCACATGTGATGAGAAATAGTCAAGTTCCATTATACTTGGCCATATTCCTAAACTTCATCCAAAAATCATTTTAGAATCACATTTCCAACGCATGTATCGGATTTCATCTTAATCGGTTGAAAATAGGCAACTTCCATCATACTTCGCCATATTCCAGAACTTTATCCAAAAATCATTTTAGATTCCCATTTCTGACACACATGTCAAATTTCATAATAATCGGTTGATAAATAGGCAAGCGCAAGTGCCATCATATAAAAAATTTGTTAACTACTTACTCACTACATCCCAATGCAACCCCAACTCAACTTCAACTCAACCCTCAAATTTACCCCTAGCTTAACCTTCAAATCAATTCCCAATTCAATGCCCAATTCAATAATAATCAAACCAGCATACATAAAAAAATCGTAAATATTTATAAAACCAGGTATTTTGGGTCAATTCGTATAGCAGGTACCCCACCCTCTTGACGTACAGTCTCCAAAAGCTTTTGAAATCTCAGCCTCGACCATAGAAACAGATTGGCGAAAAGAAATTCAAAATCGGACAAGCCGTTCTCGAGATACCATGGGGACATTTTTTTTTTTTTGCATTTTCAGACTCAGGGACTTTTAAAACGTCGAGAAAAGTGGTTTTGGACCAACCAAATTTTTCGTCATTTTTGACAGGATTTCAATACTTTGGTCTTTTTAGACCGAAGTAAATGGTGAAAAATACGTATAATCACACATCATTATTTTGTAAGTCATATTTGAATTTTATTTTGCATTTTCAGACTCAGGGACTTTTAAAACGTCGAGAAAAGTGGTTTTGGACCAACCAAATTTTTCGTCATTTTTGACAGGATTTCAATACTTTGGTCTTTTTAGACCGAAGTAAATGGTGAAAAATACGTATAATCACACATCATTATTTTGTAAGTCATATTTGAATTTTATGATTTTTATGGTTTGAATGCCTTGATTAAAAAAAAATAATTTTGAAATGCTTTGTTTTTTTGTTGTTGTTAAAGATATAGGGTGTCAAATTTTGGGAAAAATGATAATCATGATGTTGTACTTATGGCAATAAAAAGAAAAATAATTATCCGATAATTATGATTTTGAGCTCATTTTAAAGGTAAGTTAACAGTGATTAATAACAAAATATAAAAATGCTGTGTTGTTTAATTTTTTCTTTTTTAAATTTCCCTGTTTCAATTTTCTCAAAAACCTATTTTTTTATAATTTTTTTTTTTTTTTTGTAAAGAATTCGACAATTAATATTTTACAACATACATATGTATCATAAAACTGGAACACCATTATTTTTTGTATTCTTACAAAATACGTTTTAGTATTTTAGTATGACAATCTACAAATTTATTATATTTAAACGTATTTTACACGAAAACGAAACGAGATGCTGTCCTGATTTTTTAGGATGTCTAATAGAAATAAATGGTGAAAAAAATTAAGAAAAAAAATTAGCACATGGGAGAAAATCCAAAAAGAAACTTTCGACGGCCATTTTTAAAAGGAAGAAATAAAAGATGGCACCATTTTTATAATTATTTTATAATCCCTGTTCATGTATCTTTAAAATGAGCCCAATCTTATTGACGATTGGAGCATCACGGATTCCACCTAGTGGAACATTTTTAAACTGAGCTACCTGATAATTTGACGTTCGAAATTGTTGTAAACAATTCCAATTTTGATCTGTAAACACAATTTTTACTTATCGGATTGCTAATAATTGTAAATAATTCCAATTTTGGACTGTAAAAACAACTTTTTATTACTGTCCATTTATCAGGTGCATCATTTTAACTATTGTCCTCGAGAGGCGCTTTCTTTACTTTTACAATCGTCAATAATTTTCGAATATTTGTTTTTTTTCTATAGCAATAAATATGTACAATACCAAGTGCATTGAATTTTTAAATATTTGACACCCTGTAAAATGTTTGGTTAATTAGTGCTACACATTCGAAACATAAAAATTTAAAAATTTAAATATGACTTCAAAAAAAATTTGATTTGATGAATTTTTCACTATGGAGAAAAATACGTCAAATTGCATATCTTTATATGTGACCGGAAGTCATGCTTGAATTTATAATTTTTATGTTTTGAATTACCTAGTCCAGTCAGTGACGGTTTTTCGCTCCGAATTCTTACGGACAATACCGATTTTCGTGAAATTTGAGAAGTAAGTAGGGAATGGCTCAAGGAACAAAAGTTATATAGTGCCAATGTGCGCTTGTACCTTGGGGTGGATGCCACCCCTTCTAGGGGGCGGAAATTAGTTCACTCAAAATACACACCGAAATCGATAGAGGGATGAATTCTAAGCAACAAATATCGTATAAAGTTTTTTCGATAAATTAATATTTTTCGAGCTATTCGCGATTGAATACGTTGAGTTTTCATCTAAAAAATGCATGTTTTAGAGCGATTTTTTCACGAATAACTCGAAAACCTTGCGTTTCATCAAAAAATCTGTCAGGATCAAAATAAAGCTTAAAAAATAGCAAGTTGATTGGTTTAGTTTTATTTCTTTATGTGCAAACCGAGTTATGACTCGTTGAAATAACGGAAAAACGATGAATTTTTTAAAAAAAAAACTTGTTGATGTTTTTTCAAGTACTTGAAAAGACCATTAAAATTAGCTTTAGTAAAAGGCGTTAGCATAAAAGCTTACAGAGTTAGATAAAAATAAAATAGTAATCTTGTTTTTCCTGTTTTTTCTTGAGAAAAAATCGGCAATGAAACAAATGGCTTAACAGTAATAATTGAAGGTACTAACACTAGGTTCTAGAAGTTTGAATGGTTTAGAAATGTCTAGAAATGTCTAGAATGTCTAGATGTTTAGAATGTATAGATTTGAAAAAAAGTTTGATTTAATTTTGAAATGGTTTTTCAAATTTTTGAAAAAATTTCTCTTTTTCACAATAACTCAAAAACTAAAGAAGATACGTACAAAATGGGAAAGTACAAAAATTAAGGTTTTTCTTGCAGAAAATGTTGTTATTTGTTTATGTCTCTAGGATGAAATTAATCGAGATATCACCGTTTTAAATTCGTATTTGAGAGCGAGGACAACCTTCCTCGAACCCTTTAAACTCAAAAATTTCAAAAACGCAGGGTGCAAGGAAGTTCTTTACAGGTCTTGAGCCCTTGAAATTCCCTATAAAATGTTTTTTAGAACATTTAGATATTATTAAAATTAAGAAAGTTATCGTGAAAAAACCAATCGCGTTTTTCGGTGAAATTTTCGGATTGCTCTCAAACATGCATTTTTTAAATGAAAACTCAACATTTTCAATCGCGAATAACTGGAAAAATAATTTTTTATCGTAAAAACTTCATACGATATTTTTTGCTTAGAATTCGTCCCTCTATCGATTTCTGTGGTTATTTTGAGTGTACTAATTTTCACCCCCTAGAAGGGGTGGCATGCACCCCCAGGGTAAAAGCACACATCGGCATTATATAACTTTTGTTCCTTGAGCTACCCAAGTAACAATTTGTGTCCAAAATTAAGTCGAAATTAATCATTTGAAAGGCAAAATAATTATTTTGCATAATAGACAAGCATTTTACCATTTTACATGGCTAAGGAGCTAAAATAACCATATGGATATAAAAAAATTAAATTGTTTTGAAGAATAACAAAATAATTTTTGTAAAAGCATATTTTTATAAAATAGTTATTTTGTCTTTGTATTGACATTTTACATTTTTTTTAATATCGTATATATTTATGTTATTGGCAGCATTATGCGTAATGAAATAATAAACGTAGTATCTCCTAATAAATAAGCGCAAATGACGACCCAAAATTAGTTGGGAAGAAAAGTTCATCAGTTAGTTTTTAAAAGTAGTTATAAAAAGCATAACGCCCCGCAGAAATACGTCTTATATATTATAACTAGAAAATACATTTTTTTAACAAATTCCAAAATATGGGATACTTAGAGATAGTTTGTAAATGCTTGGGTGCAGAAGCTCTGACAGTTACAAGGTGCTAGGACCGTTAATAAGTCCGCTCTGCACCCAATTAAAAAATGTATAAAAAAAAAACCGATAGAGAATTGAAAGATAGGACTGAAAATGTATTTCTTTTCTCTGCACGACTGAGAAAAACGAAGAAAATTAAGAAAATAAATAATGCAAACATCAGGAAAATATGGCAGTCATGACATATTAGCGGATAAAAATGGCAGCTATGACATCATAGCAGTAACAGAAGCAATTATGTCAATATGACATAATATTCACGTAAAATGCTAAATATTCATTCTACAACTAATTATTTATTCTGGAAACAAGATTGCAATAAAAAAATGCTATTTTATCACAAGATTTACCAAATAGCATTTATAGCAAATTAATCGGAGGAAAAGTAAAACAGCTTTTCCGTATGACTAAATGCCTATTCACACCACAAAATTGTCATTAAACAAATAATTTTTCAAAATGGCCTTGGCATAATAGCTGTATCAGAGGCAATAATATCAATATGACAAAATGGTCACGTAGGATGCTAGCTAGTCATTCTATAGTTAATCAGCTATTCTGATAAGCAAAATCCTATGAAAATTGCTATCTTGTCACGAAATTTGCCGAATAGCATTTATACTTTTAAGTATGTGATGATAGTGGACCGAAATATTGTACTACCACGAAAATCAGAAACAGTTTTTTTTGCTGTTTGGTAAACAATCGATGCCAAAAATTATGTTCTCTAAACAGCTAATTTGCTAAAATAACAAAATAACTTCTATCAATGATATATAGTTATTTTTTGCTCCTTAGCTGCCACGAAAGTAATAATATAACGTAACATCTTTTGAAATGACTGGTTTGCTGTTATGACTAACGTTTTACTGTGGTCACTATTGTGCTATTTTATTTTCTGGCTGATTTACCCGCAAATTAGCAACTTTATAGCATAATAACTTTTATGATGACTTATTTGCTATAAAGCCAAATTGCTGTTGTAGTGACTATTGTGATATATTTTTTTGTGAGTAAATTGCCCGTACAAATGCTTTTTAGTCATATTAGGAAATTAGCTATATTTTTGGTCAAAGAAACGTTTTTCTGACATATGAATAATGCTAAATAGCTACTAACTATTTAGTCATAGAAACGGGTCACTGTGACCAAAAAAGTGACAAAATTTAGCTGTAGAAGCTACCTGCTTACTGCCCAAATTTCACAAAAATCCGTATTGTCCGTAAGAATTTAGAGGTAATGACCTATTTTTACCGTCAATGACTGGACTAGATGTGAAGCACTAATTAACCAAACATTTATGAAAAATAATTTTCTTGTTGTTGTTTATTAAGATACAGGGTGTGAAATATTTAAAAAATCAATGCATTTGGTATTGTATTTATTGATATAGAAGAAAACAAATTATTCGAAAATTATAAGATTGGGCTCATTTTAAGGATACATGAACTAGGAATTGTAAAATATTTATAAAAATGGTGCCATCTTTTATTTCTTCCTTTTAAAAATGGCCGTCGAAAGTTTCTTTTTGGATTTTCTCCCATGTGCATATTTTTTTTCTTAATTTTTTCACCATTTATTTCTATTAGACATCCTAAAAAATCAGGACACCATCTCGTTTCGTTTTCGTGTAAAATACGTTTAAATATAATAAATTTGTAGATTGTCACACTAAAACGTATTTTGCAAGAATACAAAAAATAAGGGAGTCCCGCAGTTTTTTGATATGTTGTATTTAATATTTTACGAATTCTTAAAAAAAAAATAGGGTTTTGAGTAAATTGAAAAAGAACATTTGGCGGTAAACTTAAAAAAGAATAAATTAAACAACATACTATTTTTATATTTTTTTATTAATCACTATTAACTAACCTTTAAAATGAGCTCAAAATCGTAATTATCGGATAATTATTTTTCTTTTTATTGCCATAAATACATCATGATTATCATTTTCCCCAAAATTTGACACCCTGTATCTTTAACAACAACAAAAAGAACAAACCATTTCAAAATTTTTTGTTTAATCAAAGCTATGCATTCAAAACATAAAAATCATAAAATTAAAACATGACTTATGGCTCCATATAGTGAATTTGTGATTTCACGTGTTTTTCACCATATATAGTAAAAAAAAATGTTTGGGAAGATAATTTTTTCTTGTTGTTGGGCATACAAACACTCAACCCATAAAACGTAAACGTATTTTGCAAGAAACAAGAAGGGTGGCTTCGAGAACATAAAACCAAAATTTGAAAAAATATGTTTTTGAGAAAATTCACAAAACATTTAGACGGTTTTGTTAAGAAGGAAGGGGATTAAAGGTGGTACTATTTTATATTTTTTTTTCCAACAATTGCGCATAAAAAAGAGTGAGTGGATCGGATCGTCCATATTTTGCAAGAAAGCAGAAATTTGTTAAAGCAATTTTTTTGGTATGTTCAATAAGTTTAAATGATAAGGCAACTATTTCGCGGCCATGTAAAAAAGGAGAAATTAGAGATGGTGCTATTTTTATATTTTTTCTAAATCTCTATTCACCACCTTTAAAGTAAGCTATTTATTATAAACGAAATACGCCATCATATTCACCAATTTTTAAAATATTTGAGCCCCTGCTCTAATGCAACAACAATAAAATTAGGTTTGTTACACAGAACAGTACATTCTGAACAAAGGCATCATAAAGTTACCAACCCTTATTTTGCGATTGCAGTTCCACATATTTTTCACCATATTCATATTTGCAACAGCGATGGAAGGAATCAATTTTTGTTTCAAATTCGGAACTAAATTATGAGTAGTTAAATATTTGTAACTGTAGATGGATGAAATCTGAAACTGGGCTCCTAAATAAATTAAAATTATTAATAGAAATTGAACTATTTTTGTTCGTACTTTTAACTCTTTCATAATTTTTTTTTTTTTCAAATATCACTCATGTGAATCTTTGGAAAAGCCAACTCATGCTTCGCACTCACATTTGAAAAGAAATTATTGTTAATAGGCGTACCAACAGTTTACTTCGGGAACAAATTTTAATTTGTAATCAAAGTCTGTTTGCTCTACAGTTATATGTAAAAATATAATTCAATCGGCTCCTTTATGAGAACACAGTTAAACATGGCATTTGAATCGTTTTTTAACGAATAACGAATATGTATTTACTGATAATAAATATATACACTTACAGTATTGTTAAAAAACACATTATATCGTTAAATTTGTGTGATTCAATAAAATGTCTTTATTAGCAAACATATTAAAATAAATATTTTTATTTTATATTGTAATACAAAACTTTTATTGGGCAAATATTTCCAATCTAATAATCACTGGCAACAGACGGCATCATTAAAATATGGATAATTAATTGTTTATCGCAGATTTTTATTTTTTTTTTACTGTATTATGCGCTTTACATTTTTTTATTAATTATATTGAATTACAATCATAAGAGATAAATGCGGGGTTATATTACGAGTGGAATTTCATACAAAAATGTACTCGTATGCACTAATGTATATGTAAAACTTTCAATTATGTATAGCCGACATTGTTTTCAGAAGCAGAATGAATTTTACTAATTAATTATGTGTGAAAATTGAAGAGAGGTCGGCGACGCCAATTTAGCCAATTGTTGCAATATACAATCGAACTATATGGCGTGTAGCACCTGGACTTTAAATTATTTACCATATGATAGGCTCCGATATCTTCATAACTGGAAAATCCCCAAATGCTACCACTAAGTTTAACTATTGGTGAAATGCATTCACAAATGAACAGTTCCATTTATCAATTGTTCAATTCTTCTTTTTTTTTGTAAATATTACACGTTTGCGTCTATTTTCAACAAGAAAAAGTGTTCTTTTTACACCAATACGTCCTATTAAACCTGTTTGATTTAATCGCTAAAGTTTAATAGATTTCAGCTCATTCTTCCGATGCAATTGTTCGCTTATTTGTATATTTAGTTTAGATCAACAGTACGTATAGTTTATCTGAGATCTGCAGCTGTATTCTTAAAAAACGTAACTTGTCGATTTACGTTTTTTTTTTTATTTTATAGTTAAAAAAGTGCATCGCAAAATTAACGTTATTTCCTATTCTGACTGAAGAAAAACGTGCACATTCCCAACCTTAAAAAACTACAAGTTTTTTTTTGTAGGGTTTTTGAAACGTTTTTTTTATTGCTAATTTACTATAGAATGGTTTAAGAGACCAATACTTGCTTACAGTCATCTAATGAAGAATTAAAATTAACAATTCAATTACTCAAGACAACCAATGTTCCAAAATTTCACGTCAGTGCAAGCTTAACTAACATCCCTCCGTTCGACCTAAGCGGCTATAACGATTTTTCATTCAAACAAGCATATTACGTATTACAGTCAATTGCCTCTCTCCTTAGTTGTCGGGAACTTAGAGATCCTTCCACTTATATTGAATTATATTATAAAATATCCCTAACAGCGTGGCTTATCCGCCCAGTCAATATTCAGGGTCTCATTGCTCTCTCTCTTAGATGTTTACTATAGCATGTACTTCTGCTAGAAAGACGGTAGCATTGGTACCCAAGGACTTCCAGAGGGCAGCCCCATTCCCGTATACTCCTACCCATGCTCAGTCTACCATTTTGATTTTACTCTTGCGACCATTTTGATTTTACTCTTTGCTTCTTTTCCTCTTGCTGGGAATGGTAAGTCCCCTGTAGGTCACCCAGGTTTACTACAGGAAATAAAACTGGAGGGTGCCTGGTATCCAGAGTCCGCATACTTGTCCAGACTGATTAACCTATCAGCCATTCATCCATCGGCATATGCTGTTCCACCTTAGATTAGTGTTTTTATCAAGGGTTTCTCCTTTAGCACCGTACTTTAGCCTGGCCAAATGGCCAAAAATTATGCAAATGACCTCAGTTACCGCTTAGACTACCTCCACGAGGAGGCAGCACGTACACTTGCGAATTGTGACCAGGTTACCCTTACACAAATGTACCCATCATGCAGCTGCCTAATACATGGCCCGAACAGCTCACATGATGCGCACCGTACTGGAAAGTTACGAAGCTGGTACATTAATCTACTCAACTTTGGTCCCCCCGCTAATAGATGCCAAACCACTTCGGCCCCTCATTTAAGCTTTATCCGTTTTTCCGCATAGGAATTTCATTTATGTCTTTACGTCACACGCAAGGCACACATTATTAATGTTTTGGAAGTGCAGTCTTGAAGAATTCTAATTTTGATATTGAGTTTAAATTACTGTAAGTTATAAGCCACCGGGAAAGCCTAATCACCTAGTACATTCCACAAAAGCGTACTCCGAAAGAAAAATGAGTTTGGGAATTTATTGGTGTTACAAATTTTAGCTCACGGTTATGTTTCTGTGAAGTCTACGTTTTAATGTGCATGTTGACCTGGACAGGCCAAAATATAACCCGTTAAAACAGCATAGCACTATAGTTTTTGTATTTGAAGATGTACAGGCATGAAATATATTAAAAGGGGTAGTAAGGCAACTATACAATCTTCCTGGATGTACGCCAGAAAATGCCAAAACGTCTCTGGAAATGGAATTATTAATTTTCATGTACTGCCAATCGCAATTAATTTAAATCTATTTGTTAGAGTTTATTAATTGATAAGTCGAGGTTAACTTTATCAAAAACCTTTCTAAAAAGTCAGCTTTACTACAGTGAATGCAAGAGATGAATAAGCAAGGTACACGGGCGCGTGACAAATGTATTTTTTTCAAAAAAAAAAACCTTTCCAAAAATATTCCAAGGGAAAACTATTTTTATTGTAAAATTGTTTTCGATTATACGAGAAATCAGAAAGTTCCCAGAAATTTTATTTATTTTAAAAGATATTTGTATATTCACCAATATGTCTGTAGCCCGAAAATTATTCCAAAAGTACATTAGCAAAACTAATATATATACTGCATTTGAATTCGTAACATGGCCCAACTCAAAAACAAAATTTTTTAGGAGAAGCGAAAATTGATTTTTAGAATTGTACTAACCAGTTTTGGCTAGCAATGGTCATATTAAAAGTACCCCCATTGCCTACAAAACCTGTATCGAGAGGTGGTCATTGATTGATATCTCGTACGACTTCAACGGACGATATCGGACGTTTAGCTAATAGAATTTTTTTCTGGTTTTGTCATATCAAAGGTGACGACTGACTAATGCTAGCTGTTTTTCTAATCCTTAAAACACTTTTGAAACACATTTTCTGGTTGGTCAGCTAGTTCGTCGATTTTGCCTCTGGGGTCGTAAAACTTCTCCTTTTATGATTTCCTTCATCTGTTATCAGGAACTACTTTGAATGATTAAAGGGTTTGCGTTTAGTCTTTTATACTACTCCGGCTGCTTTAATTATATTTCAAAAATAGAGCGTAGTGCTGGTAAGTTCAAGGCCGTGCCTAACTTTACACGCGCTCAACAACTAATTTACGCATTGTATAACTGGGTCCCCTCAGAGGTAAACTATCGTTACTCTAAATTTTCCAAAACTTTCACTGAAAGTCCTCTTTCTAGTAGCAAATTATTATTCAGGTATATTATCATAAGTGCATTGGTCGCTAAGGGTAAACTATCGGATGGTTCAAAACCAACATAAATGTTTGTATAAGCCATACTATTGCGATACAACCACAAAATAAAACCTACTATTTCTGTAAGTATTAGTGTCGTGACCCAGCATATTCTTTACATACTTCGATTTTAAATTGTAGTTTGTATCAAAAATAGTAGAAAATTTCACTAGCACTTATAGAAATAGTAGACGATTTCGATTTAATAGTACGAGTGTGTCAAAGATACAATACGGCTTGTACACTTGTCCAATACCTTTTTTCGTTATATTGTATTTTATACTATGACAACCCGAACTCCAACTTCTGGAATATTATGAAGAGAAGGTTGAGCTTCCCAAATGACAATCTAATATTATCAAAAATCCGTTACTGACTAGAATTCAATAGTAAGAATTTTAAAACGAAAGCACAATTCAGATTCAGCTATGCAGATGGCACCAAATAATCAACTCTTTCAAAAGCAAACGTATATTCAGTGGCGGCAACCCGCTAAATTTAGTAAAACTCGTTTCTAAAATTTAATACAGAAGCTCCTTTATAAATTGTATATACTAGAAATGCTTCTCAAGAAATTTCGAATTTCACCTTCTCATTTCGAGGAAAAAATTGTCCTTATTCCCCTAACAAAAAGAATTTTCTACGAAAGCTACCGCAAATCATGGTTTGTATCTTTCTTGGAAGCATGTTTTTTTAAATTTGATGATGTTATTTTTGGAATTTTTTGTTTTTGGTAAAGCCAAATGACTCCTATATGATAATTACTCAGACATGCAATATTACTGCCCAAGAAATAACTGATTTTACATTGAAGACCTGAACACACTTAAAGCTTCAGGTGTCTAGATTTTTTACGTGTTTGTCTTTTAATCTTTTGAAATTTTGGAAATTGGATACTCGGAACATTAATTGTAATAGGATTAGCTTTACTGCCTTATTCCTATGGAAAGGAAAAGCATTGCGAGCTTAAAATAAACATGGCGGTTTAGAAACCTAAAGCAAATATGTAAGCAAAATATAATGTCACTTGTGAATTCCAGCTTCTTTCAACTTGCGATGTATGATGATGATAAGTCTACTGATTAAGCTTATCAAATTGTATTTTTTCTAGAAGCTTTAAAATGGCTTTTGACTTCAAATTCAAAGCGGATTCGAATACACTGAGTTTGAAATTTTATAGGTTAGGAATTTGCGAAGTTTAACCACATGCAATCAGGGTTTCTTCTCTAGATCTCAATATGAGAATAAAGTATTATAATTATTTACCAATTTCGAACCCTCCTTACCTTTCTCATCTTTTTACAAATAGTGAAATTATTAAATAATATTTAGAGAATACAGGAATCTCATTAAAATTCATGATTCAAGTTTCATTCAAGTTAATGTTTCTTTTAATGAATCTCTCCTTCTTAATATAAACTCTTCTTGAAGAAATTAAGAATTTCAAAATTTTCAAAAGTTTTTAGAATTTTATGATTTTTAAAGTAAATTTAGAAAGAATTAAAATGTTCAAATATTTCAGGAAATTCAACGAATTATAGAATTTCGACAAATTCACAAATTTCATGGATTTTTAACAATTTGTAAATTTAAAGAATACTCAGATATAATCAGAATCTCAATAATTTTAACAAGAATATAAATTTGAATAAGTTTAAGAATTTAAGGAAATTTAAAAGCTTAATTAATTCTGATATTCCAATAATTTTAAGGATATGTATTAAATATGAGAGAATTGTTTTGAAATAAACAAAATAACATTAAAATAATGAAAAAGCCAATAAAGTGAGAGAATTTCGTCGAATTTTAAGAACCTTAAAATTTTAAAAAATTTAAAAAGTACCTTGATAAAATTTCATTAATTTTATGAATTAAAATTTCAATAAATTTGAGGATTTAGTTAATTTTTCGAATCTAAGAATTTAAAATTTAGGAGAATTTTAAAATTTCATGGAATTTTTGAAGTTGTTTTAAGAATTTCAGGTGCGTCACTCAAGAGATAAATCTGAAAAAGATAGATAGATAGATAGATCTTCCAAGTTCTTCAAGGTTCCAAGAAATAGAAGAATTTTTAAAAGTGTAAGAAACAAATTTTCAAAATTTGGAAAACCACAAACTTCTAGGGTTTTTAAAGTTTAATCCATTCAAAGAGCCAGATAATCAGAATTTAGATAATTTTGAAAATGTAAATGTCAAGAAATTTAAAATATTTCAATGATTTCAGAATTCTAAGTTCTAAGAATTTTTATAATTAATCGATTTGTGTATTTTACTTTTATCAATCATAATTTCATTTGTTCAGTTTCATTTATATGGGTTTTATTCTTTGTGATTAGTCAATAAATTTTGAATAATTGCATTTTAAAGTAAAACAGAGAGGGGTTACTAGATAGCGAACGATATTTAGCCGAATTGTTTGTATGGTTACGATAAACTTTAAGGGGGGAACCTCCTCCAGATAATATTTTTTTTCATTTTTTTTTTTTTGCTTTAAAAATTCGTTTAGTATCTGAAGAATATATTACCAAAGTTTCAAGCCCAACAGAAAGTCCTAAAGGTCCCTAGGAAGTCACTGAAGTGATGCGAAGTAATGCGTTCTCTTCAAGAACGTAAACTTCAATCGAGTTTTTCTCAAAACGTGTTTTTTTGCGCGCCGTGGAATGTAAGTCAAAAAGTAATGGACCGCAAATAGCGCCGCCATTTTGTTTTTTTTACTCATAAAAAATTTTTTTGTATTAATTTGAACATCAATATTATTATGCAATTTGTTTCATTGCAATAAATGCTCTCAATTTTTTTGTAAAAAATTATTGAAAAACCAGTTGTCTGGAGGAGGTTCCCCCCTTAAAATCCCTGAATCGAATGTAATGCATTTTATACTAAGGTATAGAGAATTTTCTCGGCCAGGTTATAGGCTAAGTTTCATATTGATCGGGCGTCAGGGGCTGAGTATTACATAAAAATGTATGCCAAATCGAGGAAACAATTAAATTACAACAACAACAACTAAATATTTTATGTTTTCCTCTTGATGACGTTACACTCCTATAGGAAATTCAAATGCATTTGAATTGAAAAATAGAGAAAACAATGTCTTTTTCGAATAACATTCTTATTAGAAATAATATAGAAATAAAAACGAATTGGAAGGAAGTAGAAATTAACTTAATCCTGAAAATAAATTAAATTCGTATGCCAAACAAAAAAAATTAATTTGGTATTGTGCAAAATTATTGAAATAATAATCGAACGACCTGAGTGTAAATGAAATTTTAATATTGCAAATTAATCGACACAATAAAAACTTGGTTTGGAATAAGAATTTAAATAGCACTCAAAATTGGAAAGAGAGGCAACTATAGAGTTCTACAAGGAGATAGCCTTCAAAGAGCGAATCCTACTTTCACTGATTGGCGCATTAAACCATATTCTGCCTTTCACTATATCCCTAATACAGAGCATTGTAACGATGAGTCGGTGAGTTTGGGTCCCATGACTGTCGAGTGTCAATACTGCCGTGCACTCAAGTGGAAGGACGAACCAAAGGGTCTTTGTTGCCAAAACACTGGACTTTAACCTAATTATTCACGCAGATAGAAAACCACCCGACCAGCACGCGCGATGATACAATGCTCCGACTAGGAGCGAAGTAGCTGTGTTGATTGTAGGTCAAGGATTCGAGAGAAGAGACATCATTTTGCACGGGCGCGATAACCTGACAAAAAAGTGTCCGAAACGCATAGAGCTTACGATCCCCTATAATATCCGTTGACGATGGGTTTCATGTGAGGATGGCTACTCCATATCCATTCCTCAAACCCTTCCTGCAACGGGTGAGCCTAACATCGATGCTATTACAGGTCGCACCGTATAAAAACCGTTTATTGCATGGACTTTTACGCCTACAGGATGAAGGTATGACCAAAGCCAATACTCTTTTGCGGTATGGAATGCTACTGAATCAATATTGGGTCAATCAATATGCAAAAATAGAAACCGAAAGACTCAATTACACCCGATATTATCAACAAAAATTGCGAGTCGAACAATATATACACCTGCAAGATGCCCTAAATAACAACGACCATGTTGGCGATGTGGGTCAACTTGCGATACTGCCATCACTATTTACTGGCGGCCCCTGCTACATACACGAACGGATACAGGTTGCAATGACGTACGTTCGAAGTTACGGCAAACCGGACCTCTTTATTACTATCTTCTGCTACCCTAGCTGGCCAGAAATATAGAGTAATATATTTACGAATAACATCCCGCAAGGCAGATACGACATAGTGAACAGGGTGTTTCACTTAAAAATAAAAAAATTGGTGAAGCTTATCACAAAGATGTATTCTGTGGAGTGGCAAAAGCGGGGTTCGCCACATCTGCACCTCTTGCTCTCCTCTTGCAGTTGTATGCGAACGTATTGAAGCATAAGATCCACGGTCCATGCGGTCATATGAACCCGATGTCACCATGTATGCAGTCCGGCGCATGCGGCAAGAAATATCCGAAGAGCTTTCGAATTAATACGTCGAAGGGAGAAGACGGATATCCCAAAAATCGTAGGAGGCAACTTGATAAGGGAGGGTTGGAGGCAACGGTACGCAACGGTGATTTGCGCATTGACAACCGGTGGGTGGCGCCTCATAACCGCGTGCTAGTAAAAGTTTTCGACGCTGATATAAATTTAGAACTCTGTAGCTCGATTAAGTCAATCAAATATGTTTGTAAATATATAAACAATGGCAGCGAACAGGCGACGTTCAGTATTCACGCAGCAAATGAGGTCAATCAGTTTCAGGCCGGGAGGTACATTAACACTTCGAAAGCGGTGGTGAGAATACTGTCGTTCGAACTTCATGAGCGCGAGCCGGCAATAATCCAACTATCGGTCCACCTAGAAAACAGCCAACGCATTTACTTCACAAAGAATAATGCCGCCGATATCATGAATAATCCCAGCGACACAACCTTGACTGCGTTTTTTAAGTTATGCTGGAACGATGCTTTTGCCAGAACTTTGACATATGTATAACGATATTCCTTCTTACTATACTTGGAGTGAAAAAAAATGTAACCGTCGTAAGCAAGGAGTCCCCGTGGAAGGACATCCTGGAGTAAAGAAGAGTGGTGCTCTTGGTCGAGTTTATACAATCCACCCAAACAACACCGAATGCTTGGCCCCACCTCCTTTGCGAACTTACCCACAATAAACGGTGTAACGCTTGCTTCTTTCCAGTTGGCCTGCAAAGAGCTCGGTCTGCTGGAAGGTAATTCTCACTGGTGCGATACCTTGACGGAGGTAGGCTTTAGGCTGCTCTGCTGCCTCTACTAGACATTTGTTTTCCATCATTTTGGTATTTTGCCATCCATCCGAAACCTTATCATTATGGGTAGCACACAGGGAAGACATGTCAGATGACGTATTGCATCGCATTTGGACGGAGCGTTTCGACTATTCCCTTGATTTCAGCGACCATATCTTTGATTTGGCGTTAGGAGAACTGAACAAAATTGTGAAAGCGCTTGCGAATAAAACTGGCGCGAATTGCGGTTTGCATAGACGAACTATAAATGATTCAACAGTTCTAGATATGGAATTCGTCCGCGAGACATCATATGATAGATCGGCCATGTTACAGATTGTAACTAACAGCGAATCCAAATTAAATTCAGAACAGCGGTAAACCTACAACAGAATTTTAGAAATATTCTTCTTAGATGCACCTGGGGGCTATTTCTGAATACGATACGAATACGAAAGTATAAAATTCTTATTTGAATTGAATTAGAATTGAATCAGATTCGCTCGTTTCTTATTTAAATCAAATAAGCATCTTATACATTCGAATTCGTATCGTATTCAGAAATAGCCCCCCTGGAGGTACAGGAAACATATTCGTAATTAATTTAGTCCTAGCTAAACTTAGGATCCGATGCTCACATTGCGATTGCCGCAGCTTCGTCCGGCATAGCGGCCATTCTTCTAGAAGGTGGTAGAACGGATTTCAAGGATTTCAAAATAACCGCGGGTTTCAAATTTAAAACAAAAAACCTCGATTTTATTATATTGTACAATTGCGTATACATATGTAATTAAATAATTAGTTTGTATTGTATTATGCAATTAGTTTTTAATTAAATTAATGAAATTTTATTCTGAATCTTATTTTACTATTTAAAATGTATCTTAGTTCATTGTTTTTGTAGTAAAATATCCCCGAATATAATATTATGTAGCTTCGTAGCCATAATATTATTCATTAAATTTGAAGTAGTACAAAAGTATAAACTAATTTATTCAGTGTTGCAGCGCGAAGCGCCAAGCCGGTTGAGCGCGCTAGCGCTCACTAGCCTCGCGGGCGCGGAGCGGCCCCGTGCAGCTAGTTAATCTATATAGTAGACACAAAGTGTAAATGCGGCAAGCTAGCTTATTGTTTGACATACAGTTATTAGGCCTCCAAAATTTTATAAAGCTCACTGTACCTAGAATGGAAGATCAGCCTCTGGGTTTAGTTAATACCGCCCCAGCCACTTTAGTGAATATCGAAATAATGCCCCTGTGACAGAAACCTACAAAAAGCCAAGTCCTCACACCTATTAGGATCATTCCTGAAAGGACGGTACTGCTATTACGCTTTTAAACAAATTCAGAATTGCTGAGAATAAAGGCATTCCTCTATAATTACGAACAAAGTTTCCTTACTTTTGGAACAGCTTCAGATCCAAACCTAAAATTAAAAATATGTATCAAGGACTCAACATGATTTGATTGCGATTAAAACCTCCGATATACGGTAAATTGAAGTTTGTGTTAATCCTCTTATTATGATTAACCGAAGGACGTGTTACAATATTCTTGAATTTATTTATTTGAATTTAATAAATTTCTAAATATTTGTCGCACGATTTCCCAGTGGCATTTTAAAAGTATGTGATCAAAATTAGAAATGTAAAATAAAAAACGCGTTCAATATAAGCCACTCAATTTGTAAGTGTCAATAATTCAACATGCAACATATTTTGATTAACAAATATGTATCTAATTTAGAAATATTTGTTTCAATAATTTCTTCACTTTGCACACATTTGTTTATAAATGATAACTCAAGGCAAGGTATACTTACCCGTCCGGTTATTCAATCTCCGATTCATGACCATCGATTCATGGTTGACGCTATACTTATGTAATATCAATCATGATTTTACTATATATGTATTACATAAATATATTTTAATTAAATGTTTAATTCTGGGTAACTTTCTTATAATGTCGTGTACTCTTGTATTCCAAACAATATTGATTATTTTCCGAATTATCGCAATCACGCTACTTGTTTTCACTTATAAAAAAAAAAATTCACCCAATTCGTTTATCATCCGCGATGAGAGAAAAGTCAAGGTCAATTAAATATTCAATGAGTTTATGTAGAGTTTTCTTCTTCTTTTTCGTTCGCTGTTATGCGATGTAATTTCATTCGCAAGCGAAAGTAACAATTAAATTGTAAAATCGCGTATTTTTGAATTTTAATTTTTGCTTGCACTGATCTTAGGAATTTTATAATGTTTACGATTTTCAGGCATATTAAGGGAAAATTAGATGTTTGTATTTTGTATACATACCATATACCAAACATTTTACTTTCACTTGCTCGACGTCTGAAATATTTATCTGTGCCACACTGTTTATATTGCGCCAAATGCATGTCAAATTAAAGTCAGGTTTCTCATTTTGTTGTTTTACTGCTTTATGGCATTGAAATGCAGTATTTTTTGAAATAGTGTACTAGTCTACAACAGCAAGTCTATATAAATTTTGGATGTAGTATAACTTAATCTTTTTTATTATACAATAGACGTATATGTGTTATATGGTTTACGTAAAACTGGTAGACGTCTTGATTTATGACATTTTATACATTAAAATTAACACATTCTATAACAATATTATGACTATGCGCCTTTTTGGTGAATGTGGAAACCATTTTTTGTTCAAAAACAAAAACATTCATCTTATGTACAATACATAGCTGTACTATTTATGTGTGGACTAAGTTAGAAAAGTTAAAATTGTGTAAAACGTACCGTACCTTGTGTTAGAAAATTTAATTATATACGAGTATGATATAAAGTTTTCCATGATTTGCCATAACTATGCTGTTGTTGGAATAAAAATCCTATTAATTTTATTATTTTAGCAATAAAATGTATATTTTGTGTTGTTGTTTTCCTTTTATTTCATTTTTTGTACTAAGGCGGCAACAAAAATTAAAGTAATTGTCGAAAATGAAAAGAAAATCTACTTAATTTAATTCTACTTTAGTGGGAGATGCTTCGTTGTTTTTTACATTTTGGGTAATGAAAATCGTTAGAATAAATTTATAAAGTCCTTGGCAAAGGACTTGTATAAAGGTAATGTGCGTATCATTACTTCAGTTACCTTCATGGTTTCATTTTTTTTTTTAACAATTACATGTATTCTAAGATTGTCGTCTTTGTTCTTCGTATAAATTAAATAGGTACATATAGTACGTACATAGTATATAAGTTTGTGTCATTGACATGCAATATGAACTTAATGATTCCAGTTCCACCTAGATGTACAAGGTACATAAATAATTTTAATTCGTGATGCGACAAATGCTATAAAATAAATTTAATGTTTTTTTTGGGGGGGAGAGGGGAAACGTGATTCACGTGTGTCTTTGGTGTTAATCAAATACAAATTTAATTTTTAATTACAATTTGTGCTTTTGTCACGTGTTATTTTCATTTATTTTTATTTTTAATTTTAGGTAAGAACGAAAGAAGGCTATACTAATATAAACAGGTAAATATGAAATAATTATCAGAATCCGACTAGTACATATAAGGTACAGACATACATTTTATCATAATACACAAAATCATCTTATCTATCTTAATAAATTAAAGTTTTTTTGGTTTTTTTGTGTGTTCGTCAACAAAAAAATGTATCATACTGGAAAATTAGAAAAAATAAATATTTGTTTTTGATAGGCTTGTATCTCCGGTAATGTAAATAAGCAGGTTGAGTACATAATAAGATTAAAAATTGTATTTTTCATTTTTGGAAGTTAGAACTGATGAATCTTCTTCAATATATGGATTTCCTATATACCTATGTACGAATATGTAAATTATGACGATAGTTGGTTCATCAATCATTTATGTGTTGTATATATTATGTTTATGAAGGTTTTTTATCGTTTTATGAACTTGCCAAAAATTACAATTCAATCATTTAAACATACATAATAACAACAGTGTATGTACGTAACGATATTCCGTAATTGTAATCGTCTTCATCTTATTTTAGTTCTTCTTAATTTACAAGTCATTCATCACAAAAAACAACGAAGAAATAAAACTTTGAAGAAAAAAATTGTTTATTATTAAATGAGTTTCCTCTGACCTTCAATTTAAATTGTATATGGTTACTTAGAGGCGGCTATATAATTAACGGTCGTGTGTGAACTCATGTAGAAAATGTGATCGACTCATCGTTATAATGTGCGGCTGAGTGCTCGATGACCGTGATATTTGGGAAGTGATCTTATTCGTTTAAATTATCTTTCAATAAATGCGTTAATTTATGCATTCAATCCACTGTATTAAATAAAGCGAACCATTTGAGGAGTCTAAAAAAACATTTTCCTCGTCCACTGCTAAAATCAAGATATGACAGAAAAGTGATTCATATGTTATTTGGCCAATAAAACATCGTTGATGGTGAGTTCTGTATAATAATGTGATTAGGAATTTACTGCGAATTCCTGATACTGTGACTGGCTCATCATTTCTCTGAGAGGTGAGCCAGTCTCTAGCGACATTGTTCCCACGGTCGTAGAGAACGACTTGGCTCGTTCTGGTTGTTAATGATGAGACAACGTGAAGAGCGGACTCGGAATTAAAACTAGTGGAGACAAATAAGAGAAATGTCTTAATTCGTATTTATTCGTATTCGTAATCCTAAATTATTAATTTTAAATCTATAAATTGTTAAATTTCAATAATCTGAATTTTGCAAACTTTAGAGGTTTTGAAATTTTAAATGTACATACAAATAAGTTGAATTTGTAAATCCAAATTTCCAATTTAATTTTTAATTACCGAAATTTGAAAATCTTTTGAAGGTCCTGTTTCGGAATGATACGTAATTTTTAATTAAAATCGAAATTTGTCATTTTCTGAAATATTTTGGAATTTGTTTGTTTTAAAAAATTAAAGTTTTCCAATGTTTTATCCAAATTTTAAATTGTAGCATCGAATTTTGTACATTCAGAAATCTGGATTTAACTAATTTGTCAAACATCACTCTTTAATTAATTTTTTTTCAATGGCAAATTTTAATGAAGTTTATTGTACATTAGTTTCCACATAAACGCAACACATTCAGGTTTTATAAAATATTTATAACATAAAAAATAACGTTCCAAAACAAGATTGGGTCTTGAGCGGAAAACTTTATAAAATTTTTTTTTTGATGACCTTGAAATGACCTGTAAATCACTTGGTATTTTTAGTCATTTTTCTAGTGTTTAGTACTCACTCTTTTTTTTCCAATATAGGTTGGTAAGAGAAAATTTAAGTTGACCTGAAACGCCAATTTAAAATCACCCAAAATATTTTAGTTATGTTCTCCTTAAAAACAATTTTCTAGTTAAGAATTTTTTTTAAAATCCTTTTCGAGGTTCTAAGTGTTTAGGCGGGTCAACTTTTCCCCATCTTTCTGACAATAACTGGTTTCCACGGTGAAAGAAGTTAATCGGTTATGATGCAATCCATTCACCGATCCATTTTTTAGCTTCTTTGTATGTTTTGAAGTGTTCATCAACTAAGTCATGCTGCATTCAACGAAACATGTGATAAGAGCCATGTCTGGTGAATATATGCGGGGTGGGCTAAAATTTTCCAGCCATGTGACAATAACCTATATCTTTAACAGGTTTCGCTACCTTTGGTCGAGCGTTGTGATGCTAGAAAATCATTTTGTGTTTTTTATTGCCAACTATTAGTTGTTTTTGGTTTAATGCACAGTTTAAATTGATTAGTTGTTTTTGATAACGTTGACCGTCAACAGTCTCCCTGGTTTCAAAAGCTAATATTTAGTTTTTTTTTTTTTTTTTTCATTTTATTTTATTACGACTGAGACTGCGCTCATCTAGCAATTTTTCTTTCAAATACAAATTTTTATATATCTAGTAAAATTCACGTTTGTTGGGGTGTAACCCACTGGTTAGCCCCATAATCAATTAAACCTATTTACTAATTTTAGTTTGGTAAGTTCACTAGGTCAAGTGGACTCGTTCTTTGGAGTCTTCTTTCAACGACAGGGTTATCTATCATATGGCGAATATAGGGGTTTCCATGTTCCTGGAGCCTTATTTCGTGTTTTGCGGCATGCATTTTTATTTCCTCTTTGATGTATTCCATCCGTAGGTCCCTGTGAAGGTCTTCATTTCTTGCGTACCACTGAGCATCGACGATGCTACGAAGAACCTTGTTTTGAAACGTCTGTATCATTTTGGCGTTTGTTTGCTTGGTACATCCCCAGAGTTGTATACCGTAGGTCCATATCGGCTTCAAAATTTGTCGATATAGCAGCAGCTTATTGTGAATTGTAAGCTCAGAGCCTCTACCTATGAGCCAATACATTTTTCTGAACTTTATGTTAAGTTCTTCTTTTTTCTTTTTGACATGCTCTCTCCACTTAAACTTGGCATCGAGGGTCATGCCAAGGTATTTAGCTGTATTTGCATATGGCACGAGTCGCGAGTTAATTTCTATAGGTAGGTGGTAAGCCTTTTGATAAGTAAAGTTAATATGCGTGGATTTTGTCTCATTAAGTTTGATTCGCCAACGCTTTGTCCAGTTACAAACCGCATTGGTCATCCTCTGGAGTTTGCTCGTTGCATCAGCGACATTATTTCCAACTGCCATAATTGCTGTGTCATCTGCAAAGGTGGCTATGGTTCCTTCATTTGTGGTTGGTATGTCCCTTGTATATAGTAAATACAGGATTGGTCCTAAGACACTCCCCTGCGGGACACCGGCAGAGATTTTCTTTAATATAGAAAATATTTAGTAACACCTTTTTCATCCTACCACATACACAGTAAGGTCTTCTTTCCGTGAATATTCCGTTTTACATGTGATGTTGATTGTCGTCCACTACCCACGAGTTTTTGCGTTTTCGATTGTCGAAATACAATATATCCACTTTTCATCACCAGTCACAGTCCGATAAAGAAACGATTTTATTTGTTGGTACCGAGCAAGCAATGAAAGACACGTAATGAAGCGATTTACGATGTATTTTTCTTTCAACTCATCTGGAAGCCATTTTTCTTCCTTTTGAATCTTTCCCATTTGATGTAATCATTTGCTAACAGCAGCTTGTGGAACATTTAACCCTTTGCGGTCGTATTAACTTATATGTACATGGTGCATGCTGCACGGAAAAAACTAGAGTTGTTACAACGAAGAAAACGGATTTTTAATTGAATAAAATGTATTTTTTCTCCATTTAAAAGCTAATTATCTTATTTCTGACAAGTTTTTCTTCATGTAAGATTTGTGTTTCTTGAAATGATAAAAAAATTCTTGAGTTAACATTTGTTGCTTAATTGTAATCTGAGATTTAGTTTCTTGCATCTATAACTGCTCACAATTTTTGATTGAAGAAAAAAAAACAACGAACGGAGTAAAATATAAATGTTTTGTTCCCAATTTTTCTTGCAACTAGAAATTGTCTCTTTTCTCAAGCTGTATTGTCCAATTTTCTTGGATTTGCTTATTTTAAAAATTAAAAATTTTCTTGATCAACACAAAAGCAATTTCTTGTTTCAAGAAACTATTGAAATGTTAATGATAAGATTGAATTTTTCTTAAATCTAGAAATAGAACCTTTTCTCAAAATATAGGTATTACCCAATTTGCTTGAAATCATCCATTTAAAAAATTTAATATGTATATTGAAATAAATAAATGAATTTCGTAAGAACATTTTAATTTTTTTATTCAAATTTAATTATTTATGGTTTGCAGACAGTTGTGGAGAGTATGCAATGAGAGATTAGGGCGTTTTGTACACATTCTGCTAACTTTGTTCTCTTTTATAGCTGAAATAATTAGGTTACAATACACACCTAAGTTGGATGTCTCGAAATTTGATTAGCCGGTATAATAGTATGGTTCAGAATATGAAATAATTTGGAAAATATAGTACAGTATTCCGAATAATCTAGATTATTTTTAATTAGGAAAAGTTTACTCTCTCTTCGAAACAATCAATTTTTTTATGTTATTCTTGAACTAAGAAAAAAAACTTCAATTGAAGAAACTATTCCTTAATAAATTCTCTTAACAAGAAAACTATTATTTTACGTCTCTCAGGACAAGAAAACATTTTCTTCTCTTAAACGATCTTATTTAAAAATCGCATTTTTCATTTGAACAAAAATTTCTTAATCTGAGAAAATATTTTTAATTCAAGAAATTATTTCATAATATGAAAAACTTGTTTCTCATATCAATAGAATAAAGTATTTCAACTAAGTAAGCCTTTCTTGAGACGAGAAAATTATCGTTAAATTGTTATAATTGTACGTAAATAAATAAATACCATTATACAGGGTGTTCGGCACATGGACCGACACAATTTTTTGGGGGATTGGTTGGGTCATTAGCTAGTTTTCACCCATACGACCCTACGTCCTAAGTGACACGGTAACTGAGATATGAATTTTTTCGTTTTTTATTTAAATTACCTGAAATCTCGCCTTTAAATCGTCATATTTTTTTTGTTTGTGATTGTAATATCACGAAATAACTTTTGTTGTATTCTGCAATGTATTTTTAGTCTAAATAAATCATAATTTGGTACAAATGGCTTCAAGAAAATAAGTTATATGACCTTCGAAAGTCTTGAAAATGTGTAAATGTATGAAAAATTTCAACTTCTAAATTCAATATAAAAAAAAAACAATATTTTGAACATAGGTTTGTTTTAAAAAGTTGTCTAGTTTATACCCTTTCCAATGGTATGCTACATGTTGGAGGAATTATTTATAGTATGGTCAAAATAAGAGATAGAAGTTGTCAGGGTCAAGAAAATTCTTTTTTTCTTTATTATGTTTATATTAAATATGAGTTATAATATTTGTTCGAATTGTTCTCCTTTACTCCGTATGCATGCACGACACCTTTTTCTTATTTCAAATGTTGTTGTGCGAAGTCGCATTTCTCTTTTCATTATTTCGAATGCAGCTGTAATTCGCTCCATTAAAATTTCTTGTGAAAGCACTTCTGTTGCATAAACCAATTCCTTTGCACGTCCCTAGACGTAAAAATCGAGGGGTGTCAGGTCTGGGGACCGTGCGGGCCAAGAAATAGGCCCCAATCTACCAATCCATGAGTTCAGAAAATAATTGTCTAAGTACTCACGTACCATTCGATGATAGAGTGCCGAACAGCCATCATTTTAAAAGACGATCGGCACACCTTCTTCCAAAACTGAAAATAAAAGTTCGGGTAAACGTTTTGCAAAAGTTAGGAACCGTAGGATCCTATTTATTACATTTATTCTTTTGTTTTATTTAAATCTTATTTTTATTAAATATTTGGTTCTTCTTGTTTAGTCTGTTTTAAACTGTTATCAGAATTGTTTTTGTTGTGTTTGTCTTTGCTGTTGTGGTTACAATGCCTAATTTTAGTAACGAAGAGACCTGACACCCCCTCGATTTTTACGTCTGGGGACGTGCAAAGGAATTGGTTTATACAAGCCCTCACGAGAAATTTTAATGGAGCTAATTACAGCTGCATTTGAAATAATGAAAAGAGAAATGCGACTTAATATAAACATAATAAAGAAAAAAAGAATTTTCTTGACCCTGACAACTTCTATCTCTTATTTTGACCATACTATAAATAATTCCTCCAACATGTAGCATACCATTGGAAAGGGTATAAACTAGACAACTTTTTAAAACTAACCTATGTTCAAAATAATGTTTTTTTTTTTTTATATTGAATTTAGAAGTTGAAATTTTTCATACATTTACACATTTTCAATACTTTCGAAGCTCATATAATTAAGTTTCTTGAAGCCATTTGTACCAAATTATGATTTATTTAGACTAAAAATACATTGCAGAATACAACAAAAGTTATTTCGTGATATTACAATCACAAACAAAAAAAATATGACGATTTAAAGGCGAGATTTCAGGTAATTTAAATAAAAAACGAAAAAATTCATATCTCAGTTACCGTGTCACTTAGGACGTAGGGTCGTATGGGTGAAAACTAGCTAATGACCCAACCAATCCCCCAAAAAATTGTGTCGGTCCATGTGCCGAACACCCTGTATAATGGATGTTCGTACCGAAAAAAAGCATTCTATCGCGAACCTTTAACACTGAGAAACGTAAGAAAGTTTTGTGATTTTGAAAGTAGGATTTTGTGAACATCTTCTTTTGTTAAAAGTGAACCGAATTAGATTTTTTAAACGGTGGTGTTTCCACTTCAAAGTGGTGTAAAGTGACAAAAGAAAAAGGATTTCTGGAACTAGAAACATTTAAAAATGTTTTTAATATTTTCTCTCGCCTTGCTCGATATTCAAATGTCTCAGATGTTGAAAACATATGTAAGTATTTCTGTTATTAAATACAATATAAATAAATACGTTAAAAAAATCATATTTTCTTTATTTTACAGAAAAAAGAAACTGCTAAAAATTATTGGCATACTAAACACTACTAACAATTTTTTCTTATTAGTGCAAAGTTTTTGAATAGTCAAGTAATTATGTTGGCACAGAAGAAACGCATATATGAATTTATTATATGTAAAGACAACATACATTTAAATCATTTGTTTTACACTTCCAAATGGAATTAAAATATTTAAACTAAATTTATTATCTATTTAAAATCTACAAATTTTTTTCATATATTGATACTTTTTGCAATAATGATTGATAATTAGATTCTTAGTTAAAAAACAAAAATTGAAAGTCTAAACTTAATATTAAATTAAGTGAAAATTATTTATAAAATTATAATTATTTATATTTAAATATAATGAAACAAATAACAATCGAAATTAGGAAATTTGTATTTAAATATTTTCTGTATCTGATGGTGAAATAAAAAAACACAAAAATAAATTGTCATATAATTGTATTATTTTAAACAACCATTACACAAATTGAAGAAATATTTCTGAAACCAAGAAATATTGCGTAACCACACGTGAAGAAATATTGCTTTGTCACAAGAAAAGCGTTTCTCTAGTGAAGAATATTCAAGTTCCCTGGAAGAAGGAAACCGATGCATACAAGAAAACGCAAACAATAGATTGGTAAATGTTCACTCTGCTCAAGAAAATATGTGTTTTTCAGCAAGAAAATATCTGTTTATTTACAGAAAATGCTACTTAAATACAGAAACGAGATTTCTCACGATAAAAATTTCTAGTTTTCAATCAAAAGAATCGGTTTCTACAATCAAACCGATTTGGTTAAACTTAAGAAATAAGAATTAACCATGAAGAAAAACCATATTCTCGATGTAATCACGTTTTCTTGTATCAAGAAATTAGTTTTCTCATATCAAACAAATAAAGATTATTTTTAGTTTGAGTATTGTCTTCCACAAGAATTCATGATCTTAAACATCATTAATATACAATGTCGATAATGATCTTTGCTGCACTCCATTTTTAATGAATATTTTTGCACAACTGAATTCAAATTTGCCAAACCATAAATAAAATGATCTAAAGTTTGGCATACAATTCTTTGAAAATTTTCTTCACGATTTTGAATCATTTTTCAACTCTCAAGGTTTATCTTAGTTTCCAATTTTAACATTTGCAAGAATATTAAGATATTCAAGTTCAAAATATTAAAATCTCGTTAAGTAGAGAAAACCCTGTAAAGATCTATCGAAATTTAGTAGAGCTCTACGGAACGTGTTTTCACTAAATAACAACTCTAATTTTTGACGTGTAGAGTTGTAGGAGAGACATTTCTTTGGGTTTAACCAAAAATGACGAAAAAATAATGAAATTCAGACAAATTTCTAAATTTGTATGTCTCTCTAAAATTTTGTCAAATTTTGGTTTAAACCTCAAAAATATATTTCAATAAGAATTTGTGTCAAGGCTTATTTCTAATTTTTCTATTGATTTTACGGTGGAAAACAAATTGAAATTGTTGCTGGAAGATTTCTTCCAACAGGCTGCAGGAGGTGCCAGACTTATTTGAACATGCCTAAAATTGGAGCCCTCCTATGGATATCAACTCGTTTATCTAGCTAACACGTTAGATTTTATCGTTTAAATGACCTTTGTCAAACCTTGGCAGTCAGTGGATTTTCAATGAATGCAGCTCGACTTGATCAGTTCATTTATGTTAAATACTACGAAATCAATGTTTTCAAAGATTTGTCTGTCCAAAATTTTTCGTGATTCATTCGCATTTTATACGTGACAGCCTCTTTACTGGGATCGAGAATTATTCTGACGATCTTACGTTCAGAAATGTGAAGTTGAAGTGACATCCATGAAACCTAAGTGTACAAATTCGATTGTTGACAGGCATGAAATCAGTCACAAATTCACGACATCGGTTGCTAATCAAGAAACCGATGCCAAATTTATGTTCATTCATGTTATTGCTATGACAAAGCGTTTGTCCGTAGTAACCTAGCTACTGTATTCGATGATGTCATTGCCGATTAGTCTTGTTTTTTGCAGCGCTATACATAGATATTTATTCGAAGTTTGCATCCAAAAATATCCAAGCGAGTCTTGTGTTTATTATCCTGCATACCATTACCCAGCAGCTTGAGCAAAACTGTAACTGTAAAGACAATTTTTACAGTTATGTATTTAAATTTTCTAAGAAAAAATTATAGAACTCGACCGTATTAAATACCTTTACCTTACTACTACCTTCACCTTATTACATACTACTCCGCGAAATAAGATCGCAGCAACTAAACTCGCAAAATGTGTATGGAGTAATTAAAGTTGGAAAAAATAATTTTCTGAGTTCAATTTCTTAATTTGTCCAAGTTTTGTTCCATTTTGTTGTGTAATCAACTCGGAAACAAATTAAAGGAAAATTAAATATTGAAGAAAAATGGAACCTCAAAATCTGACAGTAAATCGGGGAACCTCAGAATCCGAATTTACCAGTTTAATTCTAATTATTTTCCGAGTTTAAGTCGTATGCACAAATACAAGATATTATGTTAGTTTCACTGAAAAATAATTGGCCTTGTTTGATTCGTTATGATATCAGCAACAATTATCGTATATTAAAATACTCCTTTGTTAATTTAGTTGTACAGATAAAATAACAAATTACAAGTTTCCCCTCACTTTTAGGGGTCAATGTGGGTTATTTCCCCATAATCTACACCCACAACTGTAAGAATCAACTGTAATATTGTGTTCCCCTAAAATTCCCATTTTCGCTTTTTCTTATGCCAATTTAACTGGACTAATTGTAGGTTATTTTTGGAAATAAAGCATTGCTTTATTTAATTATTATTGTATTATTGGCTGAAATTACAGACCTATTGAAATAGATACATTATAATGTCATGTTGAATTGTTAAAAAAATAAAATTTATTTGGCCAAATCTTCTGTGTCTTGATCCCTAAACCACATTGAAAACCGTATTGTTTCACCCTAGAAAAAACAAATTTCAAACCGTTTTGAAATTATTTTAGAGACTGTAGTGTGGTAGAGTACTCTACCAAAATGTGTTTACGTAAAAGAATTGTCTCTATCAAAACTCTACGATATATGTAGCTTTGGTGGAGATGAGACTAGAGGTTTACAAGGCAAATAGCCACGTCTCTACCACTACATAATTCTCCACACAATTCGTAAATATCCTTTCGATTTAGGTAAAGTTTACAACATAATTGTCGGGGATTAAGAGACATACTGAATCTAATGTTTTCTGATGTGATGCCGCATTACGACATGCCATTACTTAAATTTTAAAACAACGAACTGTTTCGAACACAAAAGCGCACTCTTAAATTCGAAAAAGGGAAAACAGATTAAAATTTTTGCTCATCTGGGAAGATTTTTATGTGTTTGAATTAATTTGTAAAATATGAACATAATAAAATATAATGTGTTCATTTGAACAGCATAACATAATAAGAAACCGCAACTTTGAAAAGTAAAGATATAAAAAGACAGCCAATTAACAAGATGTCTATTCAAATGTCAAATGGTGTTAAGCAACATAATAAATAAAATGTATGCTTTGAAATTTAATAAATATTTAGCAATTCAACAGCCGCAAGAAATATAAATCCCCCCGAAAAAAGGAAACATACCCTTTGTATATTAATAAAAAATTCATTCTACATCATATACATAATTATCTTGATAGCTCGATAAAATTCTCATTTAACCTTGAAATAATTTATTATTCATAACTCGACCTAAAAAAAATAAATTTACATATTCCCCAATTTTCTTTTCTGTTTATTTCAAAAAATTCATTCATTCATAAAAAATTTCCAATCGAAAAGTTGATAATCGGCAACGAAAAACGTCCCATTATGAAACCGTACGAAAGGAATGACAGGGACAAAATCGGAGAGAACAGACAAAAAAAGTGTATCCGTTCGGATTTTTTTTTTTTAAGAAAATCTAATTATGTAAATATGTATGTATAGTAAATAGATACACAGATGAGCCAGGATCTAATAATAAGGATGAAAAGTCCAAATTTAATTAATAAATTATAAATTCGTTCGGTTTTTGGTTTTGGTTTTTTGTGTTGGTTTATGGTTATTTATATATTTACCTGTAAAAATAGCGAAAAATAGAAGAAACTAATCAAAATTTATAAAATTACCAAGATTAATTTATCGATTGACTTTGGCAATATTGAAATATTGAATAACAATTTACAGGTAATGGAAAGCGCAAATTGTGCACAACAATTTTTTAAATTCCTTGAATTCAAATATTAGAGCATTTATATATCATTGATGTTAATTCACAATTACATATCTAAAATTATTAAGTTTTTCAGTAATAAAGAAAACAAACGTTTAAAGTTGGTCGTACATGACCAATGTCGGTGAATGCAAAGCTCCTAGATATACAAGCCATCAGCATCGACCCTTTAAATTAAGAAGCTTAATTTAATGGGTATACATTTTACGTTTTCCCATAAGAACCCATGTAAAATTGATCATTTTTGATTACAATTTTATGAATGAAAAATACTCGTAACAGAAAATATTTTTAGGTTTATATTTAAATCAAACCTTTTAGTATAACATATTTTAAAACTAATAATTTAAATTTAGTAATTTGTTAATTATAATTAAAAATAAAATTGTACAAATTTACTTTTTCTTTGTATGTAAATGTAAAAAAGTAATGGAAATACAGTATAAAATTAATAAACACAAAATCAATGACGTAAGATATTATGAAGTTAGCTGCACAAGATTTTTTTCGTTTTCGAAAATTCGAATTTCGAATTTTGAAAATATTTTTAACAGTGCAATAATTATGTTAAATATTTATAATATTTTTAGCGTATTTCTTATGAAATATATTCGCATGATCGTTAAACTTGCTAAACATTATTTTGGATTGTTTTGCTGAAATTTCAATTTAAATATTTCAATTTTAATATTACCGCCTTCTGAATTCAAACACGGAAACTACACGTTCATTTTGTTTTTTTTAAATATATTTAATTAGTCGAGTTTATAAATAGGTGGCACTAATGGCTTATTATAAAAAAAAATTCGAACAAATGGTATGACGTCATGACATAAAGATGTGTTTGTAAATAAAGGGTTTTTTATTTGAAAGTTCAAATTTTAACCTGGCGGCTTGTATATCTAGGAACGCTTTGGTGAATGTGACCATTAGTAATAAAATAACTATACTGCGCTGTTTTTATGTATCGTATAATATTTATTAGTTATAAAATATTCTAATAATTAAAATCGAGATAAGTTATAATGAAATAAAAAATAAAAAAAAAATTTATTTTCTGATAGATACGTTAAAATGAAATGAATATTTTGAATTTTTTCATCAACATGCATCGACAAGACTTTAACAGCTATTGTGTGTAAAATCGTTCATTTGGCTGATTAATCACCTAAGTATCGTTCAAAAGCCTTTACAGCCTTTAAACCATAATTTATTTATTTTTTTTTATTAATATTTCATAATTTTTATTTGCGTCTAGAAAGAATATAATGACTTTGTATGTCATACCACTAATATCCGCAGTTTGGGTACAGAAATAGTATTTAATACGAAATAGTAAAACATAAAAAACTATTTCTGTTCCCCCAGCTGGGGGGACTTTATATTATTTCAATAGTTGTTGGTTAAATGTAAACTAACAGCATAAGTGATTATGTGAAGTTTCAAATTAAGGGGAGGTTCTCATGAAACTCAATCCGAAAATTCGATTTTTTTTTAATTCATTTTTTGATAGCCTATTATATGTAGAATATATTCCCCAAACCGTTTGACTGAAATAAATTTCAAAGAAAAGTTATGGCATAATAATTCGACCCATTTTTCTACTTTTGAACTAAAAAAAATCGTTAGCAAAATTTTTAAATGCATTTCCTGAAAAACGATGTTTTTTATATCTGTCTCCACGATAACTCAAAAACTACTCAATGGATCACAATTTTTTTGATTTTATTTTGAAGTTCATTCAATTTATTGGAGGATAAACCTAAATGCAGATAATATTTGACGTTTTCTTATTTTTTATAGCACTTTAAAGAGCGAAAAAGACGTGAAAAAACGGTACAGAAAAATTGCACGTCCGCCATTTTTTCAATTTTTGACTTTTTATTGATATTGTTGGTACAACCTCCAGCAAATATTATATATTTTATAAACATTTTTGGTTTTTTGATTTCCGATAGTATTTACAAGTGGTACAGTGGAGACCGATAAGTCACCTTTTTTTGAGGCGGTCACGTGACAATACGTATAAGCAATTCCCATGACGTTACTATTCTTAATTTTTTTATTTTTTTTATACTTTAAAACTCAATAAATATGTTTCGAAAATCATTAAGTTGTTTATTTACTTCCTTCTATGAAAAAAAAAATCGAGAAAATCACTTAATTTTTTAGTCGCTTGATGAGAACCTCCCCTTAAGCGATTCAAAAGAGTAGAGAGACAAAATCGCGAGGGTTTAAAATAAGCCCGAGAGTACAAAATCCCGAGCATACATATTCCCGAGGATGCAAAATCCCGAGGGTACAAAATCGAAAAATCGAGGGTTGGCTTACCTTATCTAGAAAAAAAATCCAGAAACAAAAAATTTCAGAAAAACAAAAATCCAGAAAACTAAAGTCCAGAAACCCAATTATCAAAGTGCGGATCAAATTAAAATTAAAATTGATAAATACCTACCGAATTTTACTTTTTCCATAAAGACCTTAATATTTACGATAATGTAAACTGCTTCGTCAACCTTTCAGACACATATCAAAGGAATCGTATCGCTCATATCGCTTCTACTGATAGTTCGACCATAAATGTTTCAAGTTATTTTGTAGTTGGCTTAATTCGTTGGATTAGTATGGCATCGACAAATATATTGGAGCGAATTGCGGATTTAATGCTTCGTCAATCTTGCAGACATAGATCAAAGGAATTGTATGGGATACCATCATATTTCCGAACGGAAAAATCCCCCAAACAAATACCGAAAAACATAAAGTAAACTGCCCCATCGAAAGGGAAGACCCAAAAAATTTTTGATAACTAAAATATGAAAACAAAAGGAATCTACATAATTTCATGTCATCCTTGCGCGGAAAGGACCAGTGCTAAGCGGCTTTGAGGAGTTTTTTATTTTCGTATGTGAAATACAAACTTTTTATTTAATTCACTTTTTTAAGCTTTTTTTTGTTATAATAAAATAATTTTATTTGGTTTTTAACTTAATATTTTATTTTTTTATTAATTATTTAATAAAAACTCGACGTTTCGACGGTACATTTCGTCATTCTCAGGGGCACAATTTTTACTATGTACAATTTGAAAGAAAATTTTTATTTTTTAATAACGAATGTTTTCTATTGTAACTAGAGTTTAAATTAAAATTTACAAATTACTCAGTTTAGCCGAAAAAATTTTAAAGTTATACAATTTGAGTAACAAAATTTTTTTTAAGAAAATCTACAAAATGTTGTCGTAATAATTTAACAAATATTTTGAAACTTCCTGGATATTTAATAAGTTTTGAGATAAATGTTGTTGTTTTTTGATGTAAATGCTTTCCAAAATTAACCTTTCATTGAGATTTTGCTCCTTATCAAGTATCTCAGCGTCATCTATAGATAAGGAGTGGTTAGTTCCACGTAGATGATTCGATAACGCACTGTGTGACGATTTAAACTCATACGTAGAATCATAAATATGTTGACGAATTCGTTTTTTAAAATTTTGTTTAGTTTGACCGATATACTCTTTTCCACACAAACATTTTTATATATTAGATTTGATTGTAACTTTATGGGAATTTTGTCTTTTAATTTAGTGAATAAAGCCATGTCCAAACTGTGAAATGCTCTGCCAACAAGTTGTATATCATAATTTTGAAAAAGAAATTTTATTTTTTCGAAAAGAATTTTAACATATGAGATCGAAATGTAAAGTTTGCGATTATTTTCAACGATTAAATTTGGATTGACGCGCGTATTTTCCAAAATATTTCCCGAATTACTATGTTTGTCGATAGCCTTTCTAATTCCTCTAGTAACTACAACTCTTGGATTGCCATTTTGAGTTAGAACATTACTTAAAATTTTGAAATTTTCTCCATGAAAACCCTCATCCGATTATCTCAAAGTTTTTTCAGCCAACAGAAACACTGTGTTATTTTTGTAAGATGATGGAAGCCACGAGTTATAATTTAGATACCGACCCGACCAGGTTTTTTTTATGATATAAATCTGTAGTTAAACTTCCATCCTCATTACGTATTACCATAGTATCCAGAAAGGCTAAACGACCTTGATTTTCAATTTCACATGTAAATTTAATTCGCGGGGTAAAACTGTTAAATTAATCCAAAAAATTATCAATTTCTGAATTTGGAATAACCGCAATAATATCATCCATGTACCGGTAAAAAAAGATAGGTTTGACGGAAGATGTTTTTAACACTTCGGTTTCAACGTGTTCCATTACTAGGTTAGCCACTGTTGGACTAACTGGCGAACCCATCGGTGAACCAAACACTTGCCTAAAACATCTTCCCCCGAAACTAAATTCAGTATAATCTAACACAAATTTCAACCCTTATCTACAAATTGTTTCGACTCCAAATTTGTGTTACTACATGCTTTTATGTTATTCCACAATTTTTTAACCAAAATTATTACCAAAGATGAGTCAACGTTTGTAAACAACGAGACCACATCTAACGACACTAACCTGTTGGTAGAGACACATTTTTAATTTTATTTCTAAAATCTTCCGCGTTTTTTACAGCCGAAAAGTTATTTCCCACGTAATGGTTCTAAATGTTAGACAAAAATTTGGATAAATTGTATAAAGGCGAACCTAAATAGCTTACAATTGGTCTCAAGGGAATACCAATTTTGTGTACTTTTGGCAGACTATACATTCGTGGGGTCGTACCATGATAATTTTTAAGAAATTTTGCCAAATTGTTCTCAATTTTTTCTAAACGTTCCCACGAGAAGAAATACCAACTTTCCGAATTTCACTGTAAGTGTTGTTGTCCGACAAGAGTAACTCCATTTTTTCTACATATTCAATTTTTAGCATTAATACCATTATGTTACCCTTGTCAGCTTTCAACACATACAATTCGGGGTGCTCATTCAAAAATTTCTTTGCCTTTTGAGCCCCTCGAATCAGTTGGACTTCTTCAATACTCACAAATGTTTTACCCAAATAATTGTTTGTTTTGAAGTTCGTCAACACATTTACCAATCTATTTATAATATTATTATGAGCCGTCTCATCTAGTCCTGAAATACCACTCTCCACATCCGCTATAATTTTGTGATAAGGAACAATTTCTTTTTTAAAAGGTAAACAAAACTTATTACCTAACTTTAAAATTTTTATGATGTCCTCAGGAATTTCCAAATTTGTCAAATTTACGACCCACTTTTCATCGGTCGTGTCTCCTCCTTCAATCTGACCATGGGTTGGCCGAATCTCTGAACTGGCTTGTTGTATTGATTCTAAAACTGGCGTTTCACCAACCTCTGATCCCAACATATTCACAAATTTTTTAATTTGACGTTTTTTAATCTCTTCGTACACCAACTCAAACCGGATCGAAGCATTATTTAAAAAATCCGTGTAAACTTCTTCCGGAAATTTTCTTTTTATTTCATCGACCAGCTCACCAATACAAACGTAAACATTTTTATAAATGTTAATATTTTTTTGAAGTTTTCCTGTCATCCTTGCGCAAAGGGTCCAATGCTAAGCGGCCTTGGGAGTTCTCTATTTTAGCATGTTAATTATTTTAAAAAAATACAAATTTTTCAAAATGGTTCAATCACTATGAATATTAGAATTTCAAAAATCGTCAGGGCGAGGGTTTGGGGGCGGCAGCCCCATCCTCCAAAATATAAAACGAATTAAAATAATATTTCCAAAAATTTGTGATTATTTTATTCTGGATAACGAACCAACCCGATTATAACGGGGTCGTAATGATATACCGCATTTGAAAATCCTGATTAATTAAAATCCCGCCCAAAAATATCCCGCTTTTTAAAATCCCATTTTCGTAATCCTGCTTTTCAAAATCCCGGTTCTGCAAAAATGAAAATCCCGGTTTTCAGAAAGTTCCGGTTTTTATTTTGATTTTACTTTAATTTGAAATTCTCCTTCGCCAGAAGGAGCGACCCAAATTAAAAAAAAATAAGTCTTTCAAAACCAAAATTTTGAAAACCGGGATTTGGAATCCGTAATTTTGAAGGCGGGATTTTGAGAAGCAGGCAAACTTACCCTCCCCGGTTACAACGTATCACCGTTCGGGGTTTCCCCAGGATTACGGGATTTGGTATCCTCGGGATTTTGTGCCCTCGGGATTTTGTACCATCGAGATTTAGTATTTGCAGGATTTTGTCCCTCGAGAATACGTCACCAACCCATTCAAAAGGATTGATTGATTGGTAAGCTTGTAAAGGTTGTAATTTTAGAAGAAAATGGTCTAAGGGAATTGTATAGATTTAGTTATTGTAGAATCGAAGTTAGAACTAAAGTCATTCAGTATTGTGCAGTCAAAGTAAATACGTTAAAAACAAAATACTGTTTATATTTTTGGTTAACTATTGTTAAATATAATCAAGATAATTGTTTTGTTTTTATATATTAAAAATAAAAAGTGAATTAAAAATATCTTAAAAGTAGCAGATGCGAATATCTGAAAATAGTTATGTAGTTAGAAGCCAGAATCTAATGATAAGAAACATGAACGTGCGTCGTCGTAAAATCCAGTCGGATTCATCAGACAATGTTGCGTACGGTGAAGAGCTTAACTCTGGGCCGGTTTACCTTCTAAAAAGATTATGCTTCGCATAGGGGCGCTGACAATTCTTCTCACGCTTTCTAACAAATTCTACTACTAAAAAAATATTTTTCATTAGAAATTTTGAATTTCAACTCAACTCGATTACACTAGTTTCATCGAGTTTAAAATAACTCAACGAAAACCTAACTCAACTCTGTTTTTATGAACTCCAACTCGTTTTCAAACTACATCGAAACATGATAATAGTAATAGTTTCAATACTCGTCGTGCGAGAACAGTAAACACACCAAAAAATACAAAAAAGCTCACCTCTCAAAACGTCAAGATTGGTGGTTATAATACTAATAATTTTTCAAAATCCTAACGGAAATATAAATGAGAAAATCTAGGACTTAAATAAGTTAATACCGAACATTAAACAAATGCGAACGGCTGAACGTTTCAATCGTGTTCCAGAAACTGCAAAAGAATTAGTAACTGATTTAGAATTAATCCTCAGCTTAAAGATAATGCTCTGCGAAGACGTAGAAAAAGCCTTTTTGATTACGAATGCTACGACGAAATTCCCATTGCTCCACAATATAAATTTAAAATTTCATTTGGCTACTGTACTTAATTTGTTAGATGAAAGATTTGAGGTCACAAATGCTCATATTAAAAATTTTCAGTTTTGAACCGATGTTGAAGAATTTTGTAAATCGAATGATGAGGAACTAAAAGCACATTGTGACGCGTTAGATAATATGTTCACCGATAGCGATGACAAAGATATTTTTGCGGTAGAACTATTTAATGAATTAAAGATTTTAAAGGACACAATGAAAAATTGTACTAATACTAATACTAAGATTCATTGTTTATATTACAATACATTTACTCGAATGCACTAGACCAGTACTTCTCAAACTGTTTAACACTCCGGCCACCGAAATCGAAAAAATAAAATCCTGGGCTTCTATCATGATTTCCGCGGCGAGTTTTAAAGAATTTTGATATGTTCTTTTCGATCCGCTTCAACTTTCTTATTATGAATTCCGCTATCGTAAAGGATGTAAACGCATTCATTTAACGTAAAAACGCACTCATTTAATGACGTTTGGTAGTGTAAGCGTCATTATTTTGAGAATAGTTTTGATTTTAGTACAATTAAATATTACCTTTATCATTCTCAACCTATTTTTTGAATAAAAATAAAACACCTTTCAATCGAACTAACGCAAAATACAACAAACGAGTGACCTATTACAATCTTCAATATTAACTCAATCGGAAAATTGTCCGCCTTATTTTTGTTGGCGGAATTTTTCTCGCTATCGAATAGATGCTGAAAATGTATCGTATTTCGTGATCCCAAATTCACGATATCGTGAAAAAATGGACTCCCAGGACTCCCAAAAATTGTATTCAATAATAATGAATTTACAGTTAAGCATTTTGGGCATTCTTGTTCAATCACCTCAGATGTCTCATATCGGTGTCCCGTCAATTTAAAAAAATAAAAAAATGTTCTACCAACCCAAAATATTCTTTCAGCTTTATCCAATTTACAGGTAAAAATATTCATATACGCAAAAATTGTAGAATTCCAGAAAATTAAGCTTGATTTTAAAAAACATGAGAGGATTATACATAAGGAACTATGTATTTAAAATTATATATGCATACCTGTGAAAACTCTAAAACTAAAAATTTTAGCTGTAAATATGAGTGGAGCAGAACAGTTTCCGAAATGACTAATAAAGCTAAACATTTTTCAGCTTACGACTATTCTAAATTTGTCAAAATTAATTTTTGCAAGTTTTTCTAATTTGACCACCAACCCGACCCGAATTTGGTTCGTTTTTAATTTTTGTGTCAAATTAGTTTTACACTCACTTTTACTGATTAAAACCAAACTTGAATTTAATATATTCTTCTGAAAATTCGGGTTATCCAAAATTTGTTTAGGTTCTGAAATTTTTGATTTGGAATTCTCAACACTCACCTGATATACAATTTAACCAAATTGAAATTGTTGAAGCCAAATTTGCCAAGCTGACATTTGAAATTTCAAATTAAATTAAAGTACGAGAAACTTTTTAAAATTATATACTAAATACGTAAATTTCAATATCCAATTTCTCAAATTTTCATAGACCTAAGTTCCTATAGTTTTAGTTCAAATTTAGCTTCAAAATTTCCGAAAATTTACTTCGGATATCGACCTCTATTTAAAAATGTTGTTACTTAATAAAAGGACTCAATTTTAATCATGATTTTTTTGTCCTGCCGATCAAGGTTTGCGGTCTAAAATTTCTGTTCATATTCATTATAGAATAAGAACTTACCTATCAAAATCTCCGTGATTGTGGAATTGATATATACATCACTAGGGCAACCAAAAATATGCAATAACATATTTTTTTCCAGTGCACGAATTTTGAAAAGAGCAAGATATAAATCCGTTTCATGAAAAACCAAGCAGTTTAAGCCCTACTTGTTAGTGCATATTTTTGCATATTTTACTAAAATGGCATATTTTTGCATATTTCACCCAAAATTTCCCCAAAAGAACATATTTTGTGTCATATAAGCATATTTTGTCAAAATCCTTTACATAATTTCCAAATTTTATAAAAAAAATTTCGCAGGCAATTTTTATTTATTCTTTTAATTTTTTAAATTTCCTTTTTACCGCAACTAGCGCTGCTACTAGCAGTAAATATCAAAATGAGGTTGTCTTTATGTTGTATGTTAGACGAATTTTTGATTCAGGTATTCCTCGATGGTGGCTAGTTTATAGATACCAATAGTAATTTTCTCACTCATAGTGGTTCCATAGCTAGTTCACCATTGGTCGGCTTTCTGACGATTCGATTAGAATTTTAGGGGATAGTTTTGAGAAAGATAAAATTTTGCTGTTTATATCAGATGCAGCACCGTACATGATCAAAGTGGCCCGTGCAATACAAACTTTCTATCCCATAAATACACATCTAAATTTTTTGCCTTTCTCACGGTCTTCATTGTGTATGTGAACTTATAACAGGGTTTTTTCCTAAGGTCCGCCTTATCTCGAATATCAAAAACATATTTTTAAAAGCTTCGTCGAGAGTCAAGATTCTTAAAAATTACAGCCCGGGCTCGCACTTCCTTCGCAGCCAACATCCACAAGCTGGAGAACTTGGATCGCAGCTGTTAAGTTGTATGCCAATAATTTTGAAGAGATTATTGGTGTTTTTGATGCATTGGGCGATGAGGAGGCAGCCTCAAACAAAATATCAAAACAGCTGTTATGTGACAATTCAGTAAAGGCAGAATTAATTTTTATTGTAGCAAATTATGGTTTTCTCGACGCGTCCATTACTAAATTGGAAAGTTCTGGGCTGCAGTTTGCTTTCATATTTCTTGCTGTCGTAATGTGTTTTTTAGTCGTTTTTATCAAATTATAAGGAACAATTATTTTGAATACATATTTTCAGTTTTTTAAAGCATATTTTGAATGCATATTTCAACATTTTTAAAGCATATTTTAAGAGCTTAAAAACTATTTTTTAGTGCATTTTTTGGTTGCCCTATACATCACATACCTTACAAAAACCATGAACAGCCCAGAAAACAGCAGCGGTCATTGATAATAGGCAGATTCAGAAATTTGTATGCGATGCGTGCGATTGTGCGGTTTATTATAGATATTAATGCGATATTTTAAAGCTCTCTGGCAACAGCTCCTCCGCTCCCTAGGGGGCTCTGGCCCACAGTTTGAGAAGCACTGCACTAGAGAATATATTTGTGAACGTAACGATTGCTTTACGGATACTTTTAAGTCTTCCAGTTTCCTTAGCAAGTGGTGAATGATTATATTCAAAACTGAAAATAATCAAAAACTACTTGAGATCAAGTATGTCTCAAGAAAGGTTGGTTGGATTATCAAGTATAGCAATTGACAAAAAAATTGGTGACAAAATCGATTTAAGTCAAATAATTGAAAAATTTACTACTTTAAAGGCAAGAAAAGCTAAATTTTTGTACCTGAATTATAAAAAGGGCGCCTAAAAAGAACTTGCATAGGGCGCAAAGTGTTTTAGAGCCGGCACTGCCTTAACTTAAGTAACCGATTTAATGTGTTAACAAAACGAAGATTTAAATAATGTTAACAGTACATTAATAAATGATACCGATGCTGTTTCTAAACACAAAAGTAAAATTCCCCTGTTGTTTGTTATCAAACAACAAAAATACGATGATGTACGGTTGTTAATGTACGGTGGTTGATGACGTTAATATTGAGAATTATAAAATTAAAATTAATTAAAATGGAATTTTATTAAACGTATTTAATGTACTGGATTACAAAAAATTATTGGTTCATCTTGGTCAAAAGAAAGTTTTGCATTATACGTATATGAGTTGCCGAAAAATAAAGTGATTAAATGTATTATCTATTAAGTGGATTGCCTAATATACCGACTGAAGAAATTACAACAGATTTTAAAGATTCACGAGAACTTTATCCTAAACTTTCCTAAACTCGTCAAGTTTTTCCTAACTCTTAATATATTTCAATGTATTTGTGACTTTCTTATATTTTGTTCGGATTAACCGATATTCGAACTGGTTTCACCATTTAAACGGTGAATTTATTTGCTAAGTACTAGGAAAAAATTCAATTTAAATTTCGTAGGGTAAAATATTTTCAAATTTTCTTGAATACATTATCAGAGCTGTTATGTATATTTTAACCTAAAACAAAAACTAAGTCTCCTTAAATATTAAGGCATTGCTGCTGCAAAACGGAAAACTGGCCGTCAAACTCAATTTTTGGCTAAATTGCCACAATTTGCAATATGCAAATTATTAATAATTCAAATCTATAAGTTCCATCTTATTCTAAGAAAATTTTATTAAAATTGATTTAATTTCATTCAAAAAACCCCAATTTTATGTTTTGCCAACCATCAAGCAAAAATCCGTCCGTCAAAATATAAAATTGGGGTTTTTTGAAGGAAATTAAATTAATTAAACTGACAGATTCGAACTATTTCGTAATAATTTTGATATTGAAAATCAAATAATTTTGTCAAAAATTCGATTTGACGTTTTGAAACGCCGGCTTTGCCGTTTATGCATGAGGCAATGCCTTTAGACTGGGTAATATCACTGGCCGGACTGCGGTTTTTTAAGACGAGTTTAGTGAATTTTTTGAGTTTAGTTTCAGCATGTCAACCTCAAATTAGAAATGGGTGTTAACCAGCAAAAAAAAAAACTGGTATTGTAATTCCTCCGCTTCGATTTTGTCCAATCATATTTCATGTTGAGCCCGTTTTTAACATATATGTGTATGTTATATTCGTCTTGTCCATAATTGCCTTTTTTTGTAATATAGAGGGCTAAATTTGTTTGCCTGAATTGGTTCATCACTGTGATTTAGTCCAGTGTTTTTAATCCAGTCATTGCGACGGTAAAAATAGGTCATTACCTCTGAATTCTTACGGACAATACCGATTTTCGTCGAATTTGGACAGTAAGCAGAAAATAGCTCATGGAACAAAAGTTATATAGTGCCGATGTGTGCTTTTACCCTGGAGGTGAATGCCACCGCTTCTAGGGGGGGGGGGGGGGGGGGCGTGGAAATTAGTACACTCAAAGACCACAGAAATCAATTTCCGTTTCAATCAATTTTTGTAACGTATCTTCTTTAGTTTTTCAGTTATTGTGAAATAAAGAAATTTTTTCAAAAGTTTGAAAAATCATTTAAAAATTGAATCAAACTTCTTTTCAAATCTAGTAGACATTCTAAACCATTCAAACTTCTCGAACCTATTGTTACTACCTAAATAAAATACATTGTAAATGGATTTTGTTTAATTTCAATTCTTGCAGGTAAGCCATTTGTTTCATTGCTGATTTTTTCTCCGGAAAAACGAGATCACTAGATAATTTTTATCATAACTCTGTAAGCTTTTATGATGCTTTGATTTTAAAGGTATTTTCAAGTACTTGAAAAACATCTAACAGTTTTTTTTTTTAAAATTGGTCGTTTTTCCGTTATTTAATGTTGAAAGGGTTGAATTTAGTTTTCGGCGAACAAACACTCACTTTCAACGAGCCACAACTCGGTTCGTATTGCATCTAAAGAACTAACAATAAACCAATCAGTTTGTTATTTTATAAGCTTTATTTTGGTCCTGAAAGATTTTTTGATAAAACGCGAGGTTTTCGAGTTATTCGCGAAAAAATCGCTGTAAAACATTTTTAGATGAAAAATCAACATATTCAATCGTGAATAGCTCGAATAATATTGATTTATCGAAAAAACTTCATACAATATTTTTGCTTAGAAATCATCCCTATATCAATTTCTGTGGGTATTTTAAGTGTTCTAATTTCTACCCCATAGAAGGGGTTACATCCATCTCCAGGGTAAAAGCACACATCGGCACTACATAACTTTTGTTCCTTGAGCCGTTCCCTACTTACTGTCCAAATTTCAAATCGGTATTGTCCGTAAGAATTCAGAGCGAAAAACCGTCACTGACTGGACTGGACTAATTCTGTTTTTAATAAAGATTCAACTGAAGAAAATTCTTTATATGCATCATACACTTCTTTATAACTCGTAAAATTTTGTTCCAAATATAATATAATTTACTTATTTGTTTTCTGCTGTAGTAACTAGGCAGCTATTTAATTGGTCTAAAAACATAACTACGCTTTTGGTATCCATTCTATCTCATAATACTGCAGGAATGAACAATCCATTCTTTAAGGCCCGGAGTCTTAAGAAAAGATAATTTGCACACAGATATATACGCAAAATTAACATTTAAATGATACATCAGGGTTGTTAGTCTACGAAAATTAATACCCACAGTTGAAATTTTTTTAGAAACCCGTTTTACATGATTTCGAATATAACTTTTTTTTTTGCTCCCAACTCATATTCCAAAAAGATGTAAACGTTTTTTTCGACGATCGCTCGTAAGCTCACCACATTTCCGCATCATTTACTTGCGACAATATTCTAAATTATATGGAGCGCCAATGGATCTAGAATTGCGCTATTTTTTTCTCTAATAAATTTTGATTTGCGTTTATTTAAAAAGTTAGTATTGAGCTTAATATTGCATTTAATTCATAAATGTATATACATACTCCCATTCTTATGTACCTATCTATTTGAAATTTTTTGAAAATTTAAATCTTTTGAAATGCACAAAGTCCTATCTCATGATGAAAGTTCCAACACATTGTTTTTTTATTATTTCTCTGCGTTATTGATTACTTGCTATTTTATAACACTATTACGGTCAAGTGGATTTTTGATTAACAAAACAATAAAGAGAAGGTTGTATTTAATTGAGTTAATGTTTGATACTATCCAAAAAGTGATGAGATACGTTAATATAAAATAAACTTTTGATTCTCAGGATATTACCTGTAACATTTTTGTCTCAATGATTGACGAGATTTAGCGTTTAAAACTATTAAGAACATAAAGAAAACACAAAATCCCAAAACATCGAGATATGTACTTATATATGAATTGGCATCAACGATATGTCTTCACAAGAAACGTGAGTGGATAAATAATTTTTTCTTCGCTTTGAACACTACGACTTATAGTTATCAATCACCGAGCGAGTGTCCAAATAATGTCGACAAAATTAATGTATCGGTATAAATGTTGCCTACAATATTTGGATGACCATGAAAACTCCCGTCAAGGTCAACATAAATGTTTGAGTGGCAAATCCTATTTTTTATTAAAGATTCATATAGTCGTATTAGCCCAAAAATTACACGGATTAGCGCAAAAATTCCACGGTTCGACACTTTTTTTTTTATTTCAGCCCCACCTCCAGAGGCTGCATATTGCCATACATTTGTATGATGAAACTTCTACAATCTCTGTTTTTAACAATGGATTGATTTCAATAAAATATCGGACTTTAGTAAGAGAAAACTATTTTTTTACGTATAGACGCTTATTCCACATTTATTAAAGTTTATTTGTTTATATCAATGCGATTTTTTCTGAGGCTTGCTTGATAGCCAAATCGTGAAATCACACATATAGCTCCATTTAACGTAGATCACCTGCATATTGCATAGCTTCATGTCAACCTGCAGTAAAGAACAGGCCATACTTCAACGGGAGCCATAGATGTGTTTATCGCCATAACCGATCATCAATAAAATGTCGAAATTTATTAAGAGGAAACTATTTTTTTACGAGTGAGTACATGTGAAACGTTAAATTGAGGATTGGAATGTTTAATAACAAATCACCTGCGTATTGCTCAGCTCAATGGCAGTGCCGAACAAAGGGTTCTCCTATCTGGATTTCGAACTCGATACATGCTACAGTTCCATTTGGTTGGTATTTACTAAAGTTAAACACTACATTTGTGTTGCTTTTGGAAAAATTTTATACAAAAATGTTACATTTTGTGTTCAAGTGCATTTACATACTTGTATTGTTTTGTATGTTCACTTGCTTCGATTTGTTTTGTTCGTTATTTTAACATACAATGCACACAAATAAAATGTACATAAATATTATGTTGTTCTAGTAATATTGAAATGCTCTCATAAATTTAATTAATTATGTTTTATTTGTATTTTTGTTGTTTTTGAATTGCATCGTATTTAATGTTAGAATTAGAAAAATAATTATTAGATTAGAAAAATATATGTAATTAATAGCGTTTGTGTGTTAGTTATTCCTATTCCATGCCATCTACATATATGTAGATGCAAGTACATTACATTTATGTGAATATATTACCTTCGACGTTTTTTTGATTGTGAATTTTGTAACCGTCCAATGCTTGTACCACCATGACATAAACCAATACTTTGTCCCGACCCTATATTGATGTTTTGATAGAATATATCCAAAATTTTTGTAATTATAAGATAAAATATGGTGTTTATAACGATTAGAATTACAACAATTATCCAAAATATAATTATGTTGAATTTCACTTTTTATTTCTCTTCGTTTATTTTCTAGTATTTGAATGTTTATGTTTTTTGTGGGTATTCCACACAACCAAAAAATACTAAATGAATTAAGAAATTTTTGGTTGTTTTTATGACTAAACTGTTCACTGAATTTTTCAAGTTATAACAGTTCCACTATGTAATTTAATGCACACATTCGCTATTCTTTAGTTAAACAAATTAAAATTCACGTTTGCTTTTTTTATTTCAAATTAACATTTCACTATCACTGTAGGCAATTTATTTGTATTTTTACATTTAACCGGATTACTGTTATTTTTGAGTGAAAATCATCCAAATTTAATTTTTTATGATTTCTCTTTCTTGGTAATTTAATTCTATTTTTGGCAAATAATCACTTGTTTTCGTAAATTGCAATTAATCACGTGCTTATTAATCCAAATATTAAAATTTAACCGATTTATCCACTAAATGTGGGAATTTGTTTAGAATTTATATAATTGTTTTAAGATCACTATTGTTTTATTTATTTTTTAACCACGGATTATGATGATTAAGAGTATCTAATATGTTTGAATCGCGAACATAAACTAAAAAAAAGTTTAACAATTACCAATGTAAGATTTTTATTTTTTTTTTTTCAAAATAAAATTAAATTTCTCTTCAAAAGAAATTCAATATTAAAAGAAGAAGAAGAAAAAATAAGAAATTAATTGGAAAAGAATCTTAAGTATGGATACATCTTTTTATTTATTTTTATGCTCTGAAGGATATATGGATCAATATACGGTGTGAAATGCAATAATAAGATTACATACAAAAAAAGCGATATGCGCATATAATGATGATTGATTTAACAATTTAAAGAAAAATAAATTAAAATGATAGAACCTGATTTAATGGGTTACTGTTGATTCACGACGCACAATTCACTTTTCAGTTTTCACAATTTACGTCAAACAATTTACATCACGCAATTAACGGGGCAATCACAATTCACAGCATCCACAATTAATAATTCACAGCTCACAGTATATCATTTCTGGATTGACTTAGTCGCTGGCGTAAAAAAACGCGCGATTTTTTGGCAATTCAGAAATGTTATACTATGAATAAACATGTATCCGTTTTCTTAATTAGGAAAATAAAATTACACACATTTTTAAATTTTTTTAAAAACACTTGTTAAATATTTCGCAAAATTACAAAAGGTTTAAAAATCACTCGATCGATTTCGGCTTATTAGGCCATCATCAGGATTTTATAACAATAATACAATTAAGAAAATGATTTTTAACAACAAACCAAGAATTGATCGCCTTTCCAAGTCTGGGGTTTATAAGATTAATTGCAATGATTGTAGTTCCTCTTATATCGGACAGACTGGGCGCAATTTTGAAGTTAGAGTTAAAGAACATTTATCTGGTAGCCATGAATCATCCCTTTATAATCATTTAACATTAGAAAATCACACATCCAGTTAAACAATTTAGAAATATTACATGTACAACCAAAAAGCAGACGTTTAGACAACTTAGAATCTTACGAAATCCGAAAAGCTATATTTCTTAACCAAAATATCCTCAACGAACAGAGAGAAATCCGTTTCTCACCAATTACCGACCCCGCATTGTTTTATTCACATACTCATACCATTCCATAAAATTACTAATACGTCGGGTTATAATAAAATAAAGAAGGAGGAAAAAAAAATCAACATCTGGAATTTTGTTATTCGACCGTTGACTGATCAATAATCATATACCTGTGTTTAACTCACCCCCTTTTTAAATTTTTAATTTTTAATGTTTATTGCTCTCATCAATTTTATTGTTTACCACTCCCACATTTTTTATTTGTATATTTTTGTTTCATTTTTTGCTTTTTCCAACTATACATTTTTATTTTTACAGTTTAGTAGATACTCCTGATGATGACCTAATAAGCCGAAATCGATCGAGTGATTTTTAAACCTTTTGTAATTTTGCGAAATATTTAACAAGTGTTTCTTAAAAAATTTAAAAATGTACAGTCAGAAACATTCATATGTATACGGCAAATTAAAATCAACGAAACACTTCTTTTTTTTTTCTTACTTTTCTTATTTTAAAAATACATAAATATGAAGTAAATATATGTTATGTGATAACATTATTGATAAAAAATAAAATTTTAAATATGATATCTTCTGTTTGGTTTTTAACTTTATCTTTAAATTTCCCTATAAATGTGAGCCGTATACATCTGAATGTTTCTGACTGTATGTATGTATTAAGTGTGTTTCGCCAAGCGCCTACGGCAGAAAGTGTAAAAAGTGGAAAATAAAATTAGAACAAAGCATATATTTTAATATGGGCCTTCGAATCATTTGTTTTCGAACAAAACAAATACATTTTTCCAAATAATATGTTATAATATACACTCCGCTTCACGTGATTGCGCGTACACTATTTTTTTTTTTGAGAGACTGTGCCGTTTTCTCCTGTTTCCCATTACGGTAACGTAAATTTAAGTTCAAGTATTGAATGCGAAAACATTTTATTACGAAAACATCGTACGAAAAAAAAATCCCAATATACTCATCATACTTTTGTTTCTTCAATTATAATGATATCCATTATTCACTGCTAGTAGTGGTTAATTCATTAATCACTGTTTTTCATTTTTTAAATTCTATCTAGTAGTCTTTTGCTATTTTCATTATAATAAAATTATTGAGACGTTAAAATGTCGACGGAAATTATTTTAGGCTTTGTCGGTCGTGGACAAAGTTTCGCATTCTACTCGCCTATCGGCTCGTGTCGGTAAACTTCATCTCCTTGAATAACAGCTATCATTATATGCTCGTTGAAAAATATACTATTTAAAGCAGTAAACATTCTATTAGTAATTTGTTACTTACTTTTAACCATTTCATAATCTTTTAGAAAAAAATGGGTTCTGGAGATGATTTATCCGTAGTTGAAAAAGCTAAAATCGACGTATACAAGGATGAAAGTCGAAGTTGCCGTTATATTGCGCAAAAAAATTGGGAAGTGTAAGACAGCAACTATCTTCAAAATAAAAAGAACTATGAGAAAAATCGAAAAGAACGAGTTGCTCTAGCTACAACAGCCTAATAGCGTTGCCAGACTGAGGTTTAATAAATCCGATTTAGCTAAACTGGATTAGATACTTTATGAAACAAAACGCGTTTAGCAAAAATTAGGGTTGACACACTGCGGCTAAACTCGAAAAATTCCCTAAATCCGATTTATTAAATCGCAGTGTGTCAATGGTATAAGACAGACACGCGATTCTTCGTAAAACATTCAATTCGGCCCTATCGGTAGCTACAATTAAAGCTGAAACTAGGGTAGGCGCGTTCAAAAGTACTGTACGTCACATGATACAGAATTCCGATTATCTCGTACGTCGAAAATAACAAAAAAAAAAACACCATTAAACTCGCAGCTTAAGGAGAAATGGATTCAATCCACAAGAGACCATATGACGTGGAAAACTGAGTGGCAAAGGGTTGTTTTTTCTGATGAAAAAAAATTTAATTTAGATGTACCAGTGGATACAACTAATATTTTCATGATGTAAGAAAAGAAGAAGTTTTTCTCAGTAAGCGGCATAGCAGAGAAGGTGGGGTAATGGTCTGGGTAGCTATTTCGTTTCCTGAAATCCAGGAGTTGTTTGGTGAAATGCATTATACTTTTGAACAGGGTAATGCTCTAATACACAATGTGGCCACCATATTTACCAGATTTAAACATCATAGAAAATGTTTGGGGGTGGTTAGTTCGTAAGGTCTATGAAGGAGGCAGGCAATTTGAGACAAAGAGGGATCTTATTGAAGCCATCAAAGATGCTTGGAATCAAATTTCTCTAAGACTTTTAAAGTCTCTATAAATCGATGGAAAATCGAATATTCCATTTAATTTTAGGAAATGGAGGACACACGGATTAAAACAAAAATTGAAGAAAATCCATGTTTTTAAATCGGACATCGGATAAATTTTCAGATGTACATTGTGTATTTTTTCTAACGACGAGGATAGCTAGGTGTTGCTGCATTATCATGCATGAACGGGATTTTTTTTTTCGTATGATGTTTTCGTAATAAACCTCACATCATAGACTAAAGTAATATTATAGAGACGTCTTAATACGAATAAAAAAAAAGATCAAATTTTCGGGTGCCAATCCATATCATAGCAGGTGCCAATAAGTAGTAATCTTTAGTGAGATTAACAAAAAACAGCGAAATGGAAAACAAAAATTGACTTGAGTGTACTTTGTATACCAAAAGCAAAAGCAAAGTTCAATCATAAAATAAACTGAATGAGAAAAAACTATGTATGTTTTGTGTTACACCCATTTGTGTATGTATAGGATTTTCAGATTAAATAAAACCTTTTGCAAATTAAGTGCAACCTTTTGCAAATTCAGTGAAACCTTTCCGAACCAAAATGAAACCTTTTGCAAATTAAACGAAACTATTTGCAAACTAAGTTAAACTTTTTACTAAATTAAATGAAACAATTTTCAAATAAATTGAAACCCATAGAATTTTATCTAATTAAAATAATTTTTTTTAAAACAAATTAAAATCATTTTAACTTCTAAGTCAGCGCTTCCCCTGCTGCTGCTGAGTGTCATCATTATATCCAAAATAAAGTTGGAGCAGTCTGTGGCTGTAACAGAATTTCCGCTTTATGTAATCACATCGACAAGAGTTTGGTCTATTACAGAAATTAACAAATCTCGAGGGAGTAAGACGGAAGATACTGGATGTGGTTTTAGGATGTTTCAATCAACTCCTTTACTTCTGACATTTTATGAATATGGGCATTATCCATTATAAAATAATAATTGGTACCACCCAATTTTGAAATTAACTCTGAGAGGAGCCCACAAAACTTACTTCCATTGCATGTCGAATTTGATATTTAAGCGTGACATTTCTACCTCTTACTGAAGAGAGAATGATACGAGCCGGTGTATTTTTTTTAGACCTCGCATGCCTTCCGCGCAAATGCAGGTTAAACCCGGATTCATCGATGAATATCAATTTTTCACGGTTTTGTTGAGCCATGCTGAAATTTTCCAATATTTAAATTTTGAAGAAAAAAAATAATAAAAAAACAAATTATGGTTAATTACTTGAAAACTGCATGGCATATTTTTTCCGCAAGGCTATTGTTCTTGCCGAATTTATAGATCCATTTCCAGACTAGCCAATTTCAATGTAATCTGAAGTTTACTTAGGCCGTTTTGAATGCTTGAGAGGCTCAGTGGTGAGTTTTGTTCTGCAAGCTTTTGTTTGATAATAGCCAACGTAAAACCAGGGTTAGTTTCAACTGTCCGTCCAATTTTGGTTAGTTTTGTGGTCGATTTCCTCCTTTCTTTTTTATTAACAATTCGCACTCATTTTGTCTGTAACGACGAAGCACTGTTTTAGCAGAGGTTATATTTAGTCCGGCGATATTTGCCGCATTTTGGACTGTTTCCCCTCCTTCAAACAGTTTTATTAAAAGATTTTTTTTTTTCAAGAGATATCTTTTGGTAATTTACGGTTCGTCGGTTTGTTTCTTGGTTGGGGTTCTTAAAAGTGGTTTATTATTGTAATAAAAATATTTTCACATATTATAGTAGATGATATTTGTATTATGTATAATGTTACATTAACTGATGAACTATTGGATTCAGATGAACTCATTTTAATTATGACTGATGAACATGAAACAAATGACATAATGAAATTCTTGAATTTTACTATGCATAATGATACGTGTTTCAATGAATACGTGATGAAATGAATAATATGTGAATGTACCATTATAAAATTAAAACAGAAGGTATTTTCTTATCTTTCAGGAAAGAAAATTCTATGGGTTTCAATTTATTTGCAAATTGTTTCATTTAATTTAGTAAAAAGTTTCACTTACTTTGCAAATAGTTTCGTTTAATTTGCAAAAGGTTGCACTTAATTTGCAAAAGTTTCATTTATTCTGAAAAACATATACATGTTTTTTTGGGACTTTTTTTTTATTTATATTAAGACGTCTCTATAATATTACTTTAGTCTATGCTCACATTTAATATTTGAACTTAAATTTACGTTACTGTAACGGCAAACAGGAGAAAACGCACAGTCTCTCAAAAAAAAATAGTGTCCGCAGTCAAGTGAAGCGGAGTGTATTAGCATAAACTAAATAAAATTTCTTAGAGACAAAAATTCAAATTAGTTGGATGTAGAAAATACCTATTTGCGTAAAGAAATTAAATTTTGAACAATACAGTGAGCTCTTTGAGTAAATTTACTCTGCAACTAATGCGAGTTTGCTTTGAGCAGACATTTAAATAAAAAACATTTATTCAGAAACATTTTCGTGTGTTAAAGTAGTTAGTTATGCGCTGGAATACTGGTGAGTATGATTCAAAAAGGTTAGTTCGATCTTTTGAGTCACATGTTCATGACGTCATACAATTCCGCTAGCTTGATTTACGATATCTTAAACACGTGATTTATGCTATCAGTCAAATTTAAACAAAATATTCGGTTGTCCATTTTTTAAGACACAAAATGACCGCAATAGTTTCTTGAGGGTGAACTTTTGGATATTTGGACGTAGAATTAATAAAAAGTATCTTACCACAATACCACTACCCTCCTTCCCCTATCCCTCCCTAAGTTCTGCAGCCAAATTTTGTAGAGTGTCAAAATGTAGCAAATAGATCGTGCAGTTTACGCAAGCCTATGGGCAAACGACAATTTGTGTTTGTAATCCAATTTTATATGTTATTGCAATCAAATAAAATAATTCGATCCCTTTTCTTAAATGACAAAAGTCTTTCGCACGTTGCTGTCAGACTACCCGTCGAATAAAAATACAGTCGAAATTGTATGCACATGACATGCTTGAATTATTGTATAATGTATAAGTCGAAAAATTTTAATTTTTCTTTGTTTCGCTGTGTTTCCGATAAACTTTAAAACCACCAACTTAGGCATCAATTGGGATACGATTTAGACTAATGATTAGAGAATTTTCTCGGTCAGGCTGTAGGCTAAATTATCAAGAGCGAAGAACGCTACTCGACTATTGTTTTCTCTGTGCCTGCTTTGAAGATGGTCAAGGAGTTTACATTAGTTCAAACAACTTGAAGCAGCAGCAAATTTCAAAGGCCACCAAAGACACATCCGTAGAAAACGTTCTGGATTCAAATTTACGGATAACCTTAGCCGAGTTTATCGAATTTGTCGGCCTCCGTGGTACCGAGAGTAAAATAATCGATTTGCTGCCTGAGAGTCCCGAGTTCGATTTGCCGGGAGGTTGTGTTTGTAATGTAGTGTTCCTCTACCTTCAACGGACAATAAATCCATTGGGAAAGTAACATATTTAAAAAAATGCCGATTTGGTAAATCCGTTTTTCTAGTAGTTTTTGGTTTTCGACATATTAGCAGTGTTTAACACATTGACTTCCACCATATGAAAAACAATTATTACAAAAATATTCCCAAATCAATATTTTTTTCCCGAAATCTGGGACCCCGGTATTGCCTTATATATAATACCGGGATTGCATTCCCTAGGTAGTAGTATCAACATATTACAGGCAATGGGAGGGTAAGCCAACTGTATGCTTAGAAGTTTTGAATACACGTTTTTAACGTGTGACCCATGGGTATGTCATACGGCAGTCAATGTGTTAAATTCATTTTTCGTTCTCTTTTTTTATTTGTTTTGTCTCTTTGCAGAAGAAAACAAAAAATATTTTTTTTGTTTCTTTCCCCGGGAACGAAATTCAAAAAAGTAAAATATCTCTCCTGGTATAAAACACATAGCTTTATACGAGGAGAGATATTTTATTGTTTTTGATTTCGTTCTAGGGAAAAGAAACAAACGAAAAATATTTTTGTTTCCTTCCACAAACAGAGATTAAACAAGGGAACGAAAAATGAATTTAAACACTGACTGGTGAAAAACCAATTTTGCACCTAAATTTCAAATTTTCTCTACTTCTGCCCGAAAGACGATTGGTAAGACATTACAATTTCTGGATCTTTGGTTTGCTTTCGGGAATACCTCGACTGAATATTTTGTGAATAGTGCATAGTGATCCGGATCAGATCAAAGTTTACATTAAGCGTATTTCCTTGACAAATTTACAAGAAAAATTGCATAGGATAAACCCTCGCTAGAATAACATTAAAGCCCTAGGCAGACTATGGTTTAATAAATCCGATTTAGTGAATTTTCGAAATTTTCCGAAGTTAGATTTACGGTATTTATGCTTCATTTTGAGTTTAGTGACAAAATCGATGTAATCAGAGTGAATTTGTTTGACAAATATTATGAAAACAATAACAGTTTAAGTGTATTAACCGTAATTTAAAACGAGTTTAGCTAAATCGGATTTAATAAATCTCAGTATGTCAAGGTCACTGATCTATAACTCATGGATACGGCATAAAACTAAATTACCATAGAAAACAACAACAAACAATGGTACAACTTTTTTATATATTTCACTCACTTGAATTGTATATACCTCTTACTCTAAAATGGTATTTCCGAAAATGTAAAGTAAGAGCCGCACTGGGACAATTTTATTTCCGAAAATTATTCAAAATCTCTTTTTTTTCTAATAAACTTAAGATACACAGAAAGATATTCAAAATCTTTTTGTATTTTTTGCGTATTTTTGCGTATTTTCAGAAAATATTTAAATAAATTTTCATATTTTCCCCTTGAAATATTAAGTGCATATCTGAACTATGAACTAAGGGCCAAATCGACAAACCACAATCGACTAAATTGTCTCTTTTGGTATTTTTAAACCGCAATAAAATCACAGATTAAAGTGTATATTGAAGTTGTAGTCGTGGATATCGGGGACTACAATCATTGAATATTAAAACGTTTAAAATCGAATTTATCATTTATAATTTCGATGTAAATTTATTAATTTTAGGTCATAATAAATAATAATAAACAAAATACCTTTATTTAGCAATAATTAATCAATTAATATTATTTTTATTGTGATTTAGGCGTTGAAAAAGTTAGAATTTATTTGGAAAAATTTATTATTTGAAAATTGTACTAGATTTCTGAATAAATTTGCTGTTTTATTCTGGTTTAAAAATACCGTTTTCGAACATCAATTTCGAAAAAAGAGTGACTGCAACTAAAAGTTGTAGTTGTGTCTATCGATTCGGGCCTAAAAAAACACAACAAACGAAAAATTCGATTTACAATGTCAGTCAAACATAAATAAACAAAGTTGATTATTTCAGAAACAGTTGCATTGCTCAATAATTGCTCGCCTTCGTTTTTAAATAAATGTGAATTTGATTTCCGAAAATTCGAAATTCTAGACAAGGAAGATACATTTTTACTTTCTCTGTCGCAAACTAAGAATGATTTTTAGTTTTCTTTTTTATACCATAGTTTTTTGGGTATGCCGTATCCATGAGTTATAGATCAGTGGTCAAGGTATAACCCAAAAAACGCTTATTAGCTGTATTTCCATGAGAAAAATTTAATTCGAATTATTTCTGAAATATTTTTCTCATGGAAACAAGTCTCGAGCTATTTTTTCGAATTGAAATAAAACAATAAGTAGAAAGAGCAATTTGGCGTCTGGTGTCAGGTGGTATTACTAAAATTAGGAATAAATTAAATAGTTCAAACTTTTGGTTTGAATTATTTAATTCGTGTAGCTAGCAATTGTTGTTGTAAAATTCTCATGGAAATACAACTAACAAGAATTTAGCAAATTTCTGTTTTTGGACCAAAATTTTGATCCGAGTAGTTGTTTTTATTGCTGGTCGTTTCATGAAACATGATCTGATCCGGATTAGATTATACGTCAATAAATGCGGCTAATATAAAGGAAATAAATTCAGCAAAAGGTTTGTTTTTTTCAATATATTTTCACGAAGATTAAAAATTATATTAGTCCTGAGCTTGGATGAACGAGGAGGGGTCGAAAAAAGGTTGCGGTCACGTTTTCGCAAATAACTCGTTTTGGTTTGCATTTTAGGAGAAAAAATCCCAAAGCAAAGTTATTCTACGGGAAATTTCCTGTCGACAATTCGACATACGTAGTTTTTTTTTTTAACAAAAAACTTCCGAGTAAAAACTAAAAAGAGATAGTCCAACGGAGTTAGACAAAAATCAGGGTTATGAAAGAGAATAAATTGATCACAAGGAATTTGTTTAATCTTTGTATTTTTTAAGTAGATTAAGAATTTGATGAATCGTGAACTCGGAGTAATGGGAAAGGGTTGAAAAAGGGTTTCATACATTTTTTCTATCTTTGTTCCCCGATTTCTTTGTAAAAAGCAAATGAATCAAAATTCGGCTGGACAAATTGCGTTATTCGCCCTAATGATTTTGAATGAAAATCTGTTTTTTTATGCGACACATTTTCCGACATGTAGAAATTGTATACGATATTCATTTACTCGAATAGGACACACACACAATATACATACACTACACTCACTATATGCTTGTACAAGAAATCAATGTTTCTGATTGCGACATTCTAATTAAATTATATTTTTGAAATGATAGATATACAGCTACGATTTTTGAGCAACAAAATTTTTGTTTAATTACATTCAGCATGAAAAATTAATCAACAAACAATGTGGGTTTGCACGAACCCTTTTACCAAAAGCATAAATAAATTTATGAGCACGAAACATTCTAACTTATTATTTTTTTTTTTATATTACAAATTGACTTGTTGATTGTACTTTGTCGAATTTACCATACACACTATTATTATTAAATCGTTATATTCACACAATAATTTTCAATTCAGCTTATGTATACATATATTTTTATTTGACATGAAGCGCGGAAAAGGATTTGTTTCGCAAATAGAAAGGGTATATTAAAAATTCTTTGTACGTAACAGATGATTTGTCATTGGAACGAAAATGGGGAACAATTCATGTATCTATCATATCGTTATTTTAACATTTAATACAGAAATAACGAAAAAACCAGCTGATCCATTCTTTGAAATTGAAATACATACTAAGTATATGTGTTTAACATGTAAATATTTTACATAAAGAGAAATTCTTTTTTCCTTTCAATTTGTTCGTAATTTTATGTGTGAAACGTGAGGAAAATTTATTTTTTCATGTAACTTCTCTCCAAAAACAAAAAAATTTAATTTTTATTTTTCGTCATCAAAGCTATATAGCTATGTACAAATTTATGTATTAAGTTTAATTTTCCCATTTTGATTAGAAGGAATATTTTCCATTTGAATACCTTTTTTTCCAAAAATAAATAAAAAAAACAGAAAAAATTAAATTCGTTTCAGATTTACAGAATACATACATAAATTAGCCAGAGTTATTAATAAAACATTTTGATTTTATGGTCGATTGATAAATATAAATAATAAAACAGTGGAATGACAATGCTAACTGATTGGTATGGTAAGTTACAATCAATCATTTTAAATTTATCCCGTCATCCTGTTTACTTATTTTCATATATTTATTAATGGAAAATAGTACAACAAAGAAAAATAGTTTTATCGCACAGAGGTGGTGATTTTATTCGCGGCAGCTACTATATATATCCATATATCTAGGAACATGATTGATGACGATGAGTGTCTACATGAAAAATTGTATAAATATAAAAATTTCCTAATGTTTTTATCTTGTTTTTCGTGGAATGGAACAACAAAAAAAGAAAATCCCAAGTTATATTAAACAATATTAGACCATTTCTCGTTCATAAGATGGAGATCACAATTATTCAATATGTAAGAATGTGTCTGTGTATTTTTATATTAAGAAGACATGACACGTATTATGTTTAATCACAGTCGCTTATGATTTCTGTGTTAGATTCTATGTGTACACTTTGAAGATTGTCTAAAATGGGCAGACATTCAAGATTCAAGGTCGTATCCTTGGTTTTTGGGAAAGGCCAAAAAATCAATCGACAAACATGTATGTACGAGTAAATACATATAAAACATAGAAAAACTCAATTAGATAATTAAAAAAATGGGTTTTCGTGGTTTCTGTTAATTTTCATCTCTTTTTTAATTTTAAGTCGGTCAAAAATGGGCTTTATGCTAACTTTTGATTCATTATGTTTTAATATGTATTGTAGATATTGTGTGGGAAGAAATTATTAGGTCGCTTCATGTTAGATTTTTTGGGGTCACGCGTTTGTTTACAGTACTGGCGGAACGTATGCGACGTCTTCATAGTTCTATTGATCAGGAAATCTTAAAATGTGAATTAAAATAACCTAAACTATTACTTGGTAATGAATCGTTTCGAATTTGTTGGATTATTTGGTTTATTTATTTCTAATTTTTGCTGTATAATAACAAATAAAAGAACATTTAGAACATTTTATTTCTATTATTTGAATCTTGTTGTCTTTCTTATTCGTATCATGCTGTCTCTCTTATTTGCATCATGTTAAATAAAAAACTAACAACAGGCACATCGAACACACTCGCCCTCATTTACCAATAATGTATGGTAATTTTTGACTCATTAGTTAAAAGTATTTTGGTTAAATATCGCAAACGCGTTTTTAAAGTTTAATGTTATTTAATATGTTTGACAGTGCCTTTAGATGGAAAAAACCTTAGATAAAAAGCACTGAAAATATACAACGATTTATAAGGAGGCTACTACGTAGGCACAATTACCGCATTTGTTTTCTGCAAGCAGAGAATGGCTCGACAAGTTTAAATATAGATTTTCGTTAGACAACATCAAATTCTAAGGAGAACGATACAGAAACAGCTAGCCAATTTACAGCGGACCTGATTTTTAATGAGGATGAAGCTGGTTTCAACTGGAAGAAACTGCCGTTCCTTATATTTATAAAGGGGACTCTTATGTAACTAAAATAAATTCGGGAGGGGATGGGGGGCACTAATCGGAACAAAAAATTATATGACAGCACATCATATATAAATAATACTATACACAAGCCAAGAAAAAGCGTAGCCAATAGCCATAGGGCATTTCCACTCTCCTCTCAGTATAAATACTCTCATCATAATTCTATAAAATAATCTATTAACAAACAGTACAAAAATACTAAAAGTATAATGGAAAGAACGTGTAAATATGCTCTATCGTCGTTTCATTTCCGATAAAAATAAATAAAGAGCTGCTGAGAACTGAGAATATCTATCTACAAAAAAATGAAAAATACAAAAAGGTATAAAAAAATAAACGAAACAAAACACAATTTATGCATGCACATTCATGATTGATGGATGATACACACTATCTCATACAGCAAGAATATATTTTTTGAATTTCTTCCAATTTTTATTCTCAATTCAATTTATGCTTTGCTTGCGGTTAGACGTATTATTTTGGATTGTGATTTTATTTCAAGCTTAAAAAAATATTTGTTTTACAATTTATATTAAAAATAATATTTTGTGAATGATATATAAGTTTATTTTCAAAATTCAAAGAATTTAATTATCATGTCACAAAGTCGTGAAAGGTATAGGATAAATGAAAGACGTTATCGCGAAAATAATCGCGAACAATTACGCATGCGTGCAATGGAACGTCGCAAAAATAATCGCAAAATACTAAATCAGCTGTTCGTGGTAGTGATAATTTTACTGTACCAGAAACCCTTTGCTTAGGATCATTGTCTGTCCAATCAGTCTATGTGAAAATATTCCTATTGACCTCTCCTTAAATTCAGCAAACTACTACGGTCGCTGTAGAGAAATTGCTTACGCAGAGTTATTTATCTATAACTTGGATACTGCTGTTAATATTCATATGAATAATCCAGCTAATGCATCTTGCAATCGTGAAATAATGTCAATCATTTCTACCGTTCTTCAAAATTCTCCTTATGCTATGTCTTACAAGAAACATAGAGATGTTTATCAAAATGAAGTTGAGGATGCTACACTAAATGGTCGTCCTATAAATAACGTATCACTAATTTTTACTCGAAATTTACACGATGATCAACGTGTTTACAATTCTCCGACGAATTCTGATGATGTTGCATTGATTTTTGTTCGAGCTACACTCGACTTTGTTGTACATCCAGCTGACTCTATAACCATGAAAATAATTATTTTATTCCCATAAAATTTCAGTCCGTTTCAACGTTTTAAATCCTTTGCATTATGGTGGGAAACTATTTCAGCAATACTTAGTTTATTGCTACGCTAGAGTTGAAGCTAATAGATTAAATTTTATACGAACCAATCAGCGATCTTTTCTTTCGTGTGGAATCTTATCAAGGTCTTTTAGATTATGTCAATAACTTAGCTCAAAATAGAAATGTTAGTGTAGGTAATTTGTATATACTGCCCTCTTCATTTACTGGCGGGCCACGGTTTATGGCAAAATTATATCAAGATAATATGGCAATGGTTCGCAAATTTGGTCGTCCTGATTTATTTATTACATTCACGTGTAATCCATCGTGGACAGAAATTAAAGAAGAACTTACAACTTTTCAAAATCCTCCAGACCGCCCGGATATAGTTACACGAGTTTTTAATTTAAAGCTAAAAGTATTTTTAGATGATATTGTTAAAAAGCAGATATTTGGAACTGTTGTTTCGTACGTTTATACAATTGAACATCAAAAACGTGGATTACCACACTCACATTGTCTATTCACGCTTAAAAATGTGGATACATTTAGAACATCCGATGACATTGACAACATAATTTTCGCTGAAATTCCAAATCAGAATATTCATGGTCCATGTGGAGAATTGAACAGAAATTGTGTTTGCATAGTTGATGGAAATGTTCAAAACAATTCCTAACAAGTTACTTCAGTGAGACTGACATTTCCGTAGATAATTATTCAAAAAATAGGCGACGTCCTCCTACTAATTTAGAAAATCAACCCAGATCACGATCGAACATTGTAAATGATAACCGGTTTGTTGTTCCTTAATATAATCATTTCCTGAGTCTTAAATATAACGCTGATATAAACGTTGAACTTTGCTCAACAGTCAAAGCAATAAAATATTACAAAAATACATAACAAAGGGTCAAGACTGCGCAAGAATTGAAGTTGCGGTTGATTCCGCTAACAATACAAGCAATTGATGAAATAAATCAATACCTGAATTGTCGATATATTAGTTCGCAGGAATCTGCTTGGCATATCCAGGAGCTTCCAATTCATGGTCAATCACATAATGTTGTTACACTATCTGTTCATTTACAAGATGGTCAATCAATATTTTTCACCGAAGATAATATTGAAAATGCTTTAAGAAGAGAGTTTGTTATGGTCACAACTTTAACCGCATTTTTTGAATTAAATTCTACAGACCTTTTCGCTCATAACATATTGTATCAGGATATACCGATGCATTATGTATAAAAAAACAATAAATGGCAGAAACGCTCTCCAAATTCACACTTTGGGGAGAAAGCTATCGGTAGAATCATTTCAGTTTCCCCAAAAAATGTTGAGTTGTATCATTTACGGCTACTACTTCTTAAACTGAAGGGCTCTGAGGCTACATCTTTCGATACTTTAAAAACTTTTAATAATTGTGTATTCCCAACGTTTTAAGAAGCAGCTAAGGCACGAGGTCTAATTAATGATAGCGTTGAGTGGCATAATTGCTTATCAGAAGCTAATACTCATATGTTGCCAAAATCGTTGCGATTGCAATCCATCAGATCCTATCCAACTTTTTAATGAGTTTAAGAACAATATTCTGGAAGACTTTATTAATCAAGGTATGACTGAAAATGAAGCATTGGCGCATTGCGTATTTCAATTAAAAGAGCAGTGTGAGCAAGCAGGATTTGATTTATTTTTACTTTTACCACTTCCTAATGCAACAGAAATCTTAAATCAAAACATAAATTTTGCTCCTATTATAACAACAACTGAACCTAATCTGTGGATATTACTCAACAATAATCAGAATGTCGCAGCATCAATGATATTTTCATCCTTACATAATCGAATTTCTCAAAAGGGTTTTTATTTAGATGGACCTGGTGGAAGTGGAAAAACATTTGTATACCGAGCGTTAATTCAAAAAATCGATGCAGAAAATAAAAATGTATTATGTGTTGCATGGACAGGAATAGCAGCAACTCTTTTACCCAAAGGAATGACATGTCACTCTGCGTTTTCATTGCCTCTCAATATGGATGCCGTGAAATTTCCACAACTTACTCGCAAAAAACGTGACTTTTTAGTATCTGTTGATTGCGTAATTTGGGATGAAGCTCCAATGGCTTCAGGCATAGCACTTGAAATTGTGGACTTAATATTTCGCGATTTAATGAAAAATGATTTACCGTTTGGTGGAAAGGTCTTATGAGGAGATTTTCGGCAAGTGTTACCTGTTATTAGAAGAGGAAATCGTGCATCAATTATAAATGCGACTATTAAAAGTCCCTTTTGTGGCATCACTTTAAAGTATTAAGCTTAAGTACAAACATTAGAGCAATAAGTGATCCACATTTTAGCAGTTGGCTTTTGAACGTTGGTGATGAAAAGAATTTTGATACCTCACACACTAAAAAATCACAATACTCTATTCCAATACCTTAAGGTTATATTTCCGATAATCTTATTACAGATATTTTTGATTCATCATTTACTATACAAATGATGTTGTATGTATATCAAAACGTGCAATTTTGTGTCCGAAAAATGAGCATGTTCGATTAATAAATGATAATGTTGCTCAAAAACTTATTTCAAATGAAATATGTTATTGTGCAATCGATTCAGTTAATGCCGATGACGGCTCTGATAATGAAAACATGCAAGTTAATTTTCCAGTGGAATATCTTAACTCAATAAATCCATCAGGATTACCGCCATATTGCCTTAAATTAAAAAAGGGTTGTATAATTATGTTGCTGTGGAAACTTGTAATAAAAAATGGATTATGCAATGGAACACTTTTAGTGGTTCCTGATTTAAGCATCAACTGCTTAAAAGTAGAAATAATTACCGGATCACATTCAGGGATAATACATTTTATCCCTAGAATTACATGCCTTTCAACTTCGTTCAACATAAGTTTTCAGTTCGTCTCTCTTATGCAATCACAATAAATAAATCGCAAGGTCAAACGTTCAAAAGAGTTGGATTGTATCTTCCTATGCCTGTTTATTGGCGTTTCAATAGAAAGCTTGGACGACTGCAGATATATGTTCATGGATTGGTTTAACAACTGATCTGTGCTGGACGAAGAAAGTTGTCTTACTAAGAAAAATTTAAGGTTTAAAGTGTTATTGCTTTTAGATAATGCTCCTGGTCATCCAAAAGAACTATGTACATCATCTTAATGTGATGGAACATTTTTTTTATACCGCCCAATACTACTTCACTAATCCAGCCATTGGATCATGGTGTTTTATACTCTTTTAAGGTATTCTTTAAAAACATGTCTTTAGGCTATTTTGAATGAAGAAAATCTGATGAAGTTTCTAAAGGAGTCAAATTCAAATATTTTGACAACTGCCAGTGTACAAACTTTTGAGGATGGTCCTGTTCAAAAAATGTCTATAGCTGAAGTAGAATATGGTTTTAATTTGGCAAAAAATTATAGATTTATTTTACAAAAAGCAACAACACTTAGAGACTATACACGTTTGCAACAACACTTAGGGGTGAGCGGTACTGTATCCCAAAAAAAAAAATCCCAAAAGGATTTTTTGCCCAAATACAAAATATATTTTAGTAAAATCCCAGAATAAAAATCCCCCAAAAAAAAATATTATGTTATAAATCAAAAAAGGTACTAATTTATTTTATTACTGCTAAAAATGATAATTATTAATCAAAAAAATTGATAAAAAAAATTGAATAAAAAATAGTAAAAATTTTTATTTTTAAATTAATTATCGGTTCATTAAATTCGAAAAAAGTTCATTTAGTTGATGAGATGAATATTGTAGGCTATATTTTTTAAATAATCAATTATAGGTATAGTCAACCGTTTTTTGATTACTTTTTTAATTTGTTTATATTTTTTAAATTTTTTTTTATTTTTTGGAAAATGTTCGCCGCTACAAATTTTTTGTTAATTTGTCTTAGCTAAAATTATGTCGATTTCGATCCACATTTTACCAAATCTTTAAAAGATCACTCTCTATTGCTGGTGAATCGAACGGTTGCTCCGTAATATATATGTGTGTGTGTTTGACGTTTATGATGTTTATATAAACATAACCTATAATTTTTATTAAACATCCATATTTGTTTATTAATTAAACACAAATTAATTCTTTTATATAAAATATTTATATACAAATAAACAGAAACACAAAACACAAATGACGCTTTCAATAAACTCAAATCGAATGAAATGTCATTCAAAATGACAGTTGTATTCGTGTTTGTATTTGTAAATCTGCCAAAAAATCGAGATTCGAAAAACAACAACAATTTTGCTCGACCGAGCGACTTTCTTAATGAATCGAACAGTTTGACAGCAGAAAGAGCAAGCCGGCTTGCTCTTTTTTGGTGAATCGAAAACCACATTAATTATTTTCTTAAATCATTTGTATATAGCCCACTATTTCGTTTCCCCCACAACAACTTTGAGTCGTCGGTGCCAATGCCTCTACGCTATTATGAGTACTCAGAAAATTTTCCTTCCACGCATCTTCAACTGACCAAAAGTTTGGGTCATATTTTGGATCAGTGTTGTTTAGTTCTACAATATAATTGGTTTTTAACCACTTTGTAATTTTTTTGGAATCACTATCTTCTAATTGCTTATATAGTTCTTTATAATACATTTTTATTTCGGTAGAAGGGACAAAAGCGAGGCTTTTAATCATTCTAACCTCCAAACTAAAAGCTTCACTTCTGCCATATTTCACGGCTACTTTCGATTTTTGGGCCTAACGCCATATGATTTGTCCAAAATGAAAAAGACATCCCTTAAAATCCGCCGAAGGAAAAACTCACAAGCTGCAGAATGAATTGTTTTTTAGAAATCCGAAATAATCCGTTTTGGTTTTAATGGGATATGGTTGTCGGCCGCTATACGATGAAGTTAAAAAAAAAAAAATCTGCTTAGCATTTTTGATTTTTCTTGCTCATTAAGCAAAATAGTAGCGCTATTATTTGGTTTCCAATTTTTCCGTGAATACTAAATAGTTGCGCCATAATTGTCGGTACTACATAAAAAGTGTCATCCATTAGCCAGCAAGATGACTCAGATACAATTTTTATACTTGAAACAGTTCCAGGTATAATAATTTTGTCGTTTTGGACTTCCTTTTTTCTGACAGTATGAATAATTCCTCTTCAAGGTATCGTAAATGCTCCGGAATGTCGATTTCAGACAAATTTGTTGGCTCTTTAAGAGCACTTGAGTGAATCCTTTTGATTTTTCACTTGCTTATTTGGTAAGTAAATACGAGATAACGGTTCACATTCCACAGTTACCTCGCGAATTATTTGAGATGGAGGCTGTGTGGTGGAAGCAGCTTTAAATTTTAGTTCCACATTTGCTTTCGCAACATACAAATCAGCAGCACGAGGATCATGACTATGTTCAAATGTTTTTTGAACTTTTTTATGTATATTTTCTTCGATGGTGTCACTAATTTCCTTGTGCACAAAAACTTTTTCTCTCGGCACATCTCCACTTGAACACATTCAATTTTTCACTATCCAGCCGCCAAAAGGCGGTGTTCTAATTTTTAGAAAAAGAAAAAATTGTTCCTGTTGCTAATAAATATTCTCTAAAGACCGGCTTAACAATTTCTTCTCGGTTCTGACTCCATAGAATTAAAAATTACTTTAGGTTCTGACCGATATTTAGATTTAGAAAAAAATTAGCAAAACCTGGTTTTAAATCAAAGCTTTCTACATCAAACGACAACAATTTTAGTGTTTGCCGCGTTGATTTAGGCTGCGATTCTGAAATACAGTCACAGAGGTCTTAACTATGAAATTTCTCTTAGTTAACAGATTTCTCTTACGTAAGACTATTTTCCGATTCTGTATGTCCTCTTAGTTGTGACATTCTCTTAAAAAATCTCTTAACGAAGAGATAGGAAATAGGTGGTATTTAAGCATCATAACTTTGACGTTTTTCATCGTGTGTTTGTTTGAAATTTTAAAATATAGAAAAAAAATTAGTAAATTTTGTGTTTCAAATATTATATTGAAATATTTTCAATATTTAAATAATCTGGTAAGTTTTTTTATAAAAATATTTAATTAATATGTGAAGGAAGATTAATAAAAATCATTTTATTATTTGTGTTTCCGTAACAAACCATAACCTTAAATTAAAAAAATATTGTGTTATTTAATTTTTAATACGAATTAATATGGATTTAATAAATGCATAACGCTAATTGGAAAACATTTATTTTTAATTTCCAGTCAATTTTGTAAAAAATGGATATTTTATTGCAAATATTAACGCTTTTATTAATCGAGGAAGACAGGTGAGTGTGTTTGGTTTGAGTTGATTATTATAATTCTAATGCCTGCCTGGTTTCCTTAGGGAAAGTCGAAAACAACATCTCTGGTACCTTCGGGATACAACCAATCCTTTCGATGTGGAGGAAAACATTTTCATGGAGTTTTTTCGTCTTCCAAAGGTGTTAGCCATCGAATTGATAGACGAATTGGAACAGCACAACGAGGAGACATCCGATATTCCATTTGCTTTACGGGTTAGTATTATTTTAATTATATTGTTTATATTTTTATTTTAAATTTACCAAACTGAATAATTCATAAATAAATTAATTTTAGGTGTTGTCAACTGTTCATTTTTTGGGCCACGGCTCATATCAAAGGAGCATAGCAGCAAATTACCTTCTTCCAATGAGCCAGCCGAGTATATCTAGAAATATAAACCATATATGCCAACTGATGGTCTCACATATGGGCAACAAGATAAAATTTTGTACGGATCAGGAAGAAAAGAATGCGATTAAAGAAGGGTAAAATATTTCTAAAACACATAACATATGTAATTTAAATACAAATAAAATTTTAAATTAATTGTTATAGATTCTACACGAAGTTTGGTATTAAAGGCGTCATTGGGGCCATCGATTGTACCCATGTTGGCATTGTTACCCCACCCATATACGATCCTGAACGACCAGCAAGGCTTTACATGAATAGGAAGGGATACTACAGTATTAATGTGGAAGCGGTAACATAAAAACACCTAAAAATATCAAATTATACATAATATATAATATTTTATATACTTTCATTTTGTTAGATTGTGGATTCTGATCTTAAATTTCTGTCGGTCAATGCAAAATATCCCGGCAGTGTGCATGACTCAGCAATTTGGCAAACAACACCGGCAAGAATACACCTGATTGGCCAAAACGATAGTCGTAGGTACAACTGGCTAATTGGAGATAGTGGTTATCCGTTAGAGCCGTGGCTGCTAACACCATTCTCCCAACCAACCAACAGATCGGAAGAAAAGTTCAATACCCTACAAATTCGGGCCAGAAAGACCGTAGAACGTGCATTCGGTGTAGTCAAAAACCGTTTTAGGTGTATGAATAAATGCCGAACTCTTCATTATACTCCAGATAAAGCCGCATTAATAATATACAGTTGTATTATTTTACATAATATGCGTTTAAATTTTGGGGTTAATGAAGAATCAGAAGAGGACATAATTTATGACGAAGAAGAGGAAGATAATTTCAGCGAACGTACCGGAACAAATTATTTATCAGAGGGTCGACGAATACGTAATGAATACGCCAATACGTTATAATTATTCATATTTGTATATATTTTTAAATAAAACAATAATTATATTATATCATAAAAATTCATTCAAAATTTTCATTTAAGAGCATAATTCATTATTATCACAATTCCTTCATAAGTGCTCAGCCTCCACAAATGGGCAGATTCAGTTCATTATTTATTTTTGAAAGCATTTGCCAATACATACAATGCTTCTGCCATCCTGGTCAAGGCGTCCGCGTTTTGTTTTTCAATAGCTAGACGTTGTTCCGCTAAATCCCTTTCTTGTTTAGCACGATCATCCGCCAGTTTGCCTATTTTTTCAACGCATTCCGAAATGCCTGATGAAAAGGAATTATACTGTCGTTTTCGTGGTGTTGGTGTGGTATTTTGAGATGATGATGTTGCTATTGATTGGCGTGGCATCGGATCGGTTTGCATTGAGGGGGTCATTATATTCACGTTAGATGATGCTGTAACATCATTCGTCTCTTCATCTGTCGACAAATCAATATGGTTTGTGTTCTAAAATTTATTGTGATGAATTACAAATTATTACTCACAATAACAGTAGACCTCACCTGAAATCCCATAACGGGTATATCATTATCTCCGCGAACTGTGAGGATTCCAAATAAGTGTAGGGCTCGCTCTTCTAACCTCGACATCGATGTTGTTGTGGACTGACCGTCACCAGTTATCAAAATTTCCTCTCTAATTTTGCGGGCTCTAGACTTCAACTGGTATTTCCAGTGAGTGAGGGACTAAAAATAGAAAAATATGTCACATTTTATGTATGTAAAATTCTAACGAATAATCAAATTTTCGAATCAAAAATATCTTACCGCTTTCCATTCTTTGCCACTTTTTAAAGGACCTTTTAAAATATTTAATTTCCCTGCCAACTCTTGCCACTTTTCGTCTAAATACTTTGTATTTTCCGGTGTATTTTTCCCGGCATTAAATTGGGGATTTCCCTCTAAAAATGATACGTATGCCTCAAGCTGTTCTAGGCTTGTTCGCGAGGCTCGTATTTGGCGTGAATTTTCCATCTAAATTACAAATATATGATTATTATAAAATACTTTCATGTTAAAGTTATAATTTAAATTACTTACTTTATTAAAAGTATGTTTATTTTTGTATTAATATTTGATTTAAACAAAAGTTTTTTATTTGATTTAAACAAAAGTTCAAATTGACAGGTCTCCAAATATTTTCAATATATTTGGAGAGTTTTGAAGAGAAATTTTAAGAGTGTGACCATCAGAATACCAATTAAGAGATTCTCTTAAAAAAAATCTCTTAAGAAAATTTCTCTTAGCTGTGATACTCTTATTAGTCTTAACGTCAGAATCGCACCCTTATTTGTATTATACGTTTTGCGTAACTCCAAGTTTAACCTTTTTGCATTTAAAATTCAAATTTTTACAAATCAAATTGAGTCTTTAGTCAAACCAATTCAACCTTTTACAAACAAGTTTTGATTAAAAAATGTTGAATTTGATTTAAAAAAGGGAGCTTATATAGTAATCTGCTGGTGTTAGCAGCTTGCGATGTATCATTATGATGTTCATAAAACTCACTCTCTTATTTTGAAAAAATATTTTAAATACATACATATAAGTAAACTGCAAATGCCAACTTAATTTTGCAACAAGTGATGGTGTTGTTTTTGGTTGTTTTGGGTGGGATTTTCCTGATTTTGGAAATTCTCGATTTCCGATGCATGATGCTTGAGACTTAATTGATACTTCAGTGTTATGAAACAGTCAGGTTATTCGAGAATTGTAGAGCCTATTGGTAGAATACGATTGTTCGATATTTAAAAAATTACCCGATAAGATCCGAGGGTTCTATTCTTAGTGTATACCGTTTTTTTTTAACTTAGCCTTAAGTACATATGTATTAGTAACATTAAATTACTGGACAACTAATTCCAAATTTACACAAATTTTCGGAATTTCTCAAATTTTCGTAGGTTTTCTAGATTTTTACAGGCTTTCCGATACTATTCATTAATATCCAGATTTTTCTGTATTATTGAAATTATTCGAAATCAATCGACATTCACATACTTAGGCTGCGGTCGAATTCTCGAGTAAATCCGCAAAATTCGGTAAATGCATTTACCTTTTTTTGCTGGAGAGTAAGGGAAATAAAAGAAGGTAAATCTTTTACGTTTAGATACTTTATTCTTTATTGTTATAAGAATTGAACGAGTAAAAAATAGAAAAAAAATGCGTAATTTAACAGAAAACGAACATTAAAAATGTAAATTTACCGCAGTAAATGATTTACCCGAGAATTCGACCGCAGCCTTAATATAGAATAAACCGCTACCCTAATTATTCCAGATTTTTTAAGTTTTTCGACATTCCTAGGACTATTCGAGATTTATAAAAATTTCTGAATTTATTCAAATTTTGTAAGGCAATGTTCTACGCTTAACTTTGAGTTGTAAGAACTTGCAGAGTTACACATATAAATCTAAATGGTGATATTCAAAAGATTTTTGAGATTATGCCAGAATTTCGATATTTCTCTGATTTCCTGTAGGTTATTCGAAATTGTTCAAGAATGTCCAAGCATGTATAGGATTTTCTTTAGTTTAACATAACTACGGATAATTTGATATTTGAGCACTTTCGAGAATATTCAAGATACATTTGAGATTATTTCGGAATCCTTGATATTTTTCAAATTATATTAGAAATTTGTGATGCTTTATCATTGTAAGATGCTTCGTTTTATTTGAGGTCATTCAAATAAATCATGTACTGTTTCATCTCCTTTTCAACGAAGGCCCGCTTATGTCCACAAAATTAAATCTTAGTAAACCAATTGGTTTTGAATGAAGGATATTTACATTGAGAGCAAATATTCTGATTTTTTTCCAATAAATACAGTTTGTAATATTAAATTTGAGTAAAACGATTTGAGTTGAAAAGCTTCGATAAGTGAAAGCTCTTAAAACATTTTAACGAAAGACAGAATTTATGGAAAAGTACAAAAATTACCGAGACAGTATAAATAAATTATCAAGCTTAAAGCTCATTGAAAACAAAAATTCTAAATTTATCCCAAAATACAATCTTCCTCTAAAATATCAAATTTAAAAGTCAAATGGTTTTGTTTGAAAAGCTCTTAATGAGCACAAATACACTAAATCCTACCCAAAATTCCGTCATGTCTTGTTTTATGAAATTTCGAAGTAAAATGATTTGTTTAAAACGATTCAATAAGTGAAAGCTCTTAAAACTAAAGCTCTCGACCATTTTTTCAAATACATAATTTTTGCTCATAAAACATTTTATTAAAAACCAGAAATTATTAAAAAGCTCAAAAATGTTTAAGTTCAAACCCAAAAGCATAATTAATTATCAATCAAATAAGACTTTGGTCAGTAAGTGTATCAACAACTGCCCAAATGTCTTTGATGGCACTGGTTGGAGGTACACGGTTATGAATCCATCTGCCCCAATTCTTTATGGTTTACCTAAAATCCATAAAGAAGGCATTCCAATTAGACCAATAGTAGCGTATTGCAATGCACCTGCCTACAAGCTATGTAAGGGTTTCATTAACTTTTTCAACAGTCATACCAATTTCGTTTCGGCTTTCTCGGTTAAGAACTCGGTAGAATTGATTAGCAAAATTCAAGATGTTGATATTCCACTACACTCAAAATTAGTTTCGTTTGACGTTGCTAGTCTTTTCACTTCTATTCCAATTAACATTTTGTCTCAAATAGTTTATACTTACTTAGATAGGGATGTTGCAGATGGAAGCCTTCGGAATAAACTGAAGCTGATATTTGAAACTTGTATTAAACAAAATTATTTTTGCTTTGATAATAAGTATTTCAGATTCACTGATGGTCTACCGATGGGCTCCCCTCTGTCACCTTTGTTAGCAGAAATTTTCATGATTTTCTTCGAACAAACGATTGTATCAAGCAATAATCCTTATTTCCGTCATGTGATCTTTTGGTACAGATATGTTGATGACATACTATGTCTATGGAATGGAACTGATAGGCTATTAACCTCTTTTCTCACTTGGTTAAATTCTCAATATCCCACCATTAATTTTACGGTAGAAAAAGAAGAAAACAAATCTATTAACTTTCTAGATATAACAATAACCAGAATTAATTCTTCATTAGAGTTCAAAATTTATAGAAAACCCACGTATACAGACGCCATTATACCTAACTCGTCAAACCATCCCCATAATATTAAAATGTCAGCTTTCCACTCATTCTTAGATAGATTAATAAACATTCCTTTGACCATATCCAATTATAACAAAGAGCTTAATATAATGTTAGAAATAGCAACGAATAACGGTTATGCAGCTAAGACTATATTAAAGCTATTAAACAGAAAACTGAAACATAAAGCTTTAGCTAACATTTATCCACCTGATAGCCCAATGCCGAAAAATTGGCGCCGCTTAGAGTATATAGGAAAAACTAGCCAATGGATTAATAACATCGTGACACAATATACAGATATTAGCTTTGCTTTTTATAACAATAATACAATTAAGAAAATGATTTTTAACAACAAACCAAGAATTGATCGCCTTTCCAAGTCTGGCGTTTATAAGATCAATTGCAATGATTGTAGTTCCTCTTATATCGGACAGACTGGGCGCAATTTTGAAGTTAGAGTTAAAGAACATTTATCTGGTAGCCATGAATCATCCCTTTATAATCATTTAACGTTAGAAAATCACACATCCAGTTTAAACAATTTAGAAATATTGCATGTACAACCAAAAAGCAGACGTTTAGACAACTTAGAATCTTACGAAATCCGAAAAGTTATATTTCTTAACCAAAATATCCTCAACGAACAGAGAGAAATCCGTTTCTCACCAATTACCGACCCCGCATTGGTTTATTCACATACTCATTCCATACCATAAAATTACTAATACGTCGGGTTATAATAAAATAAAGAAGGGAAAAAAAAAAAAATCAACATCTGGAATTTTGTTATTCGACCGTTGACTAATCAATAATCATATACCTGTGTTTAACTCACCCTCTTTTAATTTTTAATTTTTAATGTTTATTGCTGTCACCAATTTTATTGTTTTCCACTCCCACATTTTTTTTATTTGTATATTTTGGTTTCACTTTTTGCTTTTTCCAACTATATATATACATATGTAACTACATTTTTATTTTTACAGTTTTGTAGATACTCCTCAAGATATACAGAAAAAAGAGGTAGTATATTCCCGTGTCTCATTTTCGTCTTTCTTTGCGCATCACGTCACTTGAAGACAAAAAAGCAGACATTTATATGAAATTTAGCGGTTTTTTGATTAATTTTTTAAATAAATCAAGAATAATCGTAATTTTTTTTAACAAACCGTATTTACAATTGATAATGATAGTTTACCGAGACCCTTTTTATGCTTTATATTTTTTTTATGGTCCAAATATTTGAGAAATAATTCTTTCGGGTGTATAATGTCTAAGATAAATGGAAAAAAGGGTAAACAAAATTATGAGTACATAACATAAAACAATTAAATTATTAAATGTTTTTGGTCATTAACGTACCAATTATTAAAATTTTTATTTTTTACGTTATGAACTGAAATTTTCGTTTGGCTTCAAATTATTGGTATCCACAGTACCTATTCAAATAATATGTCCATATTCAACGTTAAATATAAATGGAAAAATATATTAAATAAAAATTCAGTTCACAAATTATTAAACGCCCAGTTAATAGAAAATATAAATTGTAAAAAAAGGAAATTAAATAAAACTATAAATTAAAATTAAATCTCTGGCTTATTTCATTTATTGCCTTATGGTTTTCGCTACAACTAAATCAAAACACCCATTCACTGTTTAGTGTTCTATATGTGTTCTTATCAGAAGTACAATTGATAATTTTGTTGCAATAGGAATTATTCAAATTTAGTATATTTAAAATCGAACACTCCCAAATTTTTGAATTAAATAATTAAAATCAAATCGTTCTCTGCATTTAACAAAAAAATTATTCTCATAAATTCCAAAACTTGTTATGCAATGTGCTCAAACAGTCTGCTCTAGACACGAATATTAAAACATGCCTCTTTTCGCGATTTAATTCCGAAAGTATTGCAGCATGTAACTAAAATCAAAATTGAAATGTTTAATTTTAACATAAAGTCGAAAAATAATTAATGGCAAAAATAAAAAAAAATTCATTTATTTTCCATTTATTTAAAAAATTAATAAAAATATCACGAAACTCCATATAAATATCAGCATTTTTGTCTTCACGTGACGTCAAATTGTGAAAAAAGGATAGCAACAGCATGCGCAATATTATAGCTTATTTTCTGTATATCTTGGATACTCCTGATGATGGCCTAATAAGCCGAAATCGATCGAGTGATTTTTTAAACCTTTTGTAATTTTGCGAAATGCAAACAAGTGTTTTTAAAAAATTTTAAAAATGTCAGTATTAATTATCAATCTTAAAGCTCATTGGAAACAAATATTCTAAATTTATTCTAAAATACCACCTGCTTTTAAACTATCGAATTTCAGAATAAAAAGTAAATGATTTGGGTTAAAAGCTTCGATACGTGAAAGCTCCTAAACCTAAAACTTCGACATTTTTTGCAAATACAAAATAAAACATTTCAACTTAATCCTCAAATTATGAAAAGGCTCAAAAATGTTTAAGTTCAAACCCAAAAGCATAAATTAATTATCAATCTTAAAGCTCATTGGAAACAAACATTCTAAATATATCCCATTAATTTTGAGATAAATTGTTTAAAAGTTTCGATCAGTGAGAGCTCTTAAAGCTAATAGCGCTTGAAACTTTTTGCAAATACATATTTTTTGCACATAAAACAGTGTAACAAAAACCTGAAATTATTAAGAGTCTGAGAAATATTAAGTTTCCCAAATACATAGTATTAATTTATACTATCAAGACTAAAGCTTATACTATCAAGCCCAAAGCGATAATCGAAAAATTATAATAATATTAAGTTTCCTAGTAAAATGGTTTTGTTTGATTAAAAGCTCTTGAAAATTTACATTGAGAACAAATATACTAAATTATCCCTAAATTCCGTTACCCTATGTAAAATCGAATTTCTGAGTAAAATGGTTTGGTTTAAAAAGCTTTACTAATTGAAAGCTCTTAAAACTAATAGTAGTTGACAATTTTTACAAAACATAATTTTTGGTTATTCAAAATTTTAAGAAAAACCTTAAATTATGAAAATTCTCCAAAATGTTAAGTTCAAACCCAAAAGGTATAAATTAATTATCAAGTTTAAAGCTCATTGAAAACAAAAAATATTCTAAATTTATTTGAAAATACCGCTTTCCTTTATAATATTAAGTCTCGTAGTAAACTGGTTTGGTTTAAAAACCTTTTAAAAATGAAAGCTTTTGATTCTTTGATGATTAACTTTAATATCAAATATTCTAAATTTTAGCCAAAATTCTGCTACTAAAATCATACTTCTGAGTAAAGCTTATAAATTAAAAGTTCTTGATTTTTTGCATATAAGTACATAAAACATTTTAGCAAAAACCTAAAAGTATGAAAAAGGCTCAACAATTAAAGTTAAGTTAAAACCCTTATTTAAATTAATTATCAAACTTAAAACTAATTGATAACTTTTGCACGTTTTTAAAAATCGTCAGAACATTGAGTTGCAAGATGTTTCGTGTCATCTACTCTCGAAATCAGATACTTTTAATTAATGTGAGACTAGACAATAGGATGAAATAAGTTTTTGACTTAAAGCTTTACTTGTTCATACATTTTTCATGCATTTTTAGGGGCCCAAAAAACTTTTGCGGGGGGCCCGAAATTTGTAGTTACGCCACTGCAAATATGATGAATTATTTTGCAATTCTGGGCGTTTTTTTTCGAATAGACTAACGAATAAGATATAATGCTTGAATAATATTCTTTATTAACTGTTTCATCACTCTTGGACAGTACCACGATAATCGGAGAAAATAGTTAACATTTGGTTTTTGACCGTCTTTGACTTGATTTCGGTTAAGCACGGTATTCGCTTGACTCTCGAGCAGTTTCTGCGCTATAATCATAGATCCATGTCTCACCGGCAGCAATTATGTGTTTCAGAATATAATCAACCAAAAAAGCATCTCTTCTGGAACTTCTATACGATGATGTTTTTGAAAAATCTCTTATTGGAACAAGATGAGAAGACACAAGACAAACCTAAATTGTTCTTCAAAATTGATTGAATTGAGCCAAAGATGTAGGCCAGTAATATCTACAATCTCTCTAATACTTAATTGGCGACTACTCAGTACCACCCAATAATAAGCGAAAGGTCAGATGTCAAGGACAGTCATACCAAGTTAAAAGCAAATGGTGTTATATCGATACGTAAACCGCGCGAATTTTTGAAACAAAAGTCGTCTTATTCATCTTAGTGCATGCAATATACCACAAACCAAATACATCTAATATTTTTTGTTGATAGTTGATTAAGAGAAAAAATAACTTACGCCAAAGTTAACAAAACTTATATTTAGATAATGAAATTCAATATTTAATGCACCTTACACACTTGTTAATTGAATGAATTTCATTCTCAAAATAGCATTCAGCAGTTTAAATATTTTGACTAACTTTAAATAATTGATATTTTGTTTCGACCACAAACTAAAGTAATTTCAGTGCTACGACCGTATACAATTAAATTAAACTCAGCAAATAAAATCATTAACAATAATGATTCAACAATAAAGTAATTAACGTATAGTTTATTAAATATCATTTTAATTAAATATGAAATCGCTATTATCCAAAATAAACCCTGGAACAAAACAATTATTTTCGTTATCACAATTAATCCCATTTTATGGTAAATGTATCATTGCTAATTACGATTATATTTCTAATTCGTTTTTTTTTCAACCATAATCTTTATTTCCCATTAATTATCAAAATTTTCCAATTGGCCGGCCCTTATATCATTCCATCGTCGGTATTATGAAATTAATCAGCATTACAGTTATGTAGCTAGCATTTTATCGATCACATAATAATTTGTCTTATTCAGCGCGCTTTATAAATAATGTGATCAATTTCCTCTTCATTAATTATCATAATTTTCCAAGCAATGAATTGTAAAAAAAAATGTATTGAAACGTTTTGTGATTATGATCGGCAATTGAATAAATTTGCGATGAAAAATTCATTCTATTTTATATAATATAAACAATGATTGGTGTATGTATATAAAAATGTTTATCACTTCCATTTTTATCTATAATGACTGATTGATTGATTTTTCACTTTTCCTTAATTTTTCCTTTATATGCCAACCATTAACTCTTTGATAAATGAAAGTGATTGCGAATTTTACTTATATGCTCTACACTCGGTTGAAAAATGATGTGGAATGATTTCACTCTCGTTTTAGGCTGAAATTATGTATATAATTACGGTTACACGAAAAAAAAATTGACTTTGAGCCTTGGGGACTAGGTGTAATTCAAGTGAATTAATAATACAGGCAAATAAACAGCAACAACAATTCTTAGGAGATGATAGCAGATCATTTGTTTCGAAATAGAGAGATTTACATGACACACCGAAAAATAAGGTACCTATTAAGACGCACGAGGGTGAAAAAAAATTTTAGAACATGAAAACAACGAAAGTGTATTAAAGAAAATGAACAATTGAGTCAACAAAAACAAGATTTTTGTCGTTTCATCAAAACTTTTTACTCGTAGACACATTTATATGTATACGTTTTTACTTAGAAAAAGTATAAAATGGAAATAAACTCGAATTTATAATATAATTTATGATGGGTGTTGGAAGTGGGTGACAAAAGCTCAATTTAAAATTACTCTTATATGACTGACTTGTACTCAGAATATGGAAATTTTCAAGAATAATCAAATGAATTTATTTAATCAAGGGTCTGCCATTATTTAAGATATCGATTTTTATCTAGGCTCCAGTATAAGTAAAAACGAATTTTTATCGCAAACGTTTATCGGCTGCTATCAAATACTTAGAAAAAATCGCAAAATCAGTATTATATTTAGAATACAATCAACTCCCATCCTATTTTCAGGTTTTAGGTAGTAATATTGATGATGGAAAAAAGGCTTACACCCATTGATTTTACTTAGCGAAAAAATAAAATTTTACCCGTTTAATCTAACACAAAAAAAAACTGCTTATGGTTTTTTATAAAAAGAAATTTCCACTTTTTTTTTCAATTTTACCTTTTTGTTTTCAAGTTGTTTTTCGGAGATAAAACGTTAAATTATATGGCTTATCAATGAAAATACCTACATGTTTTTGATTTTTTGATATTCAATTCAGATTTCAAGCTCGTTGCTACCCATTTGTTTTTTTGTAACTATTCAAAAACGAAAATTAGAAAATCTATTTCAATTGGTTTTGTTATACAACGTTATTATTCACATCATAAAAATAAAAATTCACAATTTTTGTTTTTATTTTTATGAAAATATATTGGATTACACTAAATTGGTCATTTTATCGCCCTGAACGAAATGTTTCACTCAGACTCATGGTCAATAAACAATATTATTATGGAATGATAAATTTTCATTATTTTGAGTGTAAAATTTTGTATACATTAAATAAATTGATTCGATTAGAATTTTTGGAGCAGACTAGCCTTGTTATTGCCTTAGAGCAATTGTATTTAGGGTATACAGAAATTTAAAAATAAAATAGAATTATATAGGTAATTGTATATTCTGTTAGATCACAAAAATTATTGATTTTTATTAAAATATGCTAAAATATATTTTAGGTTTATTTAGATTTAAAATGATAGCATTTTAAAACTGGTTGGATATTCACATAAGAAATTTTTATTCCTCGTTTACAAGCATAATTCTCGCAAATAGGAAAAATAAACCCCTTGGTGTAAAGGTACTTGGCAAATTGTTCCCGTATTTTTCAATTCATTTTTAAAATGGGTATTATTCAACATCTAAGGAAAAATGATAAAACTTTTACTTCCAGTTAAAGATCAATTGCCGTGTTATCGATTTTATGTTACTTTCTTTTGTTTGATTTCCAATATGGGTTCCGTCAGAAATCTTTTCAGAGAAACAGTAATTCACTCGATCTGTTTACATTAGGTCATTAGTCGGCATACAGTAACACCCTAACCTCGTAGAAATGATGATTAAAGATCTGCTTGGATCAACGTATAAAGCAAAAATTGTTGAAATACGATTTTACCAATTTTATAATTTAGCCTTCTCGAAAATCTCAGTATGATTTTAGCTATAACGACCTGAATTCGATTTTAGTAGTATATCTAGGGGAAAATGTAGAAAGAAGTCGAAAGATTGGTTGTTTTTTCTAGATTACTTTTACTTTATATGTATGTATTTGTTGGGGCATAGATTACGAAAAGTAGGTTTTATAACCCCTTAAGAGTGCTTATCCCTAAAAATACAAGCAATACTTCTTTTAGGTAGTATCATGTTTATCTTTAAATTAGAATTTTTAGGCTAAAGCCATCATGACCCATAGCATGCACCTTTATTTGACGGCATAGGCCGTCATGTCCGCGAACCTGTTAATTAAGATATTTCCTATGTATAAATTAAATTTTATTTTTTAAAAATATATAAAAACACTAAATCCTAAAATTGGGACTCCTGGTGGCCGGTTTTGTAAGCATTATATGAGTTCTCGTAATGCCTATAAAATCGCATTTTCTATTGCGACTTTGTTAATTACGAGTTCTCGACACTAGTAACTCGAAATACGAGAGATACGTAATCGATACCCAGAGGTAACCGTAACAGCTAGTAGGTGAAATTGAAAGGTGAATGGATTAGAATAAAACCAATTTTTGTTTAATATTTTATTCACGTGGAGAAAATCACCATTTGAACACCGAAAAAATTATAACGAAGTTAATTATGAAATCCGTCTGAAATATGTGGTGTGTAATAATGGATTTAGAAATACTAGAAATACTACTACGTGTATTGTAGGCATTTTTTTTTGTTTATGCCGGAGAGATATTTCATTTTATTATATTGATTTTTATATTTTATGGCAATATAATTCTAATAATTATGAAGCCTAGAAAAAAGACCTTCTAGTCATAGAAACGACAAAAGGGAAGGTAGAGGATGTAGAATGTCGATTCTGGCAGTTAGACTTACAATGCTAAGCACGACGTGAATACCCGTATTAGGGTAGTTTTTTACAAATCCACGCGAATTGTTAAAAAAAAATAATTCGATTTACTGCATGTGTGAAAATTTAAATCAGGAGCAACCACTGTTTAAAAGTACTTTATTTAACTTGCAATGTTTGTCTTTGCAAGTCGGCTTCGCTACGCTTTGCTTAGGGGAGTGCCCCGAAATCCCGTATGACAAAATCCCGTAAGTACAAAATCCCGTAAATTTAAATAATCCCGCGTATTATAAAATCCCATATTTCAAAATCCCGTATTATAAAATCCCGTATTTATAAAATCCCGTTGATTGATTGATTGATTGATTGAAGTGTTCGACCAAACTTTAAGCAAGATCTCCCGGAGTTATTAATGGCCGGGCCTCACCGAACACCTACATAAAACATAAAGAGGATTTGGATAGGTTTAGTTAGTGAGATAGAAATTGACCCGGTTACAGACACCTAAGTATAGCCAATAGTTAGTAACACAATGACAGCGCATTTCGAATCTACTTAAAACTGCGCTCTGAAATAAAATTTATTAGTATACTGAATCAGATTCCTGCGCCCTTCTGAAATCCAAATCGTAATTAAAAATATATACTTAATAAATATATAATACTCATAAATTAATTTAAAATTGACTTAAAACTAATAAATATAATCGAAATCGACTGATCATTCACATGATTTCCTCCATACTGGTCCCTGTCGCTACTTACAAATATACTTAAGTTCACGCTATAATACATAAGGAGTTTCAGCAAGATTATCCACTAAATTCTATAAGTTTGAAAACTATAAGGCGCTGTTACTAGATATGATTGATGGATTAGGTTGTACGGCCCATCATTATAGCAGGATTCCCAAACTCCAGGGTCCCATTCCGTACACGCGTATACATGTAACAAAACCTAAGGCTAAGATAGGATTCTTAGTTGGGAGAGACAAAATTGTTAGTAATTATATAATCGAATTATAATCGAATAGTTAGTACAGAACAACACACTTTCTAAACTACAACTTATTCACTACTTTTTGATCCTGTAGGGTTGATCCAATTTAAAATTAAATTCTGAAAATCAGGATTAATTTTAATCTCTATAATAATGATTAATACTGTAACTATATTATAATCTGAAAAATTAATTAACCATACAATTAACCTAATCAACAATAGCCCACCTATCTTAGAAAGAAAATTAATATAATTCTAATCTACTTTTATGTTTTATTAAAATTAAAATTAAAACTGCACTCTAAAATGACCTTTATTAGTTTGCTGGATCAGGTTCCTCGGCCCTTCTGCAAATCATAATCATAATTAATTTAGAATTGACTTAAAGCTAATAAATACAATCGAAATCCGCTGTTTATTTACATGATTCCCTCAATACCGGTCCTTGTCGCTACATATAACTAATATTTAGTTCAAACTATAATATGTACATGTATTTAATAGTTTCAGCAAAATCTGCCACTATGATTCTAGGCGCTTGATCTGAAATGGACGCTATCCTGTAATGAATTATAATTAATGTTACCAGTAACCAAAATTAATTATAAGGCGCTAATAAACCCTGCTGCTTTAATATGTACGACCAAGCTCCCAGCAAGTTTCCCGGAATACGCCGGGTCCACCGTACACCCTTTTACGAATAACAAAATGAGGGACAAGAAAAATATGTTAGTAATAAAGCATCAACCCGGCACCAGACACCCAAGAAGTTGATAGTTAGTAAATAAGACAACACCATTTCTAAACTACATGAATATTAACTGCTTGAATCCTGGAGCTTTGAGTTGGGCCTTAACTTTATTCCTGACAATTAGGATTAAAATGGTTAATTCTGGAACAATCTGAGATTCTGAAACAAGTTAAATTATTTATCAGTATCCTTAAAACAAAGCCCTCTAACCACCTATGATCTTATTAATCTAAGTCTACTTAAAGTTATATCTGCATCAATCCTATACCACCTAAATAATTCAATCAATAATTTAAAAAAGTCCTCTTGGTGACACCCCTTCAATATTAACAATTTATTAACTATTTTATTATTTTATCAAAAAGCTTGCAAAATTATTGCTAACTTAGCTTCCTTCTGGAACTCCTCCAATCGTCACCAAACACGTAAATACCCACTTATACACCACTCAGAAAGTCCCTCTATAGCATAGTTTTAGAACATAGGTAATACATTTTACCCAAATAGGTTTTTCAGAAAATTGAAAAAGAACATTTTGGCGGGAAATTTAAAACAGAAAAAATTAAACAACATACTATTTTTATATTTTTTTATTAATCACTATTAACTTACCTTTCAAATGAGCTCAAAATCATTATTATCGGATAATTAGTTTTCTTTTTATTGCCATAAATTCAACATCATGAATATCATTTTTCTCAAAATTTGACACCCTGTATCTTTAACAACAACAACAACAAAAAAAACAAACCATTTTAAAATTTTTTTTTTAACCAAGGCTACACATTCAAAACATAAAAATCATAAAACTCAAATATGACTTACAAAAATTTGTGATTTCACGTATTTTTCACCATATATATATATATATTTATAATATTATAGATGAAAAATTAAATATTATGAAGGTACATATTTAAAATTTAGATAGAATTTCACAAAATTTAAAATTATTATACATAGTAGATAGTAGATTCAAAGGTATTTAAATTTTAAAGGGAATTTCAAAAACCATCCGACATAAATAATACAATAAATAAAATCTAATTGGAATGCAATTTGACAAAATGCATGTAGTTACGCTATTCACAAATTGGTGCGCTTAATGTAAAATGAAAACCGAAGTAAAATATGTTTTTTCTCACTTTTGCTCATAGTATGTATTTTTGCTGTTTCATTCTGCTCTCAGCCTTTGTACAACTGGGTAACAACGTGAAAAGAACAACATCGTGGAGCAAAAGTAATGGACCTGCTCACAGTACTTTAAAAGCAGATATTCGCCAAAGGAAGGTTATGCTGTGAGTCTGGTGGGATTTCAAAGGTATTGTGTATTTAGAATTGCTTCAAAGGAACCAAACCATTAATTCGGACGTGTAATGTCATCAACTGAATAAATTAGACAACGCAAGTCCAGAATTAGTGAATCGCAATTCAGTTAAAAAACGCTAGACTGCAACAAATTTGGTCACTCGTCAAAAACGGTTACGGTTTGGATGGGATGTGTTACCACATCCGCCATATTCGCCAGACCATCAGACTACCATTTGTTTCGTTTTTTACAAAACGCCTTGTATGGTAGAAGATAAAAAATTTCGAGGATGTGTTGTGTTGAGTGTGGCATTATGAAGTTGCCTGAAAGATGGGGAAAAGGTAATCGAACAAAATGGACAATTCGCCTGTCATTTACACAAAAAACAACCCAATTACTGTTTGGTCAGCCCAATAAATCACCATTCATCAGATCTTCACCAGACAACTAAAAACATAGACTATGCGAACTATAAAAAATATAAAAATTAGATTTGGTTTGGGTCAACTGTACTTGACCAATTCCTCATTATATTATATAAAGCGAATTTACATTTTGTTACACTAACATACTCTGGGTTTAACTGGAAATCAGAAATAATTTTTGTCAGATAGTTATTGCAACCATATACTGAAAGCCTCCAAAGAACCTTAAGAAGCTCTAAAGCATATAGAGAAAATTAGAACTAATAAATTTTTCTTTCGTGAGCCATTTGAATTGAGAATCAATAAATGCAAAAGTATAAGGGATTTTAAATTTTATTATTTTTTGCTTAAGTATTAGGGATTTATTTTTTATTTTTTTTTTATTTTGACTATACGCCAAGGTCTCGCGCTTTGTGTCTTCTATTCGCTATGCTTCTTTTCATTTTTGCATCCTTTACGAAACCTTTTGTTTCAAATTCTTCATTATATGCGGCGATTTAGTTTGCGTCTAATCTCGTGGAACGGAACTACGATGCAATTAAAGTTACATTATTTTCAAAATAAACGGCTCATATACGCAATTTTTGCGAGTGACAACTTTAAGTAATTATTTTAAAGAATAACTTTTCGTTCAGTTTAATATAGCTGGCACAGAGCGGAAATTAACGCAAAACTCAACTATTATTTTAAAAAATATTTTGTCAAATAATATTTAATTGGCGTGTTTTTTTATTACATCGGGGAGACCAGAGAGATCAGACAGATAAATTATCTAAAATATCCGATAATTTTTAATCTGAAAAGACCTTTTTCAGATTTTAACACGCTAAACTATTTAAATTGGCTAACCACTTTTTTGTAACATATTATGGTCAAGAAAATTGTTTTCCTACGCATAATTAATACATAAAAATAAAATTAAACATTAATGAACAAGAAACCGTTAATAAAATGACTTATAATTATTTACAATAGACTTTAAAACATGCATCTTTCATTGTCGTTATCTCAGTCTATAGTGTTCACCATTTTGAACGTCAAACTATATATTTCTCTGTACTATCTGAAATAAATTTCAGGTCGAAAAACAGCAATCTGTGATTTTTCGGGTATAATAAAAAATCGCTAAAAAAATTATCGGATCGATCCGAGAAAATAAAAAAACAACTTTTTTTATATCTCTCTGGTCTCTCCGATCTGATAAAAAAACATGCCAAATATGAAAAATGTTTTCGGCTTTTTATAGGCAACATTTATTTGTAATGACATACTCATTATTTTCGATTTGGTATAAATCAGTAAAATAAAGCAGTCATACTCCTATTATATCTACCCAGCAAAAGTAGCAAATATTATTCCCCTCCCTCTTTCTTTACCCCAGAGCCAATACAAAATGTATCGACTTTTAAAATGAGAAACCTCTTTGAGATTTTTGTGTTGGTAAGTCGGTTTCATACTGAAAAGTAAGGTCTACTCCTCAGGTAGCTACAACCAAACTACAAAAATCTAACTCCCGCTAAATACTTTAAGTATATAACCAGAGAGTATTTCAGTACGAAACCGAATTACCAACACAAAAATCTCAAAGAGGTTTCTCATTTTAAAAGTCGATACATTTTGTATTGGCTCTGGGGTAAAGAAAGAGGGAGGGGAACAATATTTTCTACTTATGTATATTAGGAGTGTGTCTGCTTTATTTTACTGATTTACCAAATCATTACAAATAAAATGTTGTCTTTAAAAAGCCGAAAACATTTTTCATATTATCAGACAAATGTTTAACTTCGTAATGATATTTAAAATATTGTTTGTCGGTTTAGGTTAGGTTAGGTTTGAGTGGCAGTCCACCAGGACCAGGCGCATAGACACAAAAAAGTCCGTAGCCGTACCACAATTTAAAAATTTTCGTCCAACTCATTGAAACCACTTTGAGCTTGCTATGAAGCGCTGGATACTCCTGACGTTCCTCCCGCTGAGCTCCGCCAGGTCGTTGAAAAGGGGTGCCCCTAGAAAATTCAGTCTGTTTCGTGCCAGACGAGGACAGGTGCAAAGAAGAAGAAGTACTGTCTCTTCCTCCTCTTCGTCCTCGCAACTACGACAGTAGTCATGTGAGAAGAACCAAGTGTACTCGCATGTCTGCCTATGAGACAGTGCCCCGTAATCACTCCAACAACCACACTGATCTGACTCCGCTGAAGTGAGATCAGCTGTTTGGATCTCGCCAAGTTCAAATTTGGCCAGACCTGCCGAGTTATTACGCATGAGGTACTATTTGACCATCTGTCATTCGTCAACTTACTGGCTTCCTCCTGAAGCAGCAGTTTACATACCGCAAGAGGCATTTCAATATCCTTTTTGCTGTTTGAATTGCAGTTCATCGGCTTTTATATTCCCCGTGCTAACGAAATGTTCTGGCACCCATGTGATATGGATGTTGAACTGATCTGTCATCTCGTTAAAAGATGAGAGACAGTTCCGGACTACTTTTGACGTGAGGAGGTTTGATTGAAGCGCTTTAATGGCAGCCTGACTGTCCGTATATATACGAATATCACAAGTCGATATTACATTATACCTCAACCAGTCCACGACTTCCTTTATCGCAGTTACCTCAGCTTAAAAAATGCTACAGTAGTCAGGGAGACAAAAGGAGAGGTTTAACATGAGTTCCTCGCAGAACACCCCAGCCCCTACTCTTCCATCCCGTTTTGAACCATCAGTGAAGAAGTTTAAAACTCCTGGTTTCAAAACAGCATCCAACATCCAGTCCTCTCTGGATGGGATAATAGTCCGGAACTTCCTATCAAAAGATAGTGACGGGACAGTATAGTCGGTGGTCTTGGGAAGCCCTTTGTTACAAAGTATAGATGAGTGCCCTGTATTATTGCAGGTCCACATTAACGTGGATTTCAGTCGTATGGCAGTGCAAGCTGCCCACTATTTTCCCAAGATATCTAGAGGAGTCAGAAATATCAGAGTCTCCAGTGCCTGAGTGGATGTGCTCCTCATAGCACCACTGATCCACAGAGAGATTGTTCTCTGAACTTTTGTCAACAACTTTAGGTTGACAGCTTTGTCCAGAACAGGCCACCAGACTGTTACCCCATACAGAAAAATGGGTCTAACTACTGCTGTGTATAGCCAAAGGACCAGGTGGGGCTCCAACCCCAACCTTTCCCAATTACATTTTTGCAAGAGTATAGTGCTACCGTAGCTTTCTTTACCCTTTCCATAATATTAGGTTTCCAGTTGTATTTACTGTCCAAGACGAGACCCAAGAACTTTGATTCACCTATGAAAGCCAAGTTGAAATCATTTAAAGTGGGAGGATCGACATGAGCAATTTTATATTTCCTAGAGAAGAGAACCAATTCGGTTTTGTGTGGGTTCACATTTAACCCACAACCATTGGCCCATGATGAAAGAATGCCCAGGGCATTTTGAATAAGCTCACTAAGTGTGCCGGGATATTTTCCACGAACACCAATAGCGACGTCATCCGCATAGGCAACCACCTTAAAGCCACTATCCTCCAGTCTCAGCAACAGATCATTTATGAAAAAGTACCAGAGCAGGGGGGACAGTACGCCACCCTGCGGCGTAACTCTGCTTGCAAATCTTCTGGCACAGAATCTTTTTTCTGCTAATAATTTGGCCTACGAGGCTACTTGACCTTTTACCTGCTGATATAGTAGGTGCAGATTCGAAACAACCAGGAAAGTGAGTCTCCAATAGTAGTTTCAGCGATTCCGCACTATTTGTGGTCCATGCTCCATCCGGCCTTTGAAGAAAACTTGGGATGGAAGGGCTAGTAGATAGTACTTTACGCAGCCTGGACATCTCTGAAGACTCCTGAATTTTGCCACAGTATAGTCTCCAAGATATGTTCTTTGCACTTCTTAGCTGATATTTGTAAATTTCAAGGACTTCCTTATAGGAGTCCCAGTCCACAGCGGCTTTTGTTTTCCTTGCTGTTTTAAAGAGTCTTTTGCACCCTTGACGTATTTGTTGAATCTCATTTGACCACCAAGGTGGCCGAGATTTACCCCTAGCCCTACTAAGAGGACAAGAGCCCAGTACCGCTTCGTTAAAAGCGCTGGACAGTTCGTTCACTAAGCCATCGAGTTCTACCGTAATTTTTGGAGGTTTAGGTACTGGCACTGGTAGTGAATTACCTAGAATAGTTCTGAAAATATCCCAGTCGGTTTTCCTCCTGTTCCTGTAGAGAGGGCTGTTCGGAGAGACCAAGTCCATTTCAAATTGAAGATAACAGTGATCAGAAAAGGAGTGATCTTCCGACACTTTCCAGTTTAATAGACTAGTCGTCAAAAAGTTTGAGACAAGTGTAATATCCAATACCTCTTGTCTATTTCTCGTTATAAATGTCGGCTTATTGCCTATGTTACATATATGAAGGTCCAACTTAGAATGTAGTCAAGGAGTAACTCACCTCGTTCATTTGTGTCCGTACTTCCCCAGATTGTGTGATGAGAATTTGCATCACTCCCCAGGATGACTCCAACCTTGCGCTTTTGAGCCTCCAAAATTGCCTCACCTAGAATGACTGGTGGAATGTTCACTTCATCGTAAGCTAGGTAGGCTGATATTAGCCAGAGGTTTCGTTTATTGACCTCAATGCTGACCGCTGCCACATCTTCATTGCTGAAATTTGATAGCAGAAAACAATTTATATTATTTTTAACGAGAATGCACGACCGAACCCTACCTTCTTTTTTCGTGTGCATTAATCTATAACAGGGTGTCTTGAGTCCAAGTACCCGGTCATCAGCGACCCAAGGTTCTTGGATCAAGACAATATCCGTCCCTTCCTTTCCAATTTTTAAAAAAGGAGAGCAGCTGATGCTGCCTTTGAGTGGTGTAGGTTAAACTGCAAGAATGTCACCATTCTTAGACCTTCCTCTCTACCACTGTTCACTGTATCATCGGAGTCCTCCTCTGATGTGAAGTCCTCTGAGATTCCCTTTAATGACTCAAAGGAAATTGACATTTTCGTATCTGTGGAGATAGTTTCCGCCTGGCTTTCCCCTGCTTCAGGGCGCCTAGATGAGCTTTCAACAGCTTCCTCAGACTTCGGAGCCTCCGGCTTGTCCATGTCTTTCTTGTAGATTTTGAGTGTTACTGCACTGAAACCATAGTTTACGATACCATTGGTTTTTTCCAGCGCAGTCAGTGACTCTCTGTTTAGAATTATGACGGCTGACCTGTAGTCGGCCCCTGGCTCCTCGAGCTTAGCAACTTTCCAGTTGTGCGTTGGCAAGTCTGAGTTACCAACCTGCAGCAACTGGAGTATCACCTTTGGATTGCTATGCTCCGAAGGAATCCACACCCTGGCTCTCGGCCTACAGGTTTGTCGGTTTTGTCATACTGACATTTGTAGCCTTTCACAGTATTTATTAAATATCGGAAATCACTGTATTTTGCTATGTTGTAGAATAAAATAAGTTAAATATCATAAACATAATCATGAGTAATTAAAAAAAAAACTTGAGGTTTTGTTTATTGGGATCAAAATTGAAATAAAAAATTATTAAATTACGAATTTTTAGTACAATTTTGTTTTATTGCTTGCAAAATGGTATAATTAACTTGCACAATCATAAAATTTTATATTTTAAATTTAATAATAATTTTAAATACTCATACATAAATTATAATACTCAATATAACTTTGTTACTTGTAGTCGGAAAAGTAAAATTTAAATTCTATTTACAAAATCAAGCGAGTGTTAACGAGTTGTGCATTCCAATTAGTTTTAAAATCCTTTCCTGGATTGAAAATATTCAACAGAAGGTTGGGTACAAATTTTGTGTTTAAAGCTTAAAGGCTTACGTGATCAAAATGATTGATATTGAGCTAATCGTTTGTTATTTAGCTTTCGTAAAGGCATTGCCCCATGCACAGACAGCAAACCGGCATTTCAAAACGTCAAATCTAACTTTTGATCAAATTGTTTGATTTTCAATATCAAAATTATAAAAAAATAGTTCGAATCTATAAGTTTCGCCTTATTTGTAGAAAATTTGATTAAAATTGATTTCATTTCATTCAAAAAACCCCAATTTTATATTTTGACGGACGGATTTTTGCTTGACGACCGGCAAAATATAAAATTGGAGTTTTGTAAATGAAAATCAATCAATTTTAATAAAATTTTCTACAAATAAGGCGAAACTTATACACTACTCCAAAAAATTAAAGGAACACTAATTTTTTTCAATTTTTTTAGTGTTTTTTGAAGAGCTGTATCTTAGTAAAATACGGTCGTACAGAGAAGAAAAGAAAAGCATTTTAAAGCTTCAAATCTCTAGTTTTGAGATTTTTGAACGAAAAATTTTTGTGAGATACCGTCCGTTATCACGCAATCATAAGAAAGAGCGCGAAGAAATAAATTTGAATTTTTTTTTTTTTTTGTAAGGTGCCATGGGCTCGGGAATTTTTTTTAAAGTTATACCAATGCATAGGTCGGTTAGCCTGTTAATTAGGCGTAAATTTAATTTCATTCTGGTCTCTCTATATCAACTTTTTGCTGAGATATCTGACTTTGAATCAAAAAAGATCCTTTCGCCTTTGATCATCGATATCTCAGCAACCAATGACTGCACAGTAAACTTTAAGGCAGCCTTAAAAACTTCAATAAATTTCCTACAAGACCCTTTAATGATTAGTGGAGAACAAATTTTTTTTTCACCCTCAATACTGATTTGAAAAAAGTACAAAAAAACGACTTTTTAGGTTGTCTTAATAAATCTACCGTTACTTTACCGTTATTGATGAAAAGACTAATGTTGCCAGGTCATTTTACAGTTAATGTACTCCTAATAGCCCTGTATTATTTTCAAATTGATCCATCCAACCGTTTTTTCGGACAGATTGATCAAAGTTTTACAAAACAATTAAAGGAACAAGTGATCATCAAAATAAAAAACCGACTTTTTTCACATTTTGCGTTAGTTACTTGTTAACCCTTACTGATCGTACGATTTTTTTTGTAATACTCGCCGATAAGAGACGATAGAAAATTAAATAAAGTTCTACAATATGACCAATTATTATGGAACATGGCCATTTCTCATCTGATTTTAGTGAAATTTGGTATGCGTTATTGAAATGGGATTCTAAAACGATTCGTGGATGAAGTTCTGGAAAGTGGCCAACTAGGAAGGAACTTGGCCATTTCTTAACCGATTTTGATGAAATTTGGTATGCACGATGGAAATGGGATTCTAAACTGATTTTTGGATAAAGTTCTGGAATATGGCCAACTAGGATGGAACATGGTCATTTCTTAACCGATTTTGATGAAATTTGGTATGGGCGATGGAAATGGGATTCTAAACTGATTTTTGGATAAAGTTCTGGAATATGGCCAACTAGGATGGAACTTGGCCATTTCTTATCCGATTTTGATGAAATTCAGCATGTACGATGGAAATGGGATTCTAAACTGATTTTTGGTTAAAGTTCTGGAATATGGCCAACTGGGATGGAACTTGGCTATTTCTTAACCGATCTTGATGAAATTTGGTGTTCGCGATGGAAATGGGATACAATAATGAATTTTAGCTAAAGTTCTGGAATATGTCCAATTAGGTGGGAACTTGGCCATTTCTTATAAGATTTTGATGAAATTCAGCATTTGTAATGAAAATTGGGTTTTAAAATTATGTTTAAATGAAATTCTGGAATAAGCCGTATTAGGATGGAACTTGGCCATTTTTTATCCGATTTTAAACAAATTCAGCATGTACTATAGAAATAAAACTCTAAAATTATTTTTGGTTAAAGTTATATGTTAAAGTTGGAAGGCGCTTGCCTATTCCTTATACAAATAAAAGAAATTCGATATGTGCTTTAAAAGCGAAAAACTAAAATCGTTATTCCATGTATTTAATGATTTATTTTATCAATAATTTAAAAATCTCGTTTTCATCGTGAATGCTGAAATTCATAAAAATAGGATACAAAACTTCCAAGTTCCATGACAATTGGCTAAATTCTGGAACTTTATCCAAAAATAAGTTTAGAATCTCATTTCTAAGGCACGTGCTGAATTTCATCAATATCGGATAAGAAATGGCCAATTTCCTTCCTAGTTGGCCATATACCAGAACCTCCTCCACAAATCATTTTAGAATCCCATTTCCATCGTACATGCTAAATTTCATCAAAATTGGATAAGAAATGGCCAAGTTCCATCCTAGTTGGCCGTATTCCAGAACTTTATCCAAAAGTCAGTTTCGAATACCATTTCCATTGCTTATACCAAATTTCATCAAAATCGGATAAGAAATGGCCAAGTTCCAACCTAGTTGGCCATATTCCAGAACTTTATCCAAAAATCATTTTAGAATCCCATTTCCATCGCGCATACCAAATTTCATCAAAATCGGTTAATAAATGGCCAAGTTCCTTCATAGTTGGCCATTTTCCAGAACTTCATCCACGAATCGTTTTAGAATCCCATTTCAATAACGCATACCAAATTTCACTAAAATCGGATTAGAAATGGCCAAGTTCCATAATAATATTGCAGAACTTTATTTAATTTTCTGTCGTCTCTTATGGGCGAGTATTGCATAAAAATCGTACGATCATTAAGGGTTAACAAGTAACTAACGCAAAATGTGAAAAAAGTCGGTTTTTTATTTTGGCGATCATTTGTTCGTTTAATTGTTTTGTAAAACTTTGATCAATCTGTCCGAAAAAACGGTTGGATGGATCAATTTGAAAATAATACAGGGCTATTAGGAGTACATTAAACTGTAAAATGACCTGGCAACATTAGTCTTTTCATCAATAACGGTAAAGTAACGGTAGATTTATTAAGACAACCTAAAAAGTCGTTTTTTTGTATTTTTTTCAAATCAGTATTGAGGGTGAAAAAAAAATTTGTTCTCCACTAATCATTAAAGGGTCTTGTAGGAAATTTACTGAAGTTTTTAAGGCTGCCTTAAAGTTTACTGTGCAGTCATTGGTTGCTGAGATATCGATGATCAAAGGCGAAAGGATCTTTTTTGATTCAAAGTCAGATATCTCAGCAAAAAGTTGACATAGAGAGACCAGAATGAAATTAAATTTACGCCTAATTAACAGGCTAACCGACCTATGCATTGGTTTAACTTTAAAAAAATTTCCCGAGCCCATGGCACCTTACAAAAAAAAAAAAAATCGAATTTTTTTTTTCTTCGCGCTCTTTCTTATGATTGCGTGATAACGGTATCTCACAAAAATTTTTCGTTTAAAAGTCTCAAAACTAGAGATTTGAAGCTTTAAAATGCTTTTCTTTTCATCTCTGTACGACCGTATTTTACTAAGATACAGCTCTTCAAAAAACACTAAAAAAATTGAAAAAAATTAGTGTTCCTTTAATTTTTTGGAGTAGTGTAGATTCGAACTATTTTTTAATAATTTTGATATTGAAAATCAAACAATTTGGTCAATAATTAGATTTGACGTTTTGAAATGCCGGTTTGCCGTCTGTGCATGGGGCAATGCCTTTACGGTTAGTAAGGCCTACTCGTTTCAATTCTAAACAACATAGATTAGAACTATCCAAACGGGTGTTGTAGTTTTTCGTTAAATTTACTGGGTACCTAATAAAATTTAATAAAAGCCTATTTTATTAATTAAATATTTGACTCATCATTATGCCTTTTCAATAAACTTTTATGCTCTTTCAAATACTAGTCCAATAGTCAAATTCATTACGGATGGATTCATTTTGAAGACACTTATTATTATTTTTTTTTTTAACAAAATCAAATTTCAACATGTATTTTGATGAATGGCGATTAAAACCGCTAAATATAGATACATTTATATGCACGCAATGTGCAACTACATTATAAATGTATAGTATTTTAATTAATGCATGTTCGTGTTAAATCTAACATTTATAACCGACTGCAACAAATACATATGAACATCTCACAAGTGCATTATATACAAATAAAACGGTTAGTTGGTTATTAGATTTTATTTTCCAATCGAGTAAATCTATTCCCCATATTTTCAAGCTGCTACTACTGCTGTTCACGTTTTTGTCGGTACCCCGCATATTTTCAAGTGTTGTTGCTGATTTTCTTGGGAACTAAATCAATGATATTATTTTCTTCGTAGCAATATGGAATGATAAATTAATTCCACTTGGATGACCCAAAAATGAAATTTGTAAGAGATACAAAAGACGGTGACACAAAAATTAGTAAAAAACTGTATAAAAAAAAAAATCTGCAATTGGAAATAGTCCAAATTTCTTCTTATTTATTCTCTGCATTTTCGCTGTTTTTTCCTATTTTATTTTGGATTATTATCAAAAATGAGCAAGAAAAATGGAAAAAACATCTTGATTTATCTCTTTGAAGTTTTTTAAGGAACTATGTATATTTTAAATCTCGTATTAGAATTTTTTTTTTTTTTACCAAACTTTCCTTTTTGGTTCGGGGATTAAGAAATTTATTAAGCTGTCATGCATTTATGAAATACCAAAGATCGAATTTCCAATATATTAAACTTTTTATGTATATTTACCTTGACAGGTGAGTTTTCTTCTTGTTTTGTTTTTTACGGTTTTCGTTTCACTTGAAGCGTGAAATTATTATATTTACGACAAAATAATAGTAGGGCGGTTTATAAGCGAGTACGATAGACGCCTCCTTCATATTTAGTTAGAGCAAATAAAAAAATGCTAATCTCACACTTTTTGCGTGATTAATGGCCCAAAACTAACTAATATATTTCACTTGGTGCTTCAATTTATTACAAAAGTGTGGTTATAAATTGTTTAAATCTTCATCGCAACCGATCAATCAAAAATTGTGTAAGGCGGAATCTTTGAACTTTGAAAATGAAACCAAATTCAAACCAAGAATAACTACATAAGATACATATATAACAGATGGAAGATACAAAAACACATATCTATCGATTTTATCTAAAAGTTTATGTAAATATATACAGTAATCGCTGTATCTTTATGGCGCCAAGAAAGTAAAGAAAGATTTGTTTTAAATTCGTTTTTTTGTTTTTGGGGTGGTGGGCCGGGACAAAATAGAAAACAAAATGAAAATGTTTATTTCGTTTTATGGAATTCAGGAGGAATTGTAAATATTTAAGAATAAGATTTTTGCGTGTTACCCCTTTTCGTTCGTCTGTTTAGATAATATAATTATTATACATATTCGGTGTCTCGTATATGGTTTGTGGCTTGACATATTGTGTTTTGTTGAACTTTAGTGGGATGTATTGTGCGACATCTTTTTAAACTTGTATATGAATTTATAGCACCATGTTGCTGATGGTACAGAATATATGTAAATGTTTGTAGAATTATCATACCATTTCTAAGATACTTCCAAACCTTAAAAATATGATTTAAGTTTAAATAGACCGCGTGTATCTTCAGAATAATTTAGAATCTTTGGTCCAAGCTATGAAATAGGTATATGTGAAATATGTTATATGTTATTTTGTTGTCGATAAGTCTCCTTATCACACCCGTGTTATAAAATGTGTCGTGGATTTTGCTTATTCGATCCACGAGCCATAAACGTTTAATTATTTGTGTGGAAAGGTTTACTCCATATCAAGACAATTGCTGCTGCATCCGGCTACATAACACATCTTGTTATGGATATAAGTATCCATTATATCAGGTTATCCGCCAATTCCGCTACAAGTATGCCTTAAAATTTAATCTTACAACAGCTTTTGTATACCAAAATTACACGAAATTTACAAATCACATTAACTATCATATTAAAATTCTGAGTTAAAAACCTTTTGCTAGAAAATGTTTGTTGTTAAAGCTGTCTATGCAACTGAATTTAATGGATCAAATAATTTTTACCTTTATAATAGATGTTTACGGCAAGAAATAATGAGTTTATACGTAGGTCGCTGTCAACCGCTGTACTGTAAAACACAACAAAGGTTACCGGTTGAATTCTGCCATCTATCGAAGTTACGAGAAGTAACGAAAGCAAAGTGAAAAACAATATTACCGCTTTCCTTTTTTGTTTTTGAGTAGTTCTTTAAAAAAATATGTGCTTGACCCTAAGTAGTCGATAAAACAAAATTTTAATTTGAAATAAAAAATTAATTTGAAAAAACGCGATTATATCTTAAATGTGTGTTAATCATTCCTAAAAGAAAAATACAGTCCACAATTAATATCACCTCGACACTCGAACATTTTGGTCCTTCCGAACCACATTTTGTGTAATTGTGAATACTATCGAAATTGCAATATCATCTCGTTATCGTACAACGCAAATCGCAAGCGCTTTATTCCATCACGTTCCAACAGTGCATCATTCTGCATCACCATAGTCTCGAGGAATAAGAAGCGATTTGTAATTAAAAATTAACCAAAGACAGAAAAAACGTGTTAAAAATCGGCAGTGCATCGAAAAACCCGAGACTCGAACCATCTATTTTATATCGACGTAATATAACAGTTTTATAACAAAACGTCAAATTCATAAAAATAGCGCTTGGTGGCAAATTTACTAATTGTAAAAATATAAATTACATAGTATAAATTTAATCGTTAAAAATGAGCGACATTGATCGTATAAACGCGCTCGTATCCAAACGCGGGTATGTAAAACAACGACTAACAAAACAAAAAGCTTGGTTAAACGAAACGCAAGCAAATTCGGATGAATTTTCGACTCGGTTGGAGATCGTATCGGATATATATGAACAGTTTATCGATATAAATGCCCAAATTCTTGAATTAACGGATTACAATCCCGAACACGAAGAATATCACGATAGTTTCGAAGCCACATTCATTGAAGTGAAATCGGGGTTGCAATCAAAAATAGACGAGTTCAAAATACCCAACACATCATCGCCAGAGTTATTGAGAACGAGTACATCAGATAGCACAAAAAAGATGCAGATACAGTTACCGTTTATTAAGCTACCGACATTTACCGGAAAATATGATGAATGGGTTTCATTTCGAGACATTTTCAAATCGCTGATAAATGAAGAAAGAAGTTTATCGGATATTCAGCGTTTCCACTATCTGGTGGGTAATTTGAGTGGCGATGCTCGTAAGCTCGTGGATAACATCGACTTATCAGAACAGGGGTACAAACAGGCATGGAGTGCACTTGTTAATCGGTATGATAACGCTCGATTGATCATATACAAGCACGTAAACTCAATTTTAAATCTCAATACCATGAGATCTGAAACATCAGCGGAGCTGCATAAATTGATAGATAATTGTGTTAATCATTTGACAGCGTTCCAAACATTGAAACAATCTGTTGATCATTGGGACATCATTATTGTCAACATAATTTCAGCACGTTTAATAGGAGAAACGAAGACATTGTGGGAAATGTCTATTGAAATAAACGAAATTCCAACGTGGCAAAAAATGCTGAAGTTTTTAAATAATCGTACTCGAGTATTGGACGCAATTGAATCAAAGCCATCCCAGTCCATAACAGCGCCGAAATCAACAGCTACATCGTTACATAAGGAATCGAATAAGCCATTCGTTAAAAATTACTCCGGAGGATCCAGCCGAGTGTTCGCAACTGCTACAGCACCAACTAATGTATATTGTAATCTGTGTGAGTCCAAATTACATTACGCGTCAATTGTCTACGTTCGGGCCATTCCGTAGACATGTGTCGGTCGCGAATGTGCAATGCTTGTCGACAAAGGCATCACACATTGCTTCATTCACACTTCGAAAATACGCAGTCATATTCTGCGAATTCAAATATATCTAGTCATAGATCTAATGTCTCGTTACCGGTAGAGTCGTCAGGTCAAACAACGTTAACTGCGCATTTGGCTGAGGAAATTACAATCGGAGAAGTCTGTGTAGCCTCGGAAGATGCGGCTCAACCGGAAGGTTATATTTGGTTGTCAACTACGATAGTGAACATTCAGGATTCTTGCGGAAGAGTACATCGGTGCCGAGCTTTGTTAGACGCAGCTGCGCAATCAATTTTCTTACGCAAAAGATGGTTGACAAACTAAACCTATCGCCTCAGCCTAGCAAAACGAAGATTAAGGGTATCAGCGGAATAACGGCGGTCGTGCCATCAGCTGTGTCCATAACAATATCCTCACGATTAACATCATATTCAAAACATATTCAATTTATGGTCGTACCGAACATTACAGGCAAACTTCCACACAAAAGCAACAGTGTGAAGAATTGGTTAATTCCCTCGCATATAAAATTAGCCGATCCTCAATTTAATATTCCGCAACAAATCAACGCGCTCCTTGGAGCTGAATGCTACTATGAATGTCTGCTTATGGAGCAGGTTCGTTTACACAAAGGATTACCAATACTTCAAAACACGTCATTCGGTTTTATCATTGGAGGAAAAATGGAAGGTATATCAAATGATTCCATTGCGCTTAATGTTACGATTGATTAAGCGGATACTGATCTTCAAGAAGGATTCAAACAACTGTGGCAACTCGAACCAGTCACAAATCAAGGCTATTTTACACCCGAAGAAAAAGAATGTGAGAACATTTTTGTCAACACTTATTCCAGAGATGCATCCACTGGTCGCTACACCGTGGACCTACCATTCAACGAAAATATTTCAAAATTGGGTGACTCAAAACAAGCAGCGATAAAAAGTTTCATGTACTTAGAACAACGACTCGAGCGTAACAAAGAATTAAGGAATCAGTACATCAAATTCATGGCTGAATATATTAGCTTGGGTCATATGGAACCAGTTTCGGATGATACCGCTGACCAATCGAACAATTTTTATTTACCGCACCATGCCATAATCAAACCAACAAGCTCGACCACCAAATGTCGCATCGTCTTCGATGCATCGGCAAAAAGCTCATCAGGATTTTCGCTAAACGACGTCTTGCTTACCGGTCCAACTATACAAAACGATCTATTCTCAATTGTGCTACGATTCCGCAAGCATAATGTCGTATTCACGGCGGATATCGAAAAAATGTACCGCCAAGTTTGTTTAAGAAAGGAACATCGAAGGTACCAACGAATATTATGGCGAAACGAACGAAAAAGCCCAATCCAAACATATGAATTACGAACCATAACGTATGGAACATCGGAGGCACCGCATTTAGCACAACGAACGTTGAAACAAATACATATTGACGAATCGGAGAACTATCAGCTACCAGCCAATATCATGGATGACTTCTACATGGATGATGTACTTACAGGTGCATCTACTGAAGAAGAAGCTTACAGAATCGCACAACAACTGTCAGACATGTTAACAAAGGGAGGCATGAAACTAAGAAAGTTTTCATCAAACTCTACTGCATTGCTGCAGCAAATTCCAATCGATGATCGAGAGCAACAATTGAGTTTAGACGAAACTCATACTAACCAAACAATAAAGACCCTCGGTATAAAATGGAACCCCATCGAAGATGTATTCACGTTCAACGTTGATTATCTTGACCCAAATCGAACGGTAACAAAGCGAATTGTGTTATCAGAGGTAGCAAAGGTATTCGACCCGCTGGGATTTCTAGGCCCAGTAATCGTAACAGCAAAATTATTTCTACAACGGCTTTAGCAATTTCAAATTGCCTGGAATGACCCACTCCCACAACATGAGGCCGAATTCTGGAAGAATTTCCGACGTGAACTACCAGCAATTCAAACACTTAGGCTTCTGTGCTGCGTCAATACTGATGGTAAGCGTATAGAATTGCATGGTTTTGCTGATGCAAGCAAATCAGCGTATGGTGCTTGCATTTATATAAAATGCATCAATGATAACAATGAGATGACGGTTCTGTTGATATGCAGTAAAAGCCGAGTCGCACCGCTAAAAAAGGTTACCATACAACGTTTGGAATTATGCGCAGCACTGCTGCTATCACGACTCGTTAAAAAGACTATGGATGCCTTGAACTTGCGTATCGAAAAGGCAACGCTATGGTCGGATTCAACAATAGTTCTAGCGTGGCTTAAAACTCCTACTAACTTATTGAAAACGTTCGTCGCCAGCCGGGTGAGTGAAATACAAGAGCTAATGTCGTCAATCGTATGGAGGCATATTGATGGAAAACTAAATCCAGCGGACATAATATCGAGAGGAATTATGCCCAACGAAATCAACGCATTCAACACCTTGGAAAGTTGGTGGACTGGACCAGCTTTCTATATGAGCATTCTTGTCAAGCTCTCAACACGGATATCGGCATATTGTCTATCGAATTGCCCGAATTAAGGCCCATTAGCCTAGTGTCATTGCATAGTCACGCGACTCCGGTTGACGATTATAGTTTACTTCAACGATATTCCTCATATGTCACGTTACTGAGAGTTACTTCATATTGTCTTCGATTTATAGACAATGCGCGAAAGTCGCATGAGCACCGAATATTTCAATCAACGTTGTCAGCTCAAGAAATATTGCGCGGACGAACCTGCGTAATAAAATTAGTGCAACTTCAATCGTTCTCCGACGAACTTAAGAGTTTGCAAAAAAATGGCGAAGTAAGACCGAAAAGCCCACTTAAGCAATTGGCACCATTTCTTGATCCATCCGGAATCATTCGTGTTGGAGGAAGACTCCGTCAAAGCAACTTAACGTTCGATCGCAAGCACCAAATTCTCATTCCGGACAAACATCACGTCTCTACGATTATAATGCGTCACCATCACGAAAAGTATTTTCATTGTGGGCCGCAACTCTTGCTGTCGAAAGTGCGCGATACATTCTGGCCAATACATGGTAAAACTCAAGCAAAGGGTATTGTTAATCAACGCGTCAGATGTTTTAAACTAAAACCCAAACCAATGACACAACTCATGACCGATTTACCCGCAGACCGTGTGACACTCAATCGTGCATTTAACATCGTCGGCGTTGATTACTGCAGACCATTTATGACGCGCAACCAAAGCCCTCATAGCTCGGCGCAATATAAATCGTATATTGCTGTTTTTGTTTGCTTTTTCACAAAGGCTCTTCATCTGGAGGTGGTTAGTGACCTTACCAGAAAATGCTTTCTGGCCGCCTTAAGGAGATTCATAGCCAGATGTGGAAAGCCGGCCACCATATACAGTGACAACGGCACCAATTTTGTGGGAGCAAACAACATACTCCAAGAGTTCAACACCTTCATCAATGCTAATGCCAACGAGATTCTAAGATCTTGCGCTACCGAAGGAATTGTCTGGAAATTCATACCTCCCGGCTCACCTCATCACGGCGGTTTATGGGAAGCTGGAGTTAAATCCATAAAATTCCATATGAAACGGATAGTAGCTGAATAATTGTTAAACTTCGAAGAACTAACAACGCTTATCATCGAAATTGAAGGTTGTCTCAATTCACGACCGTTAACTCAACTCTCCGACGACCCTAACGATCTTACATCGCTTACTCCCAGTCACTTTCTTACTGGAACGAATTATATAAACGAAACTGATATAACCAGTACCACGATCGGGAGATTGCCAAAATGGAGCAAGATTCAAGCCATGGTTCAGTCTTTTTGGAAGAGATTGTCGAAGGAATATCTGAACACGTTACAACAGCGCTCAAAATGGATTTCGTCTAAACTAGATATTCGTATTGGACAACTAGTATTCGTATGTGATAAACGTTTACCACCCGCATCTTGGCTATTAGGACGAATCGTTGAAGTCCATCCAGGACGCGATGACCGAACAAGAGTTGTATCCGTCAAAATCAAATCTGGTATAATACGACGAGCCATTACAAAACTATGTCCCCTACTACTCGATGCTTCCCAGGAAGAATCTAGCCTTATCAGCAACTGTCTAATGTTGAAAAATATAATGTTTCAAAGCGCGGCGGAATGTCAACCGCTGTACTGTAAAACACATCAAAGGCTACCGGTTGAATCCTGCCATCTATCGAAGTTACGAGAAGTAACGAAAGCAAAGTGAAAAACAATATTACCGCTTTCCTTTTTTGTTTTTGAGTAGTTCTTTAAAAAAATATGTGCTTGACCCTAAGTAGTCGATAAAACAAGATTTTAATTTGAAATAAAAAATTAATTTGAAAAAACGCGATTATATCTTAAATGTGTGTTAATCATTCCTAAAAGAAAAATACAGTCCACAATTAATATCACCTCGACACTCGAACAGTCGCTATAGAGGGACTAGCTAAATCTTTATAAACCTGGTGTAAAAATCTTTCAAACAAGCAAAAACCTTGCTTGCTGATGCTTTAGTTTAGCCACTGGGAGCCTCAAAATGATTGATGTAGATTAATACTGTACTAATCTTTAGAGAAAATGGACCATCCTAAAAAAAATTTTTTTTTATGCGAATAGCTTTTGAATGGAACAAAAACCAACTTCAAGGACTATATAGCTAGATAGATTGTTTTGAATGACCTAGAATTTGGTTGTTGGTGTTGTAATTTGGTATTTCTAGTTAACTGGACAGTGCGGTTCAAAAGATTTTCGAACAGTTTTAAAGTGAATAAATTAATGAATCAAAGATGTTTGTTATAGCCCTTTGTTGCTCAAACTAGGAATCGTACATTTTGGGGTTTGCAGTCATCTGAATAACTAAGATCGGTCGCATATAATCGAAGAATTGTGCATGAATAGAAAAAGAATAAGTAAATTTTATATTCCGTTATCGCACAAATTTGTAAAACAACCAAATCAAAGGTTAAGACGGGTTCTTAATGCAGGCACAGTAAAATCGAAACCAAAAAGTGGCAAACCACTTAAAAATTTTCAAGACCTTAAACTCTTTCTAAATCAGTTCGGGATATTTAAAAGAAACACTGTTAAACATGAAAGATTCGGCTTAGCGAATCAAGAAAAATCTTGGATTAAAAACTTTAAGAAGCAAAAAATTCTTAAACGATTCTAAGAAGTAAACAAATGTTGTGTTGACTTATATAAAAATGAATTTCTCAACATTGCATGGTCCGTAATATTTACAGCAGAACCTGAAAATGTCAACTGGATGAGTCGATTATTGCAATTCGATAAGAGAAATCTTGAGTAAAGCTATTAGTCTGGCAAACGATATGTCTAAATCTAAAATAAACACTGATAACAACTACTTAAAGGAGTTCCTGAAAAACTTGTCTCACCACTTGTTAGGTTTGGGTGGCGGTCCACTAGGACCAGGCATAGACACAAAAAGGTCCGTAGCCGTACCACTTGTTATAAATCATAACAGTTTCATATTATTCTGACCGAATTTGGATTCTGCGAATTACAAAACTTTGGATTGACTGGCCGCGAGCAATGTGACACTCGCCAATTGTACCCCGCTCGAAATATTTTGACCAGTTATGAAAACGGAATTTGAGAAACGATGGTCGAACAACCTGTTGAAGAACTGAAGAAAAAAAACATCAATCTGCACTCAATGAAAAATGGATGAAGAAATGGAATTGAAGAGAAACCCACTTGTATTGGTAGTATTTTTTGTAAACCTTTATCAATTCGAATTCATTACCTGTAGTTTCTAATCATTTCTGGAAACTTTTAGTGTGAAAATATAATAATTTCCATTTTGCATATTGCCTGTTTCAGGATTAGAACTCATTAGTAAGTAATCACTTTCGGACACTTCTGTTAGGAGAAAATTCTTAAATTTGAGTCCCCTGATGATCAAACATTGGCAATATGTAATTGATTCCTACAAAAATCACCTTGAGTCACAAGAGGTTTCATTCTTGTGGTTAAACTATCTAAGTCGACAAGAAACTTGGTTTTACTATTATCTAAAAAGTTGGAATATTATCTGTAGCGGCAAAAATATAACCTTATATTTTTCCAAGGAACCTAAACCTTTCTAGGTATGTCTTGCCAAAATATTGTTCTTAGAACCAAAAATACAATATTTTATGTAGAACTAACTATGAGGATGCAGCGTCAATACATGGAAAAATCAGAAACTACCAAAATCTAAGTGATCTTGTTATTTGAAGGCCACACGATATGTAATGGATTGGTTCACCTTTATAATGATCTATTAAGGTTCATTCAAGGCAGAGGGCACCGAAGAAACCAAAAATGTTAGAATAATTATTGACGATCAAATTATTCAATGCACAGCCGATCTTATTTAATGTCGTTTTCGATTCGCTTTGTCCACCTCTTTCAAAAATTAATCCGTGAATCGAACAAGAAAATCGAATTACCCGATTTTTTTTATGTCTGTTATGTTTTTGACGTCTTAAAAATATTATTTATTTGAATTAAGAACAAAAACAAAATGACAGTTCTAGTGAAAATCACAGTATTAGTGGTTGGTATTTGTTGTGGAAATTTGTAACCGAGCAAAAGTGTTGCTCGACGGATTGATTTTATCGGGCGAATCGAACAAACCTGACAGCAAAAAAATCAGTCGATTGCGAATTTATTTTGTGAATCAAAAACAACATAAAGCTCGCTTTTTGATAACAAATTCTGAGGTTTCAAAATACGACTTATGTCAAGTAGAAATTCAACTGCTTTGATTCTTCACTCATTTCATTTCGTTTAAGCCTGTATTCCATGGGGAAAATTGACTCACAGTCAAAAAAAAAACAAAAAGAGAAAATAATCTGATGCTCCATATACTAAGCGACAAGCACAACTTTTTTTTTGTATTTTTTATTGTATAGCAAATTTGTTTTGCTATAAAATAAAAAACAAAAAAAAACGTTGTCTTTGTCTCGTATATGAGGCGATTATTTTTCTCTTTTCGTTTTTTTGACTGTGAGTCAATTTTTCTCATGGAATACAGGCTTTACACTGTCTAAAATTTCCGTATTTTAAATAATGAAGTGTTGTTTACTGTTTATATTGGGTCTATTTCATAATTTGCACGGTGCCGTGCAGTGTACATTTTTTTTTTATTTCACCACTAGAAAATAAATCAAAGTAGACTAGGAAAACAGTATGCAACGCACCGCACCGTCCAAATTATCAAACCTAATGCCCTATGATGTATTCCACAGCAATCTAGTAACTGTTTAAGAACTTCATTCGTATGCGGGTTTATTACATTATCATATATAAATATAATTATATTTTTTTACAAAGAAAAATACTGTTATATTTAGGTTCAAGAAGCTAAATATAACAGTATTTTCTTTATAAAAAAATATAATTATATTTATATAATTATATAAATGTGATAATGTAATATCCGCCTTAAGCTATGTGATGCCTAAAATTCTGATAATCCTTATACAGATCTCCATCAAATTCGGGTAATAATAGGTAATGCAGTACGAGTGCACTATCCGACGCTCCAGCTTTTTTTGGTTCTTGCTTAAGCGATAATAGACCCGATTTAATGTAAATCTTCTATTTGTCATTTCTTCTATTCTGTGTTGTTTCTTCAATAAAAATAAAATGTGTTTGCTGTTCAAGTAACAAATCGGAAGTGTGTTTTATTCAATCGTTAATAGTATAAATTTCCTTTGCTTACTCTGTCATCATATTTGTTTGTACACTGTTAACAGTTAACATTCTGGAGGGCAATTTGTGAATTCGATTCGAACATGCTCGACTCTTCGAACGATAAGATTCGTATTTGATTTGAATAAGACACGAACTAAATTGATTCAATTCAAATAAGAATCCAATACTTTGAAGAAAAAAAAAAAACAAAAAAACAAATTTTGTTGTTGTTGGGTGCTTAGGAATCTTACGATTTGTTTACAACTATTTTTACCAGGTCCGCACTGAAAGTGTAAAATAATGACGCGTTTTTAGAAAAGTTATTTTTAATAATAAAATTAATTTTATTAAAAAATTGAACTAAATAATAATTATCCGTGTATTTGCAACTAAAATAAAAACATTTTTTGAGCGCCTTTTTTGACAAGCAGAATTTTAATTTGTGGTATTTATTTGATACATATTTAATTTTAATGTACAATTTTTTTAAATGAATGGTGCCTTATTTTGTCACAAACTATTTAATTTGTATCCTCCAATTTAGCACTTGCCACACAAAACTTATTTTCTATCAACAAATTAAAAAAATTCATTGAAAAAAATAAAAAGTATACAAATTGTACTAGATTTTTTATCTTTTACGAAATGTAGCCAGCCTACTGATTCGCAGCAAAATTAGAAATAGAGACACAAAGCAGAATTCATGTACATATTTCATGCCGCATAAACGTGTGCATTCTAATTTTTCTGCTAGCTGAATTCTGCTCATCTGTTTTCAGCATTAAACTTTAATTGTTTTATTTTAAGCAACCCACACCATTTCAATGCATTGAATAAAATTCTAAATACGGCCCTAAACTATTTTAGTCTTTCTCTTTTTCGCACAATTTGTGTACGCTTGACGTTTGTTTATTTCTTCTCTATAGTTTTTACCTCTATGGTCCAAAATCACTTTTCTCTGCTTTTTGAAAGTCCCTGAGTCTAAAAAAACAAAAACAAAAAAAATTTCATCCTCCTGTCTGGATGTCTGTACCCATAGTACCTCGAGAACGGCTTGTACGATTTAGAATTTTTTTTCGCCAATCTGTTTCTATGGTCAAGGCGAAGATTTGAAAAGCTTTTGGAACCTGTACGTCAAGAGGGTCGGGCACCTGCCAATTTTTTATATACTATGCTAGTTTGAATATTGAGTTGGGTCTTGAGTTTGGGGTTGAGTTGAAGGTTAGGGGTCAATTTGCGGGTTGTGATGAAGTTGTGTTGGGCCTGGATTAAGATACAGTGAGCTGTTGACCAATTTTTGTAAATACAGGTTTGAGGTTAGAGTTTGGCGTAGAGTTTGAGGTTGGGTTGACGGTTGAGTTGGGTTCCGCTTGCGGGTGGAATTAGGGCTGACTTGGGGTAGAATTAGGGTTTAGTGTGCAGTTAAATCGAGGATTTGGGATTTTTTTTTGTAAACATTTTCTTAACGGATTTTTGTAAAATTTGACATATGCGATGGATGGACAAGTGCTTCTAAAATGATTTGTAGATAAAGCTCCGAAATATACGATGAAATTTAACAGAAATTTGACATGTGCGATGGAAATGGGATTCTAAAATGATTTGTGGATAAAGCTGTGGAATATGGCTATGTATGATGGCAATTGCCTATTTCTCAACCGATTATGATGATTTTTAGATGAAGTTCTGGAATATGGCGAAGTGGGATGGAACTTGGCTATTCCTTAACCGATTATGATAAAACTTGACATGGAGGATTGTGATTTTGAGAATCCCGGGATTTCCCAGGATTCGGGACAAGGCAAGGTTTTTAGCCAATACCTAATTGTGCATGTGATATTAAAATTCAAACAATTTTAAATTTTAGGTCGAGAAAACAAATTAAATAAGATTTAAAATAGTGGAAAAGAAACATGATATGCTGATTTAATCACTTGATCGGCGGATTCCGTTCTCTCACCATATGAAATCTGCCGGAGGAAAAAATTAAATTTAAACTATCAGCGTTGATTTTACTCAACCTATAGCCAACAGTTGGCGTAGCTGAATGCGCCCAATGACGATTTAATTTTCGTTAGGAACCCAGCCGCTAATGGAACATTTCTCTCATTTTCGGTAGAGGTCTGCGTCATCGAATAGCCGATATAAAAATCGAGTCCTTTCTTATTCTCATTTGTGATGGAGCCATAATTGGAATTCTGGAGACCTTAAAAAATATGTCTTGAAACTAAATTAATTTTGGATCTAGAAAAAAATCTTGAAACTGGGTGTGCTAAATATCGTAATTGTGCTTATTTAGTTTGTACCTGAAAAGATAGACCCTTACTTAATTTAGGTCTTGGACTTTATTATATCTAATTTTCAATTATTCAACTGATATTGTATTTTATTCAGAACCAGAAATCATCAGAAAACAGAATAATTTGACCCTGATTTGAAAGCCACCACCTTCAGCAGAAACAACCAATGCAGATTACCTTTAGGTTTTTTTTTACAGCAGTTTTGATATTTAAATTATGCTATATAATGAGCAACAAAGGCAATTGTATATCTAATTGCTCGCTTTTATTAATCTTGAAAATAGTTGCTCAATTATTTTAATAGACTGAAAAGTGTGGAATACTCATTTACCAAAAGTCCACAGTGAAAATGCAATTTCTTAAAATATAAACAAATATTAAAAAAAAATTAAATTGTTCATTTAAGACCCTATTTTTCAGCTAATTTTTTAAAATAGTTTAAACTGTTGTAACCTAATTAGTTTTGCCCAACGCTTAAGCATAGTAGTTAGTGGTAAACTCGTTCTGAATCGTAAGGAATTATTAAATCAAAGTAGCTCATTTTTTTTTTAGTTTTAATTGTACTAAGTTAAGTCAAGAAAAGTAAAACAAGCTGTACTTATTATCAGAAATTTACTTTAAGGGGTTGCTCAATTATAGTTCAGCTAAAAAAAGTATGCAATCTTTGGCTTAATTAGTTTTGCTTAAATCAAAGTTGAACACAAAATTAATTTTGTTGAACAATTTTTAGGTTATGTATTGAAATTAAACCATGGAGCAATCAATGAAAATAACTCATTTTATTGAATGGTATCTAAATTCATAATGTTACTCAAAATAATGAAGAAGGCCGCATGCAAAATATATTCTATATTGCTCAATTCGTATTTTCAAATTTTTTTTTATAAGTAGGTAGTTTAAACGAAAATATGCAATGTTCCAAGTACTTATCACCAAACTGTCAATTGTCTATTTATATCACTCTAAATTAAAGTGGATTTGTTCTAAATTGCCGATAATTTAAAGCAAGTAACTTAGTAATGCATTTTTTACAATTTGCTCATTTTATAAAAATGTTGTTCAGTTTTATATTTTGATATCTTCCACACTAAACAAAATTCTATTTTTACTAAGAAATTTTTAATAATTAAAACTATGTAGCTCATGAAGTTTCTGGCTGCATAATTTTGTATTGAATATTAAACTGGTTGAATTCCTCTTAAGAGTTTTTTTAAATTATCGAAAACCTACACAACAGTAATAACAGTAGCTTAATTTCGTAAACTAAAATCCCACAGACATAGAAGTTTTTTTTAGGCTCAGCTGGACAGATAAACCCCACTTAACATCATTTAAGAATAACACAACAGGTTTTGCTAACCGAAAGGTCGCCTTAGAATTTCGTGGTTGTGTCTCAATTTAAAGATTTTTGACATCCGCATTAATAAAATTAATAATATAGAACACGATAACAACGACCAAGACGCGGTAGTTACGTCTAAACTACATACATTGTTAAACTAAATAACTATTTAAATTTTAGTTTAATTAATTTTGCTCAAAATTAATATTCAATCGACTTATTTGGCTGCATAATTTGCTTTCAATGGTCCTACCATAAACAGGCCATTTCGGAGATGAGCTCATTTCAAAGGCATCATCCATAATTTCTTATGTCCCCAACTATCAATCGTAGACGAATTTTATTAACGAGGCAACATCTTTATTTCTTCTAATGGCTAATTTTTCTTTTAGAAGTTTTAATGTCTATGATCAATAATAATTGTCTGTTCTATTAAATTTTTAACAATAATGCTGAATTCGCTACAGCTTTGGGTATTTAAAGTTATATTCAGCGGTTTAAGAACATTTTATAGCTCGACGGCATTGCTCAATATTTGTTCATCCCCATATTTTTAGTTCGCGAAGTACTGTGTTTACTAGGGAACTGTTTCAACGTACTCTCTAAAGTACTCCAGCGGATATGGTTATCTGACATAATATTCAGTTATTTACACTCTATCTAACGCTATAGAGTGTCTATATTTTTTATATCGTTGTACCCATCATCAGCGATTTTCTGATTAATTCTCAGAAGTTAAAAAATGGCACGGTGGAATCTTGAAATTGGATTTTGCATTCCCGGGAAATATTCACGACATTCCCGGGAAGCGGAAATACTTTTAATTACTTATGATAGTATGATGGTGTGATGGTATGCTGGATTGATGGTAAGATATATGTACATCATGGTGTGGTGGTCCGACTTTACTATGGTACGATGGTATGGGTGTATTGATGGTTTAATGGTTTATTCTCATGAATGTATGATGGGTTTATGAAATAATGGTATGATGGAATGACTGTTTCAGGTTATGCTGGTACGAGGGTACGTATGCCGATGGTAGAGGGTTGGGATTTGGTTCGAGCTAAGTTGAGTTAAAGTGAGTTAGGATAGGATGTAGTTAGCTTGTATGGCTAAGTGAGTTGTTCGGTTGGCGGATTATTTAAGGGTTGGTTTGGAGTTAGGTTAAGGGTGGATTTAAAAGTTGATTTGGGGTTGATTTGGAGATTGAGTTGAGGGTTGGTTTGGCGGTTAATTTGGTGATTGCGTTTAGAATTGTGTTGCGATTGAGATGGAGGTTCAGTTGTAAATTGAGTTGGACGTTAAGCTGAAAATTGACTTAAAAGGTTTATTCTGGGATTGATTTGGGAGTTGAATTATTCAAGACCAAAGTTCTGATCACCTCATGAGGTGTCAGCCCTTTATATTTTTCCAATTAAACCACTTTTTAATAAAAAGACATTTCGTGTTTACTACTAACTGTATGCAAAACCGACATGTTGATTTTTTTTCTAAACGCACAAAAAAAATAAAAAAATGAGTGAAATGAGATAGAAAAATTAAATCAACAAAAGATGTACGAAACAAAACAGAAAAAATATGCTCAAATGTACATAATATATACTTAGACTTACTCCGTTTTTTTATTCGCTATCCAGAGCTGCTATCGAGAGCCGTCATATGAAAATAGCTCCGGATAGCGGCTCCATATAAATAGGTAGAGCTAAATATTTTTTATTTCACGTTTTCACTTATGAATTGAATTAAAAATTATATTTTGACATTAAATAAATGTAATTTACCAATAAAAAGCACGTCAAATTTAAATCTGGGTGTAGAAAATTAACTGCTCCGCATAGCAGCTATCGGGAGCGAATAAAAAAATGCAGATGCTACAGTATGCATTAATGGGTTAAAAAATCAAAAACTGAATTCTATGTTATGTATACATTTTGAGTATTTAATAATCCGAATTTTGTTACCACTTATTTTAAAAGCCACACAAATTTTGAAATTTAAATTAAAATTCTGAAAATTGTTAGCATTTGAAATTAAGAATTTCAGAATTTTTAATTCGTATTAATAGTCGATTTCCTATAACGTTTTACCTCAGACTCCGAGCTTCTAAATGAATGTTTACCACTTCAAAAGGCTTGCTTTTATTTTGTTAATTTTTTATTAACAAATTCCTGTTTTTTATTGAAAAAAAAATGACAAAATTTACAATTCGCCTAATAATTAATATTAAGCAATGAAACTAGGTACTCAGCGGTTTTTTGGTTACTGATTCCGAATATATGGTCCAAATTTCATAATTCAATACAGCATATTCAATATTGTCGCTGGTATCTTTATTTAAGAAATGTTTCATAATTCAAAACATTTACAAAACCATATAGAAAATTATTTTTAGAATCGTTGATTATGGATCTGAAGTTAACAGAATTAAATTCAAAATGGCGGATCCAATATGGGCACTTTTATAGTGAAAAATAGATGTTTAATTATACAATTTTTAAAAATAAATAAAGAATAATTACTATACATATAAGTCTCAAGCAGCGAGTACCAAACTAAGGTGCGCGAGCTAAATCTGCCACGAAGAAACACGAAAAATTAATTCCAACATTCCTTAACTTGAAAATGAAATTTTGAATTTGCATTTTTATAAGATTTTGTTGATCATAATGATTGAATGAATTATAGTAGAAATTTAATAAACTTACAGAATAATTTGAAAAAATATCAGAAAATTAATGGAAAGCAGAATTTTCTGAAATGAACTAACATTTCCTGACCAACAGCGGCTGCTGACTTAAATGTTCATGCTCGAGTGCAAATTATGGAACAGACAAATTTAGATTATTAGCATCTTGTTTTAATACAATTTAAAATTATTCTGGCATTTTTTACTTATAGTGTAATAATGGGGAAATGCCAAATGATTTCTGGCTGTTTTCCCAAAAATGTTTTCTATTATTTTAAAGTATGAAGCAAAGTTTCAGATTCCGTTCCTTTTTCCTACATAAATAATTACAAAATTGTATGGAAAATTTGTGGTTTAATTTGCAGAAAAAAGTAGTAAAAAAATCGAGAGAACTAAAAACCAGCCCACTTTAAAAAATAAAAGAATCATTTTTAGATTTCGACAATATTTATTTTATATTTGTGAAGCAGAATGAAGGACTATCAAAACAAAAATTTTCCAAACATATAGTCCTTAGCAGAATTATTTATGCATGCTCAATTTTTAATGCAACGTAACATAAACAATTTTAAAAATTATACAGATAAACTTTTCGAAAATATTTAATTTGATTTAATTAACCTAATTATTAAAAAAAAATTGATACATACATATATTATTAAATTTCAGTTCTAGGAATAATTACTGTTAATATAGTGCCTTCAGGATTATTTGTGCACACAAATTTGTTCTCATAATAATTTATGCAATATGGAAAAATTAAAAATAAAACGGTAAATCAATTAAATTGAAAAATATTTTTGGTTAACTAAACATTGATTTAGTCACGTATGTTTTGTATGCACTTGGCCAGTTTTTGTTGTGTATTTATAACATCTCGTAAGTGGTTCAAAAAGTTGTTGATGAAATCACCTAGAAACTTATCCCGCTCGGTTGTCTTAGCACCATGTTACAAATTTTTGATCTTGCTAGATTGTGAATATGTTACACTTAAAGTTAAACCGGCGCAACCTTTAAAGCATAACCGTTAATTTCTTGCGCAAGAGAAATTAATTGAGGCAGTATCCACAATAATTGATACTCGGTTTTATGTAATAATAAAAATATCGTCCATATTATCACATTAAGACAAACACTCACTAATTTGGGTATAAAACAATTCTGTAGAGTGCCACGGGCTTATGCTTACGATGACAATCACCTTGTTTTCCTGGCGGTAAATCATATTCCGTTTGCTTACCCGTATATGCCTTACTAGTTAAAAATTTACAATGGTCAATTTTGGATTTTTGAGTCAGGTTACACTCAACCAGTGAGGCCGGGGTAGGAGTTTGATTTAAACTTGCGCAGATCTAAATTAAAGTGGGAAATATTCACGAATATTCTAGGAAGACCAAACATTTGTAGCATAATGCTCAGAAAACCGAGTGGGATGAGTTTGTATGTGATTTTATCAACAAATTTTTGGACAACTTTCGAAATGTTATAAAGACGCAACAAAAACGGGCCATGGGCTTACAAAACATAAGGCTGTTTTTGAAACGAATACTTATTTGTGGAACCTAGCTTATTCAAATAAGTATTCTTGCGAGGTGATTTTAGATTTATTTTCTACCTATTTTTTACCAAAAAAACGAAATTGCTAAGTAGTGATTTTGTGTAGAATAATTTGTCTAAGGTTAGACATTCAAAATGAAAATCTGCTTTTGGCTGAAATATGAAACAAGTCACCTTGAAAGGATACTTATTTGAGTAAGTTTGGTTCCACAAATAAGTATTCACTTCGAATCGCCTAAAACACTACTTAATTAACCAAAAATATTTTTAAATTTAATTGATTTACCGTTTTATTTTGAATTTTTCCATATTGCACAAATAATTATGAGAACAAATTTGGGTGCACAAATAATCCTGTTAGGCACTATATTAACAGAAATTATTTCTAGAACTGAAATTTAATAATATATGTATGTATCAATTTTTTTTTTAATAATTAGGTTAATTAAATCAAATTAAATATTTTCGAAAAGTTTATCTGTATAATTTTTAAAATTGTTTATGTTACGTTGCATTAAAAATTGAGCATGCATAAATAATTTTATTAAGGACTGTAATACTTGCTTAAAAAATATAGCACACTTTTGGCAGCTCATAAACATTCATAGGGACAAACTTATATATTCTCAAATAACGCGTCTCTTAGAAAAAAGATAAAAAATATGGGCTAGTTACAAACAAATCGCGGCCCTCCAACCGTCAATGATCATTTGCTGGATTTATTGAGAATTTCTTTACCTCACTATAAAATCTAAATTGTGATTTTTAAGTTTAATTTGATTTTAAAGAAATTTATCCCGCCGCGTTTTGTTAATTTAATTTTTTTGGCCTTAGTAAAACTAAGTTTGGGCAACAACGTAGTAACTATAAGCAACAAATTGTCATTATTGTCTATCCATAATTTATTTTGCAGACTCTAGTAGTTTATAACTACAGTTGTAACTACACATTTTGATCCATCAAGTCATGTAACCAATATTATTTTGTATAAGTGCTAAAAATACAAGATCGATTGCTAAAATACTGCGCTATATTGCAATGTACTGTGATTGCGCGCTTCGTTTTTATTATTATGTATTTAAGTTTGCGATAATGATATGCTACAAAATTGCTAACGAATTTATTTCTCTTTATAATTTTCCAGATGTAACAATACGTTTTATAAGAGGGTTACCGCAAGTTACCGTACCACTGCCAAGTCGCAATGAAAAATGTCAATTTACATTGAAACCAATATCACATAGCGTTGGCGATTTTTTAGCGATGCTCAAATTTGAGGATCGAGGTATTGATCGAGCAACCATATTAAATTATGATGGTGTACGAATCTCATCGGCATGTTCAATCGGAAATTTAATGGATGAAGATTTTTGGTAAGTTTCGGTGCTTATATGTACTAATTTAAAATACATACATATTAACATTTTATTATTTGCACGTATTTGTGTTGTGTTATAATATAATTTTTTAGTTTTCTGTCAACATTCAGGCGGTTTATATTTAGAACAAAATAACTTTTTTTACGCTTTTGATTTTTTTTAGTACTGTTGTATAGTTATGCTATTTTTATTACAGTTTCATAAAAGCTTAAAACTTAAAAATTTATTATTTGTGTAATAATAAGTTTGGTTGATTTTTTCATTTAGCATTTCTGTTTGTCGACAGCATACATTATTTTTAGTCTGTTCTGGTCGTTTTTCTTCAATTCTATTAACTTGTTTTATCTGCAATTATTTTGTTGATGTAAGTAGAATAATATAAGTATGTATGTAATGTAATATGATTTCTTTTAATCAAAAAACAATTGCGTAGTCACAGCTTGATTTCAAAATTTTACAAATAAGAAATGGATTATCGAAAATCCATCCAAGTATTATTATTTCCACACATACTGTGTGTAATTTTCATTTTGTTTACTACAATTGTTTTGTTGAATGAGAAAGAGTAATTTTATTATTCAATTCACCACCCACTAAATCGTTTTATAATTTTTTTTATTTTTCTATTGTAAGTTGTTTTTATTCCCATCTTCCCGCGTACTCTACGATTTCCCCTTACACTACTACACGAACAATATATAATTGTTACTGGTTTCAAAGTCAAATCAATCAAAAACTTGAACAACAATGGAAAAAAAGCTAGAAAAGAAGTCTAATAAGAAGACAATAACAAATCGCACTTGTTGAATTTGTGATGGAGGATATTGAGTTGGAATCGTCCGCAGCAATAACAACAGAAATTCATGTCATTGTGTATGACTTGACAAGATGTATACATTAAAAAAGGGCATGTTTGTGTTTTATTGCCTAAGCATACACAGCATAAATATGAAAAGGGTATAATACATGAATAATTACATAACGGGGGTAGCACCGATTTAAGTGGTTTATTAAGTTGTTTAGTTTTTTGTTTGCTGTAAGTGAGGACCGTACATATTTTTTTTTTTTTCAAAATTGAGTTGAATATTGGATTAAAACTTTCTATACAAATAAAAACGTCCTACATCTAACGTTCGTAAAAACTGAATGAAAACATTATCTGGTTTTAATATTAGTAATTGCTGTAAGGTTTTAGAATGTTGGACCTAAAAACATAAAACTGAAAATTATTAAATGTTGTGAACTTTTCATGTAATTTGGTGGGAGAAAATTTTTTATTACATACAAAAATCCAGCAGTTATAAATACGAAGACTTACGTTAGAAGCTTGTTACTAAACGAATCTATTTCGAGTTACTTTTAATTTCAGCCTTACTATTTTCCATTTTGCGTATTATGGCCCAGTTACAATGAATCTATTCCGTTCCATACCGTTTTGCGAAAATATTTTCCGTTCACTAGTTGCAACACATCCATTCCGTTTTCGTTAAATCAGGTCTTAGCTGTTAAAATCAAATAAAATGGATCACTACAAAATTTTGGTAATTGTTCGATTTGTATTTATACAAAATATTGTTAGCAATGTAAAAAACAAATACAAATAAGGCACTAAATAAACTAATACGTCCGTCTAATTCCGCTCATTGTAATTTGTAACTAACCTTACCATTTGTCCCACAAATTAGATTTATAGAATATGTCAAAATTTGAATTTGACGGAAAAGCGGGAATCAGCGAAACGGATGCATTGTAGCTGAGCCTGTAGCGCGAACAGCGGAACAAATGTTCCAAGCACTATATTTACCTATTTTGATTTCTGTTTAATTTTATTGTATATATTTTCTACTTATCAATTAAAGCTGTTTCATTCAATTTTTGTATTTCAATTAAAATTATAGTATTTCAATTATTTTAATTTTTCAAAACGAAGGTTTTGGAACTTTCTTTACGACTAGTAAAAGTCTTCAGAATTACAAAACCCTCAGAATTTTTTATGTATTAGATGGCTTCAAAATTTTTACTTTTGAATTGCAAATTACAATTGAATTTACTTGAAATTTCAAAATTTGAAGATTCTTTGGCGCTTAAATAAATTCGGCGTAGGCTGTGTCTTCTACACGGCCGTAGGTGTTTTCCGGGATAATGTTTATAAGCGATGCGAGAAATGGCACGATGTATGGGTTTGTTAAAATAAATTTATTTATTATTAGCATTATGAAATGAGAGTACAGGGGTTGTTGCAAACGATTAAGTACTGTGCTGTGTACGAGAAGAACGATATGATATGAAGCGCAGGGTCTCAGCGGTGATATGCCTGACAAATCTGAGATCCAGACAAGTGCCTCCCAAAGTCGTCGAAGCTAGTGTGTTGGAGACGCAGTCTGGATCCAAAGTGTCCTCGATGAAGCGCACGAATTCGGGTTTAGCGATTACATCGATGTTGAAATCGCCGCAGAGCACAAGAGGTATATCGGAGTCCACACTGACCTATGGCGGTACGTACTGGCTCCGGGAGAATGCCTCATCTACTCCTATCAGATGAGGCATTCTCTCTTTACAGTGCTCTCTAGCATTGTAAATCATTACTTTGTAGATCTAAATTTTATATAGATTGTTTTTTATTTTAATGAGCCAATATATTTATCAATTAAACAATTTTTTATTTGGTTTAGGGCTCTTTTTTATTTCTTTAAACTAATTAAAGCTTTAGCTTTCGAACCCTCTTCGGATTCATTTTCAAAAGCGTAATGAAAAATATAACAAAAAATTCTTTCTTTTATACATAAATCAAAAAATAAAAAATAAAGCAATCACAAATTTTTATTAAAACCGACTTTTCATGGAAACGCACCGCTATGTAATTTTCGAAGAAAAAAAAAAAAACTTTGCTAAGGCGCTTTCATGTAAAAAAGGTTGTACATTTGAATAAAAATAAAATTGCAAGAGGCAAAAAACAATTTAGATGAACAAATCATATGAGTTGCCAATATAAGCATAATCTTCAACGACATTGATTGAATTTGTACTTGATTTAATTTGTAACATTTCCAAAATCGATCTTTTTCTAAAATTTTTTTGTTTTTCGAGAATTTTTATGTTATCTAAAGTGATTTGATGGTTCGTATTTTTCAAATGTCGCGTAAGTGCACTAATGCTTAAATTTTGATCTTTATTTATGTCACTTTTGTGTTGGTAAAATCTTTTCTCTAGAAACTGTTTCGTCTGTCCTGTGTAGGTAGCGTTGCAACTACATTGTACCTGATAAACAACGTTTGATTGCTTCTTTAAAGGAGTGTTATCTTTAATTTTAGAAAACAAGTTGTTGTTTAAGCTTGTGGCTGCACGTCCTATAATTTTAAAGTTATAATTTTTGAAAAGATTTTTGATTTTTTCTTAAAGATTTTTAACGTAGGGAATGGCCAAATAATTAGTGGGTTCATTTATTGATCGAGAAATAAAATTTGTATGGACATTTTTTTGTTTCCAAATTATGTGGTTTACCAATTTTTCCGGATACCGAACTAAAAAATACGTTCAATATCAGCCAAGATGTCTTCCACCGGTTAGAAAATATGTTCGTTTTCGGTGTAATAAACGAAGAAATTTCGATGACTATTAGAAACATTAATTGTATAAAAAGGAATTTAACTACACTCAGTCGATCTCTTCAAGAAATTTTACCAGTCAGCGTATTCGAAGAATTTTTTCAACATGCGGAAAGGACATTCAATTTTCATTTCAATGAAATTAAGGTGAGACAAAAATCAAAATTTGAACAAATCATAAATAATAATTTAGACACTTTAACGAATGGTTTTTTTGGGACTTGTGATAAATGGCTGGTAAACTATTCAAACATCGAACTTCCGCGTCATTCTTTCGATTTTTCTTTTGATAACAAAATTTATAAACAAATTTTCGGCTCACCTATGGGCTCACCAATAAGTCCTATCATAGCAAATTTGGTAATGGAAAATTTGGAAAATTCGGTTCTAAATTCTTTAGATTTTCAACCATTATTTTACTTCAGATACGTGGACGATATAATTACGGCAATACCAATAAATAAAATTGATTCATTTTTGGAAAAATTTAATTGGAAAAACGACAGAATAAAATTTACCTTAGAAAAAGAAGTAGATAACAAAATTTCATTTTTGGACATTCTGCTGATCCATGAACCAAATGGCAAAATTTCGTGTGATTGGTACCATAAAAATACTTGGTCTGGCAGATATTTAAATTTTCATTCTTGGCTTCCATACAATTATAAAATTAATACCATTAAAATTCTGACCCAAAAAATTCTGAAACTTTCCGATACTAAATTTTACAATAAAAATCTAAAAATTCTAAAAGATACATTATTTCGCAATCAGTATCCGGAAAAATTGGTAAACCACATAATTTGGAAACAAAAAAATGTCCATACAAATTTTATTTCTCGATCAATAAATGAACCCACTAATTATTTGGCCATTCCCTACGTTAAAAATCTTTACGAAAAAATCAAAAATCTTTTCAAAAATTATAACTTTAAAATTATAGGACGTGCAGCCACAAGCTTAAACAACAACTTGTTTTCTAAAATTAAAGATAACACTCCTTTAAAGAAGCAATCAAACGTTGTTTATCAGGTACAATGTAGTTGCAACGCTACCTACACAGGACAGACGAAACAGTTTCTAGAGAAAAGATTTTACCAACACAAAAGTGACATAAATAAAGATCAAAATTTAAGCATTAGTGCACTTACGCGACATTTGAAAAATACGAACCATCAAATCACTTTAGATAACATAAAAATTCTCGAGAAACAAAAAAATTTTAGAAAAAGATCGATTTTGGAAATGTTACAAATTAAATCAAGTACAAATTCAATCAATGTCGTTGAAGATTATGCTTATATTGGCAACTCATATGATTTGTTCATCTAAATTGTTTTTTGCCTCTTGCAATTTTATTTTTATTCAAATGTACAACCTTTTTTACATGAAAGCGCCTTAGCAAAGTTTTTTTTTTTCTTCGAAAATTACATAGCGGTGCGTTTCCATGAAAAGTCGGTTTTAATAAAAATTTGTGATTGCTTTATTTTTTATTTTTTGATTTATGTAAAAAAGAAACAATTTTTTGTTATATTTTTCATTACGCTTTTGAAAATGAATCCGAAGAGGGTTCGAAAGCTAAAGCTTTAATTAGTTTAAAGAAATAAAAAAGAGCCCTAAACCAAATAAAAAATTGTTTAATTAATCTAAATTTTAATTAAATTTTATATGAAAATTAATTATTTTAATTTACAATAAATTATCTGCCACAGATTCTTTACGCTCAAATTGACACCAGAATTTTTCTGATCAGATGAGGCGTTCTCTCGCTACAGTGCTTTCAACAATAAGTTATCTGCCACAGTTTCTTTACGTACAAATTGACACTAGAATCACTCCGGTCAGATAAGGGATTCTCATGACTGTTTTGTAGTTTGTAATTTTAATTAAAATTCATGTGGAGATTAATTATTTTAATTTAAAACAAATATCTGCTACAGTACTATTAAGCACAAATTAATACTCGAATTGCTCCGATCTGATGAGGCATTCTCTCGCTATATAGTGCCTCAATCTCTGTAAATCGATATTTTGAGTTTGAATTTTAATTAAAATATATGTGGAGATTAATTAATTTAATTTAAAATAAATTAACCACCACTGATTTTTTACGCAAAAATTGACACCATCTGATTCCCGATCGGATGAGCCATTATCTCGCTACACTGGTTCAAGCATTTAAATTGTCGAAATCAGAGGTTCGCGGTGCGGCTTCCTTTGCCGCCTGATGACGTCATTACGATATTATTATGCGTGACACATAAAACCGAAAGACCAATCTAAGCATTCATATTTTTAAATTAAAGGTAATGCTTATAGTTGATGAATAATTGCCCCTGACCAAGGGCTATATTTCGGGTCAGTTTTCTGAACATGTGGTGTAAAACGTTATCACGTCAAAAAGTGGTTAATTACAAAATCCATAATGTTGGAGAATCGCATTTAAAGTTTTAGTTAAGATTTTCTCAAACACAGCATTAACCCGATTTTACCGAAAGGCACAAAAAATGTTGCTTTCGTAAAATCGGACGAAACCCAGAGGGCCAGAGTTGAGAAATCGTTTATCTAGCTACTTTTCGGCATTCGGATAAATGGAGTGAGCTCATTTATTATGTAATCCTGTTTAAATGTGCACTTCTTAAATTTTGTTTAAATTTAGGAAAATTTGTTGGATATATTGAATGAGATTTATAGATTTTGTTTACAGAAGTTAAATATTTGATTCCAATACAATAAAATAAAAGGCGTGAAAATCAAATTGTATGCTCCATAAATATTCTGTTTTACTTAAAAAAAAATCATTCAACAGATACATACATATGTACATATATCAAACCATTTTCACTTAAAATTAGACGTTTAGTTTTTAGCTTAAACTTTTTTCAATTACCTTTCAACTTAATTTAATTTAGTTAGTAATTTAATTAAGTCAAAATCAAATTACTCATTATCCAGGAGACTAGATTGTAAAAAAAAAAACTTTTCAACTTTTTGCAAATCATTTCACAAAACATATTAAACGTTAGTTAAATAGAATTTGTCGCGTTTTGCAAATAGAATTGGACGAATTCTTTAATTTAAATTGGACGCACATTTTCAATTTAAATTCGATATTTTTGATTTGATTTAGACGTATTTTTGTAAGATTTTTTAGCCGAAAAAAAAGGACCGTTATGTCCGTTGGGAACGTGAAATTTGAATGTCAAATTAAACAAACACCGACAGATTGGCAAAAATAAAGTGTTCTTTCAGCTGGACAAAGCGCATTCTTATAAATCGGCTATTGCATTATCAATTGAATTGTACGACTTCCTTCTGTTTCCGAAGTAAAAAACTTAGCGCAGTTAATGTTTATTTTACAAAGTTTGCAATACAAAATCCATTTTAAGCGGTTTGAAAAAATCGAAAAACCCCGGGACAAGCTAGATATGTATTCCTCAAGTAAGGCTTATCGTTTCAATGTTACTTTAAACTTAGCTAAGTCACGCTAGAAATTATTGTTTTGCATAGAAAATGCAACTTCTGTGTTCGAAGGGAAAAATAATAATTCGTATTTCTAATGCCCAGTTGCTTAGAAACGAGTTAACCATCGGTTTAATAATATTTTCCCTCTTTCTTCTTTTATGAAATTTCGATTTGTTACGTATTGGGGCACATACTCGATAATTTATCAATTCGCAAACTGCAATTCGATAAATATGGCGGATTTACATAAATCCCATACTCGACCGTTTTCGCAATGCAATATACATATTTTTTTACTCGGCACGCAAATGTCATTGCGCTGAATAAAAAATATAACCTCAAAACGTGAATAATTGAAAGTTTTTTGTTCTGTTTTTAATCAAACATATAAAAATAACGTCAATAAATTTAAATAATTTAAATTTAAAATACAGTGAAACCTACCGAAAGCGACCACTTACGGGAATGTAAATTTCTGGTCATTTTACGGAGGTGTTGTATGAAGAAACTTCTCTGAATAGTGACCAAAATTATATTTTTATAGTTTGATCTTTTTATAGAAGTTTTGACAAATGGTAATGGAAAAAATAAATCCAGAGTTGATTGATGCGATGCGTCTTTTTCTCAACTAAATATGACTGAAAAATATTTTTTTTCTTTGAGCAATTGAAGTATTTGAGGACACTTATTTATTGCAAAATGTTTTAAAGTTGCTAAACTGTTGGCGATTTTAGAATATCTTGGCAAAGGTTTTTCATTTTCTAACGGTTCTTCATCACTTTCCTCAGAACTACCTACCACAAGCGGGTCTAAATTTTCGGCTCTCACTTCATTAAAAATTGCATGGAAAATTTCATCTGTATCTGGTGGCTAACATATATCCAGTGATTATAATTGTATCACCAGCACTTACCTCAACTGAGTTTGACTCATCATTAGCAAGTTCGGCATTTATTGAAGAGCCCGCTTTTCGGAAACAATTCTGTATTGTTTCCGGTTTAACTGATGTCCAGAATGACGCTATCCAATATACGCTATCTAGCACATTTATTTTTGACGAGAAGATGGATGTGTTGTTTATTAAAATTTGTGATACAACATAACTGTCATTAAAGATCTATAATACGTCTTAAAATCAGTGTTTAAATTCATTTTTTGTTCCCTTCTTTTATCTTTTTTTTCTCTCTTTGTGAAAGGAAACAAAAACAAGAAATATTTTTGTTTGTTTCTTTCTACGGGAACGAAATCGAAAACAGTAAAATATCTCTCCTTATATAAAACACAAAGGATAGGAGAGGAGAGATATTTTATTTTGTTGGGTTTCGTTCCGGAGGAAAGAAACAAAACAAAATATTTTTTCTCTCCTTTCGCAAAAAGAGAGTAAATAAAGGAACGAAATTTGAATTTAAACATTGCAAAATTTTTGATGGTCCCTTGATCCAACGGTTGTATCTGAGAAGTGGTGTTTGGTGGTAAGAACTTCAAATTAATGTTTGACAGTTTAACATTTGTATGAGCTGGGCAATTATCCCAGATATCTCTTTCATTATATTTGCAAGCAAAATCTTTAAATCGTCTCTTGAAATCTTCGATGGTTTCCTGATACACGTCAATCCCCAGATAATACTTTCTGTAAAATATCATTCCATGCATTAAATTTGCTCAACCATCCATTAGACGCCTTAAAATCTGGGCAAAATAGTTCTTTGGCAAAGTGCAGTGCAATTTCCATACTCATTGTACCCCATATTCGTGCATTTATGCTACGCTGTTTTTTAAACCATATTAAAGTTGCGTTATTGACATCCTCATACGAAGTTTTTTTAACTTTCTCTTTGCTGAAATATTTCCGGTTTCAAATCTTACAAGGTATTGACTTTTTCGCTTTTTTAAAGTGTTAACTGTTGTCTTACTGGCTCCAAAATGATCAGCAATTTACCTTTCACTGTGACTTTCTGAGTAACGTATGAATTTCACTTTGTCTTCTAAATTAAGTTCCTTATAAATCGTTTTGGCAGTCATTGTATTTCTATCGTATAGTAAAACTAAAGAATGAATAGATAAAACAAGAATGAAACGTAACAATATGTAATGTGAGAAAGACACGAAGTTACATTATGAAGGTGGATATGTATATGGGGTAGTATTAGTATCAGTGTAGAGACAAAATATGTAAGTTGGGACAAGCGTATTCAAAGAAAAATATTTCTCTGTTTACATTTTAAAAAAAATATATTTTTGGTCATATTAAAGGAGTTGATTTAATTCGCATAACCCCTAATACACTGGTCGCTGAACATAATAGGCAGGTAGTCAAGGTTAAAGAAAATGTTTAGAACAAATTTGTATTGTTAATGTGTTGGGACTGTAATAAAGTTGCCTATTTAAGGAGGTGGTCAGAATGAAGGGGTGGTCACATTGGGAGGTTTCACTGTATTTAAAATGTTGAAAATGAGTACGAAACCTAAACTGAAATAAAAAATCTTTTTTGAAAATTTTTTATTTTATTAACAAAAACCGAAAAGTCGTTTGAAAAAGTGGTACCAAGAAATTTCAAAAATTTAAATTGAAAAGTTATGATTATAAAATAACTATCCAATTTTTATTAGATAGTTTTGTCTAAATTAATTAAATTTTTCCAATATATAAAATACAATTATTTCTAATACAATAGTTAAATTCGTTTCTCAATATTTCCCAAATGAAAAATGGTCTAAACTTAATGATTGACAATTAACAATAATTTCCCGAAATTTTAACTATTTGCTTGCTTGCTAGCTAAAACAAAAATAACGAGTATATCATTTTTTGCAATTCAGCAAAATTTGCTTGCTTAGTAGCATCGAGTAAGCCATTTGCCGCAATCAAGCAAAAATTGCTTGCTAGAGTATCGTGTATACATATATCCCAATGCAAAATGTTTAACATCAAAAATATACCTAAAAAACGTTTGATCAAAATAAAAAAATTTTGAATTTAAATTGAAAATAGGCGTCCAATTTAATTATAAATTTCGTTCAATTCTATTTGCAAAATGCGACGAATTCTATTTAACTAACGTGTTTTTTGAAATTACATATATAAATATTTCTACCTACTAGGCATAAGGCTATTGCTTTTCCATATTACAAAACTGAAGAAAGACCTCGGTATAGTAGGGCCTTTTAGAGGGCAGTTGGTTTGAAGCCCTTAGAAATTAAAAATATTCCTCGAAATTCTCATTTTAAATGCAATATTATGATAATTAATAGGAGTAATTCATTTCAGGTTAGCGAGAAACTTAGTTCTTAGTTTTTTTGTCTAAATAAGCATTTTTCTGTTTTAAACTCACCCAGTTTGTATGTTAATAAAAAATTAATAATCTAAGTAACAAACTCGTAAGCAGCATACTCAAGAGCAATAACACTCACTTTTTTTAAAGTCCGGAATTTTGAAATTCAATTTTTAGAATTCTTAAATTAAGCAAATAAAAATTAAATTTCATATTAAAGCCGATCATATGTATTACATATTACCGCCGTCTACATAAAACCAAAACATGAAACTAATATGAGTCAAAGTATTTTTGCTCTTCAGCAAACAACTTGACGTGATTTTTATTGAAATGATTGATACAAACAAATCGTCAATAAACATATTTCGATTTTCAATTTTCTTTCGATTTTATTATTTTACTTTGTGGGGTTTATGTATGTTGGTAAATAGTAAACATTGTGCGAAATCATAATATGTACATACATACATAGGCAAATTTACAATGAGTGTTTTGAAAAAATCATACACTTACCACTGAACGACAGATGTTGTGATTTGAATTTTTTTTTCGTAGAAATCCATCTTCATTTACTGATACATATGTATGTATCATGTTTCATTTGTTATTTTATCCGATTTACAAAATTTTTAAAAAACTAAAATATGTATATAGTTATACAAAAACCTTTAGCACCTCGATTACCAAAAACATAAGGTATTGTGTAAAGCTAGTAAACTTTTCCATCCATCACACTTAATTTTCACTGTATTTCGATTTTGTCACTCCTAAAAAATGGAAAAATTATTTAAACTCGTAAAAGTAAGCTTTGCTTTATCGAGTTTTGACATTTACACACTGGGTGTGCTCAAAATGCGAATTTAAGGCCCGATTTTATGAACGACGATAAACAAAAAAATTAATCGATGGATTTTGTTTTATCCTGTTTTATCTTCTGGTTTTGGTGTCTAAATCAGAGGATAAAAAAATTGTTGCTGTTAATTTTGATTCAAATACTTCGAATTATTAAAATAAATTACGCTTAAACCAACCATATAAATTAAAAAAATAAAAATAAAATCATAATTTTCTGTTTTACTGCTGTAAAGCTACTATGAAACGAAGCATAATTTATTATTTATCCTCGTTCATAGAATCGACGAAAAAAATAATCCTCGATTGAAGATTAATCTGTACTCTCAGATTTTTGTTTATTTATCGTCGTTCATAAAATCGGACCTAAATGCATATTTTTCAAAATGCGCATTTTTGGTTTAAATTAAATTACATTAAAATAATTTATATAATTAAAATTGTACAACACCAAATTAATAAATCGATAAAAATCGATAATAGCCGTCTTCCAATGGGGAAAATTTGCTACTTGAAAGTACTTGTGAACAATGGAACGAGAAATTGAGTGACACAAGCAAAACATAGCCATCTGTTTAGTTGTTTTTTTTGTCTTTTGTCTTATAGTAAAGGCGATAATTTAAGCGTATTCGATTGTACTGAAGAGTACAACACTTCATTTCAGTTAATTGAGTTACTGAACTTAGAAGAGACTGTTCGATTGTTATTCTTCACTTCAGATAAATGTCAAAATAAAAATAAAACAATTTATTTCAGTTTGGCTTGTGTTTAGAAAAAATGTTTCAAAATGTAATTTTCTATTAATTTCTAGTAATTTATTATTAAAAATTATTTTTTTAGGTCGCAAATTCCCAACCAAACAACAGTCCCCCATTCAACACATGAGAATAAAAACAAACGAAACGAAAAAATTCAAAAAAGAAAAACAAATAACTCATCTGAAGTAACTACATAAGCAAAATATCACTTCAGTTAATTCAGTTGCTCAATTTTTAACTGAAGTGAAGAGTTGGCAATCGAACAGTCTCTTCACTTCTGTTACTTCAGATACGGCTACTACTTCAGTTAATTCAGTCCAATCGAACACGCTTTAAAATTAGATTGAAATCATGACAAAAGTTGGACATAAAATGAAGTGAAAGCATTGATTTTTATACCGTATTAATATTTAAATCCATTTTTCTTAGAAATGTAACATCAACAACAAAATAATTTGATATTTAACATTACCAAAAAATTAAAAAACTCGAATAAAATAAAAAACTCTCGAAAAATACCGAAAAATGTCTAAAAACCATCTTTTGGAATCGTCACAACTAAAATCCACCTAGCGAAAATAGTAGTTCTGTTTTCTACACCATCGTATGAGAATGAGTAGTTGTGAATAGCTACAAGTACTTGCGAGTAGCACAACACAAGTATGTACTTGCGAGTACTTTACCACCGTGAACGGAAGACAACTATTTAAAATATAAATTGACATCAAAGAGATGTATTAAAAATGCATATATGTAAAAACTACGGCCAGAATTTATAGTCGTTGCTATAACTATAACTACTGTTATAGTAACAGTTTTCGTGTTTATAAACCTCACTCTATAAGATTTGTTTGTAATTGTAACAATGCTTATAGTGATCAAAATCCATCGCTATAAATATTGCTACAGAAATCCAAAACAAGAAAGTAAATTCAAAATTCGTATCGAATTTTAAACATGATTTTGAAATGATTTTCGAAAATCTTTGCTATAACAATAGTAATAGTTACGACTATAAATTCGGGCCTACATCGTGTGTAGTTTTTTAAATGTACCTTCGCTAAATGCACATTTTCCATTTCGGACGAACCCAATGCGTGCGTCCGAAATTCAAATTTAAATCTACATTTTTAAAAATGCGCTGTTTTGGATTAAATTCAATTTCATTAAAATCATTAAATTAGTTAAAATTCGACAAAATCAAATTAATTAACTTTAAATGTGGTTAGTTAAAATATAAATTGATATCAAACAAATCTATTAAAAATGCACATGTAGTTTGTTAAATGTGTCTTTTCTAAATGCGCATTTTACATTTCGGACGCATTCATACATAACCTTATTTTTTAAAGAACCAGGGTGCAGGTCAGAAATTGCCAAGCATATTGAAATTAAAATATTCCCAAACTATGTCCTCTCTATCTGTTTAGTGCGAGTTATTTGGCCCAAGTCTTTATTGCCTTAAGCTTAAACCTTCTTAAAATTTCAAAATAAAGTAGGCGACTAATAATTATGGCCTACAACTTCTTTTAAGCATGAAGATTATGGTGGGGTAACCACTAAGCTCAGCATAGCTGCTAAATTCCATTTGCATATAATGGCTCGCCTATCGGCCCGTATCGGTAAACTACATCTTCCTGAATACCCGCTATCATTATATGCTTTTTGAATAATATACAATTGTCCACGACCGATAAATATTATTGTATTTTATAATCAAATCCTTTAAATAATCCTAAAATAATTTCCGTTGACATTTTGACGTCTAAATTTAATTATAATGAAAATGGCAAGTACTACTGATACCATTATAATTGAAGAAACAAAAGTATAATGAGTATACATATTATAAGATAGTCGTGGACCAAATATTTTTCTAATATTGTTTGAGAAGTATGGCTTTTCAAAAGCGCAATAAGTTGCAAAACATACATATCGTCATGCCTAAATAAGAGCATTACATCAAAGCTCCTAGATATACAAACCATCAGCATCGACCCTTTAAATTAAGAAGCTTAATTTAACCCTTAAATGACACACTTAAGAAAAATCACATAAATGCCACACTGGGGTCTTTTAGACCCCAGCATGAAAATTGCTTATTCTTCCTTGAATTTTTCTATATTTAGCTTTGAAAATTTTTTCCCATATAGTTTAAAGCTTACTAAAGGAGATCAATGTATTACATTAATGAAATTTTAATTTTATGATACCAGGAAAAAAAAAAAGGTTTGTGAAAAAAATAAGAAAATTGCTTGTTTTACATAAAATCCCCGTATTTTTTTAATTTTCAATACTTTTAGCTAGAAATTTAGCGGTGTATTCTTGAGGGGTCCGGGTCAAAATGCCGCGTTTTAAAATGTCGCGTTTTAAAATATCGCGTCTTAAAATTTCGCGTTTCAAAATGCCGCGAGGTACAAAATGTCGCGTGGTACAAAATGTCGCGTCTTAAAATGTCGCGTTTCAAAATGCCGCGAGGTACAAAATTTCGCGTGGTACAAAATGTCGCGTCTTAAAATGTCGCGTTTCAAAATGCCGCGAGGTACAAAATTTCGCGTGGTACAAAAAGACGCGTTTTAAAATGTCGCGTTTCACAATGCCGCGACGTACAAAATGTTCAATTTGGATTAAATTGTGTATCTGATATCAACTTCCGATATATAAGGACTTAACTTTAACATTTTAGTGAAGGAATATTCTAATAAATTTCAACATTTGCGTTCTTTTTCTTAGACCCACTTTATAATTACATAAAATTACATTTATAAATAATTTCCATTCAGTGAAGGAAAATTTTACTATATCACGCGACACTATGTACCACGCGGCATTTTGAAACGCGACATTTTAAAACGCGACATTTTGTACCACGCGACATTTTTTACCTCGCTGCATTTTGAAACGCGACATTTTAAAACGCGACATTTTGTACCACGCGACATTTTGTACCTCGCGGCATTTTGAAACGCGACATTTTAAAACGCGACATTTTGCACCACGCGGCATTTTGAAACGCGGTATTTTAAAACGCGACATTTTAAAACGCGGCATTATGAACGGTTCCCATTCTTGAGATAGGATCTTTTAAGATAAAAATAAGCCCGATACTGAATCTTTAAAAAAAGGTATTTATTTTGCAATGTCAACGTTGAGTTTTTTCTTATCGTCGAAGATGGCTGACGACGGCTCTGGCGAACCGCTTGACGCTCTCCTACATACAAAAGTCGTTGATCCAATGTACCCTCTTCCATATATTTCTGGTCTACTTCCATGGCACTCTCTGGAGCACTGCACATCGAAAAGTTTGAATCATAGTCTTTACTGTCCTCAAACTCGTTATCTTCTCCTCCTGAAGATGCTTCGTCGATGGGTTCTAGCACTTCTCGAACGGTTCGACTCTGCAAATTATACGCCATCTAATAATACGTCAAAATCAAAAGAAATATGATAAACTAAACAAATTTTAACAACGAGCGCAGTCTCACTCACGGCCAAAAACAATACATAAAACGGCAAAAAACAACTATGGAAAATTATTTCGTATACAATACAAATATTTTCATTCAATTCTTATCAAATTCGATCACCTAAAGATTTTAGTCATATCACATTTTTCTTGTCTGGTCAAGGTCTATTAGTCCGTCTTTGTTTTTCAAAATCGGATAAGTATACCTTTCGAATTACTTTGTTTACAGACAGATATCACCAGTGGGGATATACATATAAGGCATCTCTCTCACTCTAGGTCTGCTAGAGTTGAGATGCCTAAAAATTATTCCGATTTTCACACAAATATACGTATATGACACACTGGGGTCCGTTGGACCCCACCGTGATTTTAGGACCTTCTACACAGCTGCTAGCAGTCAACCGGCTTGCGCTGAGTACGTAAACAGGTAGTGCAATATCTCAACTATAGCAAGGGTGGGGACACGAGATGCATTTCCGGAGGAAATATTTAAATATGTACGATTGAAAAAGGTCTGGGGTCCACTGGACCCCATGTGTCATTTAAGGGTTAGGGGGTTACATTTTACGATTTCTCATAAGAACCCATGTAAAATTGAACATTTTTGATTAAAATTTTATGAATGAAAAATACTCGTAAAAGAAAATATTTTTAGATTTATATTTAAATCAATCCTTTGAGTATAACATACTTTAAAACTAATAACTTTAATTTAGTAATTTGATAATTATAATTAAAAATAAAATTGTACAAATTTACTTTTTCTTTGTATGTATGTAAATACAGTATAAAATTAATAAAAACGAAATCAATGACGTAAGATATTATGAAGTTAGCTACACAAGGTTTTTTTCGTTTTCGAAAATTCGAATTTCGAATTTTGAAAATAATTTTAACAGTGCAATAATTTTGTTAAATATTTATAATATTTTTTAGCGTATTTCTTATGAAATACATTCGCATGATCCTTAAACTTGCTAAAACATGATTTTGGATTGTTTTGCTTAAATTTCAATTTAAATATTTCAATTCTTTTTATTACCGCCATCTGAATTCAAACACGGAAACTACACGTCCATTTTGTTTTTTTAAATATATTTAATTAGTCTAGTTTATAAGTAGGTGGCACTAATGACTTATTATTATTAAAAATAAAACTTGAACGAATGGTATGACGTCATGACATAAAAATTTGTTTGTAAATAAAGAGATTTTAGTAAAACATTAATTAAATATCTATAAACAAGATTTTATTAATTGAATTTCAAATTATATAATTATCAATTATTCTTCTTGATAACGTATAAATCAAAATTCATTTTAGTAAGATTTTTCATTTAAGAAAAACGAAATTAAAAAAAAAACATCACTTTTCATATGATTTGTATGAAAAATCCATTTTTTTTTTATTTTTCTATCCCCTTATTTTAAGTTCGAATTTTAATCTGACGGCTTGTATATCTAGGAACGCTTTGATTACATCTACAAATCGCTAACTTTTTGGATAGGCTTTAAAGTTATGTTGTTGAATAGTAATTTACTAATTATCTTAATATTAATTGTTCGGTACAGTTTTGTAAACTAAAGGAACAATAAAAAAACATAAAAAAAAAAAAAAAATAAAAATTAATGATAATTTCGTTTTAATTTTTTCTTAAAATAAAGTCCTTCCTACAAAATGTGGCAACAATTTTATTTAAAAAAAATGAATCCAATTTTATCAACAACAACTTGACACGCCTCTCCAAAAAATTAATGATTTGTAGATGTTATACTCTTATTTGGACACGACGATATATTTTTCACAACTACATATATGCAACTAGTTAGGAAATGAAGAATATTTCACAGCTGCACGCTAATTCTCGAACAAATAAGGTAATGTGTAAATGGGCAAACTTATTTCTCACCAATTTGTGTATGATTGATTTAGAATAAAAATAGAAATTAATTTGAAATTTAACCCTGCGTGTGTACACTATATTTTTTGAGATACGGTGTGTACACTGGGTCTTTTAGGGAACAGTTGGGTTTTCTAAGTTTTCTAAGCTTACAAAAAATCTGGGTTACTTCTTGAAGTGTCTACTATATAGTCCAGAAGCTGCGAAAATCCAAAGTTTAAAACCGTTGGTAATAAAAATTGAAGAATAGTCGGAAAAGCGGATAAAATCGCATTTTGTTACAAAATTCGAAACTACACTAAAAAAATATTTAAAAAAATACCGTTATAGGCTTTTGTAGCTTAGACTATGAGCTTTCAAAAAAATAGAGTGTCTTTGGCATGGGCTACAAAAAGTTGAATTATTTAAGCACCTGAAAGTGGGGAATAGTTTACTGATTTAGGTATGTCATGTCAAACGGAACGGTAATTATTTGGCACAAAATTAGTTTTTATTGTTTCAAATACAAAAACTATAAAATACTAATAATTAGTGACAAAAAAGAAATTTACAGTGCGCAATTGTGGTAAAAGTGCGTTCGATGATTATCCAAACCGGCGGTGGCGTTTCGAACGATGCACAAGAATACGCATTGTTTTTTGTTTTCCTTCCAACTGCAAACAGAATTAGTTTTTGTAAATTAATTTAATGTATAATTTATTATTTTGAACAATTTTATATTTTATTATTTATCGCCATCAAAACGCGAAACTAAAAATATGACCGAAAGGCAACACTATGGACCAACGTGCTGTCGTTTATAAATTTGAGACGAGACTGAATACATTTTATTTTGTTTTAACTTTTGTTGTTTGTGTATTTTTGTTATTTTCGTGTTTTTGATTGGTCCCGGCAGAAAACGTACAATAAAAATATGTACCGGAGGCACACAATTCGCGGCGAGCTCATGTTGGTGCCGGAGGAATATTATGAATGAATATTGTAGTGGTTAATTGGGTGAACCTCCACAAGTCCTTAAAAATAGCCAAAACAGCATCAAATTACATAAAACATTTTTTAGCCATGAAAAAACTGAAAAACTACCAGAAACGCAAACAAACTGCTTTCATTTACCTTCGAAAATACCAACGTCGTGTGTACACTGACCCTTTTAGGGAACGGACATGACTTGCACTGGCTAGCGTTTGCAAGTAAACTGCCAGACCCCGGCGTCATTTCGGCCTTTAGTGCGCACTACTACCCAGATTTTTTAGAGTAGGTAACCGAAGCCCGCCCTCTATTCATGAGAGGGAAATTTGAGTTTCAAATTTCGACTGTTCCTTCAAAGACTCAGTGTACACACGCAGGGTTAATCGACTGAAAGTTTTTTTTAATCAAAAATAGAAAAAATCTTGTATGCTACACATTAGGAAATGTCAATTTGTCTAACTTATGTTATTTTGCACAATCCGCTTCGCTCGTACCATAAATTTCTCCCGTTTCAATTAAAATTTTTCAACACATTTTCCTTATTTTGTGAGGAATTTAATAGCTACACAAATTTTAATATTTGACATTCTTGAAAATGCCTCTCAATTAGACTTGTTCATTTATAAAAATTATAAATATTTCTTTAAAATAATACTTTTAATTTTTAGTGTTCATAAAAAATGGCGTGGAGTTGCTGGTAGAGGAGGATATGATATTTTATCTGGAGTGCAAAAAGTTAAAATGATTGTGCACGTTTGAAAATAATGAAGGCGTTCTGACGGAAGAGTTTTGGAGGTAATGATGTTACTGGTAATGTCATTAATATTGACCGTATAAAGGCCCCAATAGAGCATTCACAATCAAAAACTTTTTACTTTTGATGCAAAAATTTTTGTTCATTATGTCGGAAGTGAAATGTTGCTCAATGTTGCTCATATTTTAATTGCTCTGTTAAAATTCTGCCCTTGTATAAGTATCGACAGAAAAAAAGATGCCATTCTCACTCGTTTCATCTGTTGTTTTGGTATAAGAAAAAGATTTGTCTCTTGTGTCTCTTTAATGATTTTTCAGTGTTGTATCTCATCTGTTTTGGAAACGTCAATGTTGTTGTTGAATGTAAATTACGCGTTAACGTTAACATTCATTTCATTGTTAAGTGATTTTAACCAAAAATATAAACAACGTTTTAAATAATTTTTTATCGGCTTTCTTATTCGATGTAATATGGCTTACAGAGAATGCTTTGATTATTTAGTGTGTAGGGCAAATGCCTAATTTTCTAAATTGTTTTAAATTATTCTCTTAAGTAGAATAACAGTACACCTAATTATTTTTTGTTATACGGTCTTTTCTGCACGGTTTTGAATTTTTAAACGATCACAATTGTAAAGGAAATAAAGAAAGGATAAAAGTAATTAACTAATTTTGCATTGTTTTTAGATGCTACTAATTGAGTAATATTAAATACTTTTATACTTTCTCTAGTATTCGATAAAGTACTAAAGTATTATATTTTGCGGTTACTTCACGCTACTTTTTTGCTACATACAGTACATGGTCAAATTAATATGAACTTTATATTTTTTTAAATATCTTTTAATTTCTTTAAATCTATATTCGTCGGTTTGCGAGAACAGTGACACATCTCAAAATATCATATTTTTGAGGAAATCGATTTGAATTTTTTTTTTTGGTGTAAAATAGTTGAATTCATCAAATTCAACGTCACATCTATTGAAAACTATGGGTAGTTTAGAAGTGACACTATGCCAGATAAAAGGTTGTTACATTTAAAGGATTTTTTTCCTATTATCTCAAAATTGGCCACTTTTGAGATTGTCACTGTTCTCGCAAACCGACGATATGTATATAAAAATGAATTCCTGTTTGTTTGTTTGTTTGTTCGTCTGTTCCGAATGGGCGCCTCAGCCGCTCAACCGATCGCCATGAAATTTTTACCATGTACAAGTTGCATATCCAGAACCAACCTTACGATATTTTGGAAGGGGCTGGACCCCGGGGTCTAGGGGCTGCGGTACAAATTTTTTCGAAAATTTTAATTTTCTTTAAATTTTTCCACGAAAATGAGTTTATGGGGCTGGTTATATGAAATTACTGACATGTTCGAATCCGAGGGGCCCAGCCCCGGATCAAAAATTAATTTTTACATGTATAGATTCAAATATTTGATTATTTCAAAATTACTTCTCAGTCGCTCAACCGATCGCCATGAAATGTTTACCATGCAAATGTTGCATGTTCAGGACCAATCTTACGATATTGTGAACCCGGGGTCTAGGGGCCATGGTACAAATTTTTTCAAAAATTTAAATTTTTTTACGAGAATTAGTTTTGGAAAGGGGTTATATGAAATAAGAGACATGTTCGAATTCGGGGGGTCCGCCCCTGGATCAAAAATTCATTTTTACATGTAAAGATACAATTATTTAATTGTTCTGAAAAAACGCCTTAGCCGCTTTACCGATCGCCATGAAATTTTTACCATGTATATGTTGCATGTTCAGGACCAAGCCCACGATACTTTTAAAGGGGCTGGACCCCGGGGTCAAGGGGCTGTGGTACAAATTGTTTCTCAAATTTCAATTTTTAAAAGATTTTTTGACGGGAATGACTTTAGGAAAGGGGTTATATGAAATTAGTGACATGCTCCAATCCGGAAGTCTGCCCTGGATCAAGAATTCATTTTTACATGTACATATAGATACAATTATTTAAATGTTCCGAAATAGCGCCTTAGCCGCAAATTTATACACCAAAAAGGATATCTAGCGTGCGATTGTTATACACAAATCATACCTCTACTATAATTGATTTAACTATTCAAATTAATTTTATTAATTTAAATTTAAGACAATCTTTCATCACTTTAACTGAAAACAAATCTCTGAACACTTATTTTATCCATACTAATAATCCATTTTTACTGGTTTGACATGTATTGTTTAGTGATATTCTATTTATCATATCCTGTTTTGAAATGTACCATAGTGAGCGAGTTCTAATTTCCACATAACTTCAGAAATAATTAACATTCTATTTTAATCCACTATTGCAACCGGGCGGCTTTTAATGAAAATAGTAGTTATCATACTAAATGCCAATAGTTTATTACTTTATTTAGTTTATTACTTAAATAATTAATGATTGTTTCATAAAATCAATTCTAGGAAAGGTACTAAAAAATATTGTACGTATAAACTGATTTACTTTGAAAAGTGCTAAGTAGCGTTTTATATTTGAAAATAGCATCTTCTACAAGAAACATCCTTGGATTCAAATTATTGTACGTGTAAAATTGCCTTAGTTTGAAAAAACTTCTTTTGTTTTTCGAAATGCCATTTTCAGCCACAGTTCGCGGTAAAACGTATCGAAGTGGACGTAGTTTTAATCGTTTTGAATAAATTAATATTAATTTGTGTTTCGGATGCCGTTGTTCTCGATTAGTTAGCTATATTGCAATAAAATAATTGTTGGTGATTATTTTCCAGGTATTAAATATTATTTCAAGTGAATATACATTCTTATTAGATTTAAGTTTTCAGTTTATAAACGTGTTAATCTATGATTACTTTTTGATTGTAGATAACATTTGATTTTGCTTAAAAAAAATTCCGTAAAGACATTTTCAAACACAGTTCGCGGTGAAACGTATCGAAGGGAACATTAAAATCGTCTTGATAAATAATACTAATTTCTGTTTTGAATGCCCGTCATTTCTGATTAATTAGCTACACGTTTCATTTTTGCTTAAAAATGCCACCGAAAAAAGATTAATTGGGCAGGTAACTGCAAAGCCGAAGAAGATTAGAGCCGCAAGGGTGGCAGGATGTCTTCTTCAAGAGCTGATGAAACAACTGAACAGCGTGAAACACGACTTGAAAATGTATGAAGCAGGATGTCTTCTTCTAGAGCTACTGAAACCATTGAACATCGTGAGGCCCGGCTGGAAGTCGATCGGTTACGATATGGACGATTAATCGAAACTTTTAGAGGTGATTTAAAGTTAGCAGCATTCAATTACGAGAAAGACTATGATTACAATGTTTCAATTGGGCAAATGGAAAACATTTGTTAGTATTGTCATGCTTTAATGTTTCACAATGAATCGCCTGGAATGTGTTGTTCAAATGGAAAAGTGAATTTGCCTCCTCTGGATGATCCACCTGAACCTCTTCTAGCTTACGTCTCCGGAACTACTGAGTTATCCAGACATTTTCTACAAAATATTCGAAAATACAACTCATGCTTTCAAATACAGCGATATAAAGAGAGAATTCTTGCATAACAATCAAGGTATTTGAATTATATACCTCCCGTGCAACGCCGGGTAACTCAGCTAGTTTTTTATAAAATCCAAAAGAGGGCTTTGTTAAGTATTTATATTCCTTTGTTTTGAATGGAAAAACATTTTTCCATTATTATCGTTTTTGCCGATATTCGATATTTTTAATTTTTTGGCATTTCAATTGTGCAATCATTTGTGATACATTGTAATTTATAATTAGTATAAACCACAATATTTAAATTAAAATCATTATTTTTAAGAAGTGTACATACTTAATATGCTTCCTAGCCTAAGTAATAATTGTTTATTTCAATTCCGTTTACATATTTAATTTTGCGTTTATTGAATCATCGTTGTCATGGAACAAAAACAAGACATTTCTGAGAATACAAAACGGTATGTAACACGATAGTTGAAAGAAGCCGCCCTGACACAATGTAAAATTGCCGAATTGGCTGGAATTACGAAGTTCTCAGTGTCAAACATTAAGAGGCAGCAGCAAAACGGTGCATCTCTGGTTAACCAGCGCACACACCATTGTGGTTGAAAACGAATTACGATCAAAAGAGAAGGTAGAATTATTCTGAAAACCGTTCTTAATTATCGTAGAAAATAGGCAAATGCAATAAATAATGTTCTTAATGAAGAAAGTGCCAAAATCTCTGCCAGAACGCTATGGCATCCATTGAAGAATTCGCCATAAAAAATTGTCGCCCAACGACTCAACAAAAATTAAATAGTGCCATGATGGCCAAACGTGTGGCATTGGATAAGCTTTATAAACAGTTTTCGACAGTAGATTGGAAAAATGTGATCAAAAATTTAAGGTTTATCGATTATTTAAATCATTTTTTAATGTTACTGTTTTTAATGTGTTTATTTCTCGGACAAATCTCAGATTCAAATTGCAGCAGAGCGAAATATATTTCTTAAACGTCACTCGAATGAACGATTTCATGAGGCCTGCATTACTCAACGGGTAAAACATCTAACTTCAGTAATGGTTTGGGGTTGAATCACCATAAAAGCCTTAAAACCTCTCCTCTTCGTCGAGGGAACGATGAACGCCGAGAAATATATTTAGCCCCAGGATAGAGTGCTGGTACCAGAACTTCCAGAAATGCTCCGCTGTAATCAAAACTGGATTTTTCAATAATTTGGAACCCCATACGACATCGCAAAATGGATTCTGGACTTTCTAGCAAAATAAAAAATAGCCATTCTGAATTGTGCGAGTAATTCACAAGATTGGGCTGTATTAAAACAGCAATTGTTAAAAAAATCATCACAACCAAGGTCAATGTTGATTGAGGTAATTAAAAATACGTTTCGAATTGCGACGATACATTTGTTACTACCAAATTTTTGTTTTGCGTCGCTTAAATTATTTGTTGCATCGTTACTTAAATGTTTTCTTTCTGGAAATATGTCAAGGTTATTTAATTATGTTGCAATTTTATTTACAAGATGTATTTTTATGGAACGAATTACCGTCGCAAAGTGAGGTATGGGTGTACTTGGTATAATGACTCCTTAATCAAGGACACCAACATAAACTCGATCAACACTATGCCGCGTCGTGTTTCAGTTTTGCTTAAAAACAATGGACGTTGAATGAAATATTAAGCCGGTTGCATTTGTTATTTTTTTTTATTTGTTTATAATATTACAAAGGTTAATAAATCGATTTTAATCTATTAAGTTAAAGAAGCGTGTTTTTTTAAACAAATTTCCGTTGAATACTTCAATTTTAAAAAGTTCATATTAATTTGGCCACGTACTGTACTTTTATTCTAGTTGGTGTAAACGTGGTATTATTTTTTTATTAATTTATTTAAACCTACAGTAAAGTACAATCGGTAATTAAGAAATTATAATACAATGCAAAAATATTAATAATACGGTAATGGTACAAAAAAAATATTAATTATCAATAAATGCAAAAATTTGCGACATTCTCAAGACTGGTTCAGAAAGTGCGTACTGCGTAGTTTGTAGTAACAGAATCATTATGTGAGAAACCGTCTCGTCGCCGCAAACAACGCGTAGGAGCGTAAAAATTGAAACGCGTAAGTATTTCATCACAATCAATTCGTGAGGTCAAAACATCGCGCAGAAAGATAGCTGATGCTATGTCTCTTCGGTGATTTAATCGTTGTAATTTTAATAAATTACAGCGATCTTTATAAGGCAGAAGAACATAGTTATACACTCTAACAGAAGGTAGACCACGAAGAGCATACAGTACAAATTGCTTTTGAACGCTTTCAATTCTATCTGAATGACACTTATAAAATGGTGACCAGATCTGAGAAGCGAATTCAAGAATAGACCGAACAAAGGACACATATGAAGATTTTAGTGTAAGCGGGTCACAAAAGTCTTTATAATTACGCTTAATGAAGCCTAACATAATGTAAGCCTTAGCAATAATAGAATCAATATGTTTTGTAAAGGAAAGATCAGAAGAGAAAATTATACCCAAGTCAGACATGAACTCAACTCTGTCAACCACCATATTATAAAGAAAATACTGCTGAAGAATAGGTGATCGCTTTCTAAAAAAAGAGATAACTTTACATTTGGCCACATTCAACAACAATTTGTTGTTAATCGACCAACTGCAAAATGTGTTCAAATCACTTTGTAACTTTAAACAATCAGAAATTGAAGAAATCGGAACGAATATTTTCCTATCATCTGCGTAAAGAAGGCAATGTGCAAATTCAAAACACTCCACAACATCATTAATAAAATGAGAACAGAAGTGGACCAATGTGACGACCTTGCGATACTCCAGAAGTTACACGAAATAAATGAGAAGCAGAATCATTAATCTTAACGTATTGTGACCGGCCAAACAGATAAGATTCCAACCATTTGATAGGGATGAACTCACAATTTAGTTTCTCTAGCTTATAGATAAGAATTGAATGATCAATTTTATCAAAAGCTTTTGAAAAGTCAGTGTAAACTACATCTACTTGTTGCCGGCCTTCGATTCTGCTGTATAAATAAATGTCCACAGTCCCCTTATTTACATCAAGAAGAGACAAGCAGTCATAAACCTCCGTTTCAGTGAATTTTAATAAATTGTAATCAGTACGATTACAAGCTAATGGAGACGTGTTATGTGATGGAAATGATATCGCGGATGGTTCGTACACAGACTTAAAATATTTGGCGAATAGATTGCAGATATCAGGGAGTTGACTCGCCAATGAATTCTGATAAATCATCGGTGAAGGAAACTCAACTGCTTTCGTTTTCCCATTGAGGAAATTCCAGAATTTTCTTGGATTGGACGTTAAATCAACTTCAATCTGCAAAATATAGTTATTATATAGGAACCAATTTAAAATTCTTTTCAAGCTGCATCGAATCTAGAATAAAACTCAGCACCATGTAGCCTATATAATGAATGAAATTTGTTACGCCGTTTTTCCAGGCGCAGTAGTTTCCTATTGTACCATGGTTCACGAAACCGAGGTTCATTTTTAATTAAAGGGATATACCTTTCAACACCAGTCTTGAGTAGTTCATTGAACAAAGAAACGGCTTCGTTCAAGTTTTTCCCACGCCTAAGGAACTCCCAATCAGAGTTGACAAGAAATTCGTTTAAAGAAATGTAGTAAGCAGAATTATCAAGGGAAAAATTAGTATTGCATTTTTCATGAAAAATATTTATCATTATTGGAGTATGGTAGACACTCCCACATCCATTAAAATCCTCACATGAAGAAATATCCGAATACATAACATCAGATGAAAATACTAAATCCAATAGTATTTCTCGACTGTTGCTTATCTGGTTCAATTGCTTGGTTGCTATACTCGCAAAATAATCGGTGATGGCCAATGCTTTTTGATCGTTAGAAGATGGCGTGAAAACACCATCAACGTCAAACCAAACAATGTCTGGAAGATTGAAATCACCAATGATCATGAGTTGTTCATCAATATGCACGGCAGACATTACTGAATTGAAAAAATCAATAAATTTCATCAGATAAACTTCTAAAGTTGATCCACAGGGCACATATACAGCGACCACGAAGATATAAGAAATATCGGCTTTAATACGTACAGCCATAATATCGTATACCGGATGACACGCTATAACTTCACTAGAAAGTAAATTTTTCACGGCGATCAACACACCTCCTCCTTTAAGGCTGGTATCAAGATCATGCCTGTCTTTTCTATAGACCACGTAATCTGATGGAAAGTATTCTTCTGAATTGAAATTTTTTGTAAGCGTGGTTTCACAAATAACTATAACATCATAATCGTTGTCGAGGACACCCAAAAGAAACAATTTAGATTTCCCTCGAATACTGGATGCATTATGGTAATAAATAGAGGATACTGTAGTTAGTTTTGAACATATGGGCCGAATCATCCTCTTATTTAAAACAACATCCCTTAAACTCTGGGAGTCTCGACTTCTACAGTTGGGTTGCGAAATTTGACGTTTGAGGCAACTGCTTTCCGAAAATTTTGATTCTTAAATGATCTAATATATACGCCAGTTGGCCAGGTTTCCGAACTTAAAGCTTTGCCCTTGAGATCTTCGTTTATTCCCAATTTACCAACATGGTAGAAACTTGTTCCCAAACACTTATTAGCCATAGCTAAAACATCATCCTCGGTTGTTAGAGGATCCAGTCTGGATAGGTGAGGCCAAAATTTATGTGGTACCGTTTTGATAATAATATCTGGCAAGATATTAGAACCTCGTACTGCTTGTTGATTGTTTAACTTCGATTGGGTATTAACTTCGGATATTACCCCATTATTTGCTAGATGATGCCTCTGAAGAATCAATATTTGGGGGCTTAGTTGTTGATTCAGCTTGAGTCGTAGTGCCGCAAAGGTCGTTAACCACTTTCGCTTGGCCCCTTGTTAATCGTTCTTTATGGCGATATGTCGGCTTCATTCTGCTATCAAAAACCACCTTGTCTGCAGTTTCAAGTTTTTTAAGTATTAAGCTAATATTCTCCTTGTTCGTGTCAATCTCCTTCTGCAAAGGCTTCACCATATCCTGATGCGCAATATTAATTTGCTTATGAATTGGATTGTTCCAGTTAGAATTTGGTGAAAATATTTTTAAGAAAATTTTGTTTTTCATCAGGTCCCTACAGTCATTGCAGAACCACATTATGTTGGCGCATTTCAGTGTGGCATTAAATGATGTTCGATCCACTTCTGCACAACTATAATGGTACGCTCTATTGCAAAAGCCAGAGCATCCGATTTTCTCCTTTAAAGTGGATAAATCTGCATCACACTTGCCACAATTCATTATTATTTATTATGAATACAAGAACAAAACAAGGAAAAACACAACACCAACGAAAAGTAACGAAAACACAAAACAAAAATACAACAATAACAATAAATGTACGTATAATGTATATGTATAATATGTATATATCAAAACACCCAATCACTATATATCACACTATCAAATCAATTGACGATTTACCGCGAAATGGTTACCATCTATGATGAACTAACGTTAGTGCTATACAATTAATTTGATGTTTGATTTAGTATGTAAAATAAACATTTAAATGATATACAAATGAATTATAATTTAATTTTAATAAACAAAATTGTACCTACCAGCCATTTCATACTAAAACATTATAATCCACTAAACGTCAAATTTGATTTATACATAGCAGTATAGCACTAAACCTACGCGACATCTATATCAGTAAAATCGTCAATAATACAATTCAAAATTATTTTATTATTGTGGAAAAAATTATTTTTGAAAACAATTTGCACGTCACTTCTATTCGCGATGAAAACTCGAATACTCAGTATTATTTGTTGTATTATTTAAAATGTACCTACCCGAGTAACCACGTGTCACAAAAAAGCGACAAAAATTTCACATAAAATGGTGATTGGTGTAAAAAAAATGTGACAAAAACTTGTCACAATATGGATGAAAAATGGTTGATGGGGTTGACGCCGATTGTCACGCGTAAACGAACATTTTGTAAATCAAATTTGTCGGTTTTTGGTGGAATATTTTTGAAATATTTGTTGAAAATTTAGTCACAAATTCGACAGTTTTTTTATGGTAATAAAGTAAAATATTTCTCGATATTTTCTGAATAATTGGTGGTTTAACTGTGGAACTAATTATGAACTATTTGTTGAAATTATAACCACAAATTCGATTTTTTATAATATCACTTAATTATTAACAATTTTGTGGATATTTGTTGGTTTATTGATGCAATTATGCGTAAGAAAATTTTTTATGACCCTACTTAAAATTTTTTGTAAAAAATACTCCACGGTATGGTTTATTTAAAAAAAAAATATCTACCAAAAATGTAGAAATATCAAAATTCCCCACGTACTTTAACCCGAGAGTCAATACAAAATGTCTCGACTCTAAAGAATGAAAACTTTCCTTGAGTTTTCTATGTGGTAGTTTGGTTTCATACAGATAAGCTCGCACAAACAAAAAGTTCGGTCTACTCATCAGGTACTCAGGTAGCTACGACCAAACACAAACTACAAAAATAAAATTCCAACTTCATACATTAAGCATGAGGCAAGAACGTAATGACTTAGCGAATTATAAATTCACCAAACCAAAAATGATCAAAATCTTTTTTTTTTTTGGGTGGTAAATTCAACGTACATTTTGTCACAAAATACCCGCATAAATATGTTCCAAATTGTCAACATTCTGTGTGACAAAAAGGAACTTACAATTTGTGACAAATTGGTCTAAAATTTTGTGATCACCATTTTTGGTTACTCGGGTATCTTGCTTTGGAACTCCCAAATAATTTTGAAATTGCGTTTTCTTGGGTACTTTTTAAAAATAAGGTTCAGCATTTTAGCAACATAATCAAATTTTATCACAATATAAAATGACAGAAACGATAAAATAAAGAAGATATAAGAACCACACACCCAACTAGAAGGTGTTGATAAGGTCAAAATAATGAAAGCATATGTGTATTATTGTATCAACGTGGTGCAGAATCATTTAGATTATTTATTATAAGTGTTACGGTAATTATCAGAGCTAATATTATGGCGGTGTCAAAAATAAGTGAAATATTCGAAGCAAGTATAGATTACCAAGAAAAGGTTGGAAAATTTAATGATGTTTAATTACTATGAAAGCTGTTATATGAAATAATTAACGTATATAAGCTTGAATTAGCAGTTTAGCACTAAATGAATATTGCGACGAACAGAATAGAATATTTTTCGTCTTTGAAAAATAGAAGTAAAAAGGAATGAAAATATAGAAATGTTTAATTGAAGGACATAAATAATCGGAAACTTTATTATAAAGCTTATTAGACATTTCAACATTAAATAAAATTATGTGCTGCCACGAGCGACGAGAACTAATCGCTCAATCAATAATAATCGTATTAAATTTTTTTAATTTGTAAATAATTTAAGAGGTTTCGTTTTAATTTCCCTTTATATAAAATCTTCAAATATCTTAAGGAACTTGGTATTATTTTATGCGCCATATAGTATTATACTTATGTACTATAATTTTTAAGTCTACCTTTTAACTTGAGAACGTATAAGTAGTAAAGTAATAAAAAGCTAATTAGTAATAATTATATACAAAGCGAGCTGTTTCCCCTTAATAAAATTGCTATTATTAATAAGTTTTATAAAAAAATAATAAGTTTACAGTCTCGCCGACGACAAAGTATAAAATTAAGAACATCTTAGTTTTGATATAGGATCTAATTTATTATACGCTGTGTTGTAGCATAAATTAACTGTTGTATTCCATTGCACGACTAATGTGATTTTTTTAGTTTTATGGAAGATTAAGAACGTATTTGGTAGAGATGGTTGAAAAAAATGATTTACCTTCAAACTTTTTTTCTTAAATCCAGAAATGTAAATACATTTTTTCAGCTACTACAATTTACAATTAACATTTGCATAATTACAGGCGTACATACTTTATATTACATATAAAGTGAATTAATTGGTTTTGCATATAAAATGTTAATTAATTACGTGGTTTTTAATTTTATTCAATTTTTATTACTTTCTAAAAATTTATAAATTTAAACTTAAAGTGACATAAATTATTTTGATTTAGAAACCCATAAAAAACTGGTAAAATTTATTTAATTTCTATATTATTGTAAATTTATGTATACTGTAAAAGCACCAAGTAGGTCTGACATAAATTTTTGGCTTGTCGCACATAATATTGGGGTAACCTATCAAAATTTATTAATCATGCAACAAAATAATGTCATTGTTCTGGGTTAAATAAAATTTTAGAAACTGAGTGAATTGTATACGACCAATATAGAATTTTATGGAGCTATTTGTAGAATATTTTATGGATTACTAATTTTTTTTTTTTTTTTGTAATGGCCGTTTAAAATGTTATATCCGTGGTTTATGACATTTGTTATTGTATTATAATTTATAATTAGGATAAGAGCATACAATTTCATGATAATGTCGAGAATCTTGGCTGTACATTTTCCATTTTCTTTCGACCAATTTCGAAAATCTTGATAAGTGCAGTCGTCTGAGTATATTTGAATTTATTCTTCACAATTTTCTTAAATTATAATGTAATCTTAACGATCTTTTTTGAATTTGGTTGGCCTATTTAGATAATACAATAATTAGATATATGTATGTTGCCAATCGTTAATACAGTTTTGTAATTCTTATCTAAAATAGAAAACGAGTTTACGAGATCTTAATCCATAGAGCATTAGAATTCTTAAAATTACTTTTTAAATAGATGAAGCCAACTGTTCGGTACAAATTGTCACTGAATACTGATATATGTACATACTTTCAAATTTAGGCAAGTTTAGGTTGAATTAATCCCCCCGGGAAGCCCGTGGGCCGCATGTCCCAAGATGGAATAACTATTATGGTGGACATCATTCACATTCCAGAGAGAAAAATTTTATTGCCCTGGATATATAAATAATTACAGCGTTGTTTTTCTAATCGAAGTTCTATTGCTCTATTCATTTGTAGCCAGTGGCGGGTATACTTATTGTTGAAAGATTTTATTTAACTTGCCTTTATTGAATGTTTGTGGCGATTAAATTGTGTCATCTATATTTGGCCCACTTCCCGATAACTTACAGTTCATAAATTTTACGCACGTACCCAGGGTCAGTGGCAATGTAGTATCATAGAATATTTTTTGACATTTGATAATTTTGATAACTCCCAAAACTTGAAAGTACTATAAAAGGTTTAAATGGCAAGTAGAGTATCATTTTAAAGGATTGAAGAAAATTTTTGACATTGGACATTTTGAAACCTGTCAAAAATATGCATGTCAAGTTTGTCCTAAATTTCTCCTAAATAAAAAACATGGCGGTTAGTATTATTGAGTTAGTAAAAAATTGAGAGAAGTTCTTTAAATATATTTTGGAAAAGGGGGAATTTACTGCTCTTTCTAGTATTATATTCTGGAAAAGGGCGGAGACATATTCTGGAAAAAAAAATTGGGAGAAGTTTTTTCAAAATATTTTGGAAAAGGGGGAATTTACTGCTCTTTCTAGTATTAAATTCTGGAAAAGGGCGGAAACATATTCTGGAAAAAAAAATTGGGAGAAGTTTTTTAAAAATATTTTGGAAAAGGGGGAAGTTACTGCTCTTTGTAGTATTATATTCTGGAAAAGAGCGGAGACATATTCTGGAAAAAAAAATTGGGAGAAGTTTTCTAAAAATATTTTGGAAAAGGGGGAATTTACTGCTTTTTCTAGTGTTATATTCTGGAAAAGGGCGGAGACATATTCTGGAAAAAAAAATTGGGAGAAGTTTTTTCAAAATATTTTGGAAAAGGGGGAATTTTCTGCTCTTTCTAGTATTATATTCTGGAAAAGGGCGGAGACATATTCTGGAAAAAAAAATTGGGAGAAGTTTTTTAAAAATATTTTGGAAAAGGGGGAATTTATTGCTCTTTCTAGTGTTATATTCTGGAAAAGGGCGGAGACATATTCTGGAAAAAAAAATTGGGAGAAGTTTTTTCAAAATATTTTGGAAAAGGGGGAATTTTCTGCTCTTTCTAGTATTATATTCTGGAAAAGGGCGGAGACATATTCTGGAAAAAAAAATTGGGAGAAGTTTTGTAAAAATATTTTGGAAAAGGGGGAATTTTCTGCTCTTTCTAGTGTTATATTCTGGAAAAGAGCGGAGACATATTCTGGAAAAAAAAATTGGGAGAAGTTTTTTAAAAAAATTTTGGAAAAGGGGGAATTTACTGCTCTTTGTAGTATTATATTCTGGAAAAGGGCGGAGACATATTCTGGAAAAAAAAATTGGGAGAAGTTTTTTAAAAATATTTTGGAAAAGAGGGAATTTTCTGCTCTTTCTAGTGTTATATTCTGGAAAAGGGCGGAGACATATTCTGGAAAAAAAAATTGGGAGAAGTTTTCTAAAAAAATTTTGGAAAAGGGGGAATTTACTGCTCTTTCTAGTATTATATTCTGGAAAAGGGCGGAGACATATTCTGGAAAAAAAAATTGGGAGAAGTTTTTTAAAAATATTTTGGAAAAGGGGGAAGTTACTGCTCTTTGTAGTATTATATTCTGGAAAAGGGCGGAAACATATTCTGGAAAAAAAATTGGGAGAAGTTTTTTAAAAATATTTTGGAAAAGGGGGAATTTATTGCTCTTTCTAGTGTTATATTCTGGAAAAGGGCGGAGACATATTCTGGAAAAAAAAATTGGGAGAGGTTTTTTAAAAATATTTTGGAAAAGAGGGAATTTTCTGCTCTTTCTAGTATTATATTCTGGAAAAGGGCGGAGACATATTCTGGAAAAAAAATTGGGATAAGTTTTTTAAAAATATTTTGGAAAAGGGGGAATTAATTGCTCTTTCTAGTGTTATATTCTGGAAAAGGGCGGAGACATATTCTGGAAAAAAAAATTGGGAGAAGTTTTTTAAAAATATTTTGGAAAAGGGGGAATTTACTGCTCTTTCTAGTATTATATTCTGGAAAAGGGCGGAGACATATTCTGGAAAAAAAAATTGGGATAAGTTTTTTCAATGTATTTTGGAAAAGGGGGAATTTACTGCTCTTTGTAGTATTATATTCTGGAAAAGGGCGGAAACATATTCTGGAAAAAAAAAATTGGAAGAAGTTTTTTAAAAATATTTTGGAAAAGGGGGAATTTATTGCTCTTTCTAGTGTTATATTCTGGAAAAGGACGGAGACATATTCTGGAAAAAAAAAATTGGGAGAAGTTTTTTCAAAATATTTTGGAAAAGAGGGAATTTTCTGCTCTTTTTAGTATTATATTCTGGAAAAGGGCGGAGACATATTCTGGAAAAAAAAAATTGGGAGAAGTTTTTTAAAAATATTTTGGAGGGGGAATTTACTGCTCTTTCTAGTATTATATTCTGGAAAAGGGCGGAGACATATTCTGGAAAAAAAAATTGGGAGAAGTTTCTTAAAAATATTTTGGAAAAGGGGGAATTTACTGCTCTTTCTAGTATTATATTCTGGAAAAGGGCGGAGACATATTCTGAAAAAAAAAATTGGGAGAAGTTTTTTAAAAATATTTTGGAAAAGGGGGAATTTACTGCTCTTTCTAGTATTATATTCTGGAAAAGGGCGGAGACATATTTTGGAAAAAAAAATTGGGATAAGTTTTTTCAAAATATTTTGGAAAAGGGGGAAATTACTGCTCTTTGTAGTATTATATTCTGGAAAAGGGCGGAAACATATTCTGGAAAAAAAAATTGGGAGAAGTTTTTTCAAAATATTTTGGAAAAGAGGGAATTTTCTGCTCTTTTTAGTATTATATTCTGGAAAAGGGCGGAGACATATTCTGGAAAAAAAATTGGGAGAAGTTTTTTAAAAATATTTTGGAGGGGGAATTTACTGCTCTTTCTAGTATTATATTCTGGAAAAGGGCGGAGACATATTCTGGAAAAAAAAATTGGGAGAAGTTTCTTAAAAATATTTTGGAAAAGGGGGAATTTACTGCTCTTTCTAGTATTATATTCTGGAAAAGGGCGGAGACATATTCTGGAAAAAAAAATTGGGATAAGGTTTTTTCAAAATATTTTGGAAAAGGCGGAAATTACTGCTCTTTGTAGTATTATATTCTGGAAAAGGGCGGAAACATATTCTGGAAAATAAAATTGGGAGAAGTTTTTTAAAAATATTTTGGAAAAGGGGGAATTTATTGCTCTTTGTAGTGTTATATTCTGGAAAAGGGCGGAGACATATTCTGGAAAAAAAATTGGGAGAGGTTTTTTAAAAATATTTTGGAAAAGAGGAAATTTTCTGCTCTTTCTAGTATTATATTCTGGAAAAGGGCGGAGACATATTCTGGAAAAAAAAATTGGGAGAAGTTTCTTAAAAATATTCTGGAAAAGGGGGAATTTACTACTCTTTCTAGTATTATATTCTGGAAAAGGGCGGAGACATATTCTGGAAAAAAAATTGGGAGAAGTTTTTTAAAAATATTTTGGAAAAGGGGGAATTTACTGCTCTTTCTAGTATTATATTCTGGAAAAGGGCGGAGACATATTCTGGAAAAAAAATTGAGAGAAGTTTTTTAAAAATATTTTGGAAAAGGGGGAATTTCCTGCTCTTTCTAGTATTATATTCTGGAAAAGGGCGGAGACATATTCTGGAAAAAAAAATTGGGAGAAGTTTTTTAAAAATATTTTGGAAAAGGGGGAATTTACTGCTCTTTGTAGTATTATATTCTGGAAAAGGGCGGAGATATATTCTGGAAAAAAAAATTGGGAGAAGTTTTTTCAAAATATTTTGGAAAAGGGGGAAGTTACTGCTCTTTCTAGTATTATTTGTTGTTTGAAAGTTTGTCAATGGTTAAATTAGGCCTACATCTTATCACCCAATAAAGGAATCCGATGAGCAATTCCTATAAATGCGTTTAGTATTACGTCAAAGTTTATCAACTTTAAATATTGGGGTAGTCCGTATATACATGTATATTGATCTCTATTTGCGTACCTGAAATCCATGAGAAAATTCTGAAAGTTTGTCAATAGTTAAATTAGGCCTACATCTTATCACTTAATAAAGGAATCCGATGAGCAATTCTTATAAATGCGTTTAGTATTAAGTCAAAGTTCATCAACTTTAAATATTGGGGTAGTCCGTATATTGATCTCTATTTTCGTACCTGAAATCCATGAGAAAATTCTGAAAGTTTGTCAATAGTTAAATTAGGCCCACATCTTATCACCCAATAAAGGAATTCGATGAGCAATTCCTATAAATGCGTTTAGTATTACGTCAAAGTTCATCAACTTTAAATATTGGGGTAGTCCGTATATTGATCTCTATTTTTGTACCTGAAATCCATGAGAAAATTCTGAAAGTTTGTCAATAGTTAAATTAGGCCTACATCTTATCACCTAATGAAGGAATCCCATGAGCAATACCCATAAATTCGTTTAATACATCAAATTACGTCTTTCGAAAATTTTGAAATCAGTACATTATCGTTCGTTCTGTTTTCGTTTATTTTAAAATAATAATACATATATTAAAATATAAATTGTGATCAAAATTTATTTAGTTTAACTAAATTAATGTATAAAATATATTATTTTCATTTAAATTTTCATAATATCATTATATGTATCGTAATTTTCTGAAAACCGCCTAAATGTTTACTTTTCACACATCCTATCAAACAAATTGTTGCTTTTGTAGTTTTAGGAGAAATTTAGGATAAACTTCACATCCCTTCAAAAATTGAAAGTATATTTTTAAAAGATTTCTGTGGCAAGTATTATTAATAGTCATTTTAAAAACTGGACTATTATATTTTAGATATAAAAGCATTGTTAACATTTTTATTAAACAATTTTCAGCGTTACGATTATGATGATGATTTCGCATCAAGTTTCGAGTTTGCATGTTGAACTCCACGCTTTTATTTTTATTACAAAAAATCATTAATTATGAGAAATTTTAAAAGTTTTTTTTCGCATTTTTATTGCACATTAAAATAAAAGTTTGGTTCTAACAAAAAAAAAAAAAAAATGTTGAAATGATTTGATAAATAACTAATCAGAAATCTTGGCTGAAATAATTCTAAATATGGAAAATGTTTAATACTTTTTTTAATGTTTAAACTTTTGAATTATTCTGGTGTATTCCAGATTGATAAATATTTAAGAAGAGGAGAAATTGTTAAGAGTTTGCAATTCAGTTTCGATCTGCGAGCATGTGAAAAATAAATCATTTTTCAGTACATCTCATCAGGCTATAGCGACTGAACTGCTAATTTATTACACTGATTTTTTCCTATATATAGGAATCAACCGTGCACTTGTAGTATTAGCGAATTTTCATTCCCCTTTCTAAACTTTTAACAATTTGTTAGGGGAATGTAAAAATTCGCTAATACAACAAGTGCACGGTTGATTCCTATATATAGGAAAAAATCAGTGTAATAAATTAGCAGTTCAGTCGCTATAGCCTGATGAGATGTACTGAAAAATGATTTATTTTTCACATGCTCGCAGATCGAAACTGAATTGCAAACTCTTAACAATTTCTCCTCTTCTTAAATACTTTTTTTAATATGTACTCAGTTGCACAAAAAATATTTGTCCTTCAGTTAAATGTTTATTTAAACAAAAAAAAGCAATCAAATATTTAATTATCTCGTTACAATGTTCTTGTAAAAAAGAAATATGTATTGTATGTATTAGACAATTATTTTATTGGTATAGGGCTCTTTATTTTTATTTTTATTTATTAGTACTTGAGCTTTCAATCCCACTTCGGGATCATTTTCAAAAGTATAATTTATACTTTTGAAAATGATCCCGAAGTGGGATTGAAAGCTCAAGTACTAATAAATAAAAATAAAAATAAAGAGCCCTATACCAATAAAATAATTGTTTAAATTAAAAGATTTGGCTCAATATAAATAAAAATAATTGTTTGTATTAGGTTGGGAAAAAAGTATTGAGAGATTTTTTGTCACTTTTTGATTAAACTTATCTTTTATTCAAAATGAATTTTATTTAAGTAGCTACATATTGGCCAATATTATCATAATTCCATCGGTGTAGAATTTCTGTGGTTTATCGGCGTAAAACTTGGCCAAGTGTTTTTCACTGTCCTTTTTTGAAGCCAACTTTGAACCATCAAAGGGGTTTGCAGAGACCGAAACAAATTGTAATCGAAGAATGTAAGATCCGGGCTATACATAGGATGCATCAAAACTTCCCAGCCAAGCTCTCTCAATTTTTGCCGAGTCATCAAAGATGTGCGTGGCCTAGCGTTGTCTTGATGGAAGACCAACACTCTTTCTATTGATCAATTCTGGCCGGATTTTTTTTAATCGCTTGCTGCAATCTGGTTAATTTCTGACAGTAGAAATTAGAATCAATCGTTTGACCAGGTTCTAAAGCCTCATAATATACGATTCCCTTCCAATCCACTATATACACACAACATAACCATATGGGGTTTTAACGCTGGCTTTGAACTTTTTTGTAGTGATTCACCTTACTTGACCATGATTTTTTCGAATGACATTCTCGTATTTTACCCATTTTTCATTGCCAGTTATGATTTGCTTTAAAAATCGTTGATCTAGCCTTATGCAAGTGTATCCAGAATCCAGCCTTACGCAAATGTTTTAAAACTGTTTTGTGATCAATTTTTAATTCCTTAGCAATGTCATGGTTGCTTAAGTGTTGGTCTTCTACGGTTTTTTTTTGTAAGATTTCATGGAGTTTGTCAGTGATTGGTCGACCAGAGCGAGGTGCATTTTGACATCGAAATTTCGAGAACACGGAATAAGAAAGCGAAGCGAGCAAACCACCTAAAGGAAAGTGTGGAAGGAAACTTTTGGTGTGGTCAGGATATAATAAACATTGAGCTTTCAATAGGCATATACTTACATATATCATTAATAAAAATAAAAGGGGCTTATGGAACGTCGGATGTAACATTATGAGGTAGCGAAAGGCATTCGTCCAATTTTATAATTTGAATTCGATCACATAAATAGGAAGACAATCTCGTACGAGATTTTATCAAATGCTTTCGTGAAATTAGTAAATACATACTACATCTACTTGCTTACTTCATCAATATAGTTTATCACCAAATGAAACAAATTCTAAGAGAATATTAGCAGTTGATTTCACAGGGAAAAATCCTTGCTATCCTAATAATTTTACGCGTAGTTCGCTATAATTAACAATTCAAAATATATTCCCTCTTTTGTTCACAGGTATATTAAACGAAGATTTCCAGAATATTGGAAAATATCTCATACCCAAAGATCTGTTAAAACCCATGATAAGTGGAATGGCAAGAGAGCAAGCACATGGATATGTAGTTAAACACTGAGTCGACCTCAAATTTCATTTATATCCTAAATTGCACACTCCCTCCGATCAATTGTTGGTGTTAAGGTAGGAGTTAATTTCAGTTTTAATTGCAATTAAAACACCTCCACCAGCTTCTCTCGACCTACAAAATTTCTATCGCACTTATAAACCATATACCCAAGAACTCGAAAAATTCCGTGCCAAAAATTATCAACAGATAAACGAGTTTCAGTTAAAACGTTCACATCAAAATCACATTCAATTTTAGATTTCAGTTTCTTATATTTAGTTTTTAATCCTATTACGTTTTGATAATATAACTTAAATTCAGATAACGTTGACCGACCTGGCTCGAACGATAATGATGAATGCGAATTCTAATACTGTGTTAATGGATGCTTAAATCCCCAGATTTCAGTAAATTAGTCGGCTGATAAACTCTCTCACCAAAATACCAGCTGGTCACAGACTAGGTTGCAGTAATTAATGAGCAAACAAAAGATCCACCTCACACATCCAGCGTTTTACTTAAAAAATTTCAGGAGGCACACAATATGAGAGTGTGACAGAGTTCATGCCTCCGTTTCTATGTACATTAAAATGTTTAAGTCTCTTCATACATACTAATCGGGCAAAGTAAAATTATATAATATCTACAAAGTGCTGAGGAAGAAGAATTATCAATGATTGCGAGTCTTGGACACTTGCAACACAAAACATCCAAACTTGCTGTAACTGAGCGTAACATTATTCGAATGATTCTCGATCGCATCAAAGAGGTTCTGTACGTCCCACGTACAGAATCCGAATGAATGACAAGATCAGAAAGGATCTCTATAAAGTGAAAATCATCGGATTCATAAAATCATGGAGGTTATATATGATGGCTGGAATACGTTCTTCGTTTGCAAAATGAAACCACCGAACAGAACCGGCACCAGCGAAAGTAGGACCTCATGAGAGACCACCTATCCGGTGGATAATTGACGTAACAGTTAATTAAAAAAATCATTAAAAATCATAAATTTGTATTTTTTCTAGCTACTTTACATTTATTTTTTCGCTGACAGATTATTTTAGTGTAGATAGTTATCGAATAACCCAGATATTAAAGTTATCTGATATCTCCGACATTAAAAAAACCCTACCCAATACAACTAATTATTTTAATTTAACCCATTCATACCCAAACTAAGTTTTACTTGCACAATATTAGTTAAATTCACTGGTATTGAAAAACATAATTCTTAAAAAAAATTAAAAGTGACTTGCCAAAGACCCGCAGGGATCGGTATAATAATATCTATCATAAAGTTCATTAATTCAGTAAAACATAATAATATTTTTAGTCACAAATCAGTTTTAAGCCAAATTCAAGTTTATCAAGTGTTGTCCATTTCCAAGCAAGCTTTGGCGTTTAGCCCAATAATGCACTTTCCGCAAATGTAGTAGTGTTTTTTTACATACGTACATGTGTGGCTCTGATTAAGTCCATAAAAAATAAAAACACAAATTTAGAAAATATTAATTAATTTATTAATTTTTAAAAATTTTTGGTTTAATAATTTGATCAGAAAAGTTTATAAAGTATTTTTTCAAGTGTAGGCTCACAAAGAAACAAGATATGTACAGGATTTACCAACAAAAACGTAAGTATTTATTGGGTCAATGATAAAATCCTAAAAATGTTAGTAGTTACAGTATTTGTTGTCTCACTCATCTTGTAGTCTCACCCACCTTCACTAATTAATTAGAATTAAGAGAAATTTTCCTTCACTTAATAGAATTCTAAATTTCCAAAAGCCAATTAGATCTAAATATACAGAAGAGAATAAAATTTAGATCTGTAAGGGCTAACGGAATCAATAACTCTCGTGGCCATGCGGAAGGTTGCTGTACTTGTTGTATCGAGAATTCGAGACGACAATAAATTTCTGAACATTTTAATTTGGTTTGCAAAAAATTGAATTTGAATTTTCAAATAATCATATCTTGAAATAAAATAAAATTGTATTTGATTTGTAATATTTTGATTTAGTTGTATTTAAGCGAAAGTTATCTGAACAAACGTGAATTTATTTTGCAAAAAAATTAAATAATAGGCTTTCTCTCCAAATCTATAACTTGAATAATACTAAATAGCGGAAGTAAAGTTTTTAATGTTACCCAAAAAGTTTGAGTTATTTTGTTATTTAAAATTTGGACTTATTCACAATGGATTCTGAAATTATCATAAAAGTTGTTTAGTGAAAGAGCCACCACAAACAAGTACAACAGTAGTTCCAGAAACTTTCTCACAGATTACATCAACTAATAGTGACTAACAAGGAAACCTGCCAAAGCCCAACTCTTGAAAAAAAAAATAAAGAAAAAATGCCTTAAACTTAAGGCTACTAAAACAACGCTAAAACTGGACGCTCTAAATAAGCGGTAATAATCTTAATATAAAAAGATACTTACATATGTATATGCCTAAATGCAGAGTCTTATTTGGCAAAAGATTTATACGTAAAAATTTGAACATACCACTGCTACCACGCCATCGATCCTGAAGGGAACCCGAAAGGCGAATCTACCATATTTGTAAAGCAAAACGTCAAACACTGCGAAGGAGTAAAAATCGAAAAAGATATTATACAAGCATACACCATTACATTTTTAACCAGACTAACGAAAATTGTGTCACGTTACTTAAGTCGCTCAGATATAACTCGTAATCTGAGGCAATTTTAATGCATCTTGGAGATCAAGACTACCAATCCTTAAGGGTAATGAACAGTTTGCATCTGGACGAGCTTTAACCTACGAGTTCCTGTCTGGAGGTAAACCAACATATTGGCTAGCAAATACTAGTAAGGTTCACCAGGTTTGATTGATGTCTTTGTAATAAAAGAGATATCTGAAAATTACGTTCTACTCGAAAACAGTGAAGGTAATTCGTCTGAGATAAACGAAAAACTTGAAAAGAAAATTTTTGGCAGAGGAATCGAGCACCACAAAGTAAATCACGACTTATAGTAAATAATTCGGGGATGAATAAACTCAAAATACATTAATTTCAAGACATACTTAGACAAACAATTAAGTCTTTTTACTAGTTCAACCAAAGGAGCCATTTTTCTATAAACTGTTATAATCATCCCACAACGTACGGAAATCAAAGGTTACTCATAAGTATTTGAAATTTTCATATCGATCAACTACGATATCATTTATTATAAAATATTTATTCATGCTTACATATTCTATTTTGAGCAACATTAAAATTAAAATGATAACAATGTTAATAAAAATAAATTTTAAATAACTACGTACTTCCCAACAATCACGCCACTCTAAAAATTGTTCTTTAAATAATTTTGCCGATCCTAACCTCTTAATTTGCAATGGAATTGAATTATAGAGGAAAACTCCCGAACTGAAGAAATCAAGCGCGAATTTATATACCGAACATCAAAAAAGTGGAATTCGCTAATGCATTTCAAATTTCCGAAGGAATACGAAATGAATAAATTTAAGGAAGCTATTAATGTTTACTTGCAGGATCGCGCATTGGGTGCAGAAGCTCTGACAGTTACAAGGAGCTAGGACCGTTAATAAGTCCGCTCTGCACCCAATTAAAAAATTTATAATAAAATAAAAAAAATAAAAAAAAAAAATATATGTATAAGGTTTTGTTTAATGTCCTACAACAATTTTTGACAGGAATTAAGCAAAAATTAGAAGAATAACAACCTACTGAATAGCAACTTCCTATAAAAATAAGAAGGCTGCTTACATTTAAGGAGTTTAAATAAAAAAGGCTAAGCTCGAAATTCGTAAATGGTAGATAAACTACATCCTTATAGCATTGACACACTGCGATTTAATAAATCGGATTTAGTGAATTTTTCGAGTTTAGCCGTAGTGTGTCAACTCTAATTTTGGCTAATCGCGTTTTGTTTCATAGAGCACTTGAACCAGTTTAGCTAAATCGGATTTAATAAACCGCAGTCTGGCAACGCTTTTAGAGTAGACAGAAATATGATCGAATTTCCTAATATCAAAAGTAAACCTATACAATCATTGAAACAACTTTGGAGAACATTGATATTTTCCTGAAGCATACCGAATAAAACTACGCCATAACTATTAGAAAATTCTTCTACTTTACACACTACTAAGCATGCCAAACACCCTCTTAGTAACTCTAACCAAATAGTTACCCCAAGTAAGAGTTTTATTAAAAACTAAGCCTAAATCCCTAGCAGTATTTGAATATTTAATTAGCGAACCCTCACCCTGAAAAAAATACCAGGAAACGACGAGGAGTCTAAAGATTTTTTATAAATTATTATCGAATGAGATTTATTCGCATTTAAAACGATGCCATTCGAGACCGACCAACAAACGATATTATTTAACTTCATTTAGCAGAGAAATATTCCTAGCGATAGAATCGTGATCTAAATGACTATTTCTATAAATTTGATCGTCATCAGAGAAAATGTGAAATGAACAATGGTGGACATAGGAAATATTGAAATAGAGGGCTCAGCCCGGAAATCAAGAAAATCAGACAAATAATTGTCGAAACAACTGCCTGAGAAAGATAGTTGAAAATCAAATTGGCATATGTAACAAGTATTTTGAATCGAAAGGGAAAACTCCCCGAAAGGGATTTAACTTTCCAAATAGCAGATTGTAAACCCTCGAAAAAAATATCTGAAAACGAAATCGAATTAGAAGGCGCGTTGGAAAACAAATCGACGGGACTACCACCTGAGTTCAAACTACAGCAAAAATTATTATTGATATCATTGTCTTTGAATATCCCACTAGTACTACCCTTGTATCTACTGAGGCCGAAATTACGAACGTTATGCCAGACAACAGTTTAGCAATCCGAATTAACCCTGCAACTCTATTGCGACTTGCGAGGATTAGGATACATTTTTCATAAAAGTTATTTATTAACTCTAATACTAATGGCATTCAAAATTTCCTAAAACAATCAAGGCGGAAATTACGCTTTAAGTGTAACCTTTCCGAGTTGAAAAGTTCTATATTTGGCTAGTTGCAGAACTAAGGCAAAAATTATCCTCCCAATGAACCGAGTTACAAACTAAGTAAGGACGGGAATTATATGTAGTAGAAAAATCTCTAAAGCTAAAAAACTACTAGGTTTAGGTGGAGAGTAACAACTCATAGAAAACACTAATAGATCGAGACGGGATCCTATACAGAGAGACACTGAGCATACAACCTCTTACTAGTTTTTGGAGGGTTATAGATGGTACCGAATAAGATTTTACGATTTATGAAAATATTGCCAAACAAAAAGTTTAAATCCGAGGTAAACAATTCCGAAATGGAAGAAGTTATGGTAACTAATCTAGCCTTAATATGATCACCTACAAACATACGTAAACCACCATAATTAAGGAGAGGTACCGCTCTATCTTTCCTAAATAAATGTTAAGCCTTTGATAGCCGAAGCTGAACTATGGGATATTTGGGTTTAAAAAGCTCTCAGAGAACCAAAGTATATCGACTGAAACACCATTATAAATGTAACGAATCAATCGTCAATATTTGAGACCAGACTATAATTTGTAACTAGCAACTAGCTACATTTAATATCGACCTATCGACCAACATAAATTTTAGAACTGTATTCCATTATTTTTACTTTTCCCATTATGTATAACGAAAGTTATATTGGGTAAGTGTTGTAATCGGGAAAAAAATGTTGTTCTAAATTTTCACATTTCTCGACGAATTAGGTTACCAGGACCCCGAAACATTGATTAGAAAAATGTCGTGTCCGTCCTTCCAGTCACACATTTTTATTATTTTTGTTTTGCCTCCCATTTTCACAAGTATTGATAGTTTTGGCATGGAGAATCATAATAGATTTCTAATTTTACCAAAAACACAAAAAAAAAATAAAAATTTTCCATTCCTATGTTATCAGTGGATTGCCTACACGTAATATATTCGCAACGCATTTTAAAATCATTGCCATATAAAATACACCAATACAACGATAACATTGGAAATATCAGAAGTTTTGTTTTTCCTTTATGCTGAGTTTATGACATAGGAACATAGGAAGATTGACACGACCAACCAAATTATTTAAAATATCACAAGCCCGCCTATTAGTTACATGATCTAGTTGAAAAATTTCTTACTTTTGATCAAAGTAGGCCAGTAGGCGGGGCTGGTGACATTTTAAATAATTTGGTTGGTCGTGTCAATCTTCCTATCTCGCTATCTTCCTATGTCATAAACGCACCATAAGTATAATGAAATGAGAAATCTAGTATGAATGTCTATAGTTTTGGTCGAAATTTTGTACAAAGATAGATTTTAGTAATAAACAGTTTGTGTTAGCTTTAAGCTTCATTCAAGTGTAAAATAGAGGGGGTTGCAGTGAAAGAGAAAACTGCCAAATAGATTTTCTCAAAAATGGGACCGACGATTTCTTTGTTATATGGATGATAAATTTGGCAATTCATCATTTACCTTTCCACAAAATTTGAAGTCGATTGAAGCATTTTTTTTTCGCTGGCGCTACATCCCGTACAGGGACTTGGCCGCTTCATAGTGAAGTTTCGTAATCATTTTTACAACGGGATATGAGTGATTAGTTCATTGATCCTTACTTTAACCAGCCGTGATTTTTTCATCACCCGCCGGGAATCAAACCCGGGACCTCCGGAGCTTGAAGCCAGCATGCTAACAACTGTGCCACCGGGGCGGCTTGAAGCATTACGTGGGGGTAAAAAAATGAGTAATATAAATTTGTTGATCTGTTTACCGAGATAATGTTGAATTTTTTGAAGAAATATTTTTTTACAGGTATACACCTTCCAAATTCCCACAATTGATACCTAGGTGTCTTTAAGACACAATGAATAGATTACCAATAAGATTCTTTCGGCTTTTTATAGACACAATATATTAATAATAATGGCATTCACAACATTTTCGACTTGTCAATCAGAAAAATGAAGAGGCCAGTCATTTATAATATATCTACCAAAAAAAGTAGAAATATCAAAATCCCCCCCCCGTACTTTAACCCCAGAGTTAATACAAAATGTATTTTGACTCTAAAAAAGAAAACCTTTCCTTGCGAAACCAAACTACCCACGAAAACGCAAGGAAAGGTTTTCTTTTTTAGAGTCAAAATACATTTTGTATTAACTCTGGGGTTAAAGTACGGGGGGGATTTTGATATTTCTACTTTTTTTGGTAGATATATTATAAATGACTGGACTCTTCATTTTTCTGATTGATAAGTCGAAAATGTTGTGAATGCCATTATTATTAATATATTGTGTCTATAAAAAGCCGAAAGAATCTTATTAATTTAATACAGAATAGATTACCGTGTAATATAGCATTTAAATTTCTGAATTTACCTAAAATACTTTGCTGGGCAAATAATAATGCGTGGGAATTTTTTCCTAGACCTTTCCTAAAAAGCAAAAACAAATAGTTAGGAAACGATTAGTAAATAATTCACGACCCTATTTTAATGTGAATATGTAATAGTGTACGTATGTTGAAAAAAAGATATTAAACATCACATTAATAAGATATCATTCAATTTTGAATGTAAAAGATCACAGGTTTAAAATTGAACGGCTAACTTTCAATATTAAAATTTACTAAACCATCTTCAATACCTTGCCCAGAAATAAAACTAAGCACAAAATGTAGACCATGGTCCATTCTTGACGTATGCAAATATTGGAAAGGTTCTCTTGGAGCTAAGGGGGTTAGATTTGATGATAATTACCCCAAGTTTAAATTGAACGGCTAACCTTCAACATTTGAATTTACTAAACCATCAAATCATTTACTAAACTATCAAAGATGGTTTAGTAAATTCAAATGTTGAAGGTTAGCCGTTCAATTTAAACTTGAAGTGATTTTCATCATATCTAACCCCCTTAGCTCCAAGAGAAACTTTTCAATATTTACATAAGCCAAGATCATGGTCTACATTTTGTGCTTAGTTTTATTTCCGGACAAGGTATTGAAGATGGTTTAGTAAATTCAAATGTTGAAAGTTAGCCGTTCAATGTAAACTTGGGGTGATTTTCATCATATCTAACCCCCCCAGCTCCAAGAGAATCTTTCCAATATTTGCATACTTCAAGAATGGACCATGGTCTACATTTTGTGCTTAGTTTTATTTCCGGACAACGTATCGAAGATGGTTTAGTAAATTCAAATTTTGAAGGTTAGTCGTTCAATTTAAACTTGGGGTGATTTTCATCATATCTAACCCCCTTAGCTCCAAGAGAATCTTTTCAATATTTGCATAAGTCAAGAATGGATCATGGTCTACATTTTGTGCTTAGTTTTATTTCCAGTCAAGATTTTGCACTTATTGTATAATATTAATATTTTAACAATAAATTATTATCTCTGATTTATTTTCAATTTTCCATTTGAGTGTTTCAATAAAAAATTATTGATTACAATTAATTGCTTGGTTTACTAATACACTAAAATGTTTTTAAAATTTAGGAATGTTTTAGGAAATAATTCACTATCGTCAAATAATATCGTCAACATTTAAAAATAATTATATCTAGTTTAAATATAGCAAGACATTCCCGTTTCTATGACATTAACAATGCTGACATTGACATTTCTGGGACGTTTTATTGACATTTTATGACATTTTAATGATTGAAGTTTCAACGTTTATCGATACATTATTTCGTCCCTCTAGTAATGAAACAGCGTATAAGAAAAATAGTACAATAGTTTTAAAATAATTCGCATTTAAATGTTTTTTGAAACAACTTTTTAAAATAAAATCGTTTATTTCATAGAAAATTAAATTTTCTATAAAATAATAGTATATTATTCAACGAGCATATAATGATAGCTGTTATTCACGAAGATGAAGTTTGCCGACACGAGCCGATAGGCGAGTGTCGTAAATCATCTGAGTGAATAACAGCCATTATATGCGAGTAGAATACGATACTTTATCCACGACTGACAAATATTATTATGTTTTATAATCAAATCCTTTAAATACTCTTCAAATAATTTTCGACGACATTTTGACGTCACAGTTTAATAATAATGAAAATGGCAAGAGACTACTAGATAAAATTTCAAAAATCAAATAATTTACTTGGAAATATTGAATAATGAAAGCAGAGACTACTAGATAAACTAGCAGTGAATAATGGATATCATTATATATGTGGTGGAACAAACGTATAATGAACATATTATACGTTAGTCGTGGACAAAAGATTTTATTTCAAAAAGTTTTTTCAATAAACATTTAAATGCGAATTATTTTAAAACTATTGTACTATTTTTCTTATACGCCGTTTCATTATTAGACGAACGATTTATGAGTAATAAATTCTCTTGGTGCAAAATACTATGTGTATACTGGTCTACCATTAGGGTGAAGCAGGTTTAGGAGAAAGAAGCTGGGAGCTATGTGACAAGGAGGTGTGATTCGATAACAAAAGATAACGTTAATTCTGATTTTGTATTGTTTGTGTTTTATTATTTTGTATTTTTGAATGATCCACACTTCCACAGCGATGCGTCCAGCTGAAGTACTGAGTAAAGAATTATATCGGCCAATTCTCACGTTTTTTTTTTTTTTTTTTTTTTTTTTTTCGCTGGCGCTACATCCCATAGAGGGATTTGGCCGCTTCATTTTGAAGTTTCGTAATCATTTTTGTTAACGGATAATGAGTGATTAATTCATTGATCCTACCCTTAACCAGCCGTGATTTTTTCATCACCCGCCGGGAATCGAACCCGGGACCTCCGGAGCGTAAAGAAAGTATGCTAACCACTGTGCCACCGGGGCGGTGGCATTCTCACGTTGCTCACATAATATTGTGATCTGAACAAAAGGCACAAATTTTTAGAAAAGAAATTTTGAACATTGTGGATGACCAACGGAATAATTTAAGTTCTTAAGGATTTTTAACAGTATACACTTACTAGAGTATAACTGAGTCTGTGATTTAGTAGACCATTTATATTGTCGTAACCAACTGTGATATTGGGGAAGGGGCTTCAAATTTAAGATAAACCATGACATATTATAAGGACCATGCCCAAAATAACGGAAAATGTTTGTAAAATATGAATGGTTGGTTGGGTGAGCTAAAACGGACGCTTTCTGGGAAAAGTGTCATTCGAGGAGTCGGATAGATCCAATTTTTCTTATTTTTTTCAAAACGAACAAACGGTTTTTTGATTATGCTCGTTCCAAGATACTTCAACTAGGTCTGATGGAAGCGATTTAAATTTCTATCGCTTTCTTTTGCTTTAAAAAATTACATAATCTGGTGACAAAATGCGATTTTATTTATTTATCTGCTAAAATGACTGGCACATTCCTGCAAGAAATCCGTTTTATTGTTTTTCGGTAGAGAATGAACAGAAAAAATTGTCAATTCTAGTTTTGAGATTATTCTTTTTTGTGAAAGGGCCAGTTATCTCCCAGACAATTAGATTATATGTTGTTTTCGTCGTTTTTGCGTAATAACTAGAGAAAGTTATTTAAAAATCTAAAAAATTTAATTGACTACATAACTTGCAATGGCATTCAAAATGGTGAATAAATTAGGAGTATGTTTACTGAATATGCTTTTAATTATCTATATACATATAGTACACTAGCTGAGGTACATGGCGTTGCCCGTGGTAAATAAAATATTTTTATTTTAGCAAAGATAGCACCAAAATCTCATTTTTTTTAATTAGCTTATAGTATATCATTTTTCCAGTGTACTCTTCAAAAGGTGCTAAAACATATTTTAACTGTCCTATATCAAGGAAACCGCTCCTTCGGATACGAATATACGATTAATGTCATTTAACCATTTATCTAACCTCAGTTCTGTATTTTTTTTTTAAATTGATATTTTAGAAAAATTATTGGGGCACCACTACGCAAAGTTTAAATCTGGTGTGATGAATGGCATGGAAACGTGTAAAGAGCATACACTCATACATACAGATTTTCATTTTTGTTAGTATAGGCAGACAAATAATTGATATATCTCTCGCCTATTGCAATAATGTAGATACTATTTGCAAAATTTACTTCACATGATTTGATATAAAGACTCACAGTTTGCGTGCCCTAGTATTAACGCGGTTAAAAAACTTAATTCAATCAATTCCATTGGTGTAAACTTTGAAGATGGAAAAAATCAAAGTTTCAAATTAACAGTTTAAAAATTTGAATTTTGATTAATTTTCGGAATTGATATATACAGTTGTACACTGCGCCAATTAAAAAACGGAACAGAAATTTTCTTCGAAAAAATACGCAGATTTGAACGCTTGTATCTTGGTGAAATAACACCTTTCAAATAAAAATTTTTGTTTCTAGTTGAAGGAAATTTTGTTTTCTTTTCGATACTCGAAACTGTTTTATTTTATTTTGTTTGTTTACGACTTTTTAGAGTAAAACAAAAGGTGTCTAAAAAAAAAAATTGCTGCTGTTTGAAACTGTAAACGAACTTGCTCGAAATTTCATTCAAAAATTCAAATCGGCCATTTTATAGAGAATTTAGAAACCTTGCAAAAAGATACTATGTAGGAAAATTTCTGTGCGGCCACTCCTTGTCTAGTTATTTAAGTTTTAGTGTGTTAAAGTTTTAATGTTAAAGCGACTTAACATTTTATCGTAGAGTGCCAAGTTTACAAGAAAAAAAAATTTACTTCTACGCTTTTTGATGTGTTTTCTCTAAAACTTCAATAAGTCGACAAGTAGTGCCGCACAGAAATTTTCCTAGTATATTTTTGCAAAGTTTCTAAATTCTCTATAAAATGGCCGATTTGGATTTTTGAATGAAATTTCGAGCAAGTTCGTTTACAGTTTCAAACAGCAGCAATTTTTTTTTTTAGACACCTTTTGTTTTACTCTAAAAGTCGTAAAAAAACAAAATAAAATAAAACAGTTTCGAGTATCGAAAAGAAAACAAAATTTCCTTCAACTAGAAACAAAAATGTTTATTTGAAAGGTGTTATTTCACCAAGATACAAGCGTTCAAATCTGCGTATTTTTTCGAAGAAAATTTCTGTTCCGTTTTTTAATTGGCGCAGTGTATTTCGGTTTAAGAACAAAAGGCCAAACAAAATATTTTAATTCTCGAACTACTAATCTGCAACTCATCGTGCATTGACATCCGATACCCATAAGATCAAAGAACTTTTTCGTATAAGTAATGAAAAAAAATTCAGCAGATTAAAAGCAGGATTAAAATTCAATTGGTGTACTTTAACAGGTGTTTTTATTTTAAATATAATTAAAAAAAATGGAGGTGTGGCCAACACACGACTTTCTTTTACGAACAGCGAATTTTAAGAAACTGTTATAATGCAAATTTCTTGCAAACTTTATTAAGATTGTTTTTATTTTTTCATGTTTTCTGTAAATTGTATATTTTTGAAATATTTGTAAAATAGATTTTCTGTTTTACGGAATCTGGGACCTGGAACCCGAAATATTATGTAAGAGATTAATGAAGATATATCTGTTTTGAGGTCCCTTTTCTTTGAGTCCGAAAAAGTGGGTTTCAAAATGATGTCTGTCTGTCAGTCTGTCCGTTTGTCTGCTCGTCTGTTTGTCTGTGTCTTCTCTATAGCCCAGATGGCTTAACCCAGCGTTCTTCAAACTTTATAATTCTGTGAAACCGTTTTTCTATCCAAAAACAAACAAATTTGTGACGGAACTCTCCTATGTTAAAAATGTATTCAATATATAAATTTACATTTATTCAGTCAAAAAAAACATAAATAATTGTTCAGTATTCCATATAATGTACATCTCGTGGAACTCTATGGTTCCACGGAACCCTAGTTTGAAGAACGCTGGCTTAACCAATCTAACAAAAACTTTAGATTTAAGCTTTACTTATGTAAAAGAAAGTAATAAAAAATAATAAATTTGTAAGAAGTTTGCGTAATTGGTGTCTCAAAATTCCCTGTTCGTAGAAGAAATGTGTTGGCCACACATCAATTTTATTTTTTTTATAAAATGTTTTAATTTTTTTTTTTAATTTTTTTTTTTTTTTAATTTTTTTTTTTTTTAATTTTTAATTTTTTTTTTTTTATTTTTTTTTACTTTTAGTTTTTGGAAACATTTTGTTTTAGTAGTTTTTTGTAAACCTTATACTTTTTCAGATATTTGCAAAACAAATTTTCTGCCCCACGGGAGTGGCTACTTCCGGTTGACCGATTTGGAGCAAAATTCACTGGGACCTCCCAATTTATCAAAAAAGCTTAAATCTGAAGTTTTAGCTGGATTGGTTAAGCCATCTGGGCTGTAGAGAGGACACAGACTGACAGACGGACAGACGGACAGACGGACAGACAGACTGACAGACAGACATCATTTCGAAACTCACTTATTCGGACTCAGGGGACCTCAAAACAGATAAATCTTCAATAATCTCAAGGTCGAAAATTTTCATGATTACTATACTTTATTTTACTTACGTAAAAGAAAGTAATACAGCAAGGCGCATTTGAATACCATTTCTCAAGTGCATTGAATAAAATCAAAACAAAAATAATTTGTTGGGTTCACCGCAATGCACCGGAGGTAAAACACACAAATTTTTTGAAGTTTCTACTCTCGGAATGAAGGTGCGTTCTCTGTATCAAATGAGAAGGATTGAGTTATAATTTATATAATAGACCAGGGTACGTATTTCAGTCCAAAAAATGTGCGATGTGCGAGTGCGAACCGGAAAGAAATAGTATTCGTAAAATGTATGCGTATGCGAGCAAAAAGCATGGGCGACTTGTGATATTTGAGAAAGTAAGCACCAACAATTTGAACCGATTTCACGCGACTCAATTATTTTTGATAGTTGGATCACAAAAAAATGCACTAACACAAGTAAAATATTTGACAAAACACAATCGCAAGAAGCATATTATACACCATGTATGTATAAGAAACGCACATCGCACATTTTTTGGACTGAAATACGTACCCAGAGTTGTATGTGCGTGACGCTCAAAGGTTACTATGATTTTTTGATTTTTAAATTTTTGTTTACTTTTTTGACTTATTTTTCTTCATTTCGATTTGATGAACTTCCGTAGTCACTAAAATGTGGCCTACTTCCTTACGTTTAACGACAGATTACTTGCAAAACATATCAGTTTAAATCATGTAAGTTTCGTGTTTTATTTCCTGAAAGTCTTGATTTTTAAAATTATATTCGTTGTTAGTGAAAAATCTAATTCATAGTATGGAAGAAAATCCAAACGATCGTGCACGACGTAAACACAGAGAGCGTCCTGGTCGAGGTCCATTTGTTTTCAAGATTCATGGGCCATCTTACCATCTGATAAGTCATCTGCATCCACCAGCTAACAAAACGAGAAAATATGCACAACTACACTTGATTGAAAGCACACAAGCTCTAAGTATTCGGAATCAGCAGCAGGCAAATCAAAACTGCCCTTCAAGAATTCTTGATAAGATAGATCGTTTTTTTCGTGAAAACAATCGAATGGCCCAGACATTCCATATGATTCGCGAAGTGGAAAATCGAGAGAATATTGCAGCAGCTGCAGCAAATCAGCCTCCTCCACAAGTTAGTTTAGTATTTCGACGCGATCGACGGTCAATGCAATGATTTTTGTCAATGAAGATGGTGAACCGCCCTTTGAACGAGTCATTAGAATCTATCCAAAAAATCCAGAAAATTCGCAGCACCAATATGTGCAGTTAAATATATTGTCATCAAATCTCGACCCAATGACGTATTCAATTTTGTATCCATTTGGAGAGCCAGGATGGCAGCCGAAATGACAGTGTGATTCATATCCAGGAGTTCAAGGCAATAGAGTACGAAATAACATCTCAATGCTGCAATTCAAAGTAGCACAAACCGCCGTACGTGATGAATTTAACTCTGTGATTCACGCTGGAAAGCTAACACAACAGTGGTTAGTTGATTCGTATCTTCAAATTGAGGCCAACAATTTGAATTACATTCGCTTCAATCAAAAAAATTTACGAACAGAATTATATAAAGGTTTAATGGATCATATGGAAAATGTCGCTGCAAATCAGAATGTTCCCGCTGGAATACCCGTCATCCTACCATCATCATTCAGTGGATCTCCGCGCAATATGAGAGAGCAATGCTGCGATGCAATGTCAATTTTCGCTAAATTTGGAGCTCCTGACTTATTTATAACCTTTACGTCAAATCCAACTTGGACAGAAATTACAGAAAATTTGGCTCCAGGAGAAACATCATCTGATAGACCAGACTTAGTAGCCAGAGTTTTTAAAATAAAACTTGATTCCCTTATCAATGACACTGTAACTTGCACTGTAACAAGGAACTTTTGGAAAATGTTTGGCATATGTGTACACAATAGAATTCCAAAAGCGAGGTCTTCCCCATGCTCATATAATGGTTACACTGCAACAAGATCACAAATTTACCACAGCTGAAAAAATTGATAATTTAGTTTCTGCAGAAATCCCAAGTTCTGAAACAAATCCACAACTGCGTGAAATTGTTATAAAAAATATGATGCACGGACGGACCGTATGGCGTCAATAATCTCTACGCACCATGTATGGAAAATCGCGAGTGTAAGAAGAAATTTCCAAAAAGTTTCAACGAGACAACAAAAACAAATGTTAATGGATATCCAGTGTACAAAAGACGAGAAGGAGAGAACGCAAAAGTTAGAGGTGTATGGATGAATAACAGAAATGTTGTTCCTTACAATCCTTTTCTTTTAATAAAATACAACGCACACATTAATGTGGAGGTTTGCACATCATTAGCAGCAATCAAATACATTTACAAGTACATTTACAAACGATTTGATTGTACCAATGTTGCAGTAACATCGGAAGGAGGCCAACAGCTTCAATATGACGAGACAAGCAATTTCATAAGCTGTCGATATGTTTGTACTCCAGAAGCTACATGGCGAATACTCGAGTATAAAATGCATGATAGGTTCCACACAGTGCAACGTCTTCCCGTACATCTTCCCAATCAGCAAAGACTTTATTTTGAGGAAGGAAATGAAAAAGAAGCGATTTTAGCAGCTCATAGTAAGCTCACAAAACTTGAATCTTTTTTTAAGTTGAATGTGACCGATGAATTAGGACGTCAATTACTTTATGCTGAGATGCCGTACAATTACGTTTATAAGCAAAATAAATGGCAACGCCGTCAAAGAGGTGCCAACAATGTCGTATCTCGAATTTATACTGTTAGCCGTCGAGATGAAGAAAGATTTTATTTGAGAACACTACTTTTGCATGTCCGTGGTCCAACGAGCTATGTGGATTTAAGAACACACGAAGGTATCATACATTCATCATTCAAAGCTGCTGCAATAGCGCATGGTCTTTTGGAATCGGATTGTGAATGGATACGTTGCTTAGAAGATGCGGTCACTTATCAGATGCCTCGTCAACTTAGAGAAACCTTTGCGTACATTCTACATTTTGGCCAACCTGCACGTCCATTTGAATTATGGGAAAAATTCAAAAATGAATTTATTTTAGACTTCGCAAGTGCTAATCCAGAACAAATAGCTGCTAACTATGCATTACATGCTATCGAGACTACTCTGAAAGATTATGGAAAGAATTGTGCATTCTATGGCTTGCCAATTCCTCAAGGAGATCCTCCAATAGAAAATGCCGCTTATGATATAGGTCAAGAAGCCTACATTGCACAAATCAATATTGAAAAACTAAATGAAAAACAGAAAGAAGCATTTCACAGAATCATTAATACTCTTGGAGGATTTGGTAAAACTTTCCTATATTCAACCTTATTAGCATTTGTGAGAGGCCGAGATCAAATATCACTTCCATTCGCAACGACAGGAATTGCAGCAACATTATTAAAAGGAGGACGGACAGTTCACAGCGGTTTCAAATTACCAGTTCCTATTGATGACACTTCTGTTTCGTTGATGCGCTTGGCATCAGACGATGATAAACTTTTACACAACGCATCACTCATCATCATCGATGAAATTACCATGCTCTCTAAAGATGGTTTACGTTGCATCGATTTGCTGTTGCGTGACATAATGAAAAGTAATATAATAATCCATTTGGTGGTAAGGTGTTGGTCGTAGGCGGGGATTTTCGACAAACGTTGCCAGTCGTTCCTAGAGGTAACCGAGCTGATATAGTTGAAAGTTGCATAAAGACAAGTCAATTATGGCGTCATTTTGAGCATTTAAAACTAACAACAAACATGCGAAGTGAAGGACAGCAGGAGCATAACAATTGGTTGTTAAAAATCGGTGAAGGAATCATTCCGAGAGTTCCTTCTTTAAGCAATCCTGATCTTATTCGAATTTCTCCGCAAATGATAGAAAATGGAAGTTTAATAGACGCAATATTTGGGTAACATCCTGCAGAACTTAATGACGAACAATTGTTGAATCGAACAATCGTCGCAGCAACGAATGTACAAGTTCTTGAAATGAATCGAGAAATAATTGGTCGAATACATGGAGAACCTACAATTAATTATAGTGCTGATTCTGTGATTTCAGAGGACCCAAATGATGCTATAAATTTCACGACTGAATTCCTGAATGGATTAACTCCATCTGGAATGCCGCCTCACACTCTTTTACTCAAAAAAGGCACTATAGTTATGCTTCTCAGGAATTTGAATCCGAAAAAAGGTTTGTGCAACGGAACTAGATTGATAGTTAAGGAATTGTCTAAAAATACTATAAAAGCCCGGATTATCATCACGGCATGCAATCAAGGCGAATCTGTAATCATTCCTAGAATTGTTCTTCAGCCCAGCGACACAACATTGCCATTTGTCCTGCGAAGGCGTCAATTTCCAATAATTCCGGCGTTTTGCATAACGATCAATAAATCCCAAGGACAAACATACAATAGAGTAGGAATAGATCTTCAAGTTCCTGTATTCACGCATGGTCAACTATACGTTGCCTTCTCACGCGCACGTGATGGTAGAAAAATTAAGGTTAAAATATCAGAAAAACAAGAGCAAGGTCGATTGCTCCATGATGAACAAGAGTTCACTCGGATCATAGTTTTCAAAGAAGTTTTTAGTGCGTGTATCAAATAAATAAATTATTTTTTTGTTTGAAATTATAACAAAAAAGTGTTTCTAGAAAAAAAAATTCTTGGGGCCACTGAGTGGCCACGGGGTTTACTAGTTATAATATATACGTGTACGTATGACACACACAAATAGTTAATGAAGTATAAAATCCTAACGAACGAATTTTAATTTTTAATCAAAAGCAAATTTTAAATATTTTATTCATAGATAGGCAAAATGACAAGTAATTTAGATTTTACATGATTTGGGTTTATTTGAATAAATTAGATTCCACAAAATTTGTAATGTTCGTTTCGCAAACAGGCCTTATCAATTACAAATGTATGTTTCCTGTTTCGCCCTCGTCGGGCAACATGACTGTAGGGTTGAACATACATGTAACATTCATTCCGTGTGGTGTGACCTTGATCTGAAACAGATGAAAGGATTCAAAATAGAATTTCTTGCAAAATGGAAACATAATCTATTACAAAATTATGCAGGAGGGGAATTTGAGGATCTGGAATGAATTTGCCAGTCGATAAAATAACCAAAAAATATAAAATCTCATGAATATTTCAATTAATTTCTCCAAATATACATCAAATACACATAAAAAATTAACGATGTTATGTTAACGATAATCTTCAGGCTATAATAGGTTGAAAAACTGCAGCAATAAAAGTTTTACAACTAAGAGCTTTTATACATACATATGTACATATAACTACAATAAAATAGTTTTATGCCGATTTTACAATAATACGGTTCCGATGAATTTCATTCGTATTAGTATTTTATAGTATATAACGGCAAAAGGGTATCATAACAATATAATTTTTTGTCCATATTCATTCATTGTTATCATTGATTGTCATTTTCATCGATAAATCTAGTAAGGTATAAAACTTATTTTAGGGCACATTGCCAAACTTTTGATTATATATTTCACAATCATAATTTATGATAATAAAACTGTTTATCTGTTTATATATTTACAGGCTGCATGTGAACGATAAAAAATATTTAGTAAAACCACCTAAACGAGAACAAATAACAACTGAGGAGATAACAAAACTAGGTGATGTTCAAGCCCTTGTAGCACAGGTAAGTGGGTGTATATGAGACGCAAGAGATTTATAAAATTTATGTTAGATAGATAAAAACTAATTTTAATTTTCAAAAAAAGGAAAATTAAATGATTATGGAGAGATTTACCTTTGGGGGCTGCAAAAACAAACCAAATATTCAATTATGTTTCTTCATTATGTCGTTCGCGTCATTATAATTATTAGTGCTGTGTAAGAATGTTCGTGTTTTTACACTAAATAATTTACTCGCGTTATTGGCTTTAGTTGTGGTTTTATCAAACATATAATAGAAATAATAATAATTATAATAGTCAAAGTAGTAATAAAATTAAAGCTGTAAAAGTGGATAGCTTAATTTGTACAATAATCGGAAAATTGTTTTTTTTAAAGAAATTCTTTAATTAATGCCTAAAGGATTATATAAAAGTTTAAAATTGTATAAATTATAATGGGTGGAGTTGGCATTATTTATAGTTTACACATAGCTTTACCTTTAATATTTTATGGTGGTATAAATTATTTATTTCACACGACACGTAATATTAAACGAAAATATATAAAATATTTGTACTTTATTTGGGGCACTGTAAAATTCAATATTACAGTCGTCTCGTGAACGTGAATCGTTATATCAAATTTTCAACTTTAACTGCTCAACTTCGATTTTCTAATACCGAACCACGTTTCCCTTCCCATCATAGGCCGGGAATATTGATAAATTATGTTCGAATTATTCATAGATCAGTACTAAGATTAAATGTTTATTAAAATCAAAATATGACCAACAGACCCAGAAAAACAACTGATGCAATAAATTAAATTTATCGCGCCGAAAATATGTTTAACATGCTTTTAACTATATACTCAACACTTTTTAACAGCAAAAGCTATAACTCATTCAGCCTACTTGATATTTTATTGTAAATTTTCTTGTAGACCAACAACACTTATCTTACATGCACGTCGACTAAAAAGATACAAATAATATAAATGTACAATTTGACAAATTACCCTTTCAAAATCAGATATTTACTCATACATAGTCAAACGTATTATGTAAAACTAAAAATAAAATAAAGTTCGATTAACCTATCCCCAATTTATATTGGATCGGAATATTGTTGATTATGGATACCGAAATGTCACCAAATCATGTTGTTTTTTTTAATATGCTACGCGATATATTTCGAAAGGGATCAAAAGATTTATGTATGACATCTTAATTGATTACATCGAAACAAAAATAATTCGGTCAAGAGTGTGTTGAAGTAAGTGCATACAAACGAAAATAAAAGCGTTTTGCATTTTTTTTTCCAAGAATAATTATAATTCAATTTTGCTTTACTTTGTATTTATGAAATTTATGTTTATAACCTAAATTGCAACACAATTCATAATTGTTATTATTAATAATTTAAAAAAAAAGAGATAAATTAAAAGATAAAATTTACAATAAATCCATTGACCCTTAAGCAGCAAAATGATCGATTTTTTCTTAACTGGTTGTTTTTATGAACTTTAAGAAAATTTTTGCGCGTTTTAACAGATAGAAATTTCCCTAGTTAAGAAAATACAATATTTATTCTGTACATAGGTATATAAGGTAGGTATTTTTATTTTTTTTTTAAGAATAATATAAATCCCCTTTCCTTGGAAAATACTGGCTTTATTATGAGTAAAACATAATAAAGCTGATTATCTCTTCAAAAATGTTTAAAGATTTTATCATTGCTTAGAGCTTTGCATTTCGATTACCTATACTGATTAATCTATGTCTCAAATATTATAAGAAGCAAATTTTTTCAAAGTGTAATTTAGAAGGTCTGGTGACAGATTTTGATTTTATGATCCGCTTTGTTGAGCCTAGAAAGTAGGCGACATTTAATTTCTGGTGGTGTTTTATATATAAATTTTTTTAAATATCGCATAGTGGGGCAAAACCGACTTTTTTTGGACAAAATACCACCTATCAGGATAACGTTTTCTTTAAATTAGAGCCTAATAGTCAGACTGTTTATTTTATTCCGTCATGAACGGAGGCATGTACTCCTGGTTAATAAGAAAATATTGAAGATATTTTGCTACGTATTTATGTACATATGTGGAAACTTTTTATACCAGTAATTTCCAGTTATGGGTTTTATTTATGATTTATGTCACCAGTGTTTCATCAATTTGTGTACCTGACATGTGTGGGGTGTTGTGGTGTTTTGTAATTTTAATCCATTGAGCGTTAAAATTATGCTTAACTTGATCGGTTCAAATTCCGGACGAGAACTGCTCCAAACTGGCAGCGTCAGGAAGTGTTTTTGGAACTTGAATACTTATTTTGTTTTGGATGATCCTATAAAACTATAAATTTTAAATCGACCTACATAAAAAACATGCATGTGAAGTTTGTCCTAAATTTCTCATAAATTAAAAAAATGGCGGTTAGTATTAAAAAAAAAATTGACTGTATTGGTAAATTGAAAACATTTAGGCGATTTAAATATATGTATTTATATTTAAATCTGGAAAAGGGAGATTATAATTTTAAAACGAAAATTAACAAAACTTATAAATTCTGGAAAATGGGGATTTAAAGTTGCTAAAACGAAAATAAACAAAATTATAAATTCTGGAAAATGGAGTTTTAAAGTCGCTATAATTTCTGGAAAAGGGAGATTATAATTTTAAAACGAAAATTAACAAAAATTATAAATTCTGGAAAATGGGGATTTAAAGTTGCTATAAATTCTGGAAAAGGGAGATTTTAATTTTAAAACGAAAATATACAAAAATTATAAATTCTGGAAAATGGGGATTTAAGGTCGCTATAAATTCCGGAAAATGGAAATTAAAAAATTATAACTTCTGGAAACGCTCCCTTATATCAGGCAAGGAAATGTTCCCGCGAGGAAATGTTTGCGAGGAAATTTGCGAGAGGAAATGTGCGCGAGAAAACTTGCGCGAGGAAACTTGAGCGAAGATATGTGCGCGATGTACTGTCCTGTTACCGTAAACATTATTTTGGAACAATATAAGTATAAAAAGCTGGAACTGGGCCAGAATATGTAAAACTAAATGGCCTAATAGAAAAATATAGTTCCAGGTGCGTACAAGAGCGATAACTTGGTTTAGTATTCCTGAACTTCTCAATTCGTATGGTATCGGTTTTATAAGCGATTTTTTACATTTTTATCATTTTTAGATTTTTAAATTAATCATATACTTTTGTTTTGGCTTAAAGAGCTTACATTTATCGTATATTTGTGTAAATTCTTTATTAAATTGCTCAAACTATGTATGTATATTGTCAAATAAGTACGCCTGAATGTATGTAAGTTAATTTTGATTTGTCACTAATACATTTACTATAAACAGAAACTTAGTACAAATTTAGATGAAACTTCCAACTCGTTAAAAAACAAGCAAAACCACAAATCGAACATAAATTCTGGTCGGTCTCTGTTACATCAATTTTCCTAGGACATAAAATTTCGTTGAGGCTTGGCATTGACACCTAAAACGTAATTGTTTACCAAATTATAAACGACCTTCCAAAAGAGTTAATAATATCAGAGCCTACTGTATAAATAAGAGCCTCCAGTATCGACTGTATTTTTTACTAAGCTTAAAATAAGGTACATACATACAATTTTTTTCTTTACTATCAAACTATATGGGGAAACGGTTATTCTCATTTTTAGTTTTAGTTTATTACAAATGTGAGCGTTTATTATATTTTCCCATATATGAAAATGTTCATGAAACATGTAATATTAAGCCGTATTCCGGGATTTGAAATTTTATGTTATGTTATGTTATTTTTGTTTTTTCAATACAAATTCATATAGGAAGCGGGGAAATAAAATAACATAACATAGATTTTAAGGTGCCAGAATACTTGATTAATAGGCCCGATTCTGCCTTCCAAAATTTTATGTTATGTTATGTTATTTTTGTTTTTTCAATAAAAATTCATATAGGAAGCGGGGAAATAAAATAACATAACATGAATTTTATCGTTCCAGAATCGGGCCCTTGATTATTATTATATATTATTTGATTGAAAAATCGAGTATTGAAAATATTTATTTCTTAGTGAAAATCGTTATGAAAAATAAGGCATTTTTGAAATTTACAATATTGTTGTTTTTGTAATATACGTCATGACCATGAGCATAAGCATAACTCGGAATTTATAAACAATACAATAATCATCTCTTTCATTGCCTCCAGTCAAATTCGAATTTGAATATGTTTCTATAATTATTTTGAATTTGCAAAGTATGCTAGATTGTTTTGATTTTTTGTTTACTTCGCACTCATTGTATTGATTTAGTTTTTTCTATTTGGCTCTTTCTGATTTATTTTATTTTGATTGTTGAGCGGAGACGTGTTGTCTTTTTTCTTACCATTGGGTTTAGATGTGGACAAATGATGACGGCATTAAATTGGATTTTCTCTTTTTAGTACGTATTGTTATTGTTGTAGAATGTTTTTTAATTTAATTTCCCTTATTTTCTTTTGATTATTGCTGGAAAATAGGGAAATTTGTGAATCTGTGTTTTAAATGAGTAAGACATTGAGTTGTTTGTTAGCGATTTCAGAAAAAATTATTTAACTGGGTTTAACTTTTAATTCATGTTCTATCGTCAATCGAAATCGCGGTTTTTCATACAAACTATATGAAAATAAATGAATTTTTAGTGTTTCTCTATCCCTTGTTTTAAGTTCATTTTCACATGGCAGATCTATTCACATCAAGATGGTTCTGATAATATCTAAATCAAATTCAGATAAGATGAAAATGGGCCATTTGTCAAAATTGGCTAAATGAAATAAATTTTTTAATTAAATGAAACTGAAATTTACAAAAAAAATTGGCAACCACTGGTAACTGAGCCCATTTGGCTAAGAAGAAACCCTTGACAAAAAACCCTAATCTAAAGTGAAACAGCATATGCCGATGGATGAATGGCTGATAGGTTAATTAGTTCGGAGAAGTATGCGAACTCTGGATACCAGGCACCCTCCAGTTTTATTTAGCCTTCCTGTAGTAAAGCTGGGTGACCTTCAGGCGACTCACCATTCCCAGTAACCCGTAAGAGTAAAATCAAGACGGTAGACTGGGAGGGAGAGCAATGAGACCAGATTGTAGGTATCGCGTACCGGCTGGCAGTATTATCAGATTCATTAAGACCCTGAATATTGACGGAAGGGGTAATTAAGCAGGGTCCAAGCACGGAAGATCTTTTAAGTCGCAGTGCGAGGTGGCTGAACGCCCATATGTCCCTAATAAGAAGAATACTATATTAATCTATTTAGATTAAGAAAGATATAAAAATAGATTTTTTTCATTATCTTGAACCAAATGTTAATAATTGTTTATGTTTTAAACAATTCTAAGTAAAATTGCACTTAATATGTACACCCTGCGCCATTGAAATGTTCGGTTTGAATTTTTTTAATAAATTTTGGATATACCGCCGTTTGCTTCAAAAGTATATGGCAAAAATGATAGATTCTGATTATCAACACAATTTTTACACTATTCCTAATATATTCAAATACACAGAACGGTGATCCGCCATTTTATAACTACATATTCGGATAAGGAATATTTCCGCTCTACCTCGTAACAATTTCGTAGGTCTTTTCAGTATTTTTAACAAAATTATTTCAATTGAAAAATAGTTTTTTGTTGACAATGGTGATTTTTATTCAAAATAAGGATTAACCGAAATAAAATAATTCATATCAACCAAAATAATTTAAGAGAAATAGCACTTTTTAAAATCAATAAATAATGACTTCGCCCTTGGCTTTTATGATGGCCTTAACCCGGATCAGCATTGAATTGTAAAGTTTTGTTAAATAATTTATTGTTATTTCTTCAAACCAGTCTTTTTCTATAAATTTTTTCCGCTCTTTGGCACTTTTCAGCTTGTATTTTTGATTTTCTTTCCCATGAAAGGCCAAATATTTTCAACAATATTGAGGTCAAGACTATTTCCTGTCCAGAGTCACGGTCATCTCCAAGCTATTTTTAAATTCGGCTACCTACAAAAATTAGACGTTAAAATTAAGCATTCTTTTCTTACGTCACAAATAACGTCAATAACTTACAATGCGCATCCTGTGGCATACCGAGCTGAATCGTCCTGGAAGAGTGGAATACTAGTCGGGTCCTCGATAGTCACGACGCAGGTTTACTGAACTCTCCAGAAGGCATTGTGATCAAACTCCAAAGGCATAACATATGATGAATATTTTACTGTCAGCGAAATACATTCTGTTAAATTCCCGTTTGCCTGTATTATATGTCATCTAAAATGGTACAAAGCCTGTAATTTATCGAGCTAGATAATATGAAATCGAACGAATTAGGCGATATCGAAATTCCAGATCAATTTAGAAATTGCGAAAACGGCAAAAAATAATTATACTTTACCTTGGCATGTTCCAGCCTTAAAATGTTAGTTGTATGAACGAAACTTTCCATTTAGTTCCAATAGAAATGTGACCCACTTTTATTTTACCTGAAGAGTAGCAAAACTAAAGAGTGCTAAGTATTTTCAGTTTTTTTACGAACATTGCATAGCGTGATATTAGATATTCGAATATTCGACTTGCTCCAATCAGGACCATTTCGGATTTCGAAAAATCTATTAAATCTGTTGCTGAAGAATCTTTTCTATGAACGAAATTTCATTGTTGCTTTTTTCACTTTAGCCAAATAATTTGGGTCATTTAATTTTTAAATATGGCACTTCAGAAACATTTAGTTTCGAAATAAGAATTCTAAAAAGTTTAGCATTTGTGGTGGCAAATGAATTTGAATCAATTTTCGTCGGACACAAAATTCCCACAAATCACTTATAATAGATTACGCCTTCGTGGATTTCGTTTTCGTAGTGTACTAGTAGTTGTTAGTAAGATATTGCAAAGGAAATGTATGAAAAATTAGGAATTTGTCTAATAAATGTATAATATATGGTTGTATTATAGTTGAATATGGATGGATTATGGTTCAATATTTCTTTCCTGTTAGAAAATAGGATCCATGCTTTCAACAATCTCTTATTTGTTGGAAAAGAATGAAAACGATATGGACAATTATTTATATTGTTATTAAAACAATGAAATATGACGCACCACATTATTTATTTAATTTAATTTAATTTTTGGATTCAATTCCACACAACAATATTGTGAAACAAAACTGTTCACTCTCATTTGACGTCATTATTGCCAGCCGATTATTTTATGATCCAAATAGGCAAGGTGCGCAAGGCGTAATCTATTATAAGTGATTTGTGCAAAATTCCGTTGAGGCTTGGCATTGCTATCTAAAAGTAATTGTTTACAAAATTATAAACGACGTTGTAAAAGTGTTAATAATATCTAAATCAAATTCAGATAAGATGAAAATGGGCCATTTGTCAAAATTGACTAATTGAAATGAATTTTTTAATTAAATGAAACTGAAATTTACAAAAAATGTGATTTTTAAATTTTTCCTATAATGTTACTTTTCCAATGAATTTAATGACATTTGAAAGAAAATTTAGTAACACTTAGGCGTACAACACATCGAGCGCGAACTGCGAATAGCGAATAAATTCCACAATGCGATATTCGTAAATAGACGCGCATAGAGCAAGGCGCGAATTAAATAAACGTCAAATATAAAAAATCTTCCGAAACTTGACGTTTATTAAATTTGCGCCGCGCTCTATGTGCGTCTATTTACGAATACCGCATTGTGAAATTTATTCGCTATTCGCAGTTCGCGCTCGATGTGTTATACGCCATATTCACAAACACAACACCCAATTGTGAAAAATTTCTTCTTGCCATCACTGGGAATCGAGAACCAGGGACCCGCAATTGCAAAGCAAGTGCACTACTCACTATACCGCCGAAGGCAACAATCAAAATTTCGAAGACAAAATTTTAAATTCGAGGCAATTTTTTCCGATGTTTTGTCTAATTCGATATTTGGTTTGGGAAAATTTCATGGTGATCCCTATTCGCGGCGCCGCAAATAATATTGCAAAATTATTTTAATTATTTAGGATTCGAGATTAGATTCTATAGCATTGGTGGCCAAGTCAAATTAGTATTTTTGATAAATTTTGAAAATAATTACAGCAATAAAACTCCGATTAGAAAAAAAAACAACTGAACAACGCTTTAATTATTTATGTATCCAGAGGTTACAGAATATATCACTTAGAAATGGATGTGAGGACCACCGCAATAGTTATTCCATCTTGAGGCATAATAGCTATTGCGGTGGTCCTCACATCAATTTCCAAGAGATATATTCTGTAACCTCTGGATACATAAATAATTACAGCGTTGCCCAGTTGACTTTTTTTTCTAATCGGAGTTTTATTGCTGTAATGATTTTCAAAATTTATCAAAAATACTAATTTGGCTTGGCCACCAATGTTCTATAAAGTTCATTAATTTAAAATCTCCTTATCTTGCTTGGAATTAGGAATTTTGAGGTTCGATATTGAGATTTCGAATTCGATATTACGATTGTCGAAATTTCGTACCTAACCCGACTTTATAAAAAATACAGAAACTCTACAAATCTTGAGGAAAAAAACGGGTTGATATCGTTATACAAAATAAAATAATCTCAAAAAAACAAAAAATCCCCAAAAATCAAGTTTTTTAAGTTAACAAATTTTTGAAATATTATTTTAATTCGTTTTATACCTTAGAGGATGGGGCTACCGCCCAAAACCTCCGCTTTGACGATTTTTTTGAAATTCTAACTTCAACTCTTTTCTGTTATGTCATTTATGTTTTAAACATTTCTAAGTAGAATTGCACTTAATATGTTTACTATCAATAAAATGTAATTCAACTAGTCACATTTTAATTTAATGCAATAAAATATTTATTATTGTACAACAGCAAACAATGTTACTTCTGCGTTATTCAAAAATCCTAAGATTAATCCACATTATAATATATAGATGGTCCGATTAACAAAAACTAATTTATGGGAAAATGTTACTGATAGATTCTGCAAAAATGAGTTTAAAGTGTATGAATGGTACGCACAACAAAGATCGATGTTTTGAATAAAGAGACAGATAATGAACGAGGAATGGGGAAACTCAATGAAGGTGGTACCAGAGTTTGCAGCAAAACAAATTAAGACCAATTTTGCGGACCCTAACCAGCTATTCCCGACCTAGAAGTTTATTCAGAACTAAGGGATGCTTGTTAAACCACTAACAGATTTAAACTTGAAAATAAAATAAAAATATAAAGGGTTGAAACCTCTTGAGGTAATCAGAACTTCGGTCTTTATTAATTCAACTCCCAAATCAATCCCGAAATGGACCTCTTAAGTCAATCTTCAGCTCAACCTCCAACTCAACTTACAAATTAACCTCCATCTCAATCGCAACACAATCCTAAATGCAATCTCCAAATTAACCGCCAACTTAACCCTCAACTCAATCATCAAATCAACCCCAAATCAACTTTTATATCAACCCTTAATCTATCTTCAAATCAACAATTAAATAATCCTTCAACCTAACAACACACTTAACCATACAATCTAACTAAATGCTAACTCAACTCAACTTAGCTCGAACCAAATCTCGACCCTCTGCTGATTGCTCAACCCATACTTATTGGCCATCCCAATCCCAAAAGTAACTCGATTCGAAAGCTACATGCGTGTATGAACTCAACTCAATCTACCCTCCCACTAATCCATAAACTCGCCCCAAATAAATCCCTAACCGAACTTCTCACTCAAATCCAGCTCAATTTCAACTCAAACCCTATTTGCCATCAAACCATAATAGCAACTTATAATCATACCGGCATATGTACCGTTGTACCATCATAACCTTAAACAATCATTGATGGAATGGAAACCATTATTTCATTATCCCATCATACCATCATGACAATATACCATTAAACCATCATACAATCATACGATCGTTCCATACTATCGTCGAAGCACCATACCATGATGTTATCTTACGATCAATCCACCATATCTTCATACCATCAAATCATCGTACCATCATATTATCATACCATCATACTATCAGGCAATGATATCACCATACCATCCAACCGTCATACCATCACACCATCATACTATCACACCATGATACCAAGATACCATTATATCATCATATCATCATACCATCCTACTGTCATACCACCATGCCATCGTCCCACCATACCACCATACTACCATCATACTATCATCATCATACCACCATCGCCATCACACCAGTCTTATATACAATACAAACCAGCAAACCATTATTCCATTATAACATCATCCATTACATAATACTGTTGTCAAAAAGCATCTCAATTTTTGAACTTTTAGATTTTCCTCCGTATTAACTTTGGACCTGATTATCATCTCTCTAGAATGAGATGGAGGTTTGTTATATTAAAGTGACCTTTCTTAAGTCTTAAACAATATTTATAAAGTTTGGTCCAAGTCGGTCAAGATGTGTGGATTTCTTTAAATATCATGCACATGTACTGTACATGCATATAAACACTCATTTTTATATAATTATATAGGTTGCTCAACTGCTCACTAAACCCTAATCCAACCCAACTCAACTCTAATTAATCCCGCAAACGGAACCCAACTCAACCGCAAAATCTACGCTAAACTCAATCCTGAAAAATTAGTCAACTGCTCACTATATCGCAACTCAACCCGCAAATTGACCTCTAACTTAACCTTTAAATCAAACTCAACGCCCAATTCAATAATACCAGCATATATAAAAAATTCGTAAATATTTATATAACCAGGTGTTTTGGGTTAAATCGTATGGCAGGTACTCCACCCTCTTGACGTACAGTTTCCGAAAGCTTTTCAAATCTCCACCTTGACAATAGAAACAGATTGGCGAAAAATATATTATTAATATATTGTGTCTATAAAAAGCCGAAAGAATCTTATTGGAAAAAATTCCAAATCGGACCGTTCTCAAGATACCATGGGTAGACGTCCAGACATACGGACGGACATTTTTTTTTTTCTTTTTCAAACTCAGGGACTTGAAATGGTTTTGAACCAACCAAATTTTTCGTCATTTTTAATAGGATTTCAATACTTTGGTCTTCGTAGACTGAACTAATAACAAATCCATCAGTTGTTTACTATAGTAAAAAGACAACAAAACGGTAGCCTCCCATCCTCCTTGGTACACGGAAAAAAATAAACTGGTCCTCAGCTAAGAAAACGGACTTTTAATTCAAGAAAATGTACTTTTTCTTGATTTAAAAGCTAATTTTCTTATTTCTTTCGAGTGTTTCTTCATTTCAAGAAACACAATTCTTACATGAAGAAAAACTCGATAGAAATAAGAAAATTAGCTTTTAAATCAAGAAAAAGTACATTTTCTTGAATTAAAAGTCCGTTTTCTTAGCTGAGGACCAGTTTATTTTTTTCCGTGTATTCAACGAATTAAAACAATTTTTCAAAAAAATTTATAATTAAAAAACTTGATTTTTTGGGATTTTTTTATTTGTTTAATCGAGGATAATCAAAAAAATGTGGTCTTCTAGCGCACCCAGCGTAAAGTGGGCAAACTAAACGAGGAGTTCGATTTTGAATTCCTAGCGTTTCTGGAATATTTATTATTATAATTTTTTTTTCAAGAATATACATAAGTAGAGAATTATTTTTTTGATTTAATTTGTAACTTTTATGTTGTTGCTTATTCTGTTTTTCTGTCAAATATTTACGTATTTTATTTGTTCGTGCTTGAATTAAATATTTCGAATTATTTTTTGAATTATTTAATTCTTCTACATAGTGGAATTGTTGTTGTAAATTTCTTAACAAAATACGCTATCCATCAATTTGTAGGAATTCCACGAATTTCTATTGAGGAATTCGTTATAATATGTAAATTGTCAAACTGTCAGATTTGTTGTTAGAATTTCACGTTAGTCGATTCCGTCTTTCTAACATCCACAAAATGCCAATTTCCAATGTCTTCCCATCGCTCTAAGGTCCCCACTCTGCATCAAGTTCCCAAAATCACGTTTAAGTCGGAATACCGATTTTTAGTTTTCTCGTGCCAATCAGTGCGATGATTTTCAAACAATCAAATGTTGACTTTTTTCGTTATTTAGGCCTTAAATGTTCACTGAAATGGTTATTTATTAAAAAACAAATATTACAATAAGCAATCTGGGAATAACTGTTTCTGGAATTGGAGGTTAGATCCCGTTTCCAATGAACATATGTATATATGGCCGATTAAACGGAAAAAAGTAAAAATGCCACTATGGCTCTGAGCCCCTCATTTATATTTAATATTTTAAGTGTCAACTAATTTATTAAGACCTCTAAACGACTTGAATTTACCAAAAAATGAAATACATATGTAGAGTATTGAATCAAAACTGCTCAAACTGAGTCAACATAAAAAAACCTAACATGCGTAGTCCTTGTTTTTCTAAATACGAGTAGACACAAAGTATGACTTTTTTCAACACTGGAAAGCATGCAAAAAAAATTTTTTTTTTTCAGTTTACATTTACAAAACATATTCAAAAGTGGAATAAACGAGTTTTGATTCTTTACTCCACATAAATTCTCAATACGTATCTATTTTAACCAGGTATAATAGTGCCTAGCTTTTAGAATAATTCAAAATCTTTTAAATGAAATTCTTCAAGTAGAGAATGAATCAGGTTAGGTTAGATTTTGAAATTTATAAATCATTCAGATATCTAATCCTAAATACATTTAATTTGTATACACCACCCAGTAAAAATACAATTAAATTATCAACGTCTGTCACAATTTCTATTATATTACCTTGTTCTTATTTTTGTTGTCATCATTAGACAACAATTATTATTGTACTGATTCGATCAAAAATAAAATAATCTGTTCGAAATAATCAATACATGATAAATTATCCACCCATATTATGATTTATGAATACTGACATTCAACCTGTTAACTATCTCACGAGTTTTTTTGTTTTCTTTTGAAAAGAAAATTTATTTATTTATGCAAGATAATCTCGCTTGCACGCGGTAAATTATATCATTGTACATGAACACACCCAATCCACCTATTTGCGTATTTTTTCTTCAATTTTTTTATTTTTTTATTTTCAATAACTCGGTCAAATTGTACATGAAAACTAAAAGTCATTTCACTTTCGTTATAATTTTGTTGTTGTCATTGTTGATATGTTTGGTTGCGGCAAAGTTGGGTGTTAGAAGTTCGTGAAAATTAATAAACATAATTTTTAAATTTTTATTTTTTTTTATTTATAAATAAATAAAGATTTTGTTTTATTTAATGTTTAAATGACTGTGATGACCGCATAAAAGAAAGTTCTTAACTTTTTTTGCTCTGAGACGCTGTAGAAAAAACTGAATTCCTTTTTTTTTTTGTGTGTGTTATAATATTTGACGGTTAAAGCTATTGGTTTGTTCGGTTTACGGTTTGTAAAATTGTTTCGCGTTCATTATTTACCAGGCGTAGTTATAGCCAAGTCCGCTTGTGTATGACATATGAGCTACGGCTGGAGCAGCTGAGTAGGCAACTCCTAAAAGACCGGCTGGAGCAATAGTTTTAGCGACACCATAAGCTGGAGCGGCATAAGCTGGTGCAGCATATCCAGCATAAGCTGGAGCAGCGTAACCGGCATGAGCATAAGCTGGGGCAATAGCTACTCCTGGATTGCTTACACGGACATCTGATTTACGTACCGAAGAGAATGGTGTGTCAATGCTTTTTGAGTATGTTGATACTTGTCCCAAATTTCCGTATGATCGTAAGATATTTTGGTTTTGTGTTGTGATTGCTGGGGCAACAATACCGTGTCCACCGTATCCACCATATCCGTAAGCGGCTGGAGCGGCAGCAAAGATAGCGTTAGCTGCAGCAACGGCGGCCAAGATGCATACTAACTAAAATGTAAATAAAATTAAATGAGTTTCATTTTTACGAAAACTTATTTAAATCCCATTCCCCATTTGGCCCACAAAACTTACTCTGAACATTTTTAAATGTGCGTGTTTTGTTTTTATTATAAAATAAAATAAAAGGTTTTTATTTGATTGAAATCAAAAACTGAACTGTACCTTTTCCAAACGTATACACACCCTTTTATACTAAAAATTGAAAATTGCAATTTGAAAATTTTCGTTTCGTTTGTGCTGTACACAACACACAAAAATTAGATAGATAAAAAAAAGTTGCATGAATAATATATCTTGTTTATTAAAGTTTAAATGCGATAGAAACAAAAAAAAAATTAGATTGGCTTTAACCCTGCACCAAGAGGTGTGGTTTTGTGTGCTACTAATTGTTTAAAAATTATTTTGCTAAAAATGCAGACATGGGTTAGTTGTAATATAGTTTAAATACTATATTTTTTAATGGCCTACTAACAACTATCATTATGACTATTAAAAATTCATATTCGACAATCGTTTATGTGTTTGTCTGATAACAGGGAGTGGAGGCTGGCCAAAAACAAAAAATTCCAGTTCTTATTGTACATTTTTGCGTAAAAGAAATGTTTTAAAGAAAATGTGTGGTTATACTGGTATATAAGTGATAAGATAATTATCTCACCATATTGGTTACGGATCTATGTACCTGGTGACACATTTTCTATTTCAAATCGCGCTCAATTTTCTAGTTTTAATTTTTCGTAACGAAGTTGAAATATGAAAAGTTGTTTCCACAATTTCGCCTGCGCACACGCATAAAATTGAATTTTTTGTCTTTAAATGACGATTAATTAGTCCAATGGCAATAATACAATTATTATCGTACGTTATAATTATGTATTTAGCGTCGGAAGGTCTCGATAATTATACAAAATTATAACGTTAATGATGACCATGGTTCCGCGTTTTGGTGTAAAATTTTATTTTGTATCAAAATCACGCTCTGCTCGCACATAGTTTCAATACCAATTAATTTGCAAAAATCAACAATTTTATTACATTTCACTGGAAGTCATATGTATAGACAGACTGTATACAATTACATTAACATGTACGCAGCCAGACGTGTGTAATTATATAATTTGTATCGTCTGTACAAGAGAATGAGGCGCATACACATTTACACATACATATGTATGACCAAAAAAATCTATTTGGCAAGCCGCATTTTCATTTTTCCGACCAAATTTTATTGTTGTTGTTTAATTTAATATCAGATATCATGGCAAATGAATAAAATATTTTTGTATTACCACAAAAAAAAAAAATCTCATTAAATTATATATGTATATAATGTCGAAACATGGGCGAAACTATTGGGCACATTGCAGATATACAATTTCAAAAAGGCATTGCAAAAACATATGAATCAAAAACAATCCACGTGATTCTGATTTACACGGTCAATCGAAAATGATATATGTACCTACAAGTATGTATAAATTTATTCAATCAACAACGTACAACATAATTTTTTATTGAATCAAGTTTAAATCGATTTATATACTCGATTGTACATACTACTCGTATATAAAAATTGTCAACGAGTTATGCTTTATACAGACAGATATTGGATCAATTTCAATTTTCATATTTTCCAATACTCCGCAATACCCATATTTAAATTATTAATTTTATCAGTTTTCAATGCAACTATAAAAAGACAAAATGTTCTATTATGCAAAGTGGCATATTATAGAGTTTTTTTTTTTACTCGAATTGCATCATATTTTATGTACACATGTATCTCGCGCATGATGATATCATCGATAATAATAAAAGTTATCATATGAGAGTCTACATAGTTTGATTATATTTAATGTATTCAAAATGTCATTTAAGGCGACAGTGACATATCACTTATTCTAAACAAATGTACCCAGGTCTATTATAAAGAGGAACTATTGCAGGCTATTAAAGAACTCAATTCCAATAGTTTTAAATTAGTATTAGGACAGGAAAATATTCCGTTGCAATTTTAACTTCAAATAATATTCTTATGAAATTTTCCTATTGCTAAATTCGAACGATTGGAAAAATACTTTTCAAATGATTTTTAACAATTTAAGGCAGATTCATGGTAACCTTTGAAGGAACACGATTAAAAAAATTATCAGAATGAATGTACGAAAAGTCGTTGAGGCGGCCAAATTCCTTCAGGGGATAATGCCAGCGGAAAAAAGTAATGTACGGACGAACGAAGACAACCATGCATCAGCCTTAAATAACAATTCTATTAAAATAAACATTCCACAATTTAGTCAATTGGCTGGATTGCATAATAATAAGCAAATACTTCCCCAATAGTGTACAAATCTAGAAAGTACTTATTATTTGGCGACAATCTTAAAATAGGCTATTTTTCACAAAAAATGATTGTAGGTACGTTTGGGTGTCACAGTTCGCCAATATTGAATATTAAGCTCTGAAACCGATTCCAAATGAAGATGCCGAGAATAAGCTCTTATAGTTAAAAAGCAAGTAAGGTTTTCGGTCAAGTGCCCACTTAAGGAGTGGGTTGTTGGCGATATCCCCAAAAAAAGAATCCGAAAAAATCAAGTTTTTTAAATATAATAAATTTTAGAAATATTATTTTAATCGTTTTATACCTTAGAGCTTAGAGGATATTTTGAAATTTCAAAATTCATAGAGATTGGAGCATTTTTGAAAAATTTACGTTTTTTGATAATTATTCACATATAAAATAGAGAACTCCCCAAAGCCGCTTAGCATTAGCCCTTTCTGTGCAAGAACGACATAAAATTATGTAGATTCCATTTCGATGGGGCACTTTACTTTGTATTTTTTGATAGATTTTTTGGGGATTTTTCGTTCAGGAATATGATGGTATCCCAAAATTGCCAGAGCGATAGCTCGATTGCGCATCACAATCCAAAAGATAAAATTCAAAACCCAAATTGCCAAAATCCAAAAGATACAAAATTCATAAACGAACAAAATTCAAAAGGACAAATTCCAACAAAAAATCCTAACCTCCTAACCTTTTTCCGTGAAAAATATTTTCATAAAGGGGATCACCTCGAATTCTCAACAACAAAAATCCCATAGAAAATTTCGAAAAACACAAAGTGCCAGAATACCCCATTAGATTTTGGTTAACCCTCCGTTACTAATGCCTGAGTGAAATCTACCCAGTGCGATCAAAAATTCAAAATAAACGTATTAAACAAATTGCAACCAACTTCATACTTCATGTAATCTAACCTCAATTTTTATGTGTCAAATTGAAATTACGTATATTAGTTGAGTTTTGCAATTGGAAGGATATAGTCAGGCTATTTTAAATGCTGCCTGTGTAAATTTCACCCGCGTTAGTAACAGTGGTACAATTTTTAAGTAAAATTTGAGTGGATTACACCCACATTATTAGTTAAGTTCCTGTGATTTTTCTTGAAACATATTTTAAAATGGATTATAACGAACGGGAGCAAAACCGATTACGCGCAATATTAGCTGAATTAAATAGGGAAAATAGGGATGAGTCTGTCGTGAAATTCCACTTTGGATACCTGGCCGATTCTTCAAATAAAAAACTATTTCAAACTCGCTACGAACTTTTTATTCAAAATCACGATGTCTCTCGTTTTTCCTCTTTTACTTCGGTCTAAAAAGACCAAAGTATTGAAATCCTGTCAAAAATGACGAAAAATTTGGTTGGTCCAAAACCACTTTTCTCGACGTTTTGAAAGTCCCTGAGTCTGAAAATGCAAAAAAAAAAAAAATGTCCGTCCGTCTGTCTGTGTGTCTGGACCCATGGTATCTCGAGAACGGCTTGTCCGATTTGGATTTTTTTTACGCCAATCTGTTTCTATGGTCAAGGCGGAGATTTGAAAAGCTTTTGGAGACTGTACGTCAAAGGGGTGGGGTACCTGCCATACGAATTGACCCAAAATACCTGCTTTTATAAATATTTACGATTTTTTTATACATGCTTATTTGATTATTGAATTGGGCATTGAATTGGGAATTGATTTGAAGGTTAAATTAGGGGTCAATTTGCGCGTTGAGTTGAAGTTGAGTTGGAGTTGAGTTGGGGTTGGATTTGGATGTAGTGAATAGTTAACAAACTATTTATATGATGGAACTTGCCTATTTATCAACCGATTATTATGAAATTCAATGTGTATGTTACAAATGGGATTCCAAAATGAGTTTTGGATGAAGTTCTGGAATATGGCCAAGTAGGATGGAACTTGCCCATTTCTCAACCGATTACGATGAAATTCGACATTTGTATTTGAAATGGGATTCTAAAATGTTTTTTGGATGAAGTTCTGGAATTTTAAAACGATTTCTGGATGAAGTTCTGGAATATGGCCAAGTATGATGGAACTTGTCTATTTCTCAACCGATTATTATGAAATTTAATTTGTATGTTAGAAATGGGATTCTAAAATGAGTTTTGGATGAAGTTCTGGAATATGGCCAAGTATGTTGGAACTTGGCTATTTCTCAACCGATTATGATGAAATTCGACATGTGTAATGGAAATGGGATTCTAAAATTAGTTTTGTATCAGGTTCTGGAATATGGCTAAATATGATGGAACTTGCCCATTTCTCAACCGATTATGATAAAATTCGACATGTGTATTCAAATTGGGAATATGAAATGAGTTTTGGACGAAGTTCAGGAATATGGCCAAGTATGATGGAACTTTGCTATTTCTTAACCGATTATGATGAAATTTGATATATGTGTTGGAAATGGGGTTATAAAATGATTTTTGAATAAAGCTTTGGAAAATGGCTTTGTAGGATGGAACTTAGTTATTCCTTACCCGTTTGTTATGAAATTTGACATGCAATTTGTAAATGGGATTCTAAAATGAGTTTTTGGATAAGTTCCTGGAATATAGTCAGTTAAACAGTTAGAAGTATCAGTATAGTTTGTTATACTATTTTCGGTATAAAGTTCTAGAATACGATTTTTCGTTTTAAATTGGATGCCTGTACCCAGAGCCAATCAGAGGGGGGGCCAGCCGGGCCATACGGCACGGGCCCCCGATTTTTAGGGGCCCGAATTTTTTGTTATTATTGATTTCACATTTGCACTTGCTCTAAAAACAAAACCCAAACTTAAACTTCTGATATTTCCCGTCCTCGGATATGGAAATTTTTAAAGAAACATATCCGCGTGTCTCTTCACTCAATTTCCAAAGCTAGATGGTGTGCTAGAATAGATGCAGTAAAACCAATAGCCAAAAATCTATTATCTATTCGAAATGCTTTGAATGAAATGCATTCCATCAATTTACCACCACACGCAATTGTTGAATTACACTCAATTCAAAAATATTTGAATAAATTTGAATGTTTTGATTTCTATCATATGGCTCGAGATTTTGACAGATTTGCATCAGACAAATTTGATAATTGAAGCTCGAAATGCTATACTTGATATTGAGCAAAATAATATTGAAAGTCTAATAATAAAATTTCGCAATTTATTAGAAAATATTCTCATTAAAAACGTAGCTGGTTTATTTCCGAATCTTATCGTTGTCTTAAGAATATTTCTAAGTGTTCCTGCATCTGTTTCTTCAACCGAGAGGAGTTTCTGTGTTCTTAAAAAAATAAAAAATTATCATCGCTCAACAATGTCAGAACAACGGTTAAATGGATTGGCAATGTTAAACATCACCTACGACATCGCAAGAAAAATTAATTTTGAGCAAATCATTAGAGAACTTTCTAATAATAAAGCGAGAAAAGCTTCAATGTAATAAATTATAATAAATATTAAGATGAATTCATGCATAGTATAAACACATATAGTACCCATCATACGAAAAAAATATTTAATCGGTGAAGTTCCAGATGGCCCATCGATCGCATTTAAATATATGGTGCAAAACTTTGGTAATCGCCTAAATGAATGCATGGTTAGTTAAACATCCCTTGGCCTACTCGTCTCTAACAAATTGCGTATTATTGTAGTGCAAATATCAAAACCAACACAAATGTCTTTATACAAGCTATAATTATTTCCGTGACGCACGCATATTATTAAATCCAAAACCTACTATTTTCTGTAGGTTTTAGTGATATTTTGTACTATTTTTGATACAAACTACAATTTAAAATCAAAGTATGTAAAGATTATACTGTATTATGACGCTAATACTTACAGAAATAGTAGGTTTTATTTTGTGTTTGTCTGTCAATAACATGGTATAAAACATTTGTGTTGTTTTGCAAATATACAAAATGTACATGTATTTTTGTATAATACTATTTATCACACATACAATCAAATATCAATTTTTATTATTTTAAATTCTGAAAGGTCATTCTTGAAATTTTTCAAAATATTCCAATCAAATTTGTTGACTAAAAAAAAAAAAAAAAGAGAACGAAAATAACGCGAACATTATATAACTATGAAAAACCAATTTAAAAAACCGAAGATTCTGTTTTTATGGTTTATACTTCTGTTTCTGTCTCATGTTTTTAACTCAAACAAAATTTCCCGTTTACTCACGGTCGCAAAGTACATCTGGGACTAAAAGATCGGATAAAGAGAAACGAAATATACAAATTCAAACAGGTTGGTTGAAAAGTATTGAACGCGACACCTATTAACCAGTAGAGGAATCAAAATTTATACGCCATTTTAATATTTCATCTTTCATTTGAACAAATGAAAATCTTTATTTCGATCTGGCAATTCATTCTTTGTTGTCACGCCATTAGAAGTTGACGTATCAGTGTGTTCGTTTACAATGGAAAAATTCTTTGTTTTGGAATGTTTATCAGCAACAGAAATTCATACAAAAATGGTAAAAGTGTTTAAGGAATCTGCTCCTTCATTTTCAACTGTGCATCGATGGGGTTTAGAGTTAAAACGTGGTCGTTCAAGCGTTGAAGATGAACTATGTAATGGATATCCAAAAAGTGCAACAACACCAGAAATCATTGAGCAAGTGTATAATATTGTTTGTGAAGGTCCAAGTTTGACTAAGCGTGAAATTGCTGATTCCGTACGCATCTCAGACGAACGAGTACTCCATATTTTACATGAAAAATTAGGTATGAAAAAGCTGCTTGGAAAACTGGGAAACAATTCCTTCGTGGAAAGCATTTTTCGTCGATTGAAAAAGCTATTGCAGCCATGGAACAGTATTTTGCTTCCGGAAAATCATTACAGAGATGGTATAAAATTATTGGAGGATCATTGCAATAAGTGTATTGAAGTTGAGGGAGATTATATTGAATAAAAAAACTAATTTCATTAAAAAATTCATATTCTTTCATTTTTGTTTTCAACACTTTTCAACCAACCTGTAATTAATATATAAAATCTACATCTCTACGCTTTCAACAATGATATTTTAATTTGTATCGTAGTTAGGGTATCCAATTTTTGGCCAAAAAGTAATTTCGGAATTTTCGAATTCAAATCTTCTCGATTGCGGAATTCTGTAATTAATTCCGGAACTTATTTTATTTAAATAATATATTAAAAAAAAATTAAAAATCAAAATTTTAGAAAAAAACAACAAATTTCTTTTATTTCGTTTAAAATATTAGATATTTTTGTAATTATTGCTAATATGTACGAACGATACTAAATCGTAGTAACGATTAGGATATATGTACACAATTTTTAGAATTAAAGGACTTACACATAATTTTAAAAATTAAAAAATATAGAATTTATAAAGTTTATAGAATTTGTAGTAATTATGTAAATAAATTCTGAAAATTTTAAATTCTTTAAACGCAATAAATAATATCAGTAAATTCAGTGAATTCTACAAATTCTATAAAGTTTAAAAATCCAACAAGTTTCTTAAATTCTATAAATCCTATAAATTATTTTCGCTCTTCAAAAACGTTTTAATATGTCTATAACTCTTTAATTTTTAAATTTTATGAATTTTATAAATTCCACAAAATCTACAAAATTCTATGAAGTTTATAAATTTTATCAATAATACAAATTCTTTAAATTTTGTAGATTCTTTGTGTTCTATTAATTGTTTCAAGTAACATATGTTTGTTTTAAAGTCTGTCGGTTCTATAAATTGAAAAAATACTAATTTTCTAAAAAAAAAATATTTTTTATAAATTTTATAAATCCAATAAATTCTGTAAAACTTATAAATTCTATAAATCCTAAAAATACAGTGAGTTAGGTTAGGTTAGTTGGAGTGGCATAGAATTTATTCCCTTCACCCTTACTGGAACCTTTTATCTCGCAGTTTAAGCGCGTTGCAGGAATTATTTATTTTTGATTTAGGCCTCCAAAAGTTTTTCGATGTGGTTTTGTCGACACATGCATAATAGTTATAATGGTAGAAATGTCAACGTACATCGAGCTTGGATGTTTATTCACGAAATGTGTACTGTCCACATGCTGACCCCAAATGCTGATTTTGGGGTTATTTAAAAGATTATTTACGAATTATTTTCATATTTTGGAAATTTTTTGGTATTTAGATTTTTTTAGAACCCTTATTTCAGTCGTAAGGTTGAACATTTTTAATATTGCTTTGGGTTGCTTGACTTTGGTTTACATTATGTTAAAAATTTTCTAACAGGGCGACATTTTCCAGAACTTTCAAGACGTTTCGAGGTTTCCAGATTATTTGAGTCTTTTGGGAGTGACGGTTTTATTTGTCGATACCTTAGAACACACAAGTGCTATGTCCATATTTTGAATGTCCACAAGAATGTCTCTAAATTCGAAAATATTTGGTACTTTCATTCAATGCCGTAGAAATAGTGCTATATGGCTTTCTGAAAGCATAAATTTGTATTTACCACAAATTGTAAAAATGGACATAGCACTTGTGTGCTCTAAGGTATCGATATATATATTGCTTGGCTTCTCTATGGTTCAATATATAGTATTAAAGTGGAGGTGCTTGATTGACATTAGAGAACTGAGTTTGTGTTGCATAATGTTCCATGGTGGTTAGTGCATGACGCTGAGCTCCATGTTGTTAAGTGTTATTTAGGCTTTTCGAGAAGACTATCATTATATACGCCAAAGATATTTGCAAGACCTTCAGAGAATGGGTTCTTGATTTTACGAAATTCCTCTAATCAAAAAAAAAAAAAAAAATTAGGTGAGGTTTTGGAGGACAATCATAAGTAGAAGTGAAAACCTTATGTGGGGATTCGAGACAACATTTTTACACGCAAGGAATGAATTCTTGATTTATAAATCTGTTACACGCTAATAATTCACCTTCAGCGGGATTAGTTATAGATAATCATAGAGGTATTTAAAACTAGAGCATATCTTCATGTTGTACGGGTGGCGATTCATGAGCAAAATGAAACATTCAGGTAGCACTCTGCACCAAAAAAGTAATTTAGGAGTGACTTTGTTTGAAATCCATTATTGGAATCTGTAATAAAAAATACATTTTGTAGAACAGCAATTTTACTGATGTACAGACAGACATCTTCTACGCAAATAAAAAATTGAAAAAATTTGATTTCAAGACATTTTTAAACATCGAATTGTCTTAAGCCGCAGCCAGACGATTGCAAATATTCAACAAATGTTCGAGATTTGTAAAATAGCAAATCGTGCAGACACAAAAAAATGACAAATAAGCATCAAGATTACATTCGTACCCATTCGCTCTACAGGCGATAAAATTAAAATATCTCAGCAATATTGGTAGAACATGGTAGTATCGCCCACGCGATTTGTAAATAAAATATGTATATTATATTTTCTACAGACAGGCGTCACTACAATTATTATTAATTTTAGTTATTAGTAATAGATGTCAAGTTATATGGAAATAGAGTCTATTTCATTTTAATTTTTATTTATTAAAATTGTCATGAATGGAAAATCTAATGAATCCATTATGTTGCTTAAAGTGTGATTTTTATATATTTGATTAATTAGGATAGTTTTATCATTTCAAATAACAGAAATTTGTGCTTAAAAATTGGAGAAATTTCATACTAATCTCATGTTACTAAAAACATAAATATTTTAAAAGTATTGAATTTTATCTTGTATTTATCATTCAAAACGTGGTAAATGTGGTATAATATAATTTCAAAAATATTTAGTGACTCAAATCAAACATATATTTATAGTGAACTTAACATTAATTTTCTGCAATTTTCTGTACAGTTTTCTGGCATTTTTAATGATAAAACTGTTCCAAATTAATCAAATATATAAAAATCACATATTAAACAATATAATGGATTCATTAGATTTTCCAATCATGACAATTTTAATAAATAAAAACTAAAATGAAATAGACTCTATTTCCATATAACTTCATACAGCAAATTTTTGTTTACATGGTTTAGTTAGTTCAATATTGTCCGCCAGATCACACCATACCAGTCGTCAATTCAATATTAGAATTTATTTCTATATACGAAAAATATGCAGAAGTCTGGGATTTAAAAAATCCCAAACATAAAAATAGGCTGCACATATATGATGCGTGGAATAAAATTAAAAGTGAATTAGCAACAAATTAGTAATTAGCCAATATTCATATTAAAAGCAAGAGACATTAATGACCATATAAAAGTCATTAAAACGAAAGGTGAAAGATTCAATTAAATCTGGCATTGGAACATTAGATATTTATAAACCAACATGGTTCAAAATTTAATTCGTTTTAAAATAATTATTTAATTATTTTTCTGCACTTGTATAATGTAGCTTTGTTTATGAATGTTAAAACCAAACCTGTGGAGCCGCGCCTTTAGTATTGCTTGAACTAAAACAATATAAAAAAATATATGTGTATGTACGATTATACATAGCTCTTCAATCAACGTAAAGAAATAAACTATGACATTTCGGCGTATTTATTCGTGCATATGTATATTTAGGCGAATTAAAATATAAAAATATTTTGAAAAATTCAAAACGATATCAGTATCGCCATCTAACACTTCACCGATGAACTTCACATGGAAGTACTATATGTATTTATACTATGATTCATGTGATATAAACTATAGATTGTTTTATTTTATTTTTATGGGGTCCTATTTTAATAATTTGGCCCAGGCCCCCTGCTGGCTCTGAAAGGCCCTGCCTGTACCCATGTTATTGAAGCTTTTGACCTGTTTGTCTGTTGTTGTATAAGTAAATATAATTTGGTTAAAATAGAAATCAATAATGTCAAAACTGTCACACCAACTTTATGACATTATTGAATATACCAAAGACCGAAGTTCTGATCACCTCGTGAGGTTTCAGCCCTTTATATTTTTACATTGTTTTCTTTTCGAGAAATCATAAAATACTACCGTTATATAAAAAAAGAAAAAGATACTCATATACTCATATATGTATATGGGGCATTTGCATTTAAATCTCACATGTTTTTGTCCCCAAGCATTTTTTTTGTCCCCTTAGCATTTTACAGATAATTTTTAACGGGTATAAGTTAAGTATTTGATCATAATACAGACATTTATGAAAATTTATTTTTTTAAATTATTTTGGGCATTTATTTTACAAAAAAACGAGTTTTTTGGTCATGAACGTTACTTTACTTATTTTAGATAAATTGTGAAATTCAAAAATATAAATTTAATTTATCGACGTTTATGCACATTTGTGATATGTCTACTTCCAAATGGTATATTAATCTTTTGTATTTTCAAATTAATAATTTTAAAAATAACGTAATAACGTATTTTATGTAACGTTCATGACAGAAAAATTAAAAATAGCCCAAAATATTATTTAAAAAAATGCAAAATACAAATCTGCTCACACCAGATTTAAAAGTAACAGAAATATGATTTAAAAATTATACTTTAAATTTTTTTTTATTTCAAAAATAAATTAAATTATGATTCAAAAATTATATTTTAAATTTTTTTATGTGAGATTTAAATGCAAATGCCCCATATACATATATCAGTGTTTAAATTCATTTTTTCGTTCCCTTCTTTTATCGTTTATTTCCCTCTTTGTGAAAGAAAACAAAAAATATTTTTGTTGTTTCTTTCCCCGAAAACGAAATCGAAAAACGTAAAATATCTCTCCTCATCCTCATATAAAACACAAAGGATAGGAGAAAAGAGATATTTTATTTTGTTGAATTTCGTTCCAAAGGAAAGAAACAAAACAAAATATTTTTTCTCTCTTTTCGCAAAAAGAGAGTAAAGCAAGGAACGAAATTTAAATTTAAACACTGATATGAGCCGTTTATTTTGAAAGTGTTGCAAGTCCACATTTTGTTGAAACGAGAAAATGAAGGAATAGAGAAACAATAAATGCAAAAATATACGGGATTTTGAATTTTCTTAATTTTTGAAGAAGTATTAGGGATTATTTTTATTTTATTTTGACTATGGCTAAAAGCATGGGCGACTTGTGATATTTGGGAAAGTAAGCACCAACAATTTAAACCGATTTCAAGCAACTCAATTCTCTTTGATACTGGGATCACAAAAAATGCACTAACACAAGTAAAATATTTGACAAAACACAATCGCAAGAAGTATATCATACACCATGTATGTATACGAAACGCACATCGCACATCGCACATTTTTTGGACTGAAATACGTACCCTGGTGTGTCAAATGTTTAGGTAAACATCATACCAAAGATTGTGTAAAAGATAGAAATGTTCAGCCTAAATGTGTTCACTGTGGAGAAAACCATCCGGCTAACTATAGAGGATGCAGCGTTGCCATTGAACTGCAAAACATCAAAAATAGGAATGTGATTGCTAAAAATCCAAGATTATTCAGGCAGCAGGCAGTTAAGATGACCCAACCCGAAGTAAATCGTAGAGAGTTGGGAACTACTCATGGACAATTGGGTAAAATGACTTATGCTCAAGTAACGATGAGTAACGGAAATCCAGGGAAAACTGGTCAAAATGACGAAATAAGTCAAACACTTAAATTAATTTTAAGCAGGCTCAATACATTTGATGAGCGATTACAGAAATTAGAATACAGCACTAAGGGAGCCATCCCTAAACAGAAAAATGGCAGGTGATCTTAGAATCTTATGTTGGAATGCCAATGGACTTATGCAACATCAACAAGAATTGCAAGTGGTCCTGGACACAGAAAAAATCGATGTATGTCTCATCACGGAAACACATTTCACTAGACAAACAATCATTAAATTTAAAAATTATCATATATATCATACCATTCATCCGGAAAACACTGCTAAAGGAGGTAGTGCGGTTATAATCAGAAATAGTATCCACCACTATGAAGAGTTAAAATATGAAACAGAAGAAATACAAGCAACTGCTGTTAACGTCAAAACCAAAAATGGTTCTATTTGTATTGCTGGTGTGTACTGCCCACCGAAGCACTCGTTGAAAGAAAAGGATTATCTCGAGTTCCTCAGTAAATTAGGAAAACGGTTTATACTTGGAGGAGACTTTAATGCCAAAAATGTCCACTGGGGCTCCAGATTAACAACAACTAAGGGTAAAGAACTCCTAAAAGCCATTAGGAAATGCAGTTGTGAAGCTCTCTCAACTGGAAAACCAACTTACTGGCCTACTGATCCAAATAAAGTACCAGATCTGATTGATTTCTTTATAATAAAGAAGATATCTGTAAATTATATACAAGTAGATGAAAGCCACAACCTAAACTCTGATCATTCACCGATACTTTTAACGTTAAGTGAAAAAATTATTCAGAAAGAAAGGAACCCTTTTCTAGTAAATAATCACACTAATTGGGAATGCTTTAGACTATCGCTAGAAGAAAAAATTAACTTAATGGTTCCATTAAAGACCGAGGAGCAATTAGACAAAGAAGTTCACAAATTTGTAGACGATATACAGCAATCAGCTTGGGAAAATACCCCTGAGGTTAAAAAGAAAATCAAGGGAAACAACTACCCTTTGGAAATTAGGGAACTCCTAGCAGAAAAAAGAAGAGCGAGAAGAGTATGGCAACAAACAAGGGCCCCTCAAGATAAAACTAATTTGAACAATCTCACTCAACAATTAAGAAGAGAAATCAAAGAATTGAAAAATGAATCAGTCAGCAACTATTTAAGAAAATTAACTAATGATAGCAGTACTGATTATTCTCTTTGGAAAGCAACCAAAAGAATTAAAAGACCAATAATACAGAACCCTCCAATAAGAGTAGCAGGTGATAAATGGGCTAGGAATAATGAAGACAAAGCTCGAGAATTTGCTGAACATCTTGAAAAAATATTCCAGCCACATCAAGATGAAACATTAGAAGCCGAGATAATATCTGAACAAGCTGTGCAAGAAAGTAAAGAAATCCTACCGACAACAACAAAAGAAGTCGCGTGTGAGATAAAAACTAATATGAATATGAAAAAAGCTCCTGGCTACGATCTTATTACAGCAGAAATCTTAAAAGAACTGCCAAGGAAAGCTCTGGTAAAGCTCACCAATCTTATAAATGCAGCATTTAGAATCAAATATGTACCAAGCTTGTGGAAAATTGCAGAAGTAATCATGATCCCAAAACCTGGGAAACCACCACACATAACCTCATCTTATAGGCCAATTTCGCTATTGCCAGTCATGTCCAAACTCTTTGAGAAGCTTCTGGTAAAAAGGTTAAATCCGATAATCGAGAGTAAAAACTTAATCCCAAATCATCAGTTCGGTTTTCGTAACCAACACTCAACAATTGATCAAGTTCACCGAATAACCAGTATAATTGAGAAAGCACTAGAGGAGAAAAAAATCTGTTCAGCAATATTTCTAGACGTTGCCCAAGCATTTGATAGAGTGTGGCATGAAGGACTTAACCATAAATTAAGAAATCTTCTACCAATCCAATTTGCTAATATACTGGAATCGTACTTAAAAGATAGATTCTTCAGGATTAAGTTAGATGACACTTTCTCTGAATTGAAAGAAATCAACGCAGGAGTTCCACAGGGCAGTGTATTAGGGCCGGTTTTGTACCTAATATACACTTATGATCTTCCTGTATTAGAAAACAATACAGTGGCGACTTTTGCAGATGACACGGCGATCTTAGCTGTTGGCACAAGCAACGAAGAGTCAACACAAAAGTTACAAACAGCAATAACTAAAATTTATAAATGGACAAAAAGTTGGCGAATAAAACTAAATGAAACTAAATCAGTTCACATCAACTTTACAAACAGGCGATTCGAACATATCCCGATTACCATAAATCAAGAAATAGTACCGTATGCGAACACAGCTAAGTATCTCGGCATGACCCTGGATGCTAAACTGCGATGGAAAGCACATGTCAAGAAGAAAAGTGAAGAACTAAGAATTAAATACAGAAAGATGTATTGGCTGATGGGAAGGAACTCTTCTTTATCAACATACAACAAGCTGCTACTTTATAAGCAAATATTGAAACCCGTTTGGACGTATGGTATTCAACTTTGGGGTTGTACCAAACAGAGCAACGTAAATATCATCCAAAGATTTCAGAATATGGTATTAAGGAACATCGTTGATGCACCTTGGTATGTCAGGAACAATGATCTCCATAGGGACCTTAAAGTGAACCTCATCGTAAATGAAATTCAGGAGAAAGCACGGAGACATGAAGAGAGGCTCCGGCATCATGTAAACATTGAGGCAACTCAGCTTCTAAGCAACACGAATTTAATACGTAGACTTAAAAGAACCAAACCTTTTGAGTTGGTGTAATTGTTAGCTTAAACAGCATTGTGCTGTGTAAAGCCCACTACAAAGATGTGGTTTAATTCAATTTACCAGACTCTATGGAACGCCAATGGGAAGAAGCCATAGATTAATATTAAGTTAGTAAATTAAGTTACTTTTCATTTTAAAAAAAAGTAAATTAAGTCAGAAACAAATTGCTCATTAGTCCAGGAGACTAGATTGTAATAACATTAAATAAATAAATAAAATTTATTTTAACAAAAAAAAAAAAAAAAAAAAAAAAATTTTGACTATAAATTGTTCGCCGTTTAAAAGATTATACTTTTATTTGTCTATTGTTATCATTAACTTAAATTTTTTGAAAAATGGACTTGCACCACTTTCAAAATTAACGGCTCATATATAAGAAAAGAATAACAATAAAGTATAATGAGTGCGTCTTCTAACACAAAAATAATGCATCATTGCTGATGCTAACATCGACGCGGCACTAGCGAAATTAAAATTTAAAAATATAACCAGTAAGTCCTACATTCGGCTACCCTGATTCAAGCAATCGTCCCGATTGCTGTGATTATAATATGGCTTCATATTAAAAGAATAAATTTACGCTCCTAAATTTACGATTAGTATCGCCACAACCCGGAATGGCCCAACCAGCGAATCAGCAACAAGTTAACGTAATAATGCGATATACAGAAAGTACATGTTACTGCCCAGCGAATCTTTTAGAACTTTTCGTTCAGTTCATCTGTCACTTAACAGAGCGAAAATTAACGCGCAAACTGAAGGAAATGTCAGAATACATAAAAATTTCCAAAGCATACTTTTCTTAAAAATAATAAATAAATGTTGATATTCACATTAAAATTTTAATACTGTATTTGTCAGTTGTTACGGATTCAGTGGCCGATATGTCAAATATTCTGTAAGGAAATAATTTCGTCAAATTCTGTAAGGATTCTTACTGATTCGCTGGTTAGCCCAATATTCTCCACTGTATATCGATCAGTTGGCAGGGTTGGCAGGATCTCGGTGACGACATATGGACCCTTAAAACAAGGCAATAAATTGTGATTCACACCCACTGTTATTACTAAATTCGTGATTAGAAATAATCACCCTTGTTATATTTATTAGCTGCAATACGCTTACGGTCGAAATTAATTTTATTCTCCATTGAAGCTCGTTGTATGTTGTTAGAAATCTCATCTCTCAGCCTCAACTCAAGTCCCGCTCGTTGTTTTGATTTTGCTCCGATATCAGATTTTCTAATTTATCATTTTTAATACGCTGTATTATACCAAATTCACTTCCGATATGGTGATGTCCTAATGGTCCCATTGGCCGTGCTTAGTATTGGCGAATAACTTCGAGAGTACAATTTGTACTACATGATTTATTCGTTCCACTTGACCGTTGCTTTGCGGTGAATAAGCTGCCTTTTCGATGTAAAACCTGATCCACGATCTGACTCAATCCTTAAAGGGACGCTGAGTTGATTAAAATACATATTCAAACTTCAAATAATTTCGCCGGAATTGGTCGTTCGTGTCGCAAACAACGTGTGTATTTAGAAAATCCATCCACAGCTACCAATATGTATTTGTTGTGTTTATTCGTTTCAGAAAACGGGCCAATATGATCCACATGTATCGTATGGAACGGTTGGTCAAACTTCTCGTAGATGTTCAACAATCCTTCTTTCTTACCAATTTTTGGCTGGTATTCGATACACGTTAAACATTTTTTGATAAAACTGCTCACTTTGAACGTCATATCCGGAAAATAATAATTACGCTTTATCATTTCGGTTGTTTTCATTACTCCAAAATGTCCAATTTCGTGGTATCTTCGTATAATTTCTTCCTCGAGAATGGCTGGTAGAAAGAGTAATAACTTATCCTTCAATTTGTGGTATAGGATACCATCTCGACACTCGTAACGATTATTTTCATTGCCCGGAGTTAACGAAGTCATTGTTTGAATTATGAATTTGTCGTTTTGTTGCAACGCTATCAACAAGGTATCCTCGGACACGCTCAGGACTTCGAAATATGGTGCACGGCTTAATGCATCAACGTGTTGCAAGTGCTGCCACTTTACTACAAATGTAGCAGAAATGCTACAATTTAATCATTTTAAAACTTCACTACCCACTAAACTCAATCTGCTACATTTTTAATAGCATTTCAGAATATTCTACCAATATTTTTTTGCTTTCGAAATTTTAGAGGTTATTTATTTGCCTCGTAATACCGTTTGTGCAGGACGAAAATTAAAATTGTAGAACCAGACCTTAGAAAATTCTCAGAGAAATTTAAATGTATAGCCAAATAAACTGAGGGCCTTCTGTTTATTTAGATGATGAAGTGCTGAGCACTAAAGGAATTTTGGTCGCGCAAAATGAGACTCGGAAGTCATGATCTTCATTTCATATACGTACCAGTCGTACAACAATAAATTTTATGCTTTTTTAAATTTATTTTAATACTATTGTAGGTCTAGTACCTGCTTTGATTGCTTTCTTTTGGGAAACAAGCAAAAATTTGACGCACATGGTAAATAAAAATAATAGAGCCTGAATAAGACTGTACTGAGGGTAACGGTCTTGAGCAGTGCTGTCGAAGTCAGTACTATCGGAGTATTTATACTGACTAATTCGCCTAGTCCGTACTCATGAACTCTGCTATTTCATTTTGTACTCATCTGTTCTAATTGCTGCTCTACTAATAATACTTTATCACAATATTTTGACTTATTGGCTTTTGCTTGCAATAATTATAATATTTTTGAAGATAGTGGCTTTATTATAACGTATCTTTTCAAAGCTAATTTGCAATAATTTCCGTTCATTATCCGGTGAAAAACAATAAGATGGACCTTTTGCAGGAATTTTCATTTTAGCAGATAATGTTCATTCAAACATATGAAATCCGCGAACTAAATTACTTTAACTGCTTTAGAAGATACTTCTTTAAAAATCGGAAGATTTACGCTCAAACTTAAAACATAATGGCACTAACAAAAACATAGCAAAATCCGGTCGTGTAACACGTTCCGGAATCAATACTTCCAAATCCCTTGTCCGGCTAAAAGTTTAGATTAAAACCTCTAGAATATAAAAAGTATGCTTCATATTATATTATATCCAAAGAAACAATTTAAGAATAATGATTCCAAGGGGAATTTGCATAAAATACAGATTTACATAGATCCCTTCCGCCTACCAAGGTGGAATCACTTTGGTATTCATTAGTTCTGTATATAAAATGAGAATGGCGTAATGCCTTCCCTCCAATTTCTGTCATTTTTTAGCATACCTGGCGCCTAGGCGGAATCTAGGTCGTCTTGTTTTGACATTTCCCTAAATTACACCAAACCCTTCCAACTCTCAAAAGTTAGCTTTGTGAAATTACGTAAATGATCGCATATTTGAGAGGTACAAATGGAAAACTCGATATAATCTTTGAGCATTTAGACCCCTCATTTGAAATATTAGAACGGAAATATGTAAAGAGCTTAAAGCTTTAATACTAAAATAGATTAAGAGGTATAAACCAAAAAAAAAACAGCTTTCTTTTAATATTTAAATTTAGCTCAGAAACTAAAATAATTTTCTAACATTTTTCTATTTATGTCTAAGGTCTAACTCTTTTATTTCGTATTGTACTCTCTTCTGACGAGAAATACTCCCCTGTAAAGTTGAAATGTACTCCGTTTAAAGTTTTCAGAACGGCAGCACTGGTCTTTACTGGTTAAGTCAACCTCTGTTGAAGAAAAAATTTGTTTTCCTCTTAATATTGATTTACTACAAAAAATATCTATTTACTACATATTTTTCGCACTATCTGCTACATATTTTGTTCGTGGAAGTGGCAACACTTGACGGCTGGGTCGATGTATTACTTCGAAAGTACAATTTTCCAAAAATAATGACCAACGGAAAATTCTGTCATTATTTCCTCTCCTTTCTAAAGTTTGTTGTAATGCGTTACAGCAGAGCCTTCTAGAGTATAGAGCCATAATCATTATGACATATTTTTAGTGGTATAACTTTTCACTGATTTCCATAGGAATCCATAGTAAAAATGGTGTTTTTTAGCTTCAAGTTTTTCAATGAAAAAAGCAAAAATATTACAAAAATTTTATACAAAAGTGTTCTACATATATTTAGCAGCAATATACAAGAAGGGTATATTGGTATTAAGTAAATATTAATTGCAGAAATATTAAAATTAAATTATTTCTAAAATATATTTTTCGAACTTTCATTTTGAAAAATACATCAAAGTTGGCTCTGACGAATTAAAATAGTGCTTGCTAAATTTATCTTTAGTTTTACTAGTGTACGTTAGATGTCTCAGATTTATACAGAAAAATACGAAAAAGATTGTTAATTCACAAAATTATGACACGTTCCTAAATATTTTGTGAATTTGTTTTGCTTTTCCTACAACTTTTGAACTCAAATTTCCCCTAGTGGCAATTTTTGGTACGATTTCAAAATGTTTACTGCCCACTGCCATCTATGTATATTGACTTAATGCACACGATTTGTAGTAAGCTTTTCTTTTTAATTTGACCAGAAAGCTGTTGTTATGAACATTTTTTAATATTTTGGTTTAAATAAATCAATTATTACAAGAAAATGAAAACGATTTACTTAAACGATATTCATATATGTTGAAATTCAAACATTTATGAAAATATTTCAGAAATCATAATTAAGAATTTGCAACGTTTTCATTTACAAATTTGTCTTAGGAAAAAAAGTGATTTCCCATATGTTTCATGTGTTTTACTATGGAAATTTTGGTTTTTTCGTCGTTTCTAATTCCCTTATAAAAGCTTCGTTTTTTAGATTATGGCTTGTATAATCAAGGTTGCTTTGGTTACAGTCATCACTTTAAACTTTATTCCATGCAGATAAATATGAAATCTTTTAATCGCGTATATAATTACTAGGGTTTCCAATTCAAACGAATTATATTTGCTTTCTGGTTTCGTTGTTTTTTTACTGAAGAAAGCTACAGGATGTAAATTATGATCTTCTTGTTTTTGAAGAAGTATGGCTCCAAAACCAGCTTTGCTTGCGTCCGTATGCAATTGTGTTTCTGCATCACCATTATAGACGACTAACGTTGGATTCGAAATCAACCTAGCTTTTAATATTTCGAAAGCTTCTAACTCTTTTTCTCCAAAATTGAACTTAGCATCTTTCTATCAACTGGCGAGACCGATGAAACGATGAAATTCTCTTGCATACCTTGGAATTGGGTAACTTAGAATCGCTTCTGTATGATTTTCGCTTGGTTGAATTCCGCTAAAGCTAATTGTATAACCAAGATAAGTAATCGATCTCTTGAAAAATACACACTTAGACAACTGTTCTTCCACCGTTTTTATTGCAATTAAAATATCGTCTATATAGACTAAATCCACAAACACAGTATTCACGTATCGCTGAAAAACCGCAGGCGCATTGCAAAGGCCGTACGGAGTTTACAAGTACTCGTACTGTCCATTTGGCGTTATAAAGCTAGTATAAATCCCTTTCAGTAGATTTGTCCCATATATAGGACATTGTTTTGTAAGCAACATAACTTCAAAATTATTTCATATTTTTTACTTTATGTTATTTTATTCTGCTATATTTGCTTCTTTCATTTTAACTACAACACGTGTAGATGTAATATCTGTAGGTATTTAGTTGCTTAGTTTTTGTCAACGTCAGTGGACTTGCTGTCAACCTTCAAGCAACATACAGTTTTCTTTAAGTAAAATATTGGTTTAAAATGTGTTATACAATATTTACGATTAATTTTTTCTAAAGTTAAATGTTCAAATCACAGTTTCAAAGACAGTTTTTGTTATTTTACGGTTGAATTGGTTACAGTTTTTGTACAAAAATTAGTGTCCCATATATAGGACAAATCTGTGAAAAGGTTGTGTCCCATATAAAGTACATAAATAATTTTGTTCCATATATGGGACATTTCTACTCAACTTTTGCTAAATTTATTCTCCGTTCCCAGGATGAATATCAAACGACAAAACCGAAAAACATTTCCACCCGATAAAGACTTTTACATTTTCGGAACTGGAAGAATTACTCAACACGGTTGAATCCGAATTTGATTTTACATCAGATGGGGAAGATACAAATGCAGAAACAGGAAACAACATGCTGCTAAACAGTTTGATTGTTTATCACAATGTCTTTCAGAACGTAGTTGTTCTTCCGCCAGCGGCTGTTAAAAATTTATTTTACGAGAAGGAAACTAAATGTTATATTGAAGAAGAGGAAGCCAACAGTGCTTTACGTAATGCCGAAATTGGGAATGAGCTAATTACAAGCAAATGTCGAATTTCTCAATGTTGGCCTCAATTTTTGGATAAAATCATATTTTCATAATATATGTACTTATATGTAAACAAATTTAACGTTGAGTAGAATTGTCCTATATATGGAACATTATCCAAAAGCGCTCTGGTGTGAGCTTTTAATTTTTTTATGGCGGAATATCATAAACATACCCTCCAACAACTAAAATATACACGCAACATATTTTTTTCATGCCCTGATTTAATTCACGACTGAAAGGGATAACTTATTGATTCGGCTGAAACGGGTATGTGGTTGAACCCATTTTTTAGGTCGATTAAGGAATAAAACGATTTACTTCGCAATCGGTCCAAACAATCCTCAATGAGTATTGAGTGGTAGAGGATACCGATCCTTTATGGTGACTTTATTTAATTGTCTATAATCTATACATAGACGTGGTAAACCATTCTTTTTTCGAACTAGAACAATTCGGCTGGCATAGTCACTATTACTTGGTCTTATCACATTTCGCTTCAATAAATCATCTGCTAGCTCGTTGACTGTTTCTCGTTCTCTGATTGACATTCGTTGTGGCTTTGTGTATACAGGTTTATTACAGTTTAATTGAATTTTCAAGTTGTGCTTTACAGCTGGCTCGGCTGGTTTGATTCGTGTTTCGTGGTTATGTAATAAAGTTTCAACTCGCTTTTGAATATCCCAATCAATTACCGCATTGTTATAACACGGTCCTATGTTATACGTTGGTGTTGTATCTTGCTCTTCTTCGAATTCAATCGACAGAATTTGATTGAACAAATTAACGTTACTTATCTCTATCATTAAAGGCGACGCGACGGCTCATTAATAAACTCGAGTCCAATTAAACATTCGAAGCTTATAGTTCCTTCTGGGATCACCAAAAAGCAAATGTTAAAATTATTGCCTTGAATTTTAACCTTACATTTTAACTTCCCGATAATTTGTAAGTTGTATTGGTGAGTTGTTGACGCCTTTGTAAGGAATCCCATAGTAATTTTCAAGTTGGGTATCATTTGATACACAACTCTTCAATAAAAAATTAACTGGACTGGACTACGTTTCACATCAAAATTTAATTCCGCATCGATATTAAATTCCTCTTGAATTAAACCGGTTGTGGTTCTGTGAGCCATACTATTACAATCTGGCATGTTCTTGGCGTGAACTATCGAGCAAATTTTTACATCTTTCGCGGCGTGCTGGTTTGGAACAATCTCTAGACAGGTGTCCTCGTTCATGACAATTATAACACTCGATTCCACGACTACGTTTCATATTAAATTGAATTATCGGTTGTTGTTTACCATCAACTGTTGGTTTTAATTGAAGGTTTGGCTTTGAATACTGCAAATCTTGACGCCTGACAGTTGGTTGACTTTTGTCGCTTACACTTTCATTCACTTTTAATGATTTGGTACTCAGATACCATTTGATTCTATTACGAAGTTCGTCCAGGGTTGCGATCATTGACGTTCTGAACGCGTTGTTCAGGTCACGGTCGTTCACGTTAGAAATTATATAGTGGATTAAACTAGATTGCGATATATTTGCATGTGATGCTATCGATGTCATCTCATAAAAATACACCATTAAGTTTTGCGTCTTTGGTCGCACGTGGTTTCTCAATTTTTCATGCACGTCTACCTCAGTATACATTGAACCGAAATTCTTCATAAATTTATCCGCAAACTGTTCTAGTGATCGAATTTTAAATTGTACACTTCGATACCACAGAACCGTGGAGACGTTGCGCGAATTCTATTAGAATTAATTCGTCCGGTATGTTGTACCCTTCCTTAATTGACATCACGTTTCTAATGAATTGACTGGCTGTTTGGGATGAGAAGCTACTAGGATCAAAATGTGGTAATAATTCGACAATATCTTTCACAGATAAGGATCGATTGAACTGGTTCGCTCTAATATCTGGTCGAAAATCTTGCTGTTGCGAATACACCACACGGTGTGTTTGCTTTCCCGTAGACGCCACGTGTATACTTTCACTTGAAATATTTGTAATTGACCGTGCAGGTGGACCAACTGTTTGCTGATAATCGCTTATCTCGTTCTTTTCATCGCTTGCTGGTACAGATCTAGAATCGTCGTCAAATTGATCAACAATATTACGAATACTTAAATCACTTTTCACATTTGTTGGTGTATCGAACTGTTGATTTTCGAGAATTTCTGACGGACTAACCTCGGCTTTCTGTAGTCGTTCAGTTAACGTTTTCTTTGTTCCAGAGGTGCTCAATCCTCTTTCAATGAGCTCACTTTTTAGTTTATTTACCGTACTCATTTTTCACACTTTTATATTCGTGAGGACAGATGTCCGTAAATCAAAATAAAATTACGTCTTCGATTCAATGGCAGCAAAATAAACTCGCACGTTTTTTTTTTTTTCTTCGCTTGGGGCTTCACAGTTGTTAGAATATTCGCTTGGGGCACTCGTACCCAAAAAAAATTACGTGCCTGATTTGTTTCACTGATTTCAACACTCTTGTGTATATCCCACTTCTGAAAAATGTCGTGAAATTCCACTTTGGATAACTGACCGATTCTTCAAATAAAAAACTATTTCACACTCGCTACGAACTTTTTATTCAAAATCACGGATGTCTCTCGTTTTTCCTCTTGTTTTATGTTGTTCTCTTTTCGAGAAATCATAAAATACTACTGTTATATAAAAAAAAGGAAGAGATATATACTCATATAATAACAATAAAGTATAATGAGTGCGTCTTCTTACTAACACAAAAATATTTCATGATTGCTGATGCTGACATCTACGCGGCACTAGCGAAATTAAAATTTAAAAATATAACCTACAATATATCCTACAAGTCAAATTGCAGTTTAGAAAAATAGTTGGCGAAGAGATTTTTAGCGAACACGATTCAAAGACAGCAGAAAAATGAACACGATGATTCGGAATACGATGATGTTGATGGATAAGGATAGAAATATATGGAAAAAAAACTTACAAAACCGCATGTACAGATGCTGAAAAATGTTTGGATCAATATCAACATTATCGGAATTTTTTAAATTTGTGAAATCCTCTCTTGAGAGCTTCGAAACATTTTTTTAGTTGCACCAATGAAATAGTCACATACACCAACATTTACATAAAAAACGGCAATCTAAATACGCTGATATAAAACATGCCGCGACTACCTAAATCATCACATGTTCATGTGAGGAATATGTGGGCTACTGGCTGTGCTGGGTTCGAAATTTTTCCAGCAACTAAGGTGCCTTAGATTTGATGATCTAAACACTCGGTTGGCTCGACGAATGGTTGGCAAACTTGCACCTATCCGAGAAATATTTGATTCATTCAACAATAATTGCCAACGGAATTGTAACTTCGGCTGTTTTGGTATCATTGAGAAAAATTGGAGAGTTTTAGAGGATGATGCGGTTTTAGGCAATACATACCTAGCAAACCTGCAAAGTAGAGAATCAGCCGTCGATTCCATATCATTTTATAGTTCCAAGCTTGAAGTTTATTGCGGAAAACAGCCACCAGGTATATATTATTTATGTAATAAGCCAGAGGAGGTGGTACAACGCCTAACAAGCCGTTTACAAAATTCGGAGCGAAATGTGACAATAGACAATTGGTTCACCAGTTATCCTTTGGCTCTAGCTCTTCAAGAAAAAACACAAAATTGGTTGACTCAATTAAAAAACAAACAAAAGGGTACTACCACCGTCGTTTGCTGTTATAAAAATCAAACGATTAAATCAACGGTATTTGAGTATCAAAGAAAGGCAACAATCTTGTTTAACATGTCTACTATGCACCGGAAAGCTATAGTTTCAGAAGAAAGGCATTCTTTACCGGAAATAATTCAATTTTATAACAGTACGAAGGATGGTGTAGACACAACAGACCAGCTACAAAATGGTCATATAATGTTGCTAGAACAGCTAATAGATGGGCAATGGTTGTTTTTTTCAGTAGTTGAATTTGGCTGGGATAAATGCGCGGTTACTCTCCCTAAAATTCTATAACTTATGTTGTTATTGTTGAAAAAAATGAAAATATTTAGGGATTTAGGTTATATTTTCGGTACAGATCTCGCTTTTAAAAAGTCCCGTTTTCAAATCCCTGCGCCATGTGTAAATTCGAGAAAAGGGAAAATTTAACTTTGAAAAAGCACTAAAAGATCACACTACAGAATTGACCTAAGGACATTCAAAAGATTAAAAGCAAAATTTAAAGATAGGAGTTTTTAATTCTTGAGAAAAGCTCCAATTTAATATTTATATGGCCATCACAAATTTTATTATTATTATTTATTTTCCAGGAGTAAGAATCTTGACAACAATTAAAAATGTTGACTTAGACATTCGGTTTAAGATTTTGGTGCAATTTCACTCGAAATCCCATTCATTGGATTTCGTTTCATTTTGGAAAAATGCATTTTGTTGCTAAAATTATACCATGAAAAATATGCATGAAACTAACAAATATTTTGTCCTTGGAGTCATTAAGAGGAATCTCAGAGGACTTCACATCATCAGGGGAGGACTCTGGTGATACAGTGGTAGGGAAGGAAGTCTAAGAATGGTGACGTTCTTGCAGATTAACCTACACCACTCAAAGGCAGCATCAGCTGCTCTACTTTTAAAAATTGGAAAGGAAGGGACGGATATTGTCTTGATCCAAGAACCTTGGGTGGCTGGTGACCGGGTACTTGGACTCAAGACACCCTGTTATAGATTAATGCACACGGAACAAGAAGGTAGGGTTCGGTCGTGCATTCTCGTTAAAAATAATATAAATTGTTTTCTGCTATCAAACTTCAGCAATGAAGATGTGGCAGCGGTCAGCATTGAGGTCAATAAACGAAGCCTCTGGCTAATATCAGCCTACCTAGCCTATGATGCAGTGAACATTCCACCAGTCATTCTGGGTGAGGCAATTTTGGAGGCTCAGAAGCGTAAGGTTGGAGTCATCCTTGGGAGTGATGTAAATTCTCATCACACAATCTGGGGAAGTACGGACACAAATGAACGAGGTGAGTTACTCCTTGATTACATTCTAAGTACTAACCTTCATATATGTAACATAGGCAATAAGCCGACTTTTATAAATAGAAATAGACAGGAGGTATTGGATATTACACTTGTCTCAAACTTTTTGACGACCAAACTATTAAATTGGAAAGTTTCGGAAGACCACTCTTTTTCTGATCACTGTTATCTTCAATTTGAAATGAGCTTGGTCTTTCCGAACAGCCCTCTCTACAGGAACAGGAGGAAAACCGACTGGGATATTTTCAGAACTATTCTGGGGAATTCACTACCAGTGCAGGTGCCTGAACCTCCAAAAACTACGGTAGAACTCGATGGATTAGTGGACGAACTGTCCAGCGCTTTTAATGAAGCGGTTTTAGGCTCTTGCCCTCTTAGCAGGCCTAGGGGCAAATCTCGGCCACCTTGGCGGTCAAAGGAGATTCAACAAATACGTCAACGGTGCAAGAGACTCTTCAAAACAGCAAGGAAAACAAAAGCCGCTGTAGACTGGGACTCCTATAAGGAAGTCCTCAAAATTTACAAATATCAGCTAAGAAGCGCAAAGAACAGATCTTGGAGACTATACTGTGGTAAAATTCAGGAGTCTTCAGAGATGTCCAGGCTTCGCAAAGTACTATCTACTAGTCCATCCATCCCAAGCTTCCTTCAAAGGCCGGATGGAGCATGGACCACAAATAGTATGGAATCGCTGGAACTACTATTGGAGACTCACTTTCCTGGTTGTTCCGAATCTGCACCTACTTTATCAGTAGGTAAAAGGGCAAGCAGCCTCGTAGGTCAAATTATTAGCAGAAGAAAGATTCTGTGGGCTATAAGCAGTTTTAAACCATACAAGTCACCAGGGCCTGATGGTATTATCCCTGCGGATATACAAAAAACTACGGATCTAACCATTCCCTGGTTAGAGGTAATTTTTAGAGCCAGCCTAGAACTATGTCACATTCCCAGTAAATGGACGGAAGTGAAGGTTGTCTTCATACCTAAGGCGGGAAAACGCTCACATTGCAGTCCCAAAGACCTTAGACCAATCAGCTTGTCTTCTTTCCTGTTTAAAATACTGGAAAGACAAATAGAAGCTCATATTAGAGGCACGATTGTGCCGGAAAAGCTGTCCAAATCTCAACATGCCTATTGCAAGGGGAGATCTGTAGAAACTGCTCTTCATTCTCTCACATATTTCATTGAAAAATCTTTCGAATATGGAGACTACGCGATGGTAACCTTTTTGGACATTGAGGGAGCCTTTAACAACGTGCTAACAGGGGCTATAACTCGGGCACTTTCGAATCTAGGAGTGGAGGATTCTCTTAAGGACTGGATAGATCAGATGCTAAGAGGCAGAATCATAAATGCCAGTCTGGGGAAATCCTCCGCCAGAAGATTTGCAAGCAGAGGCACGCCGCAGGGTGGCGTACTGTCCCCCCTTCTCTGGAACTTGGTCATAAATGATCTGTTGCTGAGGCTGGAGGATACTGGCTTCAAGGTGGTTGCCTATGCGGATGATGTCGCTATTGGCGTTCGGGGAAAATATCCCGGGACACTTAGCGAGCTTATTCAAAATGCTCTGGGCATTCTTTCATTATGGACCAATGGTTGTGGGCTAAGTGTGAACCCACAGAAAACCGAATTGGTTCTCTTCTCTAGGAAATATAAAATTCCTCATGTCGATCCTCCTACTTTAAATGGTTTCAACTTGGCTTTTACAGGTGAAGCAAAGTTCTTGGGTCTCGTCTTAGACAGTAAATTAAACTGGAAACCGAATATTACGGAAAGGGTAAAGAAAGCTACGGTAGCGCTATACTCCTGCAAAAATGCAATTGGGAAAGGTTGGGGGCTGGATCCCCACATGGTCCTTTGGCTATACACAGCAGTAGTTAGACCCATTCTTCTGTATGGGGTAACAGTTTGGTGGCCTGCTCTGGACAAAACTGTCAACCTAAAGTTGTTGACAAAAGTTCAGAGAACAATCTCTTTGTGGATCAGTGGTGCAATGAGGAGCACATCCACTCAGGCACTGGAGACTCTGCTATTTCTAACTCCTCTAGATATCATGGGAAAACAGTGGGCAGCTAGCACTGCCATACGACTGAAATCCACCTTAATGTGGACCTGTAATAACACAGGGCACTCATCTATACTTTGTAACAAAGGGCTTCCCAAGACCACCGACTATACTGTCCCGTCACTATCTTTTGATAGAAAGTTCCGGACTATTATACCATCTAGAGAGGACTGGATGATGGATACAGTTTTGGAACCAGGAGTTTTGAACTTCTTCACTGATGGTTCAAAACGGGATAGAGGAGTAGGGGCTGGGGTGTTCTGCGAGGAACTCATGTTAAACCTCTCCTTTCGTCTCCCTGACTACTGCAGCATTTTTCAAGCTGAGGTAACTGCGATAAAGGAAGTTGCGGACTGGTTGAGGTATAATGTAATATCGACTAGTGATATTCGCATATATACGGACAGTCAGGCAGCCATTAAAGCGCTTCAATCACACCTTCTCACGTCGAAAGTAGTCCAGAGCTGTCTCTCATCTCTTAACGAGATGACAGATCAGTTCAACATCCATATCATATGGGTGCCAGGATATTTCGTTAGTACGGGGAACATGAAAGCCGATGAACTGGCTCGACGTGGTACAACGGACCACATTTCAAACAGCAAAAAGGATATTGAAATTCCTCTTGCGGTATGTAAACTGCTGCTTCAGGAGGAAGCCAGTAAGTTGACGAATGACAGATGGTCAAATAGTACCTCATGCGTTATTACGCGGCAAATCTGGCCAAAGTTGAACTTGGCGAGATCCAAACAGCTGATCTCACTTCAGCGGAGTCAGATCAGTGTGGTTGTTGGAGTGATTACGGGGCACTGTCTCATAGGCAGACATGCAAGTAGACTTGGTTTCTTCTCACATGACTACTGTCGTAGTTGCGAAGACGAAGAGGAGGAAGAGACAGTACTTCATCTTCTTTGCACCTGTCCTCGTCTGGCACGAAACAGACTGAATTTTCTAGGGGCACACCTGTTCAACGACCTGGCGGAGCTCAGCGAGAAGGACGTCAGGAGTATCCAGCGCTTCATAGCAAGCTCAAAGTGGTTTCAATGAGTTGGAGGAAAAATTTTTAATTTGTGGTATGGCTACGGACCTTTTTGTGTCTATGCCTGGTCCTGGTGGACCGCCACCCAAACCTAACCTAACCTAACAAATATAATTTTTGGATTTTATCGCATTTGAATTTTGTCTTATTTTGCTCGTTTTTGAATTATAGGACTACACCTAAATTATTAAAGTATTACAGTAATTTCATTATCCATCAAACCTATATGTCATTTTAAAATTATTACAATTTCACTATGTATATTAAAAATGTTGTGATTTTGTACCTTTTCGAGTCGTTAGAATTAATTAACATTGATTAAAAATATTAATTTTCATAATTGTGTTGGTGTAAGAACGCCGGTTGGCGTTTTTTGTTATATAAAATAAAGGGTGGTTTAATTGGAGGTTACGATTTAAAATTAAAATAAAAAACATAGGTTTTTGATAAATAGTTGATATTTTTATTTCAATATAAAGCTGAAACATTGACATTCAATATGTAAAAGATATCGGCCAAAAAGGTGACACGAGGGCCCTTGCGACTTCCGCCCTTTTCACGAAAATTTTCCATTAGTTTTCGGCAAAAATCCTGCGGAAGTTCATAAATAAGGCGCTTTGGTTTTACTCGAAATTAATCCAAAGAAAACAATCTAACGATGTCAGATCAAACGACCTTGGTGGCCAATTTTGGCCGCTGAAACTGAGAGATGATGCGGCCACGGTAGAAAGAATATTATTATAATTCGAAAAGAGAGTAAGGCAGTAACACATTTTGTTTTCTATTTTTTTGTTTATTAGCAAACAAATTACAACAAATACAAACACATGCAAATAAACCCGGGTTGAAATTTTCACAGGGACTATAAGCAAACACAAATACAACTAAATTTACAGGTCATAAAAAAATTTTTGTTTTCTAAATTTACAATAGAAATTAAATAGGTTAAAACATTTTGATTGTGTCAAATAAAATAGTATTTAAGGCGCCGTCATCATCCTTCATCAAAGTTTTATCTGAGTTATGAATAATTAAGCTTACAGCAGCGTCGAATTAACGCCAGTCTTATACGTTTCTAATTAGGCGAAGATTTCCAAGAGAACATTTATGGTTTTTCTCTAACATAAGATGAACTTATGCTTGATTTATATTCAACGAAATTTTGAAGATGAAGTTATCTTGAAAACAGTGGAGATCTAAGTATAACACTGAAACCCGACTAGGATATAACTAGATTACAACGTGTGTTGAACCAACTAGCTTCTGTATGTTGCTATAGGTGTGTCCTCCTAAGCTAACTGAATTTCTACCCACAATTCTTCTTAGTTTCGAATTTGTTTCATTGACATGGCGGCTTTTAAAACTCATTCCATAAATTTTTTATTGGATTGAGCCGGCCATTACTGATATTTCATTTCGTGGATTTTCTCAAATAAATTCGCTGAATAAGGTAAATGCTTTTACCTTTCTGAAAAGGAAGACAAACGAAGTAAAAAGGTAAATGTTTCACGTTTAGATTATTTATTTTTCATTGTTATGAAAAGATTGAACGATAGCATAAAATAGACAATAGAGAAAAAGGTATAATTTAACAAAAAACACATTTACCGTAGTAAATGATTTACCCGAGAATTCGACCGCAGTCCAAGCAAACATTATCGTATATAATATCAGAGATGGGATTTGACGCGTCAACTAATATTGTCAACACGTCAACTATTTTTCTCGACGCGTCAACAATTATTATCGACGTTGACATTTTGTTGACGTTGCGCGTCTCTGGTATCGAAGTAGCTAAACAATTTGTTATAAATGTCACTTCATTATTTATATTGAAAATTACAAATTTAGTTGTATCACACCTTTTTCATTGGCCTTAGTTGTATGTCGTCACAATTATAACTCGTACACTCCCGATTCGTGTTGGTTATTGATTTGGTCTTTATAACTGTAAAGGTTATTTTACTTTCTTTTTCCCTAGTAAAATAAAGTTTAGTAACCATGAAAATTTTCGACCTTGAAAGTTTTTATCCGTTTTGAGATCTTCTGAGTCCGACAACTTTGGGTTTTGAAGGTGTCTGTCGGTCTGTCTGCCTGTCTGTGTTCTCTCTACAGCCCGAATGGGGTCCTACTAAATTTTAGTAAAAATCGGTCAACCGTAAGAGGCAGTTTCCGTGGACCAGAAAATTTATTTTACAAATATCCAAAAATATAAGATTTAGATTAGAGAAAAACTATTCAGTATGTACTATACAAAATGTTCCAAATTAAAAAACAAAACAAAAATATTAAATTGGTAAGAAATATGCTTAAAGGCTTTCTCGAAATTCCCCGCTCGTAAAAGAAAGTCGTGTGTTGGTCATACCTCAATTTTTTTATTTATCTACCGCTTTTGCAGATTAATTGAAGGTTATGTTTTTTGGTGATTTTATTCGTTCTTTCTTCTTTCCGAACAAAGAGGTACATCGATTCTTCGTTCAATTGGTTTAACATGTCTTTCAAGAGGTCTTTGAAAGTTTCGACTGATGTCATTTACCCATTTTTTATTAAATCCGTTGATGGCTGCTATGTCAAAAATTCTTTGTATTTCTATTTCACGAACATTAGCAGATCTTTTATGTTGTTCACAGTGGTGCGAGTCTCTACCGGGGCATAAAAGTAGGTTTCCAAACATATTGAAAATGAGGTGATGTTTTTCTCTTCTTCTTCAAGAAATGCGATTTTACTTCTAATTTCTTCTTCAACGATGTACTTTAATAAATAAAATTTACATAGCTAAACTCGAAACTTACTCTGTGAAATCAAACAATTAGCAAAAATTTGGGGTTGACGTATTGCGACTAAACTCAAAAAATTTACCAAATCCATTTTCGTAAATCGCAGCGTGTAAATGGTAAAAAAATCTTTGACACAATACGATTAAAAAAAACGGGTTTATTGAATTTTTCAGTCCTAGTGATCGCGTTTTTAACATGAGTTTTACCTAGATCAGGAGCCTAACCAAGCGCAAATTTTAGTGATAAATAAAAAAATTATTGTTTGCTTGTAGTATGCTAGAAAAACATACGTCCACATCAAAAAAAAAAAAAAATGTTGTAGCAAACGTATAGCAACCATTACACGGTCAATAATAATGTCATTACTTTTTGATAATGACATTAATATTGATCGTGTAACTTCAAGTAATGACGAATGATGATCGGTAATGATGAAAATCCGGATTTTTTGATTTCGAGACATCATTATTGATGTGTGGTGAGGATACTGTCATTATTAATGATAGTGTAGGGTTCACGTCATTACTATGTGTCATTACTATTGAATATTACATTATAAATTTGAGGTTATCTACGTAAATATTTTTTTTTAAATTATGTATTAGAGAATTAGGGGATACAGATACAATACACGCTTTTTCTTTAGGATCCATGTAAAATTTAAGAAAAAAATGTTCCTACTAGCAATAATGAAAGCTTGGTAATGATGGAATTACTGTCATTAATAATGATTGTGTAAGGTTAAAAAATATTGAAGTAGTAATGATGCAGGTATCGACATTACTGGTAATGACATTAATATTGATCGTGTAATGGTTGCTATAGTCTATTACTTAAAATGTTTTTTGTTTACAAAATTTTATGATACTTTGACAGTCTTCTGTAATTTGTTTATAAAATTTGTTGGTGTGTTTACATTAATACGTTAATTACGAAACAATAGCGATATATTTTTCCTTATGATCACCTCTATACGTATCACTAAAATATGTTTTGCCTTAGTGATATTTTTTGTTTTGTATGGATGAAAAATAGAACTTATAGCAGTTTTGGCTGCAGACAGTTTTTTAATAAAAAAATATTTTTCAAACGTAATTTTTTTTTATCACTAAAATTTGCGCTTGGTTAGGCTGCTGATTTAAAGGGTGTTTTTTTTATAGGTTCACAACTTTGAGTTGGCAACACTGCTTTAGTTGACAACCCATTTAGCAGCTGATAGTTGCTTTTTGTTTAGTTTGGTTTAACATTTCATTATGGATAAACTTACATCAGAGCAACGCTTGCAAATTGTTGAAATTTTTTATCAAAATAATGGTTCTGTTCGTCAAACTTAACGTGCAAATTTTGTTGTCCGATGAAACCCGTTTTTGGTTGAATGGGTACGTAAATAAGCAGAATTGTCGGATTTGGAGTGAGGATAATCCACAAGCTTTTGTCGAAACACCATTACATCGACAGAAAATTACTGTTTGGTGCGCTTTACAGGCTGGCGGGATCATTGGTCCATATGTCTTCAAAAACGATGATGGTCAGAATGTTACTGTCAATGGTGAGCGGAATAGGGACATGATTAGAAATTTTTTCGTACCTCGATTAGCTGGCATTAATCTTGCTGACATGTGGTTCCAACAGGATGGAGCCACATGCCACACAGCGCGCTCCAATTGATTTACTCAAAGAAACTTTTGATGAAAGAATAATTTCGCTTAATGGTCCAATTAATTGGCCACCAAGATCGTGTGATTTAAACCCATTGGATTATTTTCTTTGGGGTTATGTAAAGTCACTTGTCACTTGTATTTCCTAGAAATGGGAACATTCTTGGACAGAAAATGTCATTGATAATAGCCAGAAGTAAACTTTTAATTATTGTGGCTAGATAGATGGACAAAAACTGTGTTGGAACATTTTTAAATGTACATATGTGGTGTGATGTCATATGTCAATGATGTCAATTTCCAATGGCCCGATTCCCATATTTTCAATATTTTGGGTGAGTCCTCAAAATCGCCCAAAAATTGTTGGGCGATTATTCATTTTAGGTTTTAGGTATTTTGAATTAAAAAAACAAAATACACATCAATCATCCAAACAAGAAATACAAAAATCTAAAATGGAGTTGATTTAGCGTCTAAAAATTGTTGGGCCATTATTCATTTTTGATTTGGACAGTTGTGCCTATTTAGTACATACTACCAACTTGGGTGATTATGCATTATGAAATGTTGAAAAAAATAGGTGATTATGAATAAACATATATGATCGATTTTGTATTCTTTGTTTAGGCAATTGTTCATTTATTTTTTGGATGTAACAAATTTTTGCGCCTTCATTTTGGTTAATGAAGAATCGCTCAGTCAGGTGCTGTTCGTCAACATAAAACTTAACTACTACATAACTCAACAGTGGCTTTGAGCACAGGAAACCATTGGGTAAAGTTCTGCCAACTTAAATTTTTTAACTACTACATAAAAGATGTAAATGTGTTTGTTTAATTCTATGTACACAGAAAATTTGTGATTTCCATTGATGTGAATTAGTGTAAATCATAAAACTTGAATTTTGTTCAAGGTTATTTTGGTCTCAATTTCATCCAATGTCTAGGGCATTTAGCTACCGAATTCGTATATTTGTTTGAATCCATCTTTTTATTTAAATTCTTCAAAATTGCTTGCTACTTGCATAAATTTTGTAAATTTGAAACATAGGTTCAGAATAAATCCCGGAATTTTAAACCAGAATATAAATTGGCTGAACATCTATGAACCCAGTTTTAACGGCACCACACGTCTATCTTATCATCTCTAACATAAAATCATCATCTCGCTTGCGGTAAGCTCCACTTTAGAACATAATCCGATTACATATTACGAGTATATCAACAATCAATCATTTTATTTTTAAATAATTCCTTCACATTTATAAATTAAATAACAAGTTTAGAAAGTAAAGTGCGGGCGAATAAAGGTTTTTTGAAGCGAATTAAAAATATTTGATTTGCAAATCCTATCGATAATAATATATACCAATCTGTACATGTACATACGTATGTAAACTGCTGTAGACAAAAATAACAAGATTTTAGTACACAGTACGCGCATGATCATGACATTAAAAACAAAAATTCAATTAGATTTAATTTACATAAATTTGATTGATGATTACGCGATATTTATTTTTGTTTTAATGCGATTAGTGACGAATAATTTCTTATTGTCTCTAGACATTTTGTATAGACGCGGGTAGATAATATTATAATATTGATTTAGACAAATATTGGATATTGCGAAATATAAAAAATTTAGTCCGTGGTTGATTTTGCGTTGGTGAAACAATTAATTTCTGTATCATCTGAGAGGCGACTACTTGTCTGTATATAATATTTAAAAATCACTGTACATATACACTAATACGATATAAATCTCTCGTTTTTTTATTTTTATTTTTAAGTGAAGGTATTAAAATAAATAAATCTTATTTACAACAACAAATCTTACATAATGTTAAAAGAGCTTGATAATGATGATGATTATCAATATGTAATACATACATATGTATACCTTAAAGGTTACTAAAAACTGGAGCACCTTGAAAGAAAATCATTTAGAATTAAAGAAATAAATCTTACGCGTGAGAGTTCTTAAGGACGTGAAGGTTTTAATTGCAATCTCTTCTCATATGTCATGCTAAATCGATCGCCGGTTAAAAATAAAATTAAATGTCTCAAGGAATCGTAAAAACAACAAATAAAAGAAATTTAACTTGTCTTTAGTTTGTTTCTTTTGTTTTTGTTGTTGTTTTTGATTTTATCCCCGCCGATTTATTATAGTTTTGGTACTTACATCTTCATTACAATTTGTTTTGCTGGTTTCCAATTATTTTTGGTTAATTTTGTTGGGAGTATAAAAGGTAACTCGGTTGATCGAAATTGTATCAGTTCAAGTTTATTACTTCAGCTTCTTACAATACACTAAGTGTTGCGATCCTATTTTTTATATTAAAAAATATATTTTAAAACACCTTAATATAAAATGGCATTCAAATTGATTGTATTATCCGCCGTCTTAGCATGTGCCAGTGCTGGATTCCTCGGAGAACAACAAATCGTTCAAAGTTATGGATCACCGGTAGCAAAAGTAGCCGCATACTCATCAGCGCCATCCGTCAGCACCGTATACCAATCAACACCAGTTGGTTCAATTCAATACGCAGCAGCGCCTACACTTGTTAAATCATACCAATATGCACCATCCGTCATTTCAGCCCCAGCGATTGGATCATCAGCTCAAAGCACAATCCGTTCATTCGATGGTACCGTATCGCAATACGCTAAAGCCGTTGATACCGCATTCTCAAGTGTTCGCAAACAAGATACTCGTATCACAAATAATGTATATGCTCCAGCCGCTGCACCAGCAATTTATGGCGCTAAAACTTTGTCATACGCTGCACCAACAGTATACGCTCAATCATCACCAGTGATTGCTGCTAAATCTTACCAATATGCTGCACCAACTGTATACGCTCAACATGGACCCGCAGTCTATGCTCAACATGCTCCAGCCGCCGTTTACGCACACTCATCACCAGTGATTGCTGCTAAAACACTTCAATATGCTGCACCAACTGTATACGCTCAACATGGACCAGCAGTCTATGCTCAACATACTGCACCAATTGTACAAAAGACCTCCGCTATTTCATACTCGGCCGCACCAATTGTAGCTCATGTCACTTTTGACGGTTTAGGAACACACTACAACTGGTAAATGAGGTGAACCTGAAGTAATAAATGTATATAAAGACTGTATCATATTGCCATTTCTTTAATCGATTTTCTCTATTTCTGTTTGTATAAAATAATATTTAACCGTTTTTTCCTAAATAAATTATTGTAAGAAACGTTAAAAATGTTTGTCTTTTATAAAACTCCCATCTCCTATATTCTTTTAAAAAATTCCAATATTAATTTCATCATTATTTTTTTATTTCAGCAACTCAACACGTTGTTCGAAAAATCTCGAATCATCTAGATAATTTGTAATAATGTTGAAGAATTACCAAATATCTTGAACATTTTTGAATAATCTGTAATATCATGCGATATAATCTTAAAAATGTCGAATACTCTTCAACTATAACCTCGATACGAATCACGTTGGTCGTTTAAAATCGCAAAACTTTTCATTCTTAAAAAAACTCGAATAACCTTAGAATCCTATATAATATCGAACTTTGCAACTAAAAAAAAACTTCACGCTAATTAACTCTGGAAATCTGTAGGTAAATCCAAAAAATCTCGAATTTCGAGCGTCTCTTCTCTAGAATCATCTCTCACTTTTTTACAATTGGAGTGATAATCAGATCTTTGTTGGTGGGTGATATCGTCGGTATAAATTTGTTTTGAGCTTAATTACAAAATCAATAGCGTTCACTGTTCAGATTTAGAAAAATTGCTTATTCGATTTCTCATGAAAAATAAAAGACCGCCCAATTAGCTTTAGAGAAACAAAGAATTTGTTTCAGATTATTGGTTGGACTAATCTGAAAAGTTGGCCTCAAATATTATAGGCAGGTGATTGAGGTTAAATTTTGGGATTGTTTTATGTTGGGAATTTGGGATAGTGTATCAGGTATATCCGTCAATATTAAAACTAATGTAGACGGGTGAACCTCTATCAAAATTCGGAAAACGCAACGGTGCTAGGTGGAATTTTTTGTTGTACTTTCCTAATGCAATTTCACTGAAAATAATGGTACCTGCTCCATTGGCTCGTTTGCAATGCCAAACAGTTTGCACATTGAATATTTGTATCTCGTTCTACTGGATCGGTAACTTTCATTAATTGGCAAACAGAAGTTTGACGATTTTTGCCACATAGCATAAATTTCACGTCTAAGTGACAGTTTCTTGAGAAGTGCCCAAATAGTTGACAATTACGAGTACGACACTGTGTTGTGCCATTTTCTCTCAATATATAGTCCCAGTTACCAATCTTGTTTGTTTGAACTGGTTTAATTTTACTAAGCCTTTAAGGTAAGCTACGAGATACATCATCTGCCCAAGAAGATATCGCTGTTGCCTGAGTTGAAATTTTTCACTTCTAGTGGCGCAGGAACTTTTCGGCTGTTACCTATTATGGCTGTTAGGTCGTATTTTGACAATTTTTTATCCGAATTTTAGTACGAATAATATAACATTTTATTTGTTTGCAGGTAATCACATAATGTTTGATAATTCACTGTACTGTAGCATATTATTTTTGTATACCTAATGATATCAATTTAAATTTGCAATTGATATTCAATGTCGTTACAATGCCATTGGCTTTAGAGGAGTTGATCTTGTATAATACAACATGTTGCATTTTCAATTTTTTATTTTCTTTATTGTTGGCGTCATCCATCAACTGTTCTATATTTTAAACGGGTTTGGTGTTATTATTGCTGTTGAATACATTGTTGTTTGTTGATGTCTGAGTTTGGCGACTCAGCATTTGTTGTTTTGGATAGGAACCCCTTTTCCGATTTGAAGAGAGAGAAAAGGATCTAGCGTCAGCTTTAGACTATTTGTTTGAGGCATACACAAACCACTGTAATTTATGACTACGAAATAGTTTTATTGTGTGGTATTTAGTTGACCTATTCACTCAAACTCTGACAAATTAAGCACAATTAAGCATTCGGTCTAACTCAACATCAACTTTTGTAGCATATAGTGGGACATTAGTTAATTACGCGGTTTTATTGGTATCAATGAAATGCGACATAAATTTCGTTCTGCCAAACTTTCATACTATCATATTCAAAATTCAAAAAATTGCGAATTTAAAAGCGTTACATTGATCAGAAGATAATTTATGATGTGATTCTGTGCCTTTGCCTTATATTATACAGTCAGATGTTTCATTGATAACCAGTTAGATAGTTAATATTGAACCTGCTCCCAAAATCGGTTCCCAAAATTAGAGTGGAAGTGATCGATGGAATTCCATATCTCATCAATACATCATTAACTAAATGGAATATTGAAATAACCCTTAGTGCAATGGTTAGTCTTAGTACCATCTGCAGTTGAAATCGCAGAATCCGTTCGATGTTGAAAGGCCGAATGTCGAAAGGCCGAATGTGTCGAAAGGCCAAATTTCGAAAGACCGAATTTTCATGAAATTTTCGTTCACTTAATTTATTGGAATAGTGATCACTACATTTGCTAGAAGAAAAAAAAATCAAAAATTTTAAAATCCAGAATAGTTGAAAAGTAAAAATTCAGAAAAATAAAATCCCGAAAAAAATCTATAAATTACCGGAAAAGCAATCCAGAAAAAATATTTTGTTTAAAATAAATGAAAAAAAATCAATTTTATTCTCATACTTCTGACATCACATCAAACATTTGTGGTACATCTATCAGTAGAAACGATACGAGCGATACAATTCCTTTGATCTGTGTCTGCATGGTTGACGAAACATTTACGAAGCATTAAATCCGCAATTCGCTCCAATACATCTGTCGATGTCATACTAACCCAACGAATTAAGCCAACCACAAAATAACTTGAAACATTTGTGTTAGAACTATCAGTAGAAGCGATATTAGCGATACTATTCCTTTGATCTGTGTCTGAAAGGTTGACGAAGCAATTTCCATTAACGTAAATACTAAGAATTTCACGGAAAAAGTAAAATTCTATAGACATTGTTTCTGGATTTTTTTTTCTGGATCTTTTTTCTGGATTGTTTACCTGGATTTTTGACCGATTTACTATTAAACATTTTTATACAAAAATTTTGATGAAAATATAAATTTTGTATGCATAAAAATATAAATTTTGAAAATTTTCATTCATAAAAAGATGAAAAATTAAAATCAACTTCGAATTCGGCCTTTCAACATTCGGCCTTTCGACACATTCGGCCTTTCGACCCATTCGGTTTTTCGACATTCGGTTTTACGGCACATTCGGCCATTCGACATTCGGCCTTTCGACATTCGGCCTTTCGACATATTCGGCCTTTCGACACATTCAGGATTCAGCCTTTCGACATTCAGCCTTTCGTACCTATTCCGTAGAATCTACATCACATACAGTTAACTTTAAAGTCATAATTAGTCTTTTACTGCCCAGTCTCAGAATGGTGAAACTGGCAACTGAATCTAAAACAAATATTTTATTTATTTCATCTATAGTTTCTGTTGCACAAGTATGTTTTGATTAATTTCGGATTTCATTTCAACGTCACTTTTAAACAGATTTTCTAGGACCGAATTTTGTTTAATTCGATCCTAATGTTTTCATTGCACTTCTTGGAATAGGTAGTAGTTGAAAACTTCTATGGTACAGAAACTAAAGTCGAGAAAAGTGAATATGCTAGTCTTGTTGCATTTTTTTATGTGATCAAAAAATTTAACTCTTGAGGTACATGTTAACTGGGCCTACAAACAATATATTTTTATTGTGCCAGTAATTATTAGGCGTGTGCTAAATTTGTTTTGTTTTTTTTTTTGTAGTTTGAAGAAAATTGGTGAACATTTAATTTTTATTAAGTTGTCGAAAAGCACATGTTTGAGCCTCCTTTTTGCAGCAACGTGCGGTAATTACTAATTTCAATTAAAAATAATTGAAAAATTATTGCCGAATAACTGGAGGAAATTTCAATCCTATTGCATATAGCGTTGGGTTATTGATTTATTTTTCCAAATTGAGTTGAGCCTCTCACAACCCACGACTGAGTCCATGCAGTAGTAAAATATTTAACTGGGATTATTTAAAGGATGTTCGGTATCGAATCGCCGGAATCTAAAAATTCGTTTGTTGGAGTGTGATCAGCCATTACAACATTAGGCCAGCTGTCATTTTTTTTTCATTTTTTTAAGGGTTCTTTAATTTAGTTGAGATCAGCTTTTTTCATATCGAAATTTAGGGTATTAGAGTATATCAATTTCATTTTGTTTTCTTAACTTACTTTTTTCGCTTTATCGTTACTTTTCCCGATATAACAAAGTTAAATTGGGTAAATTTTGTAATGGAGAAAAAAATGTCATTCGAGATTTTCACATTTTTCGATGATTTAGGTTACCGCACCCAGATTCCTGTTCTATGACAAATGAGAATGAGAAATATTACGAAATGGTTTTTCGACCAGTCAGTTCCCATTTTCATAAAAATCCCGTTTTCGATTAGACCAATGCGTTTTGATTTGGAATAAATTAAAAGTTAGACTTATTTTGGTACATAGGGTAATTTTTAAATAATAAATTAGTTTTTGACTATGCTGTAATAAATAGGTCAACGGTTAATTTATTATTAAATAAATTTATTGTGTTAAAATAAGTTATTAAATAATTTTGCTGCTCTTTCTTTGCTAGTTTTTTTTTACTTATTTATTGCTATTACTTACTATTACCTAATTAAATTTTGAAAATATTTTTATCAAAATAATGTATAAAACACGTGTCAGTTAGATTTAAAAGCGATCTATTCCTTCAGACTTTCATAGAAAAAACCAAACTGGAATAGATCCACTTTGAAACTTACTTGCGTAAAAGTACGTATAAAAATGAGCAAATTCTAAAATTTAATTTTCAAAACTGCTCTATTCTAAAATTATTTTCAAAACATAAGCTTAAGTAAGCAACAGACAATATTTTAAGGAATGGGTACGAAGGGCCGAATTTCAAAGGCCCGAATGGGTCGAAGGGCCGAATTTTTTTGTTTATTTATTTTTTGTTTTTAGAAATATAGGGCCGATTATTTTTTTTTTTCATGCTTATTTTATATTCGTTAGAGTGAAGGAAAATTTTATTTAGACGAATAAAATAATTTCATTGTGATTTAGTGATGTAAATTAGTGAATATTAAAAATTCGGCCCTTCGACCCATTCGGCCCTTCGACCCATTTCGGCCCTTCGACATTCGGCCCTTTGATATCATTCCTATTTTAAACGTTACAAGCTTTGTGTGAGCGAGGACCATTTCAATAAAAAATAGTAAAACCAATTCTTTTTTCGAACGTTTTCCTAGGTGACATCAAACTTTTCGAAGAAATATTTTTTTACGGTTAATACACCTGGCAAATTCCAACAATTGTCCATAGATATCTTCAAAGACAAAATCAATAGGTTACCGTGTAATATGCGGAATTTAAATTTCTAAGTTTACCTAAAATACTTGGCTGGTGGCAAATAAAATCGTCATCATTTAAAAATAAAATACATTGAGGAGAGAGGCGGTAGGAAATATAGAAAATGAAATGCTATTTATGGCTATATTAAAATTTAGTTGAGCAGTATTTTGTAAAGCGATAAATAATAACATGAATGCAGGGGGTCAATTCTCGTTCTATGACAAAATGGAATGAAAAAAATCTTTCCATTTGGTTTCCATCACGTCTTTCTCATTAGTATCTTTTCACGCAACAGCAATATGCGATTCTCGTTGTCCAAATGAGAAAGAACGATGAGAATACGCTGAATACTACACAGCAAAACATATTTTATCAAGTTTCATATATATTTCCGCTAGGTGAGCTAGGTAAATGGTGCAAATAGTAGCTAAATAAATGATAAAAGAGATTATAATTTGTAATTAGATTTAATCACTCTCTCAAAGAAAGGTAAATAGAGAGTTAAACCAGTTTTCGTCATTGCTTGCAAAATATAAAATAAATTACTAAAATGGCCAAATTTTATTAAAACTAAACGAAACTAATTACATATGTATTTAGGGATTTTTCTTAAATGAATTGAAATTTGTTTAATAAATTTGCTTATAAATTAGTTTTAAAGTGACTAGTATTATAGTTTGGTTGCACATTTATCATTAAAATTGCAAATTTAGGTCTTATAAAACTGAATTTCAATATTCATTTATATTCCCACGACCAAAATACTCGGTGAGAAAGTTTTTTTGATATGAGAAGATTTTGACGTCATTTTTTTCCTTCTCATTAAACATGAATCGGAAATCTGTATTTCTCACTGAAAATACTTTTCATTGCACTTTTCACAGAATGTGAATCGGGGGTCAATTGTCGTTCTATCAAAGCATGGACATGATCCCTTTCTAGAATAAACGAATCGTTTATTCTTGAAATAATTGAAAAATAACCCCAAAATTCAGCTTTATTTCATTTTTAACCATTCTGTAAACAGCCTCAGAGGGAATAATTTCTAAAATCAAAAACAGAATGTGTATTTATTAAAAATCATAAATTTCAAATTAATCAAATTAATAATTTATATATTAAAATAATGTCGATGTTTGTTTTAATTATTTAATGTGAATTACGGTTAATTGTTACAAGAAAGATAATCGTTACATAACTAATGATTAATTCTCTCTTTTTCACGTTTCTTCTTTTTAAATATTAGTTTAGTATAAAAGAGCACATGGCCTGGACATGTGCCCTTTCTAGAATAAATGATTTTTTTTTGCAAGGTAGATGCCGTTCCATTAACCATATGGTAATTTCGTCTTGTCATAAAACGTATGTATAGTTAAAATAATATCTCGTTGAAAATTCCTATTCCTTCATTCTCGAGTAAAACAACAACAAAAAATGAATTTTTTGTTGTATTTACTCGGGAATGAAAGAATAGGAATTTTCAGCGAGATATTATTTTGACTATAAGTGTCTATGATACAAAACCGTCATAATACTAATTTTGATAAAAAGTGAACATGAGCCCTTTCAAGAATAAACGATTCAATTAGTTTCGTTTAGTTTTAATAAAATTTGGCCATTTTAGTAATTTATTTTATATTTTGACAAGCAATAAGAAAACTGGTTTAACTCTCTATTTACCTCTCTTTGAGAGAGTGATTAAATCTAACTACAAATTATAATCTCTTTTATCATTTATTTAGCTATTATTTGCAACATTTACCTAGCGCACCTAGTGGAAATATATATGAAACTTGACAAATTATGTTTTGCTGTGTAGTATTCAGCGTATTTCCATCGTTCTTTCTCATTTGACCAACGAGAATCGCATATTGCTGTTCCGTGAGAAGATGAATGAAATGGAAAGATTTTTTTCATTCCATTTTTTCATAGAACGAGAATTGACTCCCTGATCTACATCAGATCAAACATCTAGAAATCGGCTATTGATATACCGTTAATAAGAGTGGAGCATTGCCAACCTTGGAAAAAGTAAGGAGTAAAAAATATTAAAGCAAGGTAATGCGCTTCTATTAATATGAATACAACTGTACATACCGCATGAATTTTTTTAACATGTATTTTTTAGACCTATTTAAGCAATTCAAGTCGATCTATTGGGCCAGCCCCTTTCATTTTTTTATGTTCCAATAGCATTGGAAATATGTATACTGTAAAAATGACGGGCGGTACAAAACATTTTAAATGTAACACTCAATAATAAAAGCAACCTTACATTCTCCTTACGACAGCTCAGATCAACCCAAATCGCCTGTAAGTTTGTTACATCACTTAATAGTTTTAAAATACGTGTTATAAAAAATTCAAGCAATACACTTCCCTTTGAATTGCGAATATTTTAATAAAAATTCCAGCAATTCTGGGGCGGAGCAGACCCGGAATTCAGCCAGGTTGTCTATACCATTATTAATGACAAAAACTACCTTTTCATAAATTATCAGCTTTTGAACTGTTCACCCGCTCTTCTGTTAGTGGGTCGACGAATAAAGTTAGCAATCACAAAATTTACTTTTCTAAAAGAACTCCGATCGTTGTTCTTAATTTATTGTTCTAACTTACGTAGTTTATGCAAAAGTAAAACTTTTTAGCTTTTAAAAAACATGTCTTTGCTTTATCAAATTTTAAGCTAATTAAGTCGAATTACGGATTTCTCGAAGAAACATTAAAAATATTTGGAAAAACTCATAAAATACGTGCTAAAACATAAAATAAGTTGAAATATGTACAAATATGTGATTATGCGAAAATATTTAAATATATGTGGTAACATATAGAGCTCATTCGCCTTCATTTGTTCTTAATCGAATAAATATCCAACAAATTTTTGGTTTGGATTTCCCAAAAAAAATGTTTTTTACCTAAGAATCCTAAACCTAATCCTACATAACCAATTGTGATTTTGGGGGAGAGGTCTCCAAATTTAAGAAAACCAGTGAAATCTTTAAGGCCTGCCTCTGCTCAAAATAACGGATTTTTTTTTTTGTAAAATAATGATTGGTTTGGTTTGGTGACGAATAATGGATTCTTTGTGGGAAAAATGTCGTTCGAGGAGTCGGATAGACTTAATTTTTTTATAGTGTATAATTTACGATTTTTTGATCAATCTTATATTTATTGGTTTAAAAATAACTATTTTTTAGGCGAAAACAATTTTTAAAATTTTTTTTTGTGACGATTAGAAGAATTATATATCTAATAATGTGTATTTTTTTATTTTCAGTTATATGAAGCACTTCATGTTGGAGAACATCAAATTCAAAAGGAGAAAGAGTTGAAAGAAAAATTAGAGGACTTGAATATGAAATTAGGGCCTTTAGAAGAAGTAAGTATAATTATTTATTGTCCTAATACGAGAGGTAAGCAAGTCTTCGAAAATTATTGAGTCTCTCTCTTATCAATTTTTTATGGAAACAAGAAGCTGCCAATTTCTTTAAAATCTGATTTTGAGAGATTTGAACCCAGAGTAATTTAAAAATAATATAAAATTGTTATTTTAGCCTTGGCCAACGTTTGAAACAATTCAAAATGCTTCTCTTTTACTTAGCAGATTACTGATCACCGCAACGTGACAGCTCTTACTTTATTGTCTCCTAAGGTATTTTGCATATTACGTATTATTATGAAATTTTTTCTGCCCCCTTATTGGAAGGCATTTATCAAGAAACTTAGATTTATACTTCTAGTAGCACTTTACTAACCTTGTTCTGCATAACTAGGAATTAATCTAATTGCTTATGTGGTATGTATTCATCCTGAATGTTTAACCAAGTTCAATATATTGTATATATGTATGGACATTGGGGTAATGAATTAGGTCTCTCTTTTTTCTCTCATTTTAACATTTAAATTTTCTTATTCCTAAGTTGTTATTTTAAATTTAATCAAAATTTAAATATCTGCACGTTTCAATGTATGTACTATGTATAGAACAAAATTTTAAAATTAATAAAAATTTTTAATATTCAAATTAACAAAATTGGGTCGCTTCTTATATCTTTTGAACTAAATTTTACTTTACCTAATTTATTTATTCTCAATTATTCTCTAAAACATTTAAAATTCAAATTTTTGTTATTTTACTTCGGTGCAAAATTCAGGAGTTATGGAAGCATTTTTTTATTTTTTCAATTACGAGTTTTAAAATTTACATTGTAAATTTAAATTGTAAAATATACAATTTTGAATCTTTTGATCATCATAATTTATTTTATCATAATTGCGTTTGGTTATTATTATCTGGTTTTCATACCATGTTTGTCTTTCACTAAGCGGAAACTTTATTTATTGCCTTTAATGATTTCGAAATGCTTCAAAAGATGTCTTCAATGTCAAAACAAAAATCAAAAATATCAATTGACTTAATTCAGAGTACAAAACTACTTAGAAATATAGAACGTGATATTTGCCTTCGGTACGTAATGTAAACAGTATCAAAATATCTATACAATCATAAAGTTTATCACCCTAATATAAGAAACAATGGGAAAAGTAGACTTCCAAAAGAAATATGAATTCCATAGAAATGTTTGAAGAAAAAATTGGAAAATAGCTTTTCACCATAAACTTTAATCAAATATGATAAACTTAATTTACATTTTTCTCATATTTTGTGTTTATTTCTTCTCGTCTATTTAGAAAAAATTTGAATTTGAAGGAAAGGCTGTGAGAAAAACAAATGTACTTACGTGGGTTGGACTGGGGCTGATGTCTGTACAATTTGGTATATTGGCACGTTTGACATGGTGGGAATATTCCTGGGATATTATGGAACCGGTTACATATTTTGTCACTTATGGTACAGCAATGGCGGCATATGCGTACTATGTCCTTACTAAGCAGGTAAGCTAATAAATACAAATAAAAAAACAGGATCAAATCAGTAGCTAATATTTACTTTAATTTTTAAGGAATACAATTTACCGGAGGTGCGTGATAGACAATACCTAATTACAATGCATAAACGTGCTAAAAAGGGTGGTCTCGATCTAGCCCAATATAATATATTAAAAAAACAAGTTGCTGAAGTTGAATATGATTTAAGACGATTACGTGATCCATTGCAACTGCACCTACCATCAAATTTAATTAATAAGCCACCTGCAACATCTAGTTTAGATGATCTAAAAGCTTTAGTTAGTCCTAAAAAAAATTTAACATCTGGTATTCAAGATCTTTTTTCAAACGTAAAAAATCGTAAATAGTCCCGTAAATTTAAAATTAAACAAAAAATAGTATAACACAACGTTTTAAATTAAAAGCCATGTATAAATTGGCACCTACTCACATACACACAGATCCACACAATATTACAATCTCTAGATACAAATTAGATTTTATTTTATTAATTTAATTTTAATTAAAATGTGTACTAAAAACTAATAATACAATCATCAAAAAAAAAAAAAAAAAGTTCATAAAGTTGGATTTGCTAGTACATCAGATATAATTTTTGTTTAACGTGTTTTTGTATTATGTAGATCCGGACGGGAATTCGTTTCGTTCAAAATGCGAATAACCCTACAAAAAATTCATGAAATATTCTTTAATTGTGCCAAATTGCTGCAAAAATCTACACACAATAGTTGTAATTAAAATAAAAATCCCGCCATATACACACAATTAGTTCTAGAATTCCCAACCGCGATGTTTTTTATTTAAATAATTTGTACTCATTTTTAGGTCTTTTGTTGTACATTTTTGATATTCAATATTAATTTAAACTTACCTAGTCGTTATAAAATTTTACTGAACAAAATAGCGGCATCACATCAATTTAATTTTTTTTTTCCTAAATGAAGATTTTATTTTAATACGTTTTGATTTGTTTTAATTACTTGTTCAAGTAACGTTTTGTTTCAGTTCAAAAGCACAAAATTATAACAAAACAAAAAGAACAAAATATAAAAATAGTACAAGATTTAAGTAAAAAAATAAAATAAAATGTTACATGTTTTTTATATACATATAGAATAAAAATTTAGATATTTTCTCACTTTTTTTTAATTAATTATAATTTTATTTATTTATTTAAAATAAGAGAAGGAACTTAATGTACTAATTAAAAATGGAGATTTGTAAGGCGGAATTAGAGTTCCGAAGAGGCTTTTTCAAACGAGCCTTGACAAATCTATCTCAACCTAAAGAACCTAAAATGTACTTAAACGTATTACCCTAATTAAGTAACCGCAGCCACGGGTATTGTTAAAAATATATAATTAAAAAATGGCTGAACCAACATTCATTTTTATTAACTCCTCTATTAATATCTTCCTTTTTCATTTCTTCCATAATATTGTAAATAAAAGTTATTTAAAAAATAAAAATAAAAATAAAAATTAAAACTAAATTAAAAATTTCCCAAATCATTAATTCTTCCAGATAAATCACTAACAAGAAATTAAACAAAATAATAACAATTTTGTACTTATATAATTAATAATAGTAGAATTGCACCCGTTATGTTTATTTAAAAAATTAAATATTTCCCCAGTTACTAATCTAAAATTATATTATGGTAATTCGATTTTATTATTATTATTGTTACGGCAGTGCCTGAAAGTTTATGATTGTTTTCTAATGTAATTGTTAAATTAAATCAAAATGATTATGGCGGTGGAAAAACGTGGTGTGAAAGTATCACCTGGTTTGTTGAAAGCACATATTCTTTGTCCTTTTTCGATTTAACACTATAAAATTTCTAAGCTTTATATAAATACATTTATATTATACACATACATACATATATACATTCAAAATAAGGATTGTTATTTATTTAAAATTTTAATTAAACAAAAATTCATATCAAAATATTTAAAATTTATATTCCTTCCCATTTTTTCTCTCTATATTTATAAAAAAAAAACACTATTCTATCTTTGTTATGCTCTATTATATAATTATTAATTACTTTAAGGATTTTGCCTTACTTATATTATTTAACGACATTAATTTTTTTGCACAAAATTACTAACACTAAAATTATATAAAAACAAAAAATTGTTATTTCATAAAACATTTAAAAAAAAAAAACTAACATACATAAATATAATTAAATAAGCCTTTTTCTTATATAACCCTAAGATTTAATCGTGCCACGCGCGCCTTTGGCGTTTTAATTCGAAAACTGATCGTTGTTATAAAATATTATATTTAAAGTGGCACAAGTTTATTCTTACTTATTTATAGTAAATAATAAATAATATTAACAATAAAAATTAATTATAATAGCGATTGTTAATTTTTTTTACATTTAAAAAAAAATAAAATAAAAGTAATAGCGTCGTATCTACAGTAATATTATTATTATTTTTTTTTTTCTCGTATACATATTATGGCATTAATTAATCGTTATAATAAATAAATAAATACAAGTCTTGCACAAAACATTTTAGTTTTTTGTACATATAAAAACAATATAAAATTAATAGATATTTTAACGGACTATAAAACATAAACGCGCAAATCTTCGCTCTATAAATTTTCTATAATATTTCCGTTAAAAATTTATTTATTTATTTTATATAATTAAAAGAGCTTTTTTTTATAATAAAATATGATATAATAAATAAATTAAATAATTTTATAAAAATTGAAAATTTTCAAAATTTTTAGTGAAATTAAATTAAAATTAGAAATTAACAAATAAATCAATTAAACTATTAAAACGATGAAATGCTGCAGCTTGATTTTTTATTGTTTTTGGTTTGTTTTGTTTTTGTTTAGTTCAATATTTTCTTTAAATGTTTTGTTAGATCGTTAAATATATAATGTACTTTTATTTTTCCGTTTAAATTACAATAAATTTACAAAAGAAATGAATTTAATTAGAAAAACTTAAAACTAAAACAAATTATAATAAAATTTGCCCTTGTTATTATTTGTTTATCATATATTATTTTATTTGTTTTTTATTTAAATAAAAACATATTTAAAATACATAATTTTAAAAATAATAAATCAAAAGATTATGCATAATTAATTAATTATTAATAATAAATATATTTTTTGTTTTGTTTTTTTTTTTTTTTTTTAATTAAACCATACAAATGAGGATGAAAAGAAATAATTTTGAAAAAAATGAAAATAAAATGTGCGTTTTATTTCTATTTTAAAAAATGTGGATCGAAAAATTTATTTGATACATTAGGACTTTCAACGTATGGTTCCGCGCTATTTGAAGTTATTCAGTTTCCCTTTTGCTGCCATAATAAAATAAAAAATTGAAAGATCATACACAAAATATTGTTTTGAAAGCAACAGAAAATCAAGTCAAATTGATGAATGGAAGAATGGAGCTCAATGAAATATAATAAAATATAGTCAAATAATGAATGCCGTTGTCATGGGAAATCAAAACAATGCTGCCGTTGCGGAAGATTACATAATCACCACACTTGCTGCCCGTCATTGGGTACATTACAGTTATTCGAAGAAGAGCCACACCTCAGGAATGTGTGGAAATCGTAACATTCACGGATTTGAGAAATGTAAATAAGAAGACGAAAAATCGGGAAAAGAAATGTTACTATTAGACGGTCAATTGGAACGAAAAGTCATTACCGGTTTATCTGGAAGTTACTGCAAATGGAAAAAAGTTCAAAATAGAAGTAGACACAGGAGCGTCTTGTACGGTTATTTCTGCATTTATTCATAAATATATATTTTTAGGTGGTCATATGAAGTCATTGGAATGAATCTGCCGATGGTTAGAGGTCATTTAATGGAAGCAGTAGGTATATCTAAAGTGGCAATTGGTATCGGAGAAATGAATTATCGCCTAAACATAGTCGTGGTAATCCTAAGAAAAATTTTGTTCCGTTAATTGGACGTGACTGGTTAGACATCATCATCCATCAATATCGTAAGTGTTTTCAGAGTAGTTTGAGTAGTTTGTCGATAAATGAAAATGAGGGCACAGATTAAAGTAAATCGTCAAGTAATTTAGAGTTATGCGATAAACCATTACAACATTTAGAGGCGTTGCCAAACAATTTTGAAGGTTCGTCTTTTGTCAGAATTCAACTATCGATACCGAAATCATAAAGCCCAAGTCAATCAAGTCCGAATTTTTCGATGTCAAGAAGTCAAGTTAATTTTAGTTAACCAAATTGTAGAAACTATAAAATTCAAGTACGATAGTGTCTTTAATAAAAGTGAAAGAAGTCCAATAAAGTACTTTATAGTAGAAAATAACGTCATACAGTCAGCAGTACCAATATTTTGTAAGTCGTAGAAAAAAAAATAGTCAGGAAATAAATCGCTTAGTAAAGTCAAAAGTCATTACTCCTGTCCAGTTTAGCCAATGGGCAAGTCATATCATCTGTGTTGCAAAGTCAAGCGGATCAATTAGGCTGTATTGTGATTATAAGGTACCCACCAATATAATTTTGTGTGTGAAAAAGCATCCACGACCAAAATTTGAAAATATTGTTTGTGTCTGCTAAACTATAGCGGATAGCAAAATATTGCTGCTTATCAGCAAGTATTGTCGAATCAACCTAAACAATTCCTCACAATTAATACCCATATGGAATTATACCAATTTAACAGATTGTCATAGGGAACAGCATCCGCATTTCCCAGAAGGCTATCGATGAAATCTTAAAAATCTAGAGGGATTATTTTCATTTTTAGATAATTTACTAACAAGTGCACCTGATCTAGAAACTCGTAAAGTAAATAATAGAGTGGATCAAGAAAGTATTGAAGCGCCTTTCAGAGTTTAATGTTAAAATAAATTACCTAGGTAATCGGTATTTTCTTTGCAACATCCGTTAAGTTAGACGCTATAAAAGAAAAGTGTCTCAATTGAAAGCTTATTTAGGACTTTTTGAAATTAATTTAAAATTCTGTTCGCACTTCTTAAGGAAGATGCGGAATTTAAATGAACAAAGTCAAGTGTAGCATTCGAAAACAGTAAAAATTAGCTTACATCTGACAGTGTTCTCATTTTTTTGATCCAACAAAACCAATATTGGTGTCCTTGATTCATCTCCGTATGGTGTTGGGTTCGTTTTGTCACACTTTGTAAACAATTCTGAAAAACCTGCATTTTTTGTTTCTGCCACGTTTCAAACCATCAACGATGAAGAACTTATTATCGCTTGGGCAATTTTTTCTAAGGTTCAGCACTGGTTATTAGAAATGCAGCTATTTCCTTTTTATTCAAGTAAACAAAGACGTTATTGTTATTCCAAACAAGAACTTTTATGCCTTCCCTAAAGTGCAGTGGTCTCTTAGATAGAGTACGATTTGGCTCCTTCTGGTTGTCTAGGGAAATATGAAGAGCTTAGTTAGAAATTTGAAAGATTTTTTTAAACTTTATGAAGAACTTTCGAATAAATAGCTATCGCGCGCTGTTCGATTAAGTACACAATATCCAGTGCAGTAAGCCCTCACTAAAAAACAAGTACCTACGTCTCACACATTTTACGTTCTAAAAAAATCAATTTGTTTGTGAGACTTCAATGCAGCGCATGCACCGATGGACTACGTAGTTCTTATAAACAAATAATTAATTGAACGGGTTCATAAGTCCCCGCGGGTAGGTCTTATATTTATTTACAAAATCTAATTCTCGTTTTCGCTGGAAGACACTTTGGTAAGAAATAGTATAGAAATAAAAAGGCTGTGGTTTATTAGTGAAGTGAGCCGGAGAGACGTAGAATTACATTAGCCAGCACACGAGTTCTAGATAAAATGATTGTTCTTGATAGTTTATTTAATATAACAATGAATAGTTTTCATAGGGACGGAAAACAGCCACAAAATTGATGGAACACTCGAATTTCTACATTCTACAGTGTGTTGAACTTCGTTCTTTTGTTTCTCCTCTTGTAATCGCTTCCGTTTGTGCACTATCCTAAAATTTAGTCTGAATTTTCTTATCTAATTTTTTCAAACTAAGAATTCAATTTACCATTTACTACTTTTATTTAATAGATCTCATCGTCATCGTGTTTAATCAACTTCTTAAATATCCGTTAAGGTTAATCACTCTCACCCCTATTATGATTTTGACGAGTGGATCGACACGACTCTGTGTTGCGTTGTGTAACTAAAACGGCCGCCGTCCCTATAAAGACCGATTCAGTTTCGTTCTGATGTTTTCGGTTAAAGGATACTTGTGTCTATATAAGATGACTTTAAGCAAATCAAATTCAAAAGTTATAATTGATTTTAATGTAACATCTTTTTGCCCTCTCTTGGACTCTGTCTAGTCTGACATCTTTTTTGTGTGGGCTGGTATGATTATTCTTCTCGAGTTTAGCATTTTCTTAACTTTTGAGTGTAGAGGTATTTTGAAAATTCACAAATTTGAAAGATGAGAACTCGTGGTTTACATTTTCTGTTTTTATTTAGTTAGATCTTGTCGCAATGGTTCTATCAATAGCTTACAAATCCTATTTTTGAAATCTCGATTTGTAATCCGAAACGCTTTTTTCATGTCGGTTTCATGCGGATTTTTATATTAATTAGATTTCTTTGTTTTCACTTTGGTATATGGCACGTTTCGCTGCGTTTGGTTTATCTATTCAATAGGTAGGGAGGGACAAGCAACTTAAAAGTTGAAGAAAAAAATTGTCTATTTTTGGTCAGTTGGTGGTTCAATTTACCCTGCCTTCGTTAGATCGCATTGGCTCCTTCGATCGGCATCTTTAACATTCCAATTAGTTGAAATCTAAGGGAGTTATGCACCTAAATTAGCATGGTTGGTACATTTTGTGCTATATACTACCTTTATTTTGATATAGGTAGTTTCTTAGTGATTAGTCAACCTATAGAAATCAAAAGACATCAAAAAATTTATAAGTAACGGAACTAGAGAAAACAATATGATTTTTGTGGGCAATAGGTATGGGCGCAAACGTTAAAAATACTCTCAAAAAATACCCCATAAATTCATAAATCAAAATTAAAAACGTAACCAAAATCTATTACAAAACAACGCTGCTTCCATCTGAATGCCAACATCTAAACAACAACTTATTTTTTATTACCCAATTTCAAATGTGCAAGGGAAATTTTTTCACATCATCAACTCGAAAATAGCTCTCGTCGTCCATTTTTTTTTTTTTTTTTCATATTTCAAATTCAGCAATTAAATTACATTGCATGTTCCATCTCCCTTTCCCTTTCTAATCATACCAAAATTTCGAAAATTCAGCAAACATTTGCCGACATCAAAAAATAAAATATAAAAACCTCAGTCAATTTCAGTAGGGTGCGTCAGCTTAGATTTTAATGAAATGTCGTGAATTTTTATTTTTTTTGTTTTTTTATTAAAAAAAATAAAAAATAAAATAGAGAAACAGTTTTTGTAGTGTAATATTTCTGTGCTAATAACTTGGGTATTATAAAATATAATATAAAAATATCAATACTTCATTTATAATGTCGATATTTCTTAACTAATAATCAGTAAAATAATAAGTTGAAATTTCATAGAAAAAAAATATTTTTTAAGAAAAAATTTCCTTTTCTTTTGTTTTTTTTTTTGTTACAATAAAGTTTCTACGCTTGTGTGTGTGTGTGTGTGAATAAAATAGGAATAAAACTGCTGTATTAAATTTTTTTTAATATAATTTAATGTTGTTTTACTAGTGAATTTTATTATTATTTTTAAATTATTGTTTAAAGTTGAATGTATCAAATAAAGTAAATGTGATTTATTCACAAATTACATGAAATATCAAATATATAAGTGAAAAGAAAATTTTCTTATAATTTTCTAATAGTGTGTGTGGTAGTTTTTTTTTAACAATTTTGGGGATACGTCAAAATGGCGCATCAAATGGCACCGTCTGTTAATTGTTCGCTGGATGATATTGATTTAAGTGCATTAAAGGTAATTCTGTTTTTGTTTAATTTAGATTTAAATTAAAATTTGTTGGTTTTTTGAGTTAAATTTATCGATTGCTTAACACAATATTATGAGAAAATCGTGTAAATAATTAAGGTGTGGTCTCCACAATTTTTTTCTTTATTTCCTTTGCTTACTTTTATTTCTTAAGTCACAAAATTATTGTCATCTTGTTTTCGTCATAAAATTACAAAAAAGTTATGCTAAATTGCCTGACTCATATTTTACAATTGTTTGTTTTTATTGCAAAACGTATAATAATGTCTGATTGATAAAGTAGATTTAATTTACGAATTCTCAAGAAATGTGAAATTGTTCAAACGACATTTTGAATTCATTCATTATTATTTATAATACATATTCATATATTATTCAGTATATCGTGTGTGATGTACTCTATTGTTATCATGTGATAATGGATGAATTTTTGATTGGTAATTTTGGTGTATTCTATTTCTATTGTATTTTGGTGTTGCCAAATGGAAATCTATTGATCCTATTTGTTTTTAGTATGTATTGTTGTTATTTTAATAATAAAATAGTAACCGGTTTTTTACTTTGCATGTTCCTCTTGTGGTATAGTGTGGATGAAAAATTAGCATGTGGAAATTGATTAATTATGCAAGGTAGACGACGAGTAATTTAGTCCAGTAATTAGTATATTTAGACGAGTGGTTCTTACATAAGACTTTTCTTCTTTTCTTTCTTCTTTACATTATAAAAATAAACTAATTTTAGTTTATTTTACAGGTACATTATGAAAAAAACAGGAAAACAATCTGGTAGAAAGAATTCTCAATTTCTCATTTAAACAGAATTTATTACTTTTAGTCGGATGCGAGAATACTGTCAGATTGTTCGGTGTTTCACAAAACATCTTTAGTAATTACCAATCGTATAATCTGCATTTTATTATGTAACAAACTCAAAATTTGCAATCTAAATTCAAATAACTCATAGGATTTTGAATCACTCTTAATTTTAAAAATCGTTTTCCTGAAAAATGCGTATTTGTCACTTAAGCCACTATGATTTGAGACGACGAATTATCATTGTCTGTATTGGACGTTATGGTAATCTCCAGTAACTGTAGCTAAATAATTAAGTATCCATATGTTTAGCACAACGGGCGTTAATTTATCCAACAAACGAACAGTCTTCCTTTGAGATTGAGATATTCTAAAATGTTAAATTTTTCACTCAAACTAAAAAATAGTTAAATATGTAACTTACATTGTAATGTCGTTTTCGATTGACCAAAACGAAATCTTAACTCGACACTCGACATAGTAGAAAATGATCGAGTATAGTTTTTTTCGAGTCGAATGTAACCTTCACAACATGACTCGACTTTGTAATGATCCCTTTTTTTTGAAAATGGAATAAGTCAATATTTTGTTTAATTAACAAAAAATTAAAATTTTCTAAGATTTTAGAAATGTAGAGTCTACATATTTTCGGGTTAGGCACAGAATCTTATTATTTGATTATTGACAATAGCTGCAAGGCAAACCCAGGCCAATGATTCTAACTTATTATGAAGGATAAAACTTTTCATTTCATACTACATATTATAATTTAAATCTTCTTTAATGTTCCTTTGGATAAACGATAAATCAATAGACTTGTTGCACAATTATAGCAGAAGGTATAGGGTGTACAAATTCACAGATCGAGATGATGTTATTTCTAGCATTCTACCAAATCGCAATTTAACATGATTGATCTGCAAATTAAAAGATTTATACAAAGCTTGTTAGATAAAATTGAAATTAAACTGAAATAACAAATCATTGGAATTAAAAGTAAAATCTTAATTTAATTCCAATAATTTGTTATTTAAGTTTAAATTTTATCTAACAACGTCAACTTACATAAATATGTATGTCTTTATAAGAATTTTGCAAACATTCTGGATATTCAAACTAATTTCTATGATAACGAATTATTCGTTTAAATTATTTTCTTTAAAACTAATTATAACATGTTATGAAAAAATTGGGTTGTAAAATTTGTTTGCATTTTGTGTTCAATAGAGTATGTATGTATTTATTTAAAAGGGTAACGGCACCAATGTTTTATTTATGATAAGAAAACGTAAGAATTATAAAATAAGATTTTATAACAAAGCTTTTCCACTATAACTAAACAGGCTGATTGTGGCATCGTGTTAAACTGTAACAATAAATTATGTACTTATGTTATGTACCTAGTAAATGATAACCTTGAATTTTCCATCTGTTTATTGCTTTAATAAAGTAATACCACTTATGAATTTTATTTATATTTTATAAATAGCACATAATTTTTGGGATTTTGTGCCAAGGAAAAATTGTTTGTTTATAAAAATTTAAATTGACGTTTTTATTACCTAAAATTCTATGGCGTCATAACAATTGCGATTCTCTCCACTGCTGTTAGCTATATTTTATATAAATTTAAAAACAAAAAATATTCAACTTAAGAATTTTTTTAATATTTTATAATGTTTGTATAGAAATGTACACCAACACTAGTGCATGTACGATCGTATATAGACTATGTTTTATAATTAAATGGGTTGTTGACATTTGAGAGTTGCACATGAGATATTATGCTATAGGAGTACCTACATACAGACTACAAATATAAAAATGTATGTATGTAGCTAAAAATAATAATCATAAATTTTCACAGTACATACATATGTATATTGTAGAGTTTTTATTTTTCATTTTCTGTTATTGAAACAACGCTATAAATTCTTAATTAATACATATTTGAAATGCCATGCGTTTAAAATCAGATAAAATAAAGCGCAGATGAGAAACGAGAATCTGTTTAATACTAGAACTACCGACCCCGTCAAATTGACGGATTTACATTTAGTTAACGAATTATTATTTTTTTATTATTATGCTAGAATTATTTTAGAAATTTATGATTACTTTTAATATGACATTAAAGTAATTATACTAAAAATCATCAAAAATGACCAAAACAATTCTAACATAATAATTTAAAAAAATGAATTAAATAAATGTAAATCGGTCATTTACCGGTAGACCGGTCGGTAGTTCTAGTGTTAAAATCGTACGAAACTGAGTTTGGCTTGAAGAAGCCCGTTTCGGAAAAAGGTAAAAGAAAACCGATCACACGAGTGTAATAATAGAATTTTAAAAGTATGCGTTAGATGATGATCTGTTTACTATGTTATTGATAACTAAGATTTATGTTTTTATCATTTTCAAATTAAAAAAAAAAACATTTCGGCAGTGTACCAATTAAATCTTTTTTTTAGCAGAGTTATTTTTCTGTATGTTGTGTGACGTCAAATCATCAAAATAAATGTTTATGTATATTTTATTATTGTATACGTATCATAAACATGTGTTCTTGAATTTAGATGATATTCTTAATCTAGTGAGGCTTAAAACTATAATAGATTAAAGCTGTGATACAATTTAATTTGCACGAGATTATGATTTTGTTCTCCCACAGCGTTACTTTGTTTTTAATAAAGATAATCTTTCTTTATTCTTTTAACGCGATTTATCATTAAATACACTCTGGAATCATCTGCTTTTATGGCCTATTACATCTAGGTAGCTTACTTACAGCACAATAATCGTCCAAGTAAAATAGTGGTTAAAGCGGCTAGAGTGCAATTATTGGGGACTGGGCACGTCATTGAAATCAAGTAAGAGATGTATGAAAAGTTGTTTGTTTAATTTTCCTCTAATATAATGTGCTTAACCCTTTGAGTGCCAAGGAGCGCACTGGCTGAAAATGCCATGAGCGCGATCGCGCTTCTGCTCCCGCACGAACTAATACGATCTCTATTTCATAATTGTCGATTCTTGTTTGTTGTTTTTGGAAATTGGAATTAGAGAATGAGGAGTCCCCCACTCGCACTTTTAGCTAATTCTCTAAAAATCTCTAGAAATTATCAAGAATTTTACAACTTCAGTTTCGATCTGAATGAGAAACACGAAAAATTAAATTATTTTCCAGTCTCTGATTTTGGCGACGTATCCAGTAAGTAAAATTTCGGCAGCCTGAGGCTTTCAGCAACCAGGGCTAAGGGCGCGGAAGTCGAAGCCGGCGTCAGAGCACTGAGAAACCAACTGGCTCCACATTTTTGTTTGTTTTTATTCCTATTTTCCTATTCCCTTAGTTAGCGCAATTGTTTACATATAATTATACCCAATGACCCATTTTAAAAGAACCACTCAAATAACTCCCAGGGGAAGGTCTAAATCAAAAAAGTGTAGATACAAATGTTGTACAATTTTTAGGGGGAAATCAAATCATGACCTTGAATTTGAACTTGTGGTCAAATTTCAAGGTTATTTGAAGGTCAAGTCTGTTTTTTAACGGAAACAGCTATTTTTGACTCTGGATTCTGAAAGCGCGTGAAATTCTACGTTACAGTATCATCTTTTAGAATCCGGAGCTAAAAATAGGTGTTTAAATTTACAAAAACGCATTGATCTTGAAATGACCTTGAAATTTGACGTTAAGATTAACATTTGATTTCCCCCTAAAAATTGAATTGTGCAACTTTTGTATCTACACATTTTTTTTATTTATGCCTTCCCCTGGGAGTTAATTGAGTGGTTCTTTTAAAATGGTTTAGCCGAAGTGGAATAATTTGACGCTTTGAGATATTCGGAAATAATTCAGAATATTGCTCGGAAATCTTTGACGCCAATAGAAGTAAGGGTTAAGAGTTTCTGTTTTAATAATTATAAAATCGGATTTAAGAGTTCAGATGATTTGATTTGGTTTTAATAAGTTAATAATGGTTTTAAGGTCAAATTCTTTAGTTTGAATAAAAACAGGTTATTTCGGATTTATTTTTTAATACTTTTAATAATTACATAATGTATATTTAGTGCAGAGTCGGACCTGGAGCCAGAGTCGGTAACAAATGTATGTTTCTCAGACTCGACAGCTCTAGTAACAAAGCTTTTTTAGATATTGGCCTATTATAACGCGGGAGGCAAATGAGTAGTCTCTAAAAACGAGCTATGAAATTGAGACCGAATAAAGAAACGGTTCCTAGAATGGGTGGGAGCTATAATTGAAGTCGAATAAAGAAACGGTTCTTGTTGTTTAATTTTTATTGTTGCTATCACTATTAGGTTTGTTTTTCGCAGGGCTACTCTGCTGGGCAGTACTGATATCTGAAACTTTCAGAACATTCCAAACGGAATTTACTTCGCAACACCGGTAATCAAGTTTCACAATGCGGAGAATTACGTTCGCATCGATCAGTTACTGACCCAATTTTTTTCGCTGCGAATTATTGTTTCTGCATATTACGAGACATCTCGTAATGTACACAGATGCCCTTAGATTTCAAACTATGTCTATGATATGCGTTGGAAATGAAGTCAAAGTTGAGAAGAAGCTATCGAGATTCGAGAATGTGAATTGTAATTAACTCCAGTGTTTGACAAGGATACTGTCTGTCGTGAATGCTCTGAAATATAGTGTATGGAAGATATCAAGGCGCTAGCTCGGGCAGTCGTGCTTTGTATCCTCTAAGCAGTTCACTGCTAAAGTCCAAATAGCTTGCAAATGTCGACAAACGAAGTTGTACGGTACAGGATATCGATCATACCAGCATTCCTGTTGTCATGTATTTGTGTGAGTTGACGGATGAGTACAAAAGGTGGCTAATGATATTGAGAAAAAGCCATGTGAGTGACATTTTGCCTTAAACTTGACGATGACACCACGTACCATACTTTTATTTTAATTTCTTATGTATTTAAAAAGAAATCCAACTACTATTCAACAATACCTGCATTTTTGTTTACATTGTGCCTGTTTGATAATTCGCACGTGCAGTGCACACTGTTTTCCTTGTCTACTTTGATTTATTTTCTAGTGGTGAAATAAAGAAAAAATTGTACACTGCACCGCACCGTGCGAATTATCAAACAGACCCATTGAAAGCAATAATAAAAATTTAACAACTTTTTGTTTATGGATCAAAATTTTGATCGAGTAGCTCATTTTCTTGTCTGTCATTTCATGAAACATGATTTGATCTGGATCAGATAAAAAATCAAGAAATAGAGCTAGTCACTGCCAATTCTTATGATTGGTTTGATGAGAGGTGTCGTCTTGCTCTCGAGCAATGAAATATAGCCCTGAAAGAACCTTAAAATCAAAATGGCCCTTGTTACGAGAATTTGTAGATAGGAAAAGCGTGAGTGATGAAGGCCGAAGTCTTGAAAGTACAACAGCTCAGCAATGAGAAAGGAATAATAAGATTTCACCATATTTCAGAGCTAGGTCAAGTGCCATTCACGATCGGGATGGAAATTGTGTCAACATCGATGAGGTAATCGACACATGGAATGAACATTTTGCCGATCTACTTTAATATTCATCGTGTTTCACTGACTGTATGAAAGCCCATCATCTACAGTTTGTGAATAAGTGCATTGGCGATCTTATTACATTATTATGGCACGTCGCAAGTCATCCAAAATTTGTTGATAAATTCACTTGGATTCTTATTCCTTATGACTTGCATCCTACTAGAAATGTTTGGTCTTGCTAGATCGCGACTATGATGTTCCGCTTTCACCTAAATCTCCAAGTTTAAATTGGAACTCTACTTTTGTCGTGGCTACTAATTACATACATATGTATATTCAAAAATTTTGTATAATATCATGACAATGATTTTTCTTGTGTATGGGAACAATATTGCGCTGACGAGCAAATTGAGAGCGGACTTATTTATCATCAACTAGGAATGTTACCTCATTTTATATACCAAAAGTTGGCCTTGAACAGTTGAAGTTTATAAAGCATAAGTGTACTATACGTAAACGGAATATAATTTATCTTCAGGAAAAAAATGTTCACGTCATACATCATACTTATAAGCCAATTGAACCCTGGAGAACTATACTTCCGTGCTAAACACATTTTACATAACTACATTTTTGGCCAAATTGAGTTATTGAAGCCAATCGAATAGCTAATAATAAACTTTATCATTGAAATTTAAAAAAATAATTAAAAACTAAATTGAGAAACACATAATAAGAAAAATAGTTTTCATTTTTGCTGCAAAATACACTAATTTCAAAACTTTAACATCGATTTTCTCAAAATGCATTTTCTGTAGTTAAGAAAATCATGTTTAGTACGGCAGTACACATGTCCAAATCAGAGTATTTTTGCGACAATTGGACAATATGGGAGATAATTTTATGATAACATTAATACTGCATCTGATAGTATTTCTTGCGGAAGACATAAAAAGGTTATGTTGCTGTAAAATCTACAGCTGTTGAAGGCTAAAGTTCATTTTCTATTTATTAAATTAGCCAACATTCATCGTTGATAATAAATTAGTCGTCCATCAATTTGCTCTTCAGCACAATAATTTTCCCACACACACAAGAAAAATCATTACCACTAGTAAGGCATGGTGATTTTATCAACTAATTTTGAATCACCTGCGAGATATCATAGAGATATAAGAAAAACAAAGGCAAACAAAGTATAAGTGGCCAAAAATTTGTTGATAAAATCACTTAGAAACTTATCCCACTCTGTTTTCTTAACACTCTGCGACAAATTATTGGTGTTGCTCAGTGTTCAAATTCAAATTTCGTTCCCTTCTTTACTCTCTTTTTGCGAAAGGCAAGAAAAAATATTTTGTTTTGTTTCTTTCCTCTGGAACAAAATCCAACAAAATAAAATATCTCTCCTCTCCTATTCATTGTATTTTATATGAGGAGAGATATTTTACTTTTTTCGATTTCGTTCCCGGGGAAAGAAACAAACAAAAATATTTTTTGTTTCCTTTCACAAGGAGAGAAAAAAAAGATTAAAGAAGGGAACGAAAAAATGAATTTAAACACTGTAATGCTAGATTGCGAATATTTTCCAATTTAATTTAAACCTTTGCAAGTTTAAACCGACCACCCCTGCCCTGTCCAAGACCACAAATTATATTCAAGTTATTTCAATAATTTCATGAAAATGGCTTTTCTTATATACGGCAGAATTATTACGCTAAAAAGAAAAATGAGGACCAGTTAATTTATCGTAAACTAGGAATGTTCGTTGCTTCATTTAATAAACCGAAAATGAACCATAGCCTTGAGCAGTTGCAATTAATAAGGTATACATATAAACAAACGAAATATGATTTACCGTCAGGAAACAAAAAATGAACCGCATTATAAGCAAAACCCATTGAACTCTGGAGAACTGTGTTATGCCCAAATTAATACATTTTTGCCTTAATTTGATAATATGGAAGATATTTTTAGCATTACATGAACATCGAGTTGATACTCGATTTTATTATTGTAGATACTGTTCGATTAGGTTTTCTTGCGCAACAAATAAAAGGTTATGCGGCTGTGGAACCTATAACTATTCAATTCCAATGTTTAATTTCGGTTTATTGAATAAGGTAACATTCCTAGTTGACGATAAATTAGCCGGCCTCAATTTACTGTTCAGCACAATGATGCTCCCATACAATAGAAGAGTCATTACTACGAAATAATTCAAAAATCTCAAATATAATTAGTGGTCTCGGGCTGGGCAGGGTATCGATTTAATCTGGCAGACGTTTAAATTAAAATGGAAGATATTCACGATCTAATAACTCCAAAATTTGTTGCAGAATGGTCAAGAAAACCGTGTGGAACAAGTTTCTAGGTGATTTTATCAGCAAATTTTTGAACCACTTGCGAAATGTTATCAAGACGCAACAAAAACTGACCAAATGCTTACAAAATATAAGTGACTAAATCATAATTTAATTAACAAAAAATAATCTTTAATTTAATTAATTTATCGGTTTGTTTTTAATTTTTACATATTGCATAAATAAATTTGCGTGCACAAATAATTTTGTTAAAAACTAAATTAACTGTAATTTATTCTAGAATTAACGGATGGAAATAATCCTATTTCCATTCTAAATTGAGTTTTAGATGAAATATTGGAATGAACATTTAATTAACCTTTGAGGTGATTCTATTAAGTTATCAATGTTTTCATAATCCACTCCGATGTAATTTTTTCGATGTTCACATGGGAATTTTTGATGAAATTCCATTCGTAGAACGTATGTAAATATGTATTAGAATTTAGAATTGTTCAAGTAATCGTTTCGGTTGTTTAAATCAAAAATATTATTGTACAACAATTTAAATCAAGTTCCGAAGCAGAGAGTGCAATCCCGGGATCCGGGGTATTTGTCAAATCCCTTGATCGCGGCCTTTTTGGCAATCCCGAAATCCAGGGATTCCGTTGAAATCTTGGGATCCCGCTCTTTTTGTCAATCCCCAAATCCCTATTTTTTTGTCAATACCGAAATCCGGGATTCCAGTATTACCTTATATACATATTATATTACCGGGATTGCATTCCCTATTCCAAAGGATTTTAGGTACAAATAAATCAAATATAGTTTTCTTTTTGTTTTGTTTTGGGCTTAGTTAAAACCTTAAGTTTAAGATTCAAGCAGCAATCTTGTAGTTGTCAATTAGTTCTAACTTCTAATTGAGTTCTTTATATTCCTCTCATTAGAAAAATCTAATCTTTAAATACAATTACAATTTCTCACACATATTCATTCGTGTAGTTAAAATTAATTTAGCTTGGTTAAAAAACTCATTCTGTCAACGTTTTTCAAATACATAGTAATGTAAAAAGCGCGTTAAAGTGTCAATGAGTATTATAGTTTAAGAGCAGTATTCAACAGTGTCTCGTACCCTGACAAGCAACTTCGGTTTCGTGTTCAGCTTTCAACGTAGATTACCAGTAGTGTATTTCGTAGACAATGTTTTTGTTGGCGTGGACATTTTAGTAGCACATACTTAATGATAGCTGTAGTCAACTATTATCTCGTCATAAAATACGAAAAATAGCAATAAATTACATTTACAAGTGAAGATGCCTAAAACAGAACTAAAATTATCAAAGGAATCGAACAATTTATCGTTCTTTAATATAAACCTCTTTGTATTTAATGAACGTGTAGGATTATTGTTAGTTGACCGATTTTCTTGTTTCAGTGTCTTATAAGGACATTATTTGTAATTCCTTTGTCGCCCTAAAAAATAATAACGATTTGCTTTATTCACCGCTATTTACACAATAAAAATCTTCTCGATACCCCTGCATACATTATTAATCTTCTAAAATATTAAAATGTGTTATTACAAAGACTGTTTTAAGAAATATATTTTATCTTTATATTTCGTTCCTCCTTTTCTTAAAGAATAAGAATTTTAAATTGTGTGGGCCTTAAGATTATAGTATAACGATGACAAAAAGTGTATCAGCAACAATGCTTGTAAAATCTTTTTAACGATTGTACATATGTATGTAGTTACTGAATACTGAAACTACATAAATACAGACAAAGCATTAAACTTATTCTTTATGGAATAGGGAGTACAGAATAACGCTTCAAATACTTGTTTAGTGATAATGACTTAATTAACACACTGTACAAGTGTACGCTTAATTAACATCTGATTTTATGATGATACATTGATTTAGGGACATTAATGCATTACGATGAGAAAATAAAGTCACGTGATACCAATCACAAATCACTCTCTAATCACCTGTTGCAATTTGTAATTAATTAAGTTTTCGAAATGATTTTGAAATTATAATCAAAAGTATTTCAAATGTAGATAAACGCGCGCCTACACGCATCTATACACGTCTTTCATTTGGATTATATACATTTTCATTATGTTGTGAATTTTCATTTCTCAAATCGTAAAATGAAGATATGCCTCATATTACACTATTGTTGTTGTTTTGTTGTTTTGTGATCTCGCATGTGATTGTGCAAACAAATGTGCGTTTTTATTTTTTAGTACTATTTGTTATTTGGTTAAATTAAGTGATGTACATACCTGTTTATGTAACGCATTTGGTCCTCATTTTATTTAGTAAGGAAATAATTTGCGTAATGCTCAATATTAGTGTTTTGAGGATAGAGATAACGTGAGAGTTAAATGTTCTAATTACATCTTGTTATGTGGGTTGCACCTTAATTTGTTTAAATCGTAATGCGATTTGGTGTCATCAAATTATTGCATGAATAGTCATAGTCATCAATTGGCCGATAGTTGACCGACTTTTAATCCAATATGGATCTGCAAGCCCTTTCGAAAGTTTCGTCGGTCGATTTTAAATTAATGTGCGCTCCCATAAAACCTTATACAATTTGTTAAATTGATCAATCAATCTGTAGTATGCGCCTCCCTAAACGATCACTCTTTAAAAAATTCTAGAATAATTGTACAATAAGTAATGTTGTTTGGTCACTTTGCAAATTTTATAATGTTGCTAAAAGAGAGGTTAAGCAAGTGATCCAGCAATAAAGAAAGAAATTTACTGTACATAGCAGCACCTTTTCGCGTAAGAACTACTTGTGCTTTTATGAAAATACTGAAACTCCACCTTAACAAATTAAATGATGCAGCTTGCAGCGTGGAACTGTATTTAACATAACAAGTTCCAACTTGAATCGATTTAGCTAACAAAATCAAAAACCGGTTACATTCTTATTTACAATTGATTTCCTCTAAAAAATTTTGTCACTTAGTCATAATTTAAATTTGCAATTATGGTTTTTGAAATTCTTAAGCCAAAATAACATAAAAATCTCTTCTAGATGCCTACCAAGATCAATTCTCAATTCGCCGTTATTATTCAATTTGTGTTGTTGCTGTTCGTGAAATTGAATAGAATTATTTCTTTTTAAACAGGTTTAAAATATTTTTCTTATGTTTGGAATTATAAATACATACATAAGAAAACAAAAATTATTTCAATATTTACATGTTAATTTTTACGATAAATTGGCGTTGTTATTTTTGTAATTCTTACGGTTCAACAATTTTTTATTATTTTATTTAAGATCAGTGACTTATCAGTTGAGATGAAAGTTTGATTTTATAATCGACTTTTGATTTAGTTTGGAAATGTGGTTGTTCAGATATTACTATTACTATGTTTACTTGTCAGCACATTTTAGAGTAAATTTTGAAGTTTAAAGTTTTTGGTGTAACATTTAAATATATAGGATGAGCTATGAAAAGTTCATCTCTTTTTAAATTAAATATCTATTTAACTGCGGGGTTTAGGATTATAAAACAAAAAACGGTGCTGAAGGAACCTTCAATTCTCTGTCAAAAATAGAGTGGTTTTCAGATAGGACCACCTCAAAGAGACCGACGAGATTCAGTTGCTATTTCCTAAATTAACAGCTATTTTATCCATTTTGTTTTAAACGAATGAATTTACAAAAAAATGTGAAAAATTCAAGGACTAAGGCGTACAACACATTGAGCGCGAACTGCGAATTGTGAATAAATTCCACAATGCGATAGTAGTAAATAGACGCACATAGAGCATGGCGCGAATTAAATAAACGTCAAATATAAAAAATCTTCCGAAACTTGACGTTTATTAAATTTGCGCCGCACTCTACGTGCGTCTATTTACGAATATCGCATTGTGGAATTTATTCGCAATTCGCAGTTCGCGCTCGATGTGTTGTACGCCTAAATGTTTAAGTCGTTTTATGCCAAAACTGTAGTCGCTGTAAATGACATCAACTGTATATTCGTGTCCTATTCTAATTTTCTGATAAAGAGAATTTATGCCAATAATTTTCGACGAATTCCATTTAGTCGGAACAGTTAAGAATTTTCACGACAAATTAATAAATAATGTATAATAAGTCCCGTGTAATAAATAATTCACCCAATTTAAGCAGAAATTAATTTGTGATTTTCATAACAGTGATTTGATTGTTTCTGCGGTTCTGGAGTTATTATCCCCGTAATATGGTAGAATCAGAAAAACCACATGCTTGACGACAGATGTATCATGTGGTACTGATTGACTTAAACTTAAAATGATCCCAAACGAGGTTGGAGTTTGTTTTATTACAGATCTCTTAAAAATTTGTTGAAGTTGGATGAACTAGAATAGAACTTACGGGACGTTAGATTAATTAGAGAAGTGAGAAATGGAAACCGGAACTATTTTCTGATGATAGCAAATTTAATTTGAAAGGTTCATATTTTAGAGATTCAATTTCAATGCGGAAGTTCACTACAGTAAACCGAAGAAGGAATGCGGTGGTTTAGGAGTATTTTTCTGCCCAAAGATTCGGTGCAATTCACGTGAAAAATGGAATAATGGAGCAGTTTATTAATTTATTCATTCTTCAAGATGCCGAAAGCCGAAGAAACAATCACAATAAGATGGATGTTTTAAATGACACCGATTTGAAACTACATCTATAAAATCGTCCCTCTAGAAATGAAACAGCGTATAAATTTTAAAATAAAATATTTTATTTGATAGAAAATTAAATTTTCTATAAAATAAAAGATTTTGTTTCTAAAAATTTTTTCAATAAACATAATATTTCAATAAATCCGAATTTTTTTAAAACTACCATTTTTCTTATACGCTGTTTCATTACTAGACGGACGAAATACTTATAGATGTGACAAAAACGTTCAATAAAAAATAAAATGATTTCAAAATAAGTCTCCAGTTTAATAGCCCGAGTTCGATCTCTCTATTAAATTTTACGGATGGGTGTGTTCTGCGAGATAACTACCGAAATGGTGGAAGCATTTTTAACCAATTTTAGAGGTTGATTGGAATGGCATCCCCGGAAAATAATTGACAATCTATTTGAGCAACAGCTTTGTAAGAGTGCAACAGCTTGAACAATAATGGATTTTAAAAAAATATTAGGTGTCAAACAAAACTACATTTAATAAAAATACTTTCAAGCCAGATGAAAATTTAATAAGTTTCCAACAATCTCTCAATTCAACCGGAAGGTTATTAAAAATTTTCGGAGCAAGAATTAAAAATGAATTTTGAAAATTGGTCGTTGTAAATCTCTGAAGATGAATAAACTGAACATTTCTCAAATTGTAACTAGTAGAGACATTCGATTGATTGACATTAATAATGAAAAAAGAAAAATAAGGAAGAATCTCCAAAGACTGAAATAAAGACCACGAAGCAGATAAACATGGAGTATTAAGAATAATTTTTATAATATGTTTTTGCATTATAATAAGAGGATAAATCCTAGCATAGTAAGTACCATCCCAACACACTAGTCCACACGATAACTTCGACTCCACAAGGGCAAAATAAATAGTTCTTCAAACGCCTACCAGACACACTTGTCGTAATATATATTTTCCTAATCACTGTTGCCAAATAAATATGAAGAGAATCAATGTGGGGTTTCCAATGCATCGAATTATCAATGGTTAGACCGAGATATTTGAAAGATTGAACGAATTCAATTTTAAAACAATCGTCAATACAAGCAGCTTGATTACAATTCACATCATGATACATAATGATCGGATCTACAACAGTAGCATCATTAATTTTGAAAAACATACCCTTGGTTTTAGTGCTCAAAAACTTAGAATGACCAAGACACCACTCTTTTGAATGTTTGTGCTACGAATAGGGTGCTTATAGAGAAACACTAGGTCGTCAGCAAAAGCTATTAACTCAGAATTAAAGCCAATATAAAAAATAGAATTTAAGTAAATTAAAAAAAGCAAAGTACCTAGTACAGAACTTTGCGGAACGCCATCATTAATGGTTACACCTTGACTCTAAGCGTCATTAATTTTAACAACCTGAGACCGATCAGATAAATAGGAACGAAACCACTGCAAAATAACACCACGGAAACCAGCATAGGAACGTTTTTTTTAGTAAGAAATTATAATTTACCATATCGAATGCTTTTGTCAAATGTACAAAAATAGAGGCAACCGATTCTCTCTGATCCAGACCTTTGTATAAAAAATTTGTAAATTCTAATAAAGCGTCTTCAGCACTTTTAAATTTCCTAAAACCGTACTGGTTATTATGTAAAAAATTAGTGCTCATTAAAAATTTAGACACTCTTAAATGGACTAGCTTTTCGATAATTTTACCAAATACAGAAAGCAATGAAATTGGTCTGTAATTAACAATATTATTTTTTCGTGTACTTAATGGCAAACAGTGTCATTTCTTGGCTGAAAACAGTAAAGAAAACAGCTACTTTTCTCCTTAGCAACACATTTCTTCACTATAAACACTTTTCTTCATAGAAACGCTTTTTTTCCAAATGATTTTTGAATTTTTGACTTGTTTTTTTTTATTTTTACCTGATTTGTCATCAAATACACGAAAAAATAGCATGTTCTACACGTAAGAAAAGTGGTTTTCCATGCTCGTAAAATTGTTAATCCACTCGCTCGCTATCGCTCGCTCGAAAATTAAACAATTATACTCGCTGGAAAACTATCATTTTTCTTTACTTGTAGAACAATCTACTATTTATCGCCTTTTTTGAATATTGGAATATTCACATTGGCTTCTTTTAGTCTGGAAGGAAAAATACCGGAAGAAAAATTGCAATTTACAATGTATGAAAAATATCTACAATATACATAGATACTTTCTTAACCAAGATATTACTAACATCATCATTGCCCGATGTGCAAGTCGGTTTGAGTTGAGATATGATGTTTAGAATTTCAAACGAATCAGTTTCCCAGAAAACGCAAGACTTTAATTCCGAATTATTATAAATAAGTTCAGAACATAATTGGATAAATTAATAAACAGTTATCGTTTCTTTGGTTCTGGAGTTATTATCCCCGTAATATGGTAGAATCAGAAAAACCACTATGCTTGAAGACAGATGAATCATGTGTTATTCTGATTGACTTAAAATGATCCCAATCAACTAAAAACACAACTTAATAAAATTCTAGTCACCTTACTTTTCTTTGGAACTAAAATAATAAACTTGCCTATATTTACTTGTATTACGAGATCGAATAAACCTTGCAGTAATTTAAGAATAGCCTCATACTTCTCTATAAAACTTGGTGAAGATAAAGTAACTGCATGATTTAATTAGTTATGATTACTACGTATCGCGTTTTTTAGAAATCTTTCAAAAATATGTCGATTATTAATCCCTTTACGTCTCTTACAATATACTCTCTTCTACTTATGGCTTGTTATTCAAAGTTTAAAGTTGCATTATCTCAAAAGTCAAAACATTCATTTATCCACTTATAACAAAAAATGTACTAAACCGACGATATGAATGACTTTAGACAAATATTGATTTACCAGCGAAGTTAAATAAACCTGTTTGTTTCTCCAGATCATCAGATTGACCTCGCCGTACACTACTTTATGTGTGTAAAATATTTCCAACCTGATTTTGTTCTTTTTTTTTTTTTTTTTAATATTCCAAGAATTGTGTACAATAATAAGTGTAGCATTATTCTTGTCGCGGAGGCGTACTTTTTATATTTTTCCTCATATTTAAATCCTATGATCATGCCTGCCATGTCACTTCAAAGTTTAATTACTACTACTAATACAATTTTTTTGTGTGCTTTGTATCTTTCATGGTCATCAGAGACCGAAGCAAATTTGTTTTTGTTAGTTTTTTCTTTTTGTTGTGTGAATAATACAGTGTAGCGTTTTAAATATTCGCGTTTTTATTTATATATGTACAAGTATCTTATCTTCAAAAACTAATAATTTTTTTTGCTTTTAGGATCCAGCTGGAATATTTGAACTTATTGAAGTTGTTGGCAATGGAACTTACGGACAAGTGTATAAGGTTAGTAGAATACATTTTTGTTGTTGTAATTTAAGAGAAAAGTGAAACGTTGAATGTACTATACTACATCATTACTATTTGATGAGAATCCCATTGTGTGGATTACTTACGACCATACAATAGACAAATACGGATTATCTTGCAATATATAATTGGCTGTGAGATTTATTCGTATTGTGATTACAATTATCACACAATGTGTTCTAATTTTCCAACGTGTGATACATGGATATACATTTCTGAAGTATTGGAGAATGGCTTGATTATAATATCTCGTATTGTTTTCACAATGGCAAAGTTCGTAAACAATTTTTACTGTTTTTCTAGATTAGCAAATTTCAATTGATTTTTTATTATTTTTGTTTTTTGCGAAAGTATTTTGGTGCCTAGACAGATTTTATTTTAATTGTAACCCTCAGTATGCCGTGAAGTGTAACCATTCCAAACACAAATATCTTATTCATTTTGTATGTATTAGGTTTTGAAATTATTTTATCGCACAAATCTATTTTAAATTACGTAAATATTACAAAAATATCATCTAACTTTAAACAAAACTACACAAAAAATTAGAAATTTACGCGATTCTATTTTTAATTTAAATCGTTTCAAGAAAATGCATTTATAGTTGAAAAATAGTGGAAAGATTTTATTTCTATTTTGTATTAATCCAAACTATCTTTTTCCTCATCGTAACAATGAAATTTATTGTATCGATGATGCATGGGGGTTTCCATTTTTCATTTTATGGAAATTTTATGGAATGTAAATATGTAGTCAATATGTCTGATATTGAACATATTTTAGAGAATGTTAATCTTCAGCTAGTTATGTATTTTTGTGTATACCACATTTGTAATGCTACTTATCGTTGAATTTACATCTTAAAAGAATAATAAGAAACCGATTATCGTTTATGAAATTAAAAAGAAATTTGTAAAACAAGAAAACCAACAGGTCTCATGAATGACACATTTTATAATAAATTGAACTACTAAGGCGAATTCTAAGAAATTTTGGTCAATATATGCATACATATTTATAAATTTTAATAAAAGTTTGTGCGATAACGTCAAACAGGTATTAGGTTAATTACGCTAAGTTGGAAAATTAGTATAATATGCGTTCGTTATCACTTATCAGTATATAACTCAACAATGGTTTGTTTGTGGATGAGTTGGCAAGGCATTCCTTTTAAGTGATAAAATTTTATATAATTTTTGATGACTTTTTAATTAGAAAATTTCTGGAGAAACCATCAGAGTAATTTATCTGTTATCATTTCTAAATGTTTTTTCTCGTATCATTGTGCGTGTATTATCTTATCTCACCGATCAATCTAAACACAAAAACCAAGAATTTTATTTGCGTCATCATATGTAATTTTTGACAAAGAGAAACACTAAAAATAAAGAGAACGGTAAGTGCAGTGCGACTCATCGTCGCTAAGTTAGTTGAGTTGCAATTGAAAAAAAAAAAAAAATTGAAAATTAATTATCGTTTTATTACATTCACATATTATAACTGTAAACTCGCAAGTATTTTTTTACAGATTCGTTCTCGCGCCATTTCACTATTTATGTTGGATTTGCGCAGCATGATAAATATACACATGTACAGTGTTTTTGTGTATCTGAACTATAAATAGAGCTGAATATAAATATCCGCTGTTCGATTTCATTTCTCGAAACACTAAATTTTTAGTTTCTCGACTGTCGTTGGATCTGTATGGAATAAAGGGAATTTATTTTAACAATGAAAGCATGTCACGGAATTTTTTATTTTTTTTAAATATTTAACTTCTAATTATATGACTACATATTAATTCTTATATGTCTGCATATTACTCAATCATAAATAAAAACTTAATTAGACAACATTCTAATCTTAATCAGGATGGAATTAATTGAAAACAAAAATGAAAGAAAAATTTGTCCAAAAATAAAACCACCGCACGACAAACGAAGTTAAAATTAATTTATCAAGAAGTAAAGATTAATTGCTTTATTCAAATTATAAAATGTGTGTACATGCATTTTACGCAGTTACGGTATCGATCAACAAAATTTTTTAAAGGACCAAGTGAAAATAAGTTTAGTGCACAGTAATAATAGAAACGCGCGCATGTTTACATCCATACACGTTAAATGTTTACATTTGCTTGCTCAAAACATACCCATAAGGAAACAAACCATAAGGAAACATTCCTAAATTTTTTTATTACAGTGAAATTAGTAAATAACAATGAAACCGAAATAACTTAAATATGTATGTACATTTGAATGTAAAATCCTGTGTCTAGACTATTCAATATTACGTTGATGCAATATCAAAATACTAAACATAGGGGAGGGAATTTTCATATATGTAATAAACAAATACAAACATTTCTAGCTTATACTCCCTCGGACGACACTATTTGCCATCGGTGATGGTCTCCTTTTTGTCTCTTTTTCAAAAGTTAGGATTGAACGGGGGTGGGGATGATATTCTTTGTGAATGGTATTCAGTCAGTGTGGAATATAAATCTATATAATTTTTTTTTATATGTAAATGGGGGGCTCATTATACACAAAAATACAAAGAATATATTCATTTATGTAAACATAAAGTAAAATAAATTCCTTGTTATTAAAAAAATCGAATCTGCATCGAATTACTAAGTTCTTTGTGATTTCGTTTTGCGTTTGGTGCAACAGTTTGTTACGTTCCGCGTCAAATCTTGATTTCATATCTCAAAATAAATTCTAATTAAATAATAATAATACTTAAATAGTTTTTTTCAAAACTTACTCATTTTAACTGTGTTGGTCAAAGAAATCTTATAACTACTTACGATATTTTGGGCCATGGAATTATGAAGCGAGCGTAAAAAATTAATAATTAAATTCAATAAAGCGGGAAATTATTATTAAACTCTTTAGAGGTAATGTACTTTAGATATAATACAAATAACGATATACGAAAAATGCCAAATTTGAACTTTAAATTTAAGTAAGCTGCATCGGGCTCTTTTAAGTCTCGCAACAAAGAAGTCTTTACTGTAACTTTTAAAAACAAAAGATTATTCAATTCTAATATTTAATTACATATTTTGCCATAGCAGGGTTATTATTATTATTAAAATTGATTCGAACCATCCGAGGTTCCGCACTCAATGCTACGATGGGCCCATGGTGCATTCCAGTGATTCTATCCTAACTCGCGAACGCGTGCTGTAGCCTTAATAAACTAAAGTAGTTTAGGCTAAGGCAAGGAATACAGCTGATTATCAGCAATGGATCTAGAGTCAAATAATTGCAACCTAATTCTGTTGAAAGCCGGACAATTGCACACGAAGTGAATACAATCATCATCGTCTTCAAGGAAATCCTCGCATACAGCGTCAACAGATAGCCCCATACGCTGAAGGTGTACCTTAAAATTATCTACGATGTTAAAATTGTCTGATTTAATATAAATTGTTTTCGGCTTTTTATAGACAACATACTATTTGTAATGACATACTCATTATTTTCGATTTGGCAAATCAGAAAAATAATGGAGTCATACTCCTAATATATCTACCAGCAAAAGTAGAAAATATTCATCCCCTCCCCCCTTTTCTTTCCCGCAGAGTCAATACAAAGTGTATCAACTCTCAAAAATGAGAAATCTCTTTGAGATTTTGTGTTGGTAATTCGGTTTCGTACAGAAAAGTAAGGTCTACTCATCAGGTAGCTACGACCGAACTACAAAAATTCAACTCTCGAAAAATACATTAAGTATTTAACTAGAGGGTATTGAGTTAGCGAATTATATTCACTAACTCGAACTCAAAATTCCAAGTAGAAATCTCATTTGTGTGCGTATAATGCCCGCACTAATATTTACGATGTTAAAATTGTCTGATTTAATATAAATTGTTTTCGGCTTTTTTATAGACAAGGAGACAACATACTATTTGTAATGACTATGACATACTCATTATTTTCGATTTGGCAAATCAGAAAAATAATGGAGTCATACTCCTAATATATCTACCAGCAAAAGTAGAAAATATTCATCCCCTCCCCCCTTTTCTTTCCCGCAGAGTCAATACAAAGTGTATCAACTCTCAAAAATGAGAAATCTCTTTGAGATTTTGTGTTGGTAATTCGGTTTCGTACAGAAAAGTAAGGTCTACTCATCAGGTAGCTACGACCGAACTACAAAAATTCAACTCTCGAAAAATACATTAAGTATTTAACTAGAGGGTATTGAGTTAGCGAATTATATTCACTAACTCGAACTCAAAATTCCAAGTAGAAATCTCATTTGTGTGCGTATAATGCCCGCACTAATATTTACGATGTTAAAATTGTCTGATTTAATATAAATTGTTTTCGGCTTTTTATAGACAACATACTATTTGTAATGACATACTCATTATTTTCGATTTGGCAAATCAGAAAAATAATGGAGTCATACTCCTAATATATCTACCAGCAAAAGTAGAAAATATTCATCCCCTCCCCCCTTTTCTTTCCCGCAGAGTCAATACAAAGTGAGGGGGGAGAAGAAAAGGGGGAGGGGATGAATATTTTCTACTTTTGCTGGTAGATATATTAGGAGTATGACTCCATTATTTTTCTGATTTGCCAAATCGAAAATAATGAGTATGTCATTACAAATAGTATGTTGTCTATAAAAAGCCGAAAACAATTTATATTAAATCAGACAATTTTAACATCGTAAATATTAGTGCGGGCATTATACGCTCACAAATGAGATTTCTACTTGGAATTTTGAGTTCGAGTTAGTGAATATAATTCGCTAACTCAATACCCTCTAGTTAAATACTTAATGTATTTTTCGAGAGTTGAATTTTTGTAGTTCGGTCGTAGCTACCTGATGAGTAGACCTTACTTTTCTGTACGAAACCGAATTACCAACACAAAATCTCAAAGAGATTTCTCATTTTTGAGAGTTGATACACTTTGTATTGACTCTGCGGGAAAGAAAAGGGGGGAGGGGATGAATATTTTCTACTTTTGCTGGTAGATATATTAGGAGTATGACTGCATTATTTTTCTGATTTGCCAAATCGAAAATAATGAGTATGTCATTACAAATCTGTTGTCTATAAAAAGCCGAAAACAATTTATCTTAAAATTATCATGATAGTAGGGTTAGAACTTAGAACTTAGAAGTAGGAGGTTTATGTCTTTAGAAATTTTTATTTTCAATAACAACGAATTAGTAATTATTAAAGTTTATTTTTCATACTCTTGATAAATTATTCTACTAAATTTAATTTTACCATACTGTTTAGTTTGTAATGAAACGAACGACCAGAACTTAAAGCAGCGATGAATATGTAACAGCGGTTATTTTGGCTGAAGATCGGTGGACGCATCGTGCTATTACTGCAAGACTAAATATTTCACAAACAACAATTTCTCATATGATTGAATGTTACAGACAAACACACACATTTAGGAGGGAGAGCAATGAGCCCAGATAGTATATCCCAGCAACTCGCAAGAGTAAAATTAAAACGGTAGACGAGGCACGGGTATAGGAATATACGGGAGTGGGTCCGAAGTGAACCCAAAAAAGAACCACTATTGTAAAGCCATAATCTTGTGACTTTCTTTTTTATTTATGAATGCACAAAATCGTTTCGGGTTTAACGAAATTTCACTTTCTATTTGTAAAATTTACATTTTGTAACGAAAATCGTTGAGGAATTTGGTCTCTGCGTAAAAAAATTGGTCATTTACCTCCTCAAAACGCTTAAATTTCTTAAAAGCCCCTGATATACGATTTGCGATATTTTGAAGCGGCGATTGAACCATTGCTTAGCATACCTGAAACCGACAAATAAAATTCGGAGACAGCTACCGAAACATTCAGACAACATTATCAAGAAAGCTGTTCAAACCAGGAAAATCGGTATTCTGAAAATCATAAATCGGTATTAATACGAAATAAAATTTAATTAAAAGTGGCGTGAAAACTCTGCAAACTCTGATGATGAAAAAACCACTGTCTGCCCCCATACAAAAGGACTGGCCATTCTATTCAACTTTATTGAAATTTGACCGTTTTAAAACCATATCAAACTTTTTCACATAGAAGGACCTTGAAATAAAACAACCGGAATTTATAAGGACCGGTTGTTTAAATAAATCACATAATTGCAATTTTATGTACAATAATATGATCACAATAACGTTCTTGCAAAGATGAGAGACAAAAATTCATTTTAGTGGCTCAACACCACGCTGAGTAGAATCAAGACCACCGCAATCAATAATAATTTTAGGTGAGTCATTTTTATTGAGGATATGCAATACTTTTAGTCGTTCAGTTGCATTATTTAAACAATAAATTCGTAATAAGCTACCTAAAAACCACCTGGGTCCTAAGTTTTACTGCTTAGGCTGCGGACCACAAATCGCCTTCATGGATTTCGTTTTCGTAGTTTACTGCGCATTAAGTCAACTGAGAGTTGCTAGTAAGATATTGCAAAGGAAATGTATGAAAAATAAGGAATTTGTCTAATAAATGTATAATATATGGATGTATTATGGTTGAATATTTCTTTCCTCTTACAAAATAGGATCCATACTTTCAACAATCTCTTATTTGTTGGAAAAAATGAAAACTATATGGACAATTATTTATATTGTTATTACAACTAAATTATGAATTGATTTATTGTCAGTTTTTAGTGTATTTTGGTTTTACTTTTTCGAAAACATACTGAGCGATTGTTATTTTGTTCATGTTTTGAAAAAAATTATTCCCAGCCAAATTTTTAGGGAAAAATAAACAACAAAATTGCTATGAAATGGAACTATTTTTCCCCAAAATTTAGTATGCTTTTGAAAAAATGAAACCAAAATACACTAAAAACTGACAATAAATCAATTCGCAATTCCCCGAGAAAACTAGAAGTAGTGCCACTGGAAGCTATTCCTAATTAATTATTAACTTATTTTAAGATGCTAAGGATTAAAACAGGTTTAATTTTAATTTAATAAATACAAAAGCTTATAAATATGAAGAATTGTGTTGTGTTAAGCATGAGATATATTACTAACTATTGACCGCCAAGGTGTTTGTCACCGGGTCGACCTAAATCATATTTAACCATCCCGTCTAATCCTTCCAAGTTTATAGTATGTATGGTGGGCCCAGCGTCAAAATTAAATAATTACCGGGAAATCCTGCTTAATGTCGTACACTCACATCAATCAATCAAAATTATAGGCCATTAAATAAAATTTTCCTCGTTTATAATCAAATCATAAAACTATTGTATTTCTTAAGGCTAACTGTATGCACGGTACTAAAACGCATTAGCAATTTAATGCATAATTTCGATATTTAATTTTGCTTTTCACGATCCCAAAACCAATTTCGTACTTTTTAATAAATCTTTTAGAACTCAAGTCTGCGCAGATTTTTTGTTTCTTTTTCAAAATGACCAGACCTAAACGGTGAACCTGAAGTTATTTTAATCTTTTATTTATTGAACGGTGATGAAAAGCACACAAATTGTTTTAACCATTCATTCAATCGATTGGAACTAATTGAATTTGTTTACTTTGCACATCAGAAGGAATTTATATGAGAAAACTATTGATACAAAACCACAAGCAGAAGATTGCTACAATTGTCCTGAAGTAAACGATTTCACTGCAAACGAATAGGCTTTTAATATTTAGTTGTCCTAGTTATTCAGTTGTTTGAATCAGAGTATTCAAAGACGAAAAAGACGATTATTCCTTTTCTAACTAAAAATAAATTAAAAAGCAAATAAAAAGTTCTACAAACAAATATTCCCTTCGAAAATATTCTTAATGCTAATGTGACCTGATTCTTATAAATCGAATTTCTTTCGAATCGAATTTACAAATAGCCCCTCAAGTCTATGAAAAGGGGCTTAGGTGTCAAAAAATAATTTTCCATTTTTTTACCGATTCGGATAGAGCATGACGCTCTTTCACATGATGAAAACCAGAAAGTCATAATTTGCGGAAAAGTTTACTAAAAATGAAGAGAAAGCAGAGTACAAATACGAAAAAAACTGATTATTATATGCCAGAAAAACATTACTAAGTAGTTTTTATATTTTTCTTCGTCGTCGTCTTTATTATTATTATTATTTAGTAGGTCTCAAACCTTTTTACGTGTTGGTTGTGAGGAAGATGGACCTTGTTCTACGTCTGGTTCGAGAACATCTCCACTAACCTTCGCCTTTCGTTTCTTTGATGCTAACTCTTTTTTCGGTTATAGAACCATACGTTTCTTCGATGCCAACGTCCTTGACGTCACTGAATATAGTTAGACATCAGGCAACGCAGATAAAAGGAAACAACTAACGCGAAAATGACGCGACGAGTTTTTACCTTTAATAGCTGTTTTCTCGATAACTTGTTTTTGCACGTAAGCCCCCTTTCCATAGACCAGCTTACAAATTATGATCAAATTTAATTTTGGTAATTTTTTGATCCTCCGTCTTCTGTTCCCTACACTCACCAACCGCCGACGACACCTGCTCTCGGTCTCGCTACGCTCGCCAATCATATTAATTGATGATAGTGTTTTTTCGGTGACGGATGTTGCTGTTGTTTCATGAGTTTCGTTAAGGTTTTACTGGATAATATACCATGTGTTCATTTGAAAAGTTTCCACCCGAATTATCTCGAAAACCAAGCTTTTCTGAAAAATGTGTTCCATACAAAAGTTGTACGGTTTTGAGGCGGAAGAACGATATTATTATTTATGTTATATGTTTTGGGATTATCTTAAATGTTATTTCAAGGTCAAACTAGTTTTTTAAAAGCAACTTATATTTTTATAAGCAGCAATTGTGTTGTACGCAAATACTTGAATATCTTTTATTTGAAATATTGTTTTAGTTCAACGTTAATTTTTTAAGATATTAAGGAAAGTTACATTAAACGAAAAAGTTGACATTTTATAATAAAACTAAAATATTGGTGAATGGAACCTTTTGGTTAGGTTGAAGCTTATCAAAAACCTTTGAAATTTAAATGGCACCCCATTCTGTTTTAACTTTTAAGTAAAGAAAATTTGGCATCAGAAACTAGCAGTTCACAAAGAAGAAATACTCAAAACAATTAACGGCTGACAAGCGAATTTGAATATTGTAGCTTTTGCTGCAACGAACCAAAATATTAGTAAACTTAGGAATAAATAAGAAAAATCCACTCGGGAGTAAAGCATTTCTTTAAAATTACGCTAATTACATATATTAATTTTGACTTTTAATAAAGTTTAAAAAAATATGTCCACTGTGAGAGCTATGTGACTACCATAACTTGGAACGAAAATAAAACCGATAATTTATACCATAATTTTGCGACAGAGGGGGGTAAGTTGTTTCAGGTTTTATTTATATTATTTAGATCTTAGAAGACAGTGAAATCGGATATTTTGAAAATACATACTCATATTTCTGTAGAATTAAACAAAAACAGGTTACATATGTATGTATCTGCAAAAAATTACTTTTTCAGTTTTTACTGCTATTCGTTTCAGTTTCTGAGGCTTTACCTTATAATCCAATTAATTTACCAAAATCTTCATTATTTTCGATACAATTTGTCGAAAAACAAAATTAAGGTGCATTAATATTTTTTCAAATGAAGCTATATTTTAGATTGTTTTTCTATTTTAATTATTATATTTTATGTATAATTGATAATCAAATTCAATGTATTTAAATAATTTATCATTAAACAATACGTACAGTAATTTAAAATATGTATCTAAAAAAAAAACTCAACACAAAATTCAAATGCGTTTTCTCAACATTTTGATATTTGCAGATATCCTGTTTTTTTTTAATTTCACAGATTTATAAAAATTTGAAATGCGCAGGTTTGTTTTTTTTATTTAGAAATGTTTACAAACAAATAACGTTAAGTAGATAAAGAAAATAAAACCCTTTAGTTAGTGCATAACTGAAGTCCATCCATGTCCGGCTTTTTATTTTTATTTTAATCTACTGCATTTACATACGGGTGATAAAGTGCATTTCTTAAATGTCGCCTTAGCGTCATAAGTAACGTGTCATTTGAATTCCAATTAAAAACTTTATCATTCAAAATTCCTCACAATCAATTTAGTAATAAGATATTTGTTTAATTTTCCAATCAACTCAAATTAAATTTCATCCATTAGTAATGCGTTTTGTCGTTTCGTTATATAGTCGTCGCATTGAATATTGTATTATTTTGTATGTGTTTTTTTTTAAATGAAATTAAATTTTGAGGTCAATGTTTTAATTACTTTTACTGCTTACTTTTATTTTCTATAAAAATACATAAATACAAAACAACGTTTATACAATTAATTTCTAAATAATATGTAAGACGATATGTCCACATTTCTTTGTCTTACATAATAAACAGTCTTGTTTTGTTTCTTGTTCAACTTGCCTTTATTGCGCTAACCAATTCGTGAATGAATTTTCTAAAAATTGTATAATGACCAATTTAAGTGTGTTAAGTATTTAAAAAGATGCGTAATCAGTTATTTTTCTGCTTCTTTCCAATTATTGTTCATTCCCAAGAAATTGAATATGAAAATGTGAGAGAAAATAAAAAAAAATTACTATGCAACATAAATGATTCGATTCAACGCGTTGTGGATGATGAGTAATGGTGTTTTATGTGTCGGTTAGTAAGATGGATCGCTACGTATAAATGGATTCCAATTACACTATTTAATTTCAATGTTTATATTGCTTCCGAGTTTTAACCATGCAGTCCAAAAATAATTTTTTTCATTTCCTTTTGTTTAGTGGTAACAGAGTGCTAGACCACCCATTTGGCCACCGCCAAACACATCGAAATATTGTACTATGCTAACCCAAATCAAACATGTCGTCAACATTTTAAAATTGGATATTTATATAATTATTGTAATGTTTATACAGATTATTAAAAGATTCTTCCCGCACCTTTCAAACCCATAAATTTATGTTATTATCGTACAGCAAGAAAACATTAACAATTTGGATTTTAGATTTTTTTGTGCCTTTCTAAAAATAAATGCAACGAAAAAGATTTGTTTTCTTCTGGAATTGAACATCGGTTACAAAACAACATAATTTAACCTTAAATATTTATGCATGGCTTGTTGGTCTTGTTATTTAGTAAGGCATTTTGATAATGAGTTTGATAATAGTGTTATATTTGGTGTAGTGTCGAGTGAGGATTAGTTTGATCTACAAGATCGTATGGGTATTAGTTTATCGATACCTTAAAGCATTGCTATGCCCATATTTTGTCCACAAGAATGTCTCTAAATTCGAAAATATTTAGAAATTTGACATAATAGCCTTGAAAATAGTATTCAAAAAGTTTATAGTACAAATAACAGAATCATAAATGATAAAAAATACCTTTCTGAAAGCTTAATTGTGTATTTAACCAAAATTGTAAAAATGGACATAGCACTTGTGTGCTTAAGGGGAACAGCGGTTAATAATTTTTTATTCAAAACATATAACCTAGAACTTTTTTCACACACTAGTGTAACTCTCAGAAAATATAGAGAAATTTTTTTTTTATGAAGAAAAAAATTATTTAAACAAATGATTATAAGCAAACTTGTAAAGCGCCTGAATTCCGAGCATCAAATCGGCGTGCAAAATGCTGATGCAAAAATGGCCCATTCTGAACATTTTAAATGATTTGGTAACCTACAAGCCCTCATTTCCTATATGAATAGGCGCAAACATTGAGAAATTAAAAAATTAAATTGTTTTTTGAAAAAATGCGTTTTTTAGCTAAAAAAAATCGGTAATAATAATGGCCTTTATAGGTACAATTAAAAAAAAATAATAATTTCTAATACATTTCTATGCTGAAGATATAACCCGTTCAATGCATTTTGAGTAACCGTGTACGCCAATTTTGAAAGCATGTTTCCGAGAAAAACACGAGTAAAGTTGTGATGAAACAAATTTAATAAAGAATTTTTTCGGGAACAGTAGGTAAACTTTTAGAGAGTTCGAATTTCGAAAAAAACAAGTATAGTCCCATATTTATTCTACAGATGTTAAGGAGTTATTTAAGCCAAAAAAAAACTTTTTTGACCAGGAATACTTACGCCATTTATTACCACTACTTACAGGGTAAGTAGTGGTAATAAATGTATTTTAGACCTGCTATTTTTATAATACTTTTTCCGCTGGATAACATTAGATGTTTCGGTTAAAATTCTGAATAGGTACATAATTCTAATATTATAGAATTTTAATGTATTGATTATTAAGTTAAAACTCAAAACCGCTACGATGTGATCATATTGGCTCTCGTTTCTATTCTAAAAGGAATTCCATTTGTTTTATACATTTTTCTAATGTAATTCATTTAGGATTTACACTATCGCTAAGGTTTTTTAAATATGGACTTATAATTTTGTGGTTGAGTCTTTCTCCAAGCTGCTGAAAATTACTTTCCACAAATATAGGCTCGGTTTCTCAAAACCCAAATTTCCATTTAACGGACCAATACAAAAATGAATACTCTTTAATACCCGGTTTCACAAAAAAGAGGTAATCTCCAGTTATTTAAATGATATTTGCTCTCTTCTTTTATGAATTGGGTATGTTTCATAATACAAATTTATTGCAATTTAACTTTATTTTTTTTTACATGGTAATTTTAACTGGAGAACTAAAAATTTGACATAGCCGAAGGATAAATATTTAATGTAAAAAAAAATATAACACACTGCAATTTCATAAAATTCCTTCTAGGAGGAAGGAAATATTAATTAACTGGAGATTGGCGACTTTTTGTGATACCGAGTATTACACTAATTAAATTAAATTTAGTCGAAATTTGGAACACGCTATCGTGAATAGGGTTAGGTTAGGTTAGGTTAGAGTGGCTGCTATCGCACACTTAGGCCAGCAGTGGCCCGTTGTGATACCACAGGTATCGTGAATAAAATCAGTTTATTCTCCTGCTAATTTTGTTAAATTTTATTCAAAGATTATAGAAAAGATTCATTTGTTGCCTAAATTTGATAACAATTCATAGTAAAGTAGTAGGAAAACTACACGGAAAATTCGAGAAAGCTCTGATTAAATAGATTAAAACTCTAAAGATTGTTTTTTTAAATGTAGTTTTGGCTAACAGGATCACTAATTCTCTAGAAAAGGTACAATGTTTCCAAGTATTTTTTGACCACGTGTTTTCATGTTTGTCCCATTATGAATAACAAACGTTCTGGCTTCTGGTGGATTGGTTTAGAATCGAATAATAATGATATGTTCTTCTAATCGATAAAAAGTGTAAAATACTAAAAGAAAAACGGAAATTATAATATAACTTTGCTAGAAATATTTGAAATTTATGATTTTTCTTTATGTTTAACTCGCAATTCAGTTTCAAGGTTACATTATTATTCAATTTTCTTTCTTAATTGATTTTAAATCAGTCTTATAATTTTAATTTTATACATCACATCATAAATTCATAACGTTATAAATATGAAATAAGTACGTATGAGCTTTTTATTTCGGAAACCGAATGAATATCACAATTCACTCATAATGATGTTTCTCCGACTGCATGATTTTATCAAATCCGGAAGTTTGCATATTGAAATAAATATAGTTTGTAAAAGTTTGCCACATTTACAAAAATGCATGTATTTTTATAGTTTAACATTGTATACTTACAATAAAACCCTTATCTTCTATCTAAACATTTATCAATTTTTTCATAAATAAATTGGGACAGACAGATAACGATTTTATTTTCACCGACTCTACAAAACAGAATATTTTAAATTATATGGAGAAATGATGTGCTTGAAATGTTGTGAAGAAATTAAAAACAAAATTTGCTTGTCTCTGTCCTATTATTATTAGAGTGATTATTGTCAAATCACAGAGCAAATCCCACTTTTCAAACATAAAATTATATTTGGTGATAAGATTGATGTCGGAACAACTGTTTGATAACACATTATGGGTTTTCCTGGTATTTGATCCCCAATTATACGCTTGAATTTTAACAATCGATAGTATAATTTCCTGCCTAAAGTAATGCCAATATATAATACTTTGCTTGCGGTAATCTCGTTAAACTATATTTATTTTTTCCATATTTATTTAAATAACAACAGCAACAGCTGGTCATTTACTGATAAGAGTGAGGTCTTAAGTGTAGGATTATATTCAGACTGTAGGGCATACAACTACTAAATAGTTTTATTTTTGTTCAACATTGTAAATTTTAAAACTTATTTCTCACAAATTATCAAAAAGATAAATTGAAAATTTGCAAATTTTCTCAACGATCTTTGATTAATGTCTCTTTGGGAAATAGCCAGAAAATAGTGCGGTCATGTTACAATTAAAATTTTCAATAAATCATAATAGAATAATTTCCATGCAATGTCAATGTCTAGATTACATTATCAATAAAAGTTAAGCGCGAGATCACAAAAGACAACCAATTTATAATTTTATATGTAATGTTAATTAAAAACAATTAATTGATAAACGTTTTTATTTTCTCTTAACCACACAGGGTCGTCACACAAAGACTGGTCAACTAGCTGCCATAAAAGTAATGGATGTAACCGAAGATGAAGAAGAAGAAATAAAATTGGAAATTAACGTCTTAAAAAAATACTCAAATCATCGCAATATCGCCACGTATTATGGTGCATTTATAAAAAAATCTCCAGCAGGTAAAGATGATCAACTATGGTTGGTAATGGAGTATTGTGGCGCTGGTTCCGTTACCGATCTAGTGAAATCGACAAAAGGACAAAGTCTAAAAGAAGAATGGATTGCGTACATTTGCCGTGAAATATTACGCGGTCTTAGTTATTTACATACAAATAAAGTGATACACCGTGACATAAAAGGTCAAAATGTTTTATTAACCGATAATGCTGAAGTAAAACTAGTTGATTTTGGTGTATCGGCTCAATTGGACCGCACAATAGGCCGGCGTAATACATTTATTGGTACACCATATTGGATGGCCCCCGAAGTGATTGCATGTGATGAAAACCCGGAAGCTACATATGATAATCGATCCGATCTATGGTCTCTAGGAATAACTGCATTAGAAATGGCTGAATCACAGCCACCGTTATGTGATTTACATCCAATGCGTGCATTATTTTTAATACCGAGAAATCCACCGCCACGACTTAAATCGAAAAAATGGTCGAAAAAATTTCATGGATTTATCGACACAGTTCTTGGTAAGTAAATGCCATACACAGTTGATTTTAGATTTAGTACTTACTTATTACATTTTGTGAATGCAGTGAAAGACTATCATCAAAGGCCTTACACAGAGCAATTACTAAAGCATCCATTTATAAAAGAGCAACCGACCGAGCGGCAAGTTAGAATACAATTAAAAGATCATATCGATAGATGTAAGAAACGTAAACAAGAAAAGGAACGTGAAGATTATCATTATTCGGGATCAGAAAATGAAGATGAAGAGCCACAAATAGCAGGTGAACCTTCATCAATCATTCAGGCACCCGGTGGTGATACGTTACGTCGAAATTTTCAACAAATTCAAGAAGGACGTACTTTATCTCAAAATGCGGAGGCTCAACCGCAACCGAATCGCAATCAAAAACCACCGCCTAGAGATAAACAAACAAATCAAGAAGAGTCTGGTCCACCACGTCCTGCGCTGCCACAACGACTTATTGTAGTTCCTGATCCGCCCCAACACGCAAATCGGCCTTTGCCACCAACACCACGAAGCTCGGGGCAACCTCAAGCTCAGCCTCAACAGCAAACACCACAGCAGCCGCAGAGGAATTCACAAAATGTTTTTAAACCAATGGTAAATAATATATTTTCCCAATATAATTGGCTTAGTATTCCTCCTGAGCTTTTCCAAAATTATTTGTTTTAGATGTATAAATGGCGTTTTTATTTTAAGTTTTTTTTTTAATTTTTTTATTTTTCATGTTTTATTGTTGATTTTATGTTCACGATACTATCCACAATACACTGCACACACGTCAAAATTAATCTCAAATAATTTTTACAAACAAAACTTAAACTTTTCTTGTTTTGTTATTGTAATTGTTGTGTATAGCTACCACCAAGACGCCCAGAGGTATGTTTTATGTTTGAATTTTATTTGATTTATTTATTTAATATACATACATTTATACTTACACAAAGACATTTATTTTACAATTTAACACCTGAAATTTGATTTTACAATATATAAATTAAATGTAACAAAGCATGGCCTTATTCTAAAATTAAAGCGATCCCTTGCTCTTCTGCCCCATAAACTAATACATTACGTTGATATGATTCAGAATGCTTCAGAAAATTATTTTCTACAAAAATTGTGTCTCGCGCCTCTCGCTTACTTTGCATTTCTTCAATAATTTTTCTTACTTTGAATTTTAAAATATGTATATGTACACAAAAATGTTCAAAATCCCTGACACAAAACAAACCAAAAATCCTAAATTCATAGGATTTGGACATGCTTGCGGCACAATTAAATGAAATGGTATCCAAACAGCCACAACAAGCGCAACCGGAAGCACCACCACGTAATAATCGGCAGCAAACACAACAGCAACCACAGCAGCAATCGAATGCATCGGTGGCACCGACCAAACCTGCTCCTGCACCGCCATCATCAAATAATCATCAACCGGTGAATCCATTGGATCCAATTGAGAGTTCGGATACGGATAGCGAACCAGAGGAGCCGAATGATAGAACTAGAAATGATGGCACCCTACTAGCGAGTGATCCACCAAAACCACTGTAAGAATTTTGTTTATGATAATATTTTTTTTACATTTTGAGTTAAAATAAATTGAAAAATTAAATTATTATTATTTTTTTTTTTCACGCATTTTCTCGGATTTTTCATTCATTTTGTTAATTTCATTAAATTATATAAATTTAATATAAAATATTTTTGGTTACGATTTTAAATTATTAGTCCTGAATTTCAATATAGGTCAGGACTAGGCGCATTACCAGAAGATCCAGTTAGTGCAGTGCCACCTCATGTATCTAGTGTCAGTAGTGGCGTTGGCGGAGGAGGGATTGTGGGTGGTGGTGGCCCACCAAATCGACCGTTACCACCAACACCTGACGATGATGATCAGCAGCAAGGCGATCGCACATTAATCATGAAGAGGGTAAGTAAACGCTTTAATTTCATGTTAAATATACATAATTTGTTGTTATATATATTTGCCACCCACTCGTGGAACCCTTTGGGTTTTGTAGATTATAATTAGATTAATCGGATCGGATAATGGATTAAATTCGAGTAATATAATTTTTTGATGATTTTTAAAGCTTTCTTATTTGTTTTTAATAAAACAAAAAATGATCAAAGTAGATTCTTCTTCTTGATAACCAAATTTGAAATCTTTATTAAAATATATTTAAAAAAAATATGCAAAATACAAATGGTTGTGGTTCTTTTAATTTATATTTTTTTTATTTATTTTTTTTTTTATTTTGTTTCTTAATCCTCTTAATGGAATCTCACTCTGTACTCCTTCCGCATTCCAAATATCCTGTTTATTATTTTTGTTTTTTCACAACGATTATAAATAAAATGATATTGTCCAAAACATTAAGAATTTGGATATGTCGTCTAAGATTGATTCAATTTCGACAACATCGAGTATTTCAACCACGTCTGGAGATACCGAAGATGCTGTTCTTCTAAGGGACTGGGATTTTGAACGATTTTTTCCGAATTCTAATCGTAATTCCGCAAATGATCTGAATCAAATAAAATCAAAATCGAATAGTCCTGCACGAGATATGGGCAGTGGAATGACACAATCAGTACATATTTTGGATAAACGACGCGTTGATGAGATCAATAAAAATTTGAAGCTTGAAGATCGAGTGCGTAATGAAATTTTTGCAAACAATACTAAACTGTTGGCAAATAGAAATTCACCACCGAGTGCAGCCAATAGTAGCCGACAAATATTAAATGGGAATCCGTTGGCTAAAAGCGATTCGAATAAAAACGTCCATAAGCGGCAAGAAAGTGATTCCAAATTATCATTTAATTTTGTAAGAGGATTCCGTCGTGAAAATTCTGATTTTTTCCCACTATCAAAAAGACACTCAGCTGTTTTAGGTGAACGACTAACATCAACACCGTTGACACAACAACAGCAACAGAGATCTAGTGCTATATTCCAAAGAAATCGTAACAAAGGTGAACCAATTTTAACTGATTTTATAGCAAAACGTGATCAACAGCAGACTAAATTTTCACCACAACAGTCAACATCACCACAGACACATCAACAACAAAATGTGGCGACGCCTCTAAGGCATTCCGATTATTTACGACCACGCAGGGAAAAAACCGAATCAAATATTGTATTAAGAAATTCAACAACACGTCAACTATTGCTTGAGCAACAGGTAAACGAATATAACTCTCAGACTGGCGACACTATGTCGAATATAATTAAAAATTCATTTTTTCAATTATTATTTATTTATTTTAAATTTTTTTTTTTTTTTTAAGTTTAATTTACTTTATAATATAGGGTGAACCGAAAACTACGACTAAAATTACCAAATAGAAAGGTAGCAATGAAAACCCAACTGAAATAATTTCCAAAAAGTCCTATCCTCCGTTTCTGCGGTAAATGTTACAATTCTCGCTTTTCTAAATTGTGAAAAATGTTCAATGTTCATTCATATTCCAAAAACACTTCTGTGTTTTTTGTTCTTTATCAAATTCAGAAAAAAACACGATTCGCTTATTTCGGAGTAATTTTTACGACTACTTATTAAAGAACATTATGTATTCAAAACGAAGACATGAATTACTCTAACAACATCCCATTTTCATTGTTATCTTTACAAAACAAACATAAATACAACTGATTTTGTCAATACATACATACATTCATGTTCATTTTGTGTTTAAATACTGGGAAAGCTTTTATTTTACTATGATATTTTGAGTTCATTTTTTTAATCACACTTTGTTTTATTAATCCTCCATTTTGTTTTTTTTTTGCTCACCCGTCATTTTAAAACATCCTTTATTATAAAATATAATCAACAACAAAATTAAAACATGAATACTTGATTCTTTATTTTAAAATCACCATACAAAATTAACAAAAAAAAAACTAAAACTTTTGTTGTTAATAACGATCAAAATTAAAAATTTTAACAGATTTGTAACTAATATAAAAGTTATTATTATTATTATAATTATTAAATTTGCATGATAATTCTTTATTCAGCTTTTTTAGAGATATTTCTTCTTTTGTGCATGATTCATTCTTTCTATCATCTTATTCCTTGTTATGTTCTTCACTATTTTGTTTTTTCGTCCTTTTTCTCTTGCATACTTGACACACAACCAAACAAATCTTTAAATATTAATTATTTTATTAAAAATAAAAAAAATATATTAATTAATTGAACCTCCACCATTTGTATAAAAACAAAAGTAATAACATTAATATAAATTAAAATAATTAATTACATATTATCAAAAATTAAAAATATTATATGAAGTGATAAAAATAATGTACATATTATTTTCTGTAATTGATTAATTAATAATTAAGATAAACGAAAAACAAAACAGCGCCTACTCATAATTCTCATCTGTAGACGTCCATTTTGTTTTTATTATCATCGACCATTTGGTTTTTACATTGTAGTTTAAATCTGTTGTTTATTTACTGCTATTTTATATTTAAAAAAAATGGCCGCTTAATTTATTTATATTGTAAATAAGATGTATAGTTTAGAAATTATATTCACTCTACTCTACTAATCATTAAAATTATTAACCATTAAAGAAATTAATTAATTGGAAAGCACGTGGTGATTTTTTAAACTATTTTGACTAAAAAAAAATAATGGTTCGGTTTTTAAAATGATAAAAAAAATATTGAAAGTTTTCCCAGGTGATTCTCGGCTCGGGTAAAAATTAAAAGTAGGATTTGTTGTGTATTAATTTTTTTTAGATTAATTAAGGGTTGGGGTAAAATTGGTTTGTGGTAATTAAAAATTGAAGTAGAATAACATGTTGCAATATTTTCTTTTGTTTTAAATTTGTTTACGAATTTTATTTATTGATATTTTGTTTGTTAACTTTATCTTATAGAGAGAAAGAGCTGGTGAAAGTAGTGGATTGGGAACACCAGGTACCCGAACAAGTAGTGTATTACCAGATTTATTAAGTCAAGCATCACCAGCAACACCACCACGCCACGATAAGTCTTCAAGTGAAGAGGTATGGTATATTTTTGTGTTATTACGATCAAATTTGCATTGTTTTTGGCGTCATTAAAAATTAATTTCATGATGTTAGGAAATTAAATATTAACACGTGTTTTTTGTCAATGTTAAAAGGTGTTAAAATATTGACTACTACCACTGACTACAAGTTTTTTTCATACACAACTGACATACAGTGGGGGTTCAATAAATAGCACACTGTGTTTTTTTTGCAAATTCTTAATTAACTAAAAAACTACTTATCAATTTTCAATTAATTTTTTAAATTTACATAAAAGTTCTGGTCATATATCAGGCAGAAGTGTGATGGGTGATTACAATTCGCAAGTGTACGTGCTGCCTTCTCGTGGCAACCACTGGTAACTGATACCATTAGGCAGAATGTGGCCTTTTGACACAGGCTAAAGTACGGTGCTAAAGGAGAATATCTTTACAAAAAACTCTAATCTAAGGTGGAACAGCATATGCCGAAGGATGAATGGCTGATAGGTTAATCAGTACAAAGTATACGGACTCTGGATACCAGTCACCCTTCAGTTTTATTTAGCCTTGCTGTAGTAAACCTGAGTGACCTATGCTACAGGTGATTTTCCATTCCCACCAACTCAAGAGTAAAATCAAAACGGAAGTCAGAGCACGGCTAAGAATATACGGGAGTGGGACTGCCTTCTCGGAACCAATGCTATCCTACCGTCTTTCTAGTAGAAGTACTTCCTACAGTAAACATCTAGGAGGGAGAGCAATGAGCCCAGATAGTATGTATCGCATACCGGCTGGCAGTATTATCAGGTTCATTAAGAGGCATTTCATTCATCATTTTTAATCTTATTTTGTCAGCGAAAAATGCAAAGTGAGTAGGTCCATTTTTCCAATTTTCCGTTTTTCATATCAAACGAAAGAGGAGGAAAGTGTGATTCGATTGCCATTTCTAAAATATCAAAAAAGTCATATTAAGGGAAAAAACTTGGAAAATAAATTAGTGTTTGCTAATAGGCAATACGAAGAGTGATAGCTTATTCAGACTAGGGATTAGTAATTCAGTTTTGCCTAAACAAGTTTACTTTTAATCTGGATTAGCTTTTTTGGCGTTCAGACTGTAAGAGAAAATCGCGATTAAAATTGGTGCTGCACATTGTGACTACCGCAAACTGTTCAAAATCCTATCCATTATTAGGGCATTTTGCATAAAATAAGTCACAGAACATCTATTAGGTACATACTTCAAAAGTTTTATTAGTAAACATTAAATAGGTCTGATATTATTAACTAAACGACAAACTAAATAAAAATTGAAATTATTGACGTCTCGAATAAAAAATTGTTTCGCTCTAACAACGCAATATTTTAAGCGCTAATAGATCCAACAATTTTTTGACGATTACTTTAATCTATAATTGAAACATAATTAACTTAATCTTCGTCGTTCATACTATAAGGAAAACTAGATTTGCTAGTTAATCGAGATTACTAATCCCTAGTCTGAACATGATATGAGATAGTTTCATTTCCTCCTGAAAAAAAAATATTTTTGGACTTAGACATTCTCCTTTTTCTTGCTGACGATTTGTGAATGATTAAACTTAATATGCATTTTTATTGAATAGTATTGGCCGTGTGACCTACATTTCGAATCACTTTTCTGCATCAGCACATCTCTAGAGCTCATCAGCCCCTGCTATTTGTGAACGGTAGGTAATTTATTTCAAATTTGGCAAATTTGAATTCCAAATTTCTGTTTATTTTTGTATTGCTCATCATTAATAGCTACTTTTACTTGGTTCCAACAATTTTCGAACTAATAATACGGATGTAAACAACCGCCGTCATTTCATTTTTCCAGGCAATAAATTGTCATGTTCCGTACCAGAAAAAAATCTCGCTATACCACAATGGACAATCGTCGTGCTTAATCGTCTTTTATCTGTTAGGGCGAAAGTTTGTATTGGGATGAGATCATTCTTAATGTCGGCGTTCAGAACTAAATAGATTTACTTTTATTTTGTTAATCCATAGTACTTTTCTCCACTTTTTTGGCTTCAAAATTTTGTTTGGATAAACGAGGAACGGCTCGGGTCTTTCAATCTATTTCGAGCAACTGATGCCTTCTGAATAATTAAGAATTAGGAACTTCTTTAATTCGTTGGAGGTGATAGAAGAATGTTTCTTTGCAGTTCGAACAATTAAAGTGTCCAGTAGGCTGGTATTTTCAGCAACATAACGATAAACCATACTTAATGAGACCAAACGACGGATTTAATAAAGTAAATTACAAAGGCCGGATAAGTCACCTGATCTTAATCCAATCGAAAATTGTTGGAATCAGGTAAAAGTAGCTATTTACAATGAGAAACACGAGCATAAATAGAAATTCTAGAATTCAAATTTGTCGAATTTGGAATAATTGACCATTCACAAATAACAGGGGCTGGTGGGTCTAGGGGTGTGCCGATGCAGGGAAATGATTCGAAAAGAAGGTCTCTCGACCAATACTATTCAATAAAAACGCATATTAGGTTTAATCAATTCACAAATAAGATTAAAAATTAATTTTGAAATTAAATGTGCTATTATTTTGAATAGCCTATTTGTAAAATAAAAAGTTTAATTATTTAATTGTAAGTTTATATTAATAAGTAGTTTAGTTAATTAAGAATTTTCAAAAAAATCACAGAGTGTGCTATTTTATTGAATACCACACCACTAGATTTATTTGAACGGAGACAATTTTTATTGATTTGCTTTTTCGCTTATTTTGTGTGACTAATATGTTATATTTTAAATTTGTATTTTTAAAAATACAATAACATACCGCCAATTTTTAACCACCCCCATAAAAGTTTCCAGACTCACTTCAAAATTTATTATAAAAATTTTTGATTTTAAAAATTATAAAAATTAATCAAATTTTGTATTGTGTTTTGTCTTTCCTGGAACGGTTAAATAAAAAAAAAATGTCTTGAAAAAATATGAGCTGTGAAAATCCTGGACATTTTGTGTATTCGTATTCGTGTAAGTATATTATTCTTGATTAAATGTAATTTAATGTTGTGTTGATGAAGCTCTTCTATCTGTATTATTATTTTGATATTTGGGATAAATAATTATATTTTACATATTTATTAGAGAGCTTCCTAATTTTCCTAATTATGTATTATTTATTATTTTATTTTAATTTTCTTATTTTTCAATTCAAAATAAATATTAGTTTTAAGTTGCACCTTTGAAAATACACAAAGTTATAAAACTTATAATAAATCTAACTTTAAATTGTGTATAAATCAATGGGATATTTTATCTGTACTTTGAAGATTTTCGTGGGAGAATTAAAGTCCTCTATGTTGGTATATTTGGGAGATTATTTAAACATTTCTTCTCTCTTAAAAGCTTTAAGGAGATAACATTAAAATAACTTTAACTTTAGACTAATAACAATTTTAGCTACTACAACACTCGTAACCAAAATTTATATAATAGGCTGCGGTCAAGAATTCAGCTGCTGCACAGTTTTTACTGCAAGTCGGTCAAAAATTTAGTTTTGCAGCCGAAGCAGTGCAGAGTAGCGGATTAAAATGCAGTAAATAAAGTTAGGCTGCACAGTTTACATCACATTAAAGAGGATGCAAAAACTGTAAATGTCAGTTTTTTCTTAAATTCTATTTTATACATTATTGTTGGTGAAATAAAATAAAAAACACGATTTCTCTCAATTATTCGTAATCACAGAAAATTATAAAAGTATGTAGTTAAATGACAAAAGTCAGCCGACATTTTTGCATTCTGCCTGCTTTTCGATTTTTTTATGCTGCTTTAAACTGCGCAGAGGCTGAATTGTTGACCGCAGCCATAATTTGGGCTACCGAATTCTATAATTATTACCCTATCAGAATATACTTATATTTATTCGGTTGTAAACAAAATTCAAAGTGAATTATTATATTCACGAAGCCCGATTCGTTTTTAAAATATTTGTGCTGAAAAGTTTTTAAAACATTTTTATAATACGAAAAGCATTTTAGTGTCGTTTGGTTAGAATTTTGGTTTTGTAGAGGTCCGAATCATTAGAATTAAATCGCATCGAGTAGTGAAAAATTAAAAGCTCCATATCTAATTTTATATTTTAACAATAGCCCTCATTTTGTGTAACGAGTTACATGTTACAAGCAAAATCACACAAAATGACATTAGTTCATATAAGGTTTCTCTAAATCGATAAAATTACAAATTAATTTCAATTTTTACAAATACTAACATATAAAAGGCAAATTAGTAATCTTTAGTTTAGATGTGTTAAAGCTCAGAAATAATTTAACTGTCGGTCCATGATAGAGAACTATGCTTCTTGTTTGTTTGAATTTTTGCATTTTTAAGACAGATTTGATTTATTTTCTTAAGAAAAAATTTATTTTATTTTTATTATCATCTTTTTAGTTTAATATTTTCGGTTTTAGTATTTACTTATAATCGAAATCAATCCTAACAAAACTAAAATAATTTCACTAAAGGAAGTTAATAAAAATTAAATATTTGCGGTATTTTAATACATAATTTTATTAGTGGGATAAGTCCCACGACACCAAATATTCAATTAAGATTAGTTTTGAGTATATTATTAAGATTTTAATACACTTTATAATTTTATTGGGGTGGATGGGTTTTTCATGTAAAAATCAACTGTAATTATAAAATAATTTTGAACTGAATTATAAAAGACAAATACAATATTATTAAAATTTTAAACATACATTATGTACCTATTTATAAAAGGTGATTCATCTAGAGATGTTTTTTTCAAAAATTAAAAAACTCAAAAAATTCAATTTAATCGTGGAATCTTTATTATCATTCGAAAGAACATTTCTTGCCATTTATTTTTTAAATATTATTTCTTTCAAATGTTGGCCCTTGGCCACAACTGCGATTAAGATGGTCCATTCTGAAGGTTCAATTTTTGATGATGTGTGCGAACATTTCGAGTATTATCTGCAGAGTGACGTTCATAATGTTGGCTTCCAATGCCTCAAGTTTAGCTGGTTTATCCACGTAAACTTTGGACTTTATGTAGCACAAAGGAAAAAGTCTAGAGGTGTGATATCACACGATCTAGGTGGTGAATTCACCGGTGAAGCGTGAAATAAACTGCTCGCCAAAACGATTTCTCAATAAGTGCATTGTTTCTTGCGGTGTATAGCAAGGCAAGTATTGCCGTTTTGTTGGAACCAAATGTGGTCAAGATCATGGGCTTCAATTTCAGGCAGCAAATAAGCGCGTTAACGGACTCCATTCACATCAGTTACATTTCGGCTTAGGTTCTTGCTATATTTGCTTCATTACGAGCTGGACGTGGCCTATTTGATCGCCTATCATCCAATACAGTAAATTCGGATTCAAACTTTTCGATGGTATTCCAGTAGAAGGATCAATCATCTTTCATCGAGCCCGATTGCTTTTCTTGGTGAATCGAAATCGTCATGAATAAAAATACAACGACAGTTTGACACTACTTATGCGTCATCCGTCAAAAAGAAACAATTGAAAAATCACCTCTAGATGAATCGTCCTTTATTTCTCCAGTAAATAATAACATAATCACAACATTAAAAAAATGGCGTCTGGGAAAGACTAATCACATTTTATATCTTTTTTAAATTAACAATATTAATATTTTCTTATTTATTTTTATTTATTTATTTTATTGGCATGAAATTTCATCAATTTATTTTTGTTGCGGAATATAAAAATAGACTTTTAATATTAATCGAAATATTTTTATGTATTTTACAGTATCGTGCAGCGGTTAATTCATCCGTCCATTCCACGCCATCTAAATCATTTATTTCAGGAAATATAAATAATTCCCCAAATTCGACGGTATCTAATTCCTCAAATTCCTCGCGCCATAATAGTCCTAATCAATCGATAAATAATAGGAATAATCTTAATAATAGTCATAATAATAGTAGTAATAACAATCATTCACAATCATCATTTCCAATTCAATTTTTTGCGTTACAACAGAAACAAAGAAGTTTTTTAACATTTGGCTTTGGTGCTGGATCCGCTGGATCGGGACCATCTAGACGTGAAAGTCATGTTAATGTAAATGTAACACCAACATCACATGATGCGGCTAGTGATACGCCCGAAATACGAAAATATAAGAAACGTTTTAATTCGGAAATTTTATGTGCAGCTCTGTGGGGTGTCAATTTATTGATTGGTACCGAAAATGGTTTAATGTTGCTTGATAGATCTGGACAAGGAAAGGTTTGTAATTTATTTCAATGTGCAAGGATATATCTTTTTACATTTTTATTATTTTATTACCAGGTCTATCAATTGATATCACGTAGAAGATTCCAACAAATGGAAGTATTAGAAGGCCAAAATATATTGGTAACTATATCAGGAAAAAAGAATCGTGTTCGAGTTTATTATCTATCGTGGCTGAAATCAAAAATTTTGCGAACGGATGGACTCTCTGATGTAAGATTGAAAAATTTGATTGTACCTTGATTACATTTTTATTACATTACAATCTTTATTTCTTATTTTTACAGCAAGTAGAACGACGAAATGGATGGATAAATGTTGGTGACCTTCAGGGTGCTGTACATTTTAAAATTGTTAAATATGAACGTATTAAATTTTTGGTAATCGCACTAAAAGATTCCATCGAAATCTATGCTTGGGCACCTAAACCATATCATAAGTTTATGGCATTTAAGGTATTTAATATATTCGTCTCGCATTGATAATTGATTGTAATCATATTAAAATATTTTTATTAATTATACAGAGTTTCGGCGAGCTAGTTCATCGTCCGCTTCTTGTCGATTTAACTATTGAAGAACAAACAAGACTTAAAGTGATTTATGGTTCGGCTGAAGGTTTCCATGCAGTTGATTTAGATTCAGCAACGGTATATGATATTTATCTACCAAAACATGTAAGATAATTGGGAATATGATTTTGCTTTATATTTAAAATTGATTTTTAATATTTTCAGACTCAGGGTCCAATTATACCACATTGTATAGTAACACTTCCAAATTCAAATGGGATGCAGTTGCTTTTGTGTTACGATAATGAAGGAGTTTACGTAAATACAAGTGGACGAGTTTCAAAAAATATTGTATTACAAGTTAGTTTACTACACACTTTAATTTTAACCGCTTGGTTGCATCTATATATTTTTTTGTTATAGTGGGGTGAGATGCCAACTTCTGTCGCTTATATAGGAACGGGACAAATAATGGGCTGGGGCAATAAAGCAATCGAGGTTTGTATTATTAAAATTTTAATTGTGTAGTTTAAAATTTGAATTAATTTTTAAATTCTATTTAACTAGATACGTTCCGTTGAAACAGGACACTTAGACGGTGTATTCATGCATAAAAAAGCTCAACGTTTAAAATTCCTTTGTGAAAGGAATGACAAAGTGTTCTTCAGCAGTGCCAAAGGAGGTTCATCATGTCAAATTTACTTTATGACGCTTAATAAGCCCGGTATGGCCAACTGGTAGAGAGGAATTAAAAAAGAAATTTCAGAGCGACATTCGTCGATATAAAACATTTTTTATTTTTGTTTTTTTTTTTTTTTTTTATTTAGATAATGTATTCAAATTGATTTATTTATTTTATATTTTTTATTATTATTTTTGTGTTTTTATTTTTATTTAGGGCAAAAAAAGTATAAAAGTTATCAAAAAAAATTATTAAAATTATAATGATCTGCGCTGTATCTTTATAAAAAATATATTGTATGTTTAGCTAAAATGAACAAAAAAAAAATTAAGTGAATTTAAGGAAATTAATCTAAATAATCTTATTAAAACGAAATAATTATTATATCAATATTATTTAATTATAAATTGCATTTAACTATATTAATAAGGTTAAATTTTTTTATATTTAAAACAAAAATGTAAAACTATTATTTTACGAAACGAAAAGACCACGTGTTTCTTTGATTTTGTTTTGATTATACATAGTAGTATTCTATTTTGCACTGTGTAGATGTACATTAAATATCCCATTTATTTTTTACTCTTCCCTCATCCCCCTAGTCATTAAAATTTTTAAATTATGTACTATCCGAAAGTAAAAAAAAAAGATTCTAATAATTTATACGGTAGGCTTGAAATGCTCAAACACCGCGTGCTAAATAAAGTTATATAGAAAACAATTTTTTTTTTTTTTTTTATAAAATGTCTTCCCTACCAGTTATTAAATTATGGAACTACTTTAATGTACAAACAGAATATAAATTACCAAACAAAAGTGAACTCGTTTTTATCATAATTTTAGCTAGGCGCAATCCAAAACGAAGTTAAAATAAATAAAATGGCGATGTTTTTGCACAGTTGATAACATTTATAAATCCTAGTTTTTATACTTGAACTAAAACAAAATGGCTGTTGCAATTATTAAACAGATTTGGTTTGAGTATGATATCAACCCATGAACATGTATGTATTATTAAGCCCTGTTTTTATTACTCACTTATGACAAGAGTTTTAAAGTACTTCTATGAAAACCAATTCAGATTTCATAGAAATATTTTTTCAACTTGTTTTAAAAGAGTTATAACAGGGTTACACACCACTATCTATAAAAGTTGAAATTTATAAAAGTTAAAATTTTCAAAGTCAAATATTTTTTTTTATTGTAATTATTATAATTTGATTTTTAATTTTATATATCATTAAAGAAAACAAAAAATAATAATTATATACCAATCTATATAATTATATAAAATAAAAAAATGTGTATTTTACTATTTTTTAAAAATGAGCTAAACTGAGCACAATTCTTTTACTACATAACTAGTTTTTACTCGTTACATATTTTTGAACAAAACGAAAAGGAAAATAAATTAAACAATTTATATAAATAATATATAATAATAATGAAAATAACAATAGAAATTTTTTTATACAAAACATAAATTGATATAATAAATAAAAAAAATTATTTGGTGCAATTTAAAATTAATAGCCGATTTACATTTAATGAAAATATCCTTACGCAAAACAATTCTGATGCAATATTCAAAAATCGTGAAAGAAAAAAGAGAAAAAACTGTACTTAAAAACCCATCGGCGTAAGCACATCAGAAGCAAAACCAAAAAATTGTGAAAGATCCGTAAGTTATTGGGCCTATTTAGACTTGTGAGAAACGAGGAAGAGACACCATGTGATGTTTTCATCGTCTAAACGTTTATATCTTTACCGTTTGTTAAACAAACAGGCTTTTTGTGGAATATAATAACCGCAGAAAAATACTTTTTCTTTGTCCAAGAACCTTGTTTGATTTTAATTTTCTCCCAGCAGATCCACCAACAATTTTGATTTGTCCACAAAAGTGTTAAAGCAAATTATAAGTTTTTCGTGTTTTTAAAAAATTCCGTAGTAAAGTTTACAAGTATACGTACATATAATATATACTTATGGACAAAAAAACATATTCTGTATTTTTGGAAAATACGAGTAGGTAGCTTAATAATTGTTTTTGTAATATTTATGATAAAATCTATATGGTATCAAGTTCTCATCGTAATACACATGCATTTAAAAAAAAAACTACCATTTGTTTTGTTGAATTCGAATTTAGAACAAGTTTGATCATTTTGGCTGTTCAGTCTATAAAATTTATTTGCAGTAAATTGCTTTTTAAATTATATACAGTCAAACCTGGTTTTGTGCGGTCTTTTTTTATGCGATTTTTTTTATGCGTTTTTTTTATGCGATTTTTTTTTGTATGCGATTTTTTTTTATGCGGTATATGAATATCGAGATTCTGTTCAGCCATTTTCATACCTAATGCATCAGCCAAGTTCATTAATCATTAGACATGCTCAATATTCTTATATATTCCATATTCCAGCAAATTTCAATATGTAATTCTAATTACATATTATTATCTTGCACACAAAGAATATAATTTAGTTAAAAGAAATGTTTATTTCACAACTAATGAAATGCGTAGTAATAGCCACACTGATTTTTAACCTTGAACATAAACTAAAAAAATATACAATATGTAAGAAAAAAGGAAATTTACCGTTTTATTTAAAAATGAGAAATTAAAATTTTTTAAAATGTTTCCATGTGTAATTTAATTATTTATTTTGTTTTGAAAGCACTTTCTCGCTATTTCGTAAAACTTTGACATATGTATTTTCTAAGGGAAACTTTTTTTATTCGGTCCCTATCCACCGCATAAAAAAAATTTTTTTGTAATTTTTGTACATTATTATTTATTATAGCGATTTATGGAGTTTGCGAATATTTTTTTTTTGTGCGATTTTTTTTGTACGGTCCCTATCTACCGCACAAAAACAGGTTTGACTGTACAGCACAAGAGAAAGGTTTTTCGTTAAAAACAAATAAAAATCAATAACTTGTCAGCCGGAAGAAATCAGTTTAGTGTTGAGGATTGAGTGAGGGTCATTACAATGGTTGAAGAAGGCAGAACTTAGTTTTACGTTGCGCAATTGTTAAGAGAGAATCAATAATCCACAATATCATATCATTTCGTAACGTGCGTTCGGTGGAGGTTCGATTATGGTTTGAGGTTAAATATCACACTGCTTTGACTATATATTTTTAAATGGACTGCTAGTTGCTTACTTCATATGCGATCCAACATACAGTGGCGGTCAAGAGGCAAATCGTGGCGAATTCGCTAACTAAAAAGTTCGTTACCATTTAATTTATTAGGAATAATCGAAAAATCAATATTAAGATTAAATTTTATAGAAGAAAACATCATTAATATTTGAAATTATAAGCAATTGCAAGCACTGAATATTAAAATAAACATTTATTTTTGTACTCACAGATGCAAAGAAACAGTCTTATCTGTCAATGGCAAACTGGTATCACAATCAACTACGACACACTTTCTCCCTATTTTCAGTAAAAATAAAAGAAACCGAGGAAAAATTTTGCGCAAAAATCACAATTAAAAGATCTCAAATCAAATTAAATTGAATTTAAAACTATAAAACGGTGACAAAATAGAAAACACACGAAAAGGAGCCAAAAATTAAATAAAAATTTATTGATGTTGACAACTTTGACAAATCTTTAGTTTTCGTTTTTGCCGCAATTTGCCTCTTGACCGCTAGTTGTATGTTGGCATCATCATTTATTTGAAAATTATATTGAACTGTCATTGTATTAGCGGTCCATTCTAATTCTATTGTCTAAGTCACACTGACTGATTTCTCTCGGCACCATGTCAAATTAGATATATCAAGATCAACGAGTGTTTGGAACCTCATGTGTTGTCCTATGCACCATTTATCGAAGATGAATTCTTGTTTGAGCATTAGCTCGTCCATACGTCGCAAATGTAGTAAAGGAGTACCTTGAGGCTGTGGATGTTCTATTAATGCGTTGACGCGCTTACAGCCCAGGACCTTAATCCCATAGCGCATTTTGGGACATAATCTAGAGACAAATTATGAAGTCAATGTAGCATTTTCTTCACCACAAGAACTAGATCAGCGCAGTTATTCAAGCTTGGGAATACATTCCTCAAGATACTGTGGCCAACTTGATAAATTCAATGATAAAGAGGGTAAGATGCGCGAAAAATGCAAGAGGATGTAGCACACGTTACTAATTTTTAAAATTAATCACTAATTTAAAACCAGCGATATAAATACATGGATAGGAGATAAAACAAATTTTATGGAGCAACTGAAAAAGTATTAAGTGTGTGATAGAGAAAGAAAAAACCTTCGTCCTTGTCTTTAAATTCGAATTTTCGAATACCAAATTCAAATTTATGTGTAGGAGGCGGTAAAGCAAAGTAGCTGTCGCCTAGAGACGGAAAAAATAAACGTTGCAAATTCAAAACATGCCAGATACAATACATAATATAAAAGTGGTAGTAACCATGGTAACAAATTTAAAACACATCTTAAAAATAAAAAACGAAAATTCACTTGAATGTTTGTTTATGCTAGATTTTGACGTTTTACTCGAATTTTTGTTGTTGTTTATTTTTCAGGGATGTATTTGAAATTTAAAGGAATAAAGTACTTTTCATACCAGGCGCCTCGCCTCGAAATTTTTAGTTACCACACATGTGAAGCTGAGATCCTTTCATACCGGTGGCGTCCGCTTTGAACATTCGGTTGCTATCAAATATTTTATTTAGGTCCATTTTATACGTGAATCATAGCAAGAAATGAGATATTATGAATTTGTAACCTACATATGAGCTAGATTTTTCGGTAAATAAAAAAGAGTTGTGACAAAAATGTGATTTGTAGGTTATGTTGACAAAGCTCTTCGCTTTGTACTACTTTGAAATGTCGCAGTCGAGTGTGGAACGCATTGCCTTGGCCTTGTAGATAACTTCATTGCAATATATTTTGATTTTTTTAAAATTATCACTTAAAAATAAATTATTTCTCAACAAATTGAATTTATTTCTATAAAATTAAACGATATCAACCAAATAAAACTAATTTGCATAATTCAAAAATGAAATAAAGAATTTTTATTTTTGAAGCTCAAAGCCGAGGCGCCTGGTATGAAAAGTACTTAAATGGTTATTAATTCTTTAATTAGTGTACGAAAACTGGTAGCGTAATGTTTAACTATTCAAATTTGATATAATTAATTAATTATTTTCAATATAATTAAACATTATCCAATATTTATCCCATTCAATTTAAAAAAAAATCTGTTTCAAAAAATTTCGAAATGAAATTTATTCAAGTACGGCACTTATTCGGAAATACTTTTTTTGATAAAGAGGAGTATATAAAAGAGTAGTAAGATTATACAATAAAATTTGCTCCATTTTTAGTGACGTAAATCAATGTGATTTTTGATCAATCCCCTATCCATGTATTTATATCGCTGTTTAAAACCAACTTTAGTATTGATTCAAATGATTGAAATGAAATTTACCTTATTTTCTTTACTTTAACGGTTTCTTTAAATTTATCTAATAATTTAAAAAATATTGAAATTAGTTTGGAAATAATAAAACTAATTGTTTTCGATTACATACTAGTCAATTTTATTTAATCATAGATATTTCGTTGAAAATTCCCCCTTATAAATTAAGTAAAAAGAATTATGCGTTTTTTTGTATAAAAGTATATTAAGGTTAACGAACCATCAGGAACTTAATTTATCGTATAACCTTTTTGGCATGAATCTACTATTATATGAAAGCTTTTTTCATTTTACAGCACTTAGCAAAAACGAAGTTCGTTTATAAAACTGTAACAATCACGTGAAATGCCACGGAATGAACTTGATACAAAACGGTTAAACCGAACACCGATTCGGTTGATGCAAATATTTTTTATTGTTTTGCCTTCTATCCAAATAATGTAAGAGAAAAAATGGAAAGATAATTGGAGCTTAAATAGAAATTAAAATTTTTTTTTCTACAAATTTTCCGTTTGTTTAAAATCATTCCATAAAATTGAATTATCGCCCTTTCATGAAATACGCTGTGATCGAAATAGTGGACAGTATCGAAAGATTTACTTGGGTTTGGGTTTAGCGAAATCCAAAAAATGGGTACCTAAATCGAATTCAATTTGTAGTTATGATACCTACCACTAGAATTTGCTTCATAAGAAACACTTCAAACAAAAATAAATCTTTGCATGTTGGTTTGAGAAATTTCTAAATCTAACCCATTTTTTCCAAAGCAATACACTTGTAGCAAGGACGACCGACGTTTTCAAATGTTTCTAGCTTCTATTTCTAGCTGTCTTAAAATTTGATTGTTCATTATTTATGGCCATTTAGCATCGCTATAAGTCCTCAAACGACTCATGCAAAGTCAATATACACATCACACTATTAAATTAACTAACACGCATATGCATTAAAAGTTCAATGTTTTTGTGTTTAACCTAATAAATAGTTGTGTGCACTTAATAGTTTTAATTTATATTTTGAAAAGATTGTTTTTCTAACGATCCAGCCAATGGTTTGTATAACGAACCAAGAGCATAAGTGGCATTCAAATCGACCACCGCAAGTACTTATTAGTGCGAAGACTCGGCTAAATGGTCGATTGGAACACACAAAATGAGTGAAACATAAGGTCAAAATGTTTATTTCAGTTAGTAACAAAAAATATTGCGTTGTGGTTTCATTTTTTAAATTTATGGTAATAAAATATTAAAATAAATATTTAAAAAATATATTTTAGCTTTATTGCTGACGAAACTTCTTGTAGCTATTTAGATTTTTAAAAGTTAAAAATATTTCAACTCATTAGGTAGTTAATTTAATAAATACATGAACCATAAGTACTTATTGCGGTGATCGATTGGGACTATTGCAACCGCCGAATATATGTACATATGTATTATTATAGTAAATCCCCTCTAATACGGAAGTGTATTATCACGGAAAACCCTAATAAAACGAAATTAATAATTATTTTTCAAATTTAAATTATACCCTAGACAGACTATGATTTAAAAAAACCGAATTTTTCGAGTTCAGTCGAAGGTTATTTTTTTTATTCTTTCCTCTTTTTAGTTTGACTAATTTTTTCGCCTCGCCATCGTGGAAACCATGCTTAAAGGTCGAGTCACAATGAATCCGTCCCGTTTCGTTCCGCTTCTCCGTCAAAATTAGTTTTATACATTTTCTGTGCATTTTGTATGAATAAACGGAATGGTTAGTTATAATAAAACGGAAAGAGACGGACGAGCTCATCCGTTTTGTCAAAAAATTTAGAATTTACGGAAAGACAGAACACCTAACCACAGAATAATAAACAACCAGAACCAACATTACGTGGACCAAGAAATTTTTGCTATGTTACATGTATTTTACATGTTAATTTTGAATTTCCAGCCACTGAACGATAATTTAACATCGAAAATCTTACCTTCTATAAACCAAGGTCAAAAAAATGAGTCCACTTTTCTCCATACAAAAACCGTGTTATGTCGCTTCTGGGTATTCTATGACCTAACCAAACAAATCAAATTATTATTATTTTTTCACATAACGTGAGAAGTAGGCGCAAATACCTGGGCTGGGGTGCGATTCTGGTTCAGTGATAATTTTAAATGATAAAAAAACTTTTCATTTTAATCTAGTCATCCGTTTTAATTTTTTTCATTGCACAAAACAAAATTATTCATGCCTTATTGCACTAGGATGCGATTCTGGTTCGATGATAATGAAATCTGATAAAATTATATCATTGTTATACACTGTGTTTTGCGATTGCAAGTAAGCGACGAATGATAAATTTATGATGAATTTGAAAAAAATTCAATAAATTTATCAGACTGGTTTTTGTCGATGAAAATTTTTGTCGCCAATGATAAAATTTGTACTCATACAAAAATGGTCACTGAAATATAGTATGTAGAAAATTTTTAATTAGTTTCCAAATAAATTATTTCTTAAGAAAGGTGATGTAACAAATATGTGTTTGCATTGGGATATTGTGTACCTACAGACGTTTTTCTCTCAGTAACTTTTTAGGATCTAAATAATTTGTGTAATTGAACAACTGCAAATTCAAAATTAACGGAAAATCTACTCTAGGAAATTTAAAAAGTCTTAAGACATTTTAAAGAAAATATAAAGAAATATTTTGCAAAATAAAAATAATATAACGTCTTATTAATTTAGCTTGTGGTGCTGTGATCTGATTAGCATGGTTTTATAAAGTATTTAAGAATTCTTCAGAAGAATTAATGTTAGGTTTATTGGCCTTACATTATAGTACACAATGCGGGTTTTGTGTGAAAGAATTTCGATTTAATTTTTTCACGTCAGGTTGGCGAAGTAAGATTCGTCAATATTAAATTGTTGTTAAGCGAACTGAGTGTTTGGAATTCGAAAAATAATTCTCGTTCGACACGTGAAAAACAGGTAGGAGCAAAACTATTTTTGGCCGGTGCAATGTCGCTTATACTATACATAATTAATTGTATATATATTATATTCTGTGGTATTACCACCTTAATCTTCTGAAATGATTTCTGAAAAATTAAAAGAATATTGGGATTTTTTAACAAACCCATCAGTTGAATATATTCCGATAACGACGTTAAGCATCCTTTGAAAAAATATCGAGATCCATTTTTCGGAGTTTGCAAATTTTTAATATTATAATTTATTTGAATAAGGAATTCCAAACTATCAGGTTATTTAATTTAGATCGAATGTCCACTACAAATCGGACGACAGCACAAGAAAAAAATTGGTTTATGAGAAAGGTTTTGTTACCCTAGAGGGCCTAGTTCTATTTACATTCGAGCTCTAATCCAATCAAATCAAACTTTTGTGACTATTTCGCTGATTAAGTTGATTTTGATAGCGCTCAGACGTAAATACCAAGGATAAAAGCAATCATCGGGGGCCAACCTTCAAAAACATTTTGGTACTTCATCATTCATTTGTCGCAAACTATACAAATTCTTTCACAATGTTTGTATTGGGAGAAGCAAAGAGAACATACTGCTGTGTATATATGCACTAGCATAATAAGTGAGTATCAGATAAATAACTTTATTATGATTTTATCATCTTTTTGTGTTGATGCTTTGTATGTCTCTATATTTATTGTTTCGGTGTAATTTATTAGTAAGAAGGTAAGGTATCGTAAATAGATTCGTAGAAGCAATGTCTGAATTTACCGCTTATCTATTAAATGACATAAATATAGCAACTACAGCTTATAGTGTAGAATACTTGTAGAATACTTCATACCATATTATAGTGTCGTGTGTCGCTGTAAACCTACCTAGCATAATGAATAATTATTTTGCTTTTGCTCTACTTCTTGATAAAATTCAAACTTTTAAATTTCAAAGTAGGCATAATACGAAAAACAATAAATTCTGCTTTTTGCTTTGTTTACACCGATTCAAATTTATCATATCATTTTATCACTGAACCGGAATCGCACCCCTGGTCCCTATCCAGATTATGGACGCTCCACCATATTCTTTTTTTCTTTTAAATTCTGTAATGTATAAATCAGAAAATTTCTAAAGATTTTAGAGTCTCGTAGTCTTCCATTTTATTTTTATTTTTTAAATGTCAGTTTAAACAGACGGAATGGATGCAATGTAACCACCAAACGGAAAAGACGAGACGGAGAACGACGGAACGAAACGGGGCGGGTTCATTGTAACTCGACCTTAAATTACTTGAACGAGCTTAGCTACATTGGATTTATTAAACCGACGACTGTCTAGCTAGGGTATTATGTTCATAAATTTCATTTATGTATAAACTTTATGTTAAAAACAAAAATGCCATCTTTATTGAAAAAGGACCGTTAGTGAATTATTTAAATTGAAATTAAATGTGGATCAATTTAAGGAAAATTACAAAATTTGTGATAACAAAGAACGTAAACAAATAAGCAAAAATACATCACTGTCTTAGACAATATAATTAGAATGGACCGCTAATACAATGACAGTTCAATATAATTTTCAAATAAATGATGATGCCAACATACAACTAGCGGTCAAGAGGCAAATTGCGGCAAAAACGAAAACTAAAGATTTGTCAAAGTTGTCAGCATCAATAAATTTTTATTTAATTTTTGGCTCCTTTTCGTGTGTTTTCTATTTTGTCACCGTTTTATAGTTTTAAATTCAATTTAATTTGATTTGAGATATTTTAATTGTGATTTTTGCACAAAATTTTTCCTCGGTTTCTTTTATTTTTACTGAAAATGGGGAGAAAGTGTGTCGTAGTTGGTTGTGATACCAGTTTGCCATTGACAGATAAGACTGTAGTCGTTTTCACACGCACATAATCCACTACCGAAGTGGATTTGATAATCCACTCTCATATGTCTTTTCACACGCATCGAAGATTACTACTTTGACAGAAACGCGTTTCGAATGTTACAAATTGGTTGTCAAAAATATATTTGTAAACAAGATAAAAATCAATTACATATTTTTAAAATATGAATTTAATTAAACAAAATATAAATAATTTTCGTTAAACTTTCCAAATTCAACTAAAAAAAATATTAATTAAGATATTAATTAATGAAAATTCAAAAAACATCTATTCAGTTTTGAGATTAATATCTGTCATTCTTTTCACACAGTAATTCAGTACCGCAGTGGATTACAAAATACCGAATTATAAAGTGTATTTGATAATCCACTGGGGGTGAGATGTTGTAACTTCAAATTTTCGAAATTCGAACAGAAAGTCGAAAATTGGTATGTTGTAAAATTTTCGAATCGCGATAATGATACTTTTGTATCACTCAGTTTATTTAAAGTGATGTACGAGCGATTCGTCAAAATATATTATAATAATATCCCTCATAAATTGTTGTTTTTTAATAAAATCTTTAAGAATTAATATTTATTTAACGTTTTAATAACAACTAAATGTCAAATTAAAATTTTTGTTGTTAATTTATCTTTGAAAAATGGTTGCCGTATTGACGTATCACTTTGGAGTCGAAAATTTTACAACATGCCAACCATCACTTTTTCGAATCGACTTTTAAAGTCGATTCGAATGAAAGTGATGGTACAACATCCCAGCCCTGTATTAGATTTGCACATTTCACACGACCATTTTTCGGATTATGTAATCCAGTTCGGTATTGGATTATGGTATGTGTGAAAGCGACTTGTTTCTTTGCATCTGTGAGTACAAAAATAAATGTTTATTTTAATATTCAGTGCTTGCAACTGCTTATAATTTCAAATATTAATGATGTTTTCTTTTATAAACTTTAATCTTAATATTACAAAGAAAAGAAAATATCTTCTATTTTATAATTATTTTTATTAACTAGGTTTTCTTTCTATTTTCCAGTGACAATATTGTTAGATTTTGGTTGATATACCGGTTTCGAAAATTTCTTTCTTCTTCAGTATCTGCCTTGTCAAATTTTTTCTTTATTTTGAAATTTATTTACACAATATGTAAAGGCAGATACTGAAGAAGAAAGAAATTTTCGAAACCGGTATATCAACCAAAATCTAACAATATTGTCACTGGAAAATAGAAAGAAAACCTAGTTAATAAAAATAATTATAAAATAGAAGATATTTTCTTTTCTTTGTAATACTAAAGTAGTGATAAAAGCCACAAAACAATAAAATGGACAACTACTAATTGTACAATACACATTTAATCTTAATGTTGATTTTTCGATTATTCCTAATAAATTAAATGGTAACGAACTTTTAAGTTAGCGAATTCGCCACGATTTGCCTCTTGACCGCCACTGTATGTTGGATCGCATATGAAGTAAGCAACTAGCAGTCCATTTAAAAATATATAGTCAAAGGGAAATTGATGTTCAATATGGACGATAAAAACGCAAAAACAATACAACGAGCGGCGAATACAAATAAGTTTTTTCTTGTACAGAGTGAAGCAAAAGTCAAGAACGATTTTTAAAATTCAATATTTTATTAATTTTTTTTTTAATATTTGGCTATAAAAAATAATATTATTTTTTTTTCTTTAATAATTGTTTTTTTTAAAAATACATTCACACTCTAGTTCACCAATTAATTTTGCAAACGAACAGCGAACATGAGAGATACGGGAAATTCGCTTTCCGTTCATTTGATGTATACGACACTCCAATTCTTCAATGAACGAACAACAAACATTCGCTGTTTGGTGTTGATTCGCTGTTCGCTGTTCGTTCGCTCAATGTGTACGCGGCTTTAGATATAGTAGAAAATTTTGATTTATACAAATACACTGAACCTATAAGCATTTTTAATTCATTTTGAAAATGATTTAAAAATGTGTTCAAAAATGAATTTAAAATGGACCTTTTTTTATTCAGTTTGAAAATGAATTAAAAATGTGTTGAAAAATGTATTTAAAATGGGCCTTTTTTTATTCATTTTGAAAATGAATTAAAAAAAATGAAATAAAATTGTCTTTTTTTTGTTAAAGTTCCATTTTTAATTCATTTTTCAATTTTCGTTTTTTTGTCTAAAACAACATTTTTAATACAGATTTTATTTATTCAAAATGAATTAAAAATGGTTCCAATTCTTCATACTAAAATCACCATTTTTAATTCAGTTTTGATGTACATTTTTAATTCAGCCTTTTTTAATTCGTCTAGCCCTATTTTTCTGACAATCCTCCTTAAAACGCGAACAATCCTCTAAGACGGAATTTCATCCGATCCATTGTTTTGCGTCTTAGAGGATTTTCATCGTATAATGAACATGCTGTTGAATGATGATTTGAATTTGTGTCGAACTGTCTATAGTTTAATTTTTTATTTGCTAAGAAAAAGGTTGTCTGGTTTTCGTCAAAGAATTACACAAATCTTCGAGTTTGTCCTTCAATTGCACGTTTATTAGAATACATATTGTGGATTTATTTTACAGTGTATTTGCTATAAAATATGTAGTTCGGTTTTTCTAGCAGTTTACTATAATTTATGAGCACACCCAAAAATACTATAAAATTTTGACATTTGTTTTGTCAACTCCAGCCATCTTTCTTTTTTAAGTTAACTTTCGCGACATTCGGTATGTGCTAAGAATATAATCTTCAAAAATTAAATTTAAATAAAACCATCGTGATATAAATTTATGAAATATTCTTGTCATATAATATGATTGTTTAAAATTTATATAAATTTCAGTGATTTTATTTGAATTTAATCAAAATATTTTATAGTGATACACACGTTTGTGATTTTTGGGTTATTCTAATTCTGTTGATTTTTCAGGACTTAAAATACGCTAAAATATGGGGCGTGTAATCCGTGCACAACGTAAGGGAGCAGGTTCAGTATTCGTATCCCATACGAAGAAACGAAAGGGAGCAGCTAAATTGCGGCCACTCGATTATGCTGAACGTCATGGATATATTAAAGGTGTTGTTAAGGTTAGAACATTTTGGTGTAATTGTTATTGATGGGTTTAGTGTAATATTGTGCTATTTTAGGAAATTGTACATGATCCAGGTCGTGGAGCTCCTTTGGCTGTCGTTCATTTCAGAGATCCATACAGATACAAAACAAAAAAAGAATTATTCATTGCACCAGAAGGTATGTGCACCGGACAATTCTTATACTGTGGTCGCAAAGCAAATTTGCAAGTTGGAAATGTAATGCCAATTGCTCAAATGCCAGAGGGTACTATTGTATGTAATTTAGAAGAAAAAACTGGGGATCGTGGTCGGCTTGCCCGTACATCAGGAAACTATGCAACAGTCATTGCTCATAATCCAGAAACACGTAAGACTCGTGTTAAATTACCATCTGGTGCAAAGAAAACTGTACCTTCAGCTAACCGTGCTATGGTTGGTATTGTTGCTGGTGGTGGTCGTATTGACAAACCTATTCTTAAAGCTGGACGCGCCTATCACAAATATAAGGTTAAACGTAATTGCTGGCCAAAGGTGCGTGGTGTTGCTATGAACCCCGTAGAGCATCCTCATGGTGGTGGTAACCATCAACATATTGGTAAAGCCTCTACAGTTAAGCGAGGAACATCAGCTGGTCGTAAAGTTGGTCTTATCGCTGCTCGTAGAACTGGTAGAATTCGTGGTGGTAAAGCAGATACGGGCAAGGAATCAAAATAAGATAAGGGATATTAAAAGTGTTTTAATCCTGTTGAACTTCGTTTTAATACCTTGCATAATAAAAAATTAAAAAGACTTTGTTTTGTTTGATTTTAAAAAATTGCAGAATATTTATTATTAATCAGTCGGAACTAAGATATTCGAAAGATGTACTCAAGCCTGTGCTGCTTACACTGCTGATTGTACAGCTGCTTATAGAACTAACAACTGAATCATTACTATCGGAGTCTTCTTCAAATGCTTCCAAAGGAGATTTGATGTAAAGGGTCATCTTTTTGTTACCGTATACAATTTTCTTAAATTCTCTTCCGTTTTTATCCACATCCATTTGATTGTTATCAACACTCTGTACTTTAGTTCGCCCCTCCATTGGATTCCTCTGAAATTGTTTCATGTCGTCATCGGTTGGTGGTTCACTAAGTGCTTTTCTATAATCATCCTGACACTTCAAAAGATGGGGTATTACGGTTTTCATTAGGTCGAATGTTTTATCAGTCTTGTTTATACTATTTTCGATTAGATCGAAATTAAACTAAAAAGTAAAGATAAATTGTTTTCTTTAATAAAATGTTAATTGTAACAGGTTTATCAAGACCAGTTACTTACATCAAAATGATCCTCACAACAATGGTAGGTTTCGTTTTCACGCCCATTTATTAAGGTTTTGTGAACACTTTTAAACCATTTCCGCCGCAGTTCAATTTCTAGTGGAACTTTTATAAATAATTTATCGGGTGATTTGTACGATAAACTAGAGCACATTGGAACAAAACATTTTTTTACCGAAGAATATTTTTTCGGCATTTTATTAAAAATATACATAAACAATAAAATGTCATTTTGTAGTCGGAATGTAATATACTTTTATTCAGCAAAAAATTTCAGCACTTTATTTCGAAGAACCAAATAACTTATAATACCTATAAAGGAAGTTAGGTTAGAATTCGCGCACCAACATCTCAAGTTCCGTGTTCTTTCACCAGAGCGGCAGTAGTAGCTACTTAACGAAAATTCAAATTTTTTGTTTTTTTATTTAACGAAACGGTTATTTTATTTTAACGAAACAGCTGTTTCAAAAAAATGTATACAAAAAATTTATTGTATATGTACATAATATGTATAAAATAAAAAAAAAATTTAGTATAAAAAATATATTATGTATGGATAGGTACAAAAATAAATTGTTTACCCGCCGATATGAAATACGATGAAATTAAAAATTCTTCACACCATTTGGGTTGGTGAGTAAATAAACCGTTGGAAGGAAGGCGATGATGGCAACGACCCAGAAGAAGCAACGATTTTGCACAATACGGCCGCATTTATTCAATACAAATCGCCCAGAAAAAAGACATGAAGAATCCTGGCCAAACTATTTCTTTGTGCTGTGGATTTTATTCAATTCAAGAAACATAAAGATGCAGAAAAGGTTCTTTGACAGATTCTCTATGTAAACATTAACGGGAAGAAAATGGAATTGAATCGAAGTGATCGAATGCTAAATACGCACGGTGGTAGTACTTCGATGAGGAAAAAGGTGACGGATAACGAACCAATAGGTAAAAAATATAATGTACCCAGGCGAAAGAGAGTGAAATTCGTGATATATTCAAAGTACTATTTGATTTACTAAAAGCTGTTCGACTGCCACAAAAGTTAACTGCAAGTGGGTTTTGCATTTGTTGAATTTGTAACCAAACAGCATACAAAACAAGCGTTCGAAGTAATAAGCGAGAGTACGCATTTATACGGTCAAGGATTGGTGTTGGAATGAGCCAACCCAGAAGATAATATTGATCAACTTCAAAGACAAGCCGCCGATAATTTTGTGGGTAGCGTCAATAAGAAAAGTCGGAAAGGTGTATTTGAAGCCAAGAAGGTCGTGTTCGATGAAGATGAATAAATAAATTTTATTTTGGAAAATGAAAATTCTTTTTTTATTAAAGTTTGTTTTTATTAAATTTCATACATTTACATTTAAATTAAAAGAATATAAGAAAAATGTTTATAAAAATAATAATTAAATTAATTAACGTTAAATATGAAATTTTTAAATTTTTTATTTTCTAACAATGTTTAGTGTGAAAAAATTGTCTAATTTCAATGTGAACAACTAAAAATTGATGTACATCCTAAGCGGCCGCACATGGCTACGGACCTTTTTGTGTCTATGCCTGTCCTGCACCCGAATTCCGGTTCAATGATAAATGAAAATGAGAAATGACTTGATATTTTATTTCGCCTACTCTAAATAAAAATGCAACCGACTAGTTGAAATAAAAAATCAAGTCATTTCTCATTATCATTTGTCATCGAACCGGAATTCCGCCGGTTTCCGGAACCGCCACTCAAACCTAAGCGCCCGCACGTAAGTAGATATCCGATTATCAGTGCATTCACAATGGGCGTATCCATCGGGCTCAGGTCTCACTAAAAATGTAGACCTCACTCGTTGGATACAAAATTTCAACCAAAAAAATGTAGAGTCTACGTATATATTCTATGATACATTTTGGTTTGTGCCTCCGCTTTGCGTAAAACAATTAAGTATTCCCATTAAATTATTCATTTTCTTCTATTTTTCTAATTCATTTATAAGAAGTAGGTAGTCACAACATACGAACAAAATTTCAGAAATTCAAATATGTACACGAGATGAATTGTCCAAGTTATGAACCCAAATTATGTAGATCTACATTTTCATCCAGCGGATGTAGACAGTCTACAAATGTTATTATGCTGCATTGTTAAAAGATTAGTCTACATTTTTTAGTGAGGCCTAAGCCCGCTAGTTACGCCCAATGAAAAACTTTTTACTTTTGACTTACAGGTTTGTTTGAATTTAAAACATTCCAAAAAATCTTGTTCGTTATGTTGGAAATTCATAATCCGTCAAAAGTAAAGTGTTTTCATTGTGAATGCTCTGTATCTCGTTATGTACTCGTTGAGTCGTTGTAGACTATAAATATTAATAAATAAAATAAAGCTTAATTAATTTTTGTACAGGGAAATTAAACACACATTGACGTGACATTTGAACTAATACTACTTGAGCAACGTGTATCCAATTCATTGGCACATTCTTCTAATTCTTGACTATGAATAATCAAATCACGTGCCAAATCTTTCATCCTCACCGCGCAATTGAGCTGTACGTTCTTTCATTGGACAAGTTTTACGCGTAGCATAATTTGTCGGGTGACCCCAGAAACGATTTTTCTCTTCCGCCATCTTTTCAATGCCCTCTTCTTTGAATCCGTACGTCATGCCTTTAATATCTTTAATTTTTTGTTAAATCGTGTCCGGTGTAGCGTGTAGGTAATGTAACATTTGAGGTACTGCAAATTTCTTTCATTTCTCAATCTCACCTTCGGTAAAATGTTGATTTGATCCATACGAAATACTTTTTCTTGGATGCCATGCTTTAACCGTAAACCTTTTTTTTTTGTCTTGCTACTGGTTTTGCATTGGATCTATAATAAATATTTGGATTAATTGTAGCCTTGTATTTCTTTCACATAATCTTACTCTTTTTCATCTTCTGAATTACTGGTTGAACGGCTGCTTGTCGAATAGTTTTTCTAATCGTTCCTTATTTTCGCTGCTGCTTCCACAATTGTAAAAATATATTTCACTGGCTTTCAATTTGACAATAGATTTGCCACCGATCACAGCCAAATCATCGAGTTTCTCTTCTCGTTTTTTTCGGCCCGCCGAATTATTGATATCTGGTAAAAAAATCAATTTGTGAATTGGGGAGCAAGGGTGCTGCTGTATTTTCTGCTTCTTCGCGTTTCTGCTTACCTTCTCACCGAGCTCTTAATAGTGCCATAGCATTACTTCGTTTATAATCAATTTTATTCCCTGAAGCGATATATTGTTGTGTTTTCTATTAAAATTTCAGTGATATATTGTTATTTCTTAACTATGGCGCTTTGACATTTATAGAAAGCAATGACACCAATAACATCTGTTTCGTTAAAACGATTAGCGCGCCGCCCTGGTGAAAGAACATAAAATTTTTTTAACGACAAAGATGTTGGTGCGCAAACCAAATAACTTATAATACCTATAAAGGAAGTTAGGTTAGAATTCGCGCACCAACATCTCAAGTTCCGTGTTGTTTCACCAGAGCGGCAGTAGTAGCTACTTAACGAAAATTCAAATTTTTTGTTTTTTTATTTAACGAAACGGTTATTTTATTTTAACGAAACATCTATTTCAAAAAAATGTACATATACAAAAAATTTATTGTATATGTACATACAATGTATAAAATAAAATAAAAATTTAGTATAAAAAATATATTGTACAGAAAATTACCCGCCGATACGACATACGATGAAATCAAAAATTGTTCACACCATTTGAGTTGGTTAGTAAAAAAATCGTTGGAAGGAAGGTGTTGATGACAACGAGCCAGAAGAAGCAACGATTTTCCACAATACGGCCGAATTCATTCAATACAAATCGCCCAGAAAAAAGACATGGAGAATCCTGACCAAATTATTTCTTTGGGCTATGGATTTTATTCAATTCAAGAAACATAAAGATGCAGAAAAGGTTCTTTGACAGAACAGATTCCCTATGTAAACATTAACGGGAAAAAAGTGGAATTGAATCGAAGTGGTCGAATGCTAAATACGCACGGTGATAGTACTTCGCCGAGGAAAAAGATGACGGATAACGAACAAATGGGTACAAAATAAAATATACCCAGGAGAAAGAGAGTAAAATTCGAGATACATTCAAAGTACTATTTGGTATACTAGAAGCTGTTCGATTGCCGCAAAAGTTAACTGCAAGCGGGTTTTGCATTTGTTGAATTTGTAACCGAACAGGATGCAAAACAAGCGTTCGAAGCAATAAGCGAGACTACGCATTTATACGGTCGAGGATTGGTGTTGGAATGAGCCGACCCAGAAGATAATATTGAGCAACTTCAAAGACGAGCCGCCTATCATTTTGTGGGTAGCGTCAATAAGAAAAATCGGAAAGGTGTATTTGAAGCCAAGAAGGTTGTGTTCGATGGAGATGAATAAATAAATTTTATATTGGAAAATGAAAATTCTTTTTTTTATTAGTTTGTTTTTATTAAATTTCATACATTTACATTTAAATTAAATGAATATAAGAAAAATGTTTATAAAAATAATAATTAAATTAATTAACGTTAAATATGTAAATTTAAAATTTTTTATTTGCTAACAATGTTTAGTGTGAAAAAAAATTATTTAATTTCAATGTGAACAACTGAAAAATTGCTATGCACCTAAGCGCCCGCACGTAATTAGATATCCGATTATCAGTGCATTCACAATGGTCGTATCCAGCGGGGTCAGGTCTCACTAAAAATGTAGGCCTCACCCGATGGATGCAAAACCTCAACTAGAAAAATGTAGAGTCTACGTATAGATATCCTACATTTTGGTTTGTGCCTCCGCTTTGCGTAAAACAATTAAGAATTCCCATTAAATTATCCATTTTCTTCTATTTTTCTAATTCATTTACAAGAAGTAGGTAGTCACAACATACGAACAAAATTTCAGAAATTTAAATGTGTACACGAGATAAATTGTCCAAGTTATGAACCCAAATTATGTAGATTTCATCCAGCGGATGTAGACAGTCTACAAATGTTATTATGCTGCATTGTTGAAAGATTAGTTCACATTTTTTAGTGAGGCCTCCGCCTAAGCCCGTTGGATACGCCCAATGAAAATTTTTTTACTTTTGACTTACAGGTTTGTTTGAATTTAAAACATTCCAAAAATTTTTGTTCGTTATGTTGGAAATTCATAATCGGTCAAAAGTAAAAACTGTTTTCATTGTGAATGCTCTGTATCTCGTTAAGTACTCGTTGAGTCGTTGTAGACTATAAATATTAATAAATAAAATAAAGCTTAATTAATTTTTGTAGAGGGAAATTAAACACACATTGACGTGACATTTGAACTTATACTATTTGAGCAACGTGTATCCAATTCATTGGCACATTCTTCTAATTCTTGACTTTGAATAATCAAATCACGTGTCAAATCATCCTCACCGCGCAATTGAGCTGTACGTTCTTTCATTGGACAAGTTTTACGCATAGCATAATTTGTTGGGCGACCCCAGAAACGATTTTTCTCTTCCGCTACCTTTTCAATGTCCTTTTTTTTGAGTTCGTACGTTATGCCTTAAATATCCTTAATTTTTTGTTAAATTGTGTCCAAAGTAGATAATGTAATATTTAAGGTACTGCAAATTTCTTCCATTTTTCAAACATACCTTCGGTAAAATCTTGATTTAAACGTAAACCTTTATTTGTCCTGCTACTGGTTTTGCATTGGATCTATAATAAATATTTGGATTAAATATAGCCTTGTATTTCTTTCAAATAATCTTACTCTTTTTCTTCTTCAGAATTACTGGATGAACAGCTGCTTGTCGAATAGCTTTTTCTGTTCGTTTGTTATCTTCACTACTGTTTCCAGAATTGTCAGAATATATTTCACTGGCTTTTAATTTGACGTAGATTTTCCACCGACCACGGCCAAATCATCGAGTTTTTCTTCGCGTTGTTTTTCGACCTACCGTTTTGCCTATTTTCCTTCGCGATTCTGCTTACCATCTCGCCGGGCTGTTAATAGTGCCATAGTATTATTTCGTTTATCATCAGTTTTACTCGCTGAAGCGATATATTTATTTTTTATTAAAATGTCAAAGCGCTATATGTATTGTTATTTCATTATGGTGCTTTGACATTTATAGAAAACAACGACATCAAAACAGCTGTTTCGTTAAAACGATAAGCGCGCCGCCCTGGTGAAACAACACAAAATTTTTTTAACGACAAAGATGTTGGTGCGCAAACTTTCTATGGAAACATAACCTAATTTCCTTTATAGGTATTATAAGTTATTTGGTATTATAAGTTATTTGCGAAGAACGAACTCATAACATAACTTTCTTTTTCGGCCGCCATTTGTTTTCATCCATAATAAACGCAAGCCTAATTACATTTCATTGGAAATTAATAAAGCTGTCATTTATTGATTAAATTAACAATACATACATATTTCCAATTTAGTTTCATTTTAGTTTTATTATTTTTTTGTTTAGTTTTAATTAAGTGTAGTTTAATTTTCGTGATATACATTTATATTGTAATAAATAGATATATAAAGATAAATTGAAGTTTATTGAAATTTTTCGCTATTTTTGTTTCTGGAATTTATCGATCATCCCTTCTCTACAATCAACTTGTCATGTGAGTGTCAAAAATAAAAAAAAAATTGTATTTAAGCTAATTATTATTACGATTTACGAATATCTAGTGAAGGTACGCGATTAAAAAGTAGGTGTGTGAAAATTAATTGAGAGGAAATATTATTTTTATTAAATATGAAAAGATTTTATGTGCCTATACAATAGTAGTCTGTAACGAAGGCCATAATTTAGAATCGTTATCAGTTTTGGATGTATGTAGCTAAATTCTATAAATTTTAAGAAATATTGGTCAATTGATTTGGTAATTTTTCGGTCGTTTCGTGGTTGTCCAGTTTCCAGAAAGGAGTGCCAACAGACACGAATACACGATGCCTAAGTAATTTGTTTTTACAATTTTAGTTATTAAGAATACGTGCAAAATGTATGTGGAACATAGCTATTGTATACGAACTATATTCAAGAAATGAATAAAATATTAATGCCTCATACATTATGATAAAAATAAATTGATAATAAAAATCAATTTGTTTAATTAATTAACACAAATCGTATTCAATTTTAAATTGCGCTCAGATATATGTTCATATTGGTATTTTATTATTTAAACAAATATGCATAAAAAACAGAGTTGCATTTTACAAATTCGCTAACAATAATTGGTAAATTGTATGACTCATTTAACGCCAGTTGTCCGATAAGACTTTACATAATTATTGGAAATTACCGGAACCATAAACAAGTTTCACATTTTGAATGCATGTTTATGTTTTTTTATTTATAATTAAGCAACAAAAAATATTGTGATTGTTAATAACAATAAAAGTATAAACAAACAAAGTTTCGGCTTTGATTACATAAAACACGTGTTTAGTTTAAATATTTATTGTTAATAGCGCAGATTTTAATTTTGCTTCATTGTTTATTCATTTTATTCGAAGGTCTGCGACGAATCCATATTCCATATTGACTGCACAGGCACTGTGTACATTCATGTTTCGATTTCAAGGATTGATAGACATGCACATATGTTACTTGTTGCTGATTTATAATTGAACTGATCAGATCACATAGTTGCGATTTTCCCATTGTGGAAATGATGCTACACTGTAAGAGTAATAAAACGTTTTATTGTTAATGATAAGACGCTGTTTTCAGTATTTGATTTGATATCACACAAAACAATGTCTATACTGGTATTAATCAGTTTTGTTTATATACATAGTTATATCTTTGTAAACTTTCTGTATTTGACAGCAATAAAAATTTCTTACGGAAATAGATTTATTTTGTTCGAGTTATCGTTCATTTTAAAGACTTCCGTCTATAGGTTTAGTGGCTTAAAAAATAGCATACCGAAAGTAGACCACAATTGATTAAACAATTATGATTGCTTTTTGGAAAATGAGTAATGGAAAAACGGAACTTTTCATAATTTAAATTTTAATCGCATAAGGTTCTTCACATGTCGCAAGTTGCCAATTTACATACTTGTACATTTATATTTATTTTAAACGTTCAACTAATCTGTTTTTTTTATGATAAGCCTTAATCTAATAAATAAAATCTAATTGAATTTTATTAAAAATTATTGATTAAAAACCAGTTTATAATAATTCTACTATGTAATTGAACAGACAAAAAATCTTATCAAAGTCGCAATCTTACTTAATCCGGATTTTTTTTTCAATCTGGAAACATTGAAAATGCGCTGACTCGAGAATGAATTTGATTATGTAAATGAGAAATCCGTAAATTTTAATAAAATCAAAATAATTCTCGAATTAGGGCATTTTGAATGTTTCTAGGACAGCGATTTTAGTCGCAAAATGAGGATTGAGAATTTTGTATATGTACACGGCGTATAATATACATTTTGCTATTGTGTGGGTGTGCCGTCAAATATTTTTATTGTATTAGTGTATTTTCTCAAGATCGAAAATAAGTGAAGCGGTTGAAATCGGTTCAAATTTTTGGTGCTTATGCTCGCCTTGAGTCATTTTTCTCTTCTAACATGATGAATTCATCTTTTTATGTCTATTGTTGTTGTAAACGACGACATTCATTTGACTTCATTAATAAAAATCCAAAATAAAATATACGTAAACAAAAAATTTCTCGTGATCGTCAATAAAAAAAACCTACATTTTTTATTTTAATTTATACATTCGTCGGCCATATTCGTAATATTTTTAACTTTTTTTTTATTTTTGAATTTGTTGTTTTCTGAGTTAAGCCTGTTCCATGAGAAAAATTGACTGACAGTAAAAAAACGAAAAGAGAAAAATAATCGGATGCTCCCCTTTTTGACTGTCAGCCAATTTTTCTCATAGAATACAGGCTTTAAGCTTTTGAGGCACATAGGTTTCGTTTCGTTCCGTTTCGTTTCTTTTCATTTCGTTTTCTACTCGGCACCCTGGCACATCATTTTCGTTTCGTTTTATTTTCTATGTAATTCTAATTATTTCTATTACATATTTTAATCCATTTTAATGATATTTATTTTATTTTTAATACGAATTTAATTTGGTATTACCTTTATTTTTTATTTTATTTTTTTTTTATGTTTGAAAACAACATCAAAATTGGTTATGGTTCAAGTTTTTATTGAAATTTCATCAACCCTTTCGTTCCGTTTCGTTTTCGAACTTAACATTGTGACAATGTTTTCAGTTTTCCACACGTTTTGACACATCCTACTTCCAAGACGGAACGAAACGAAACCTACAGTTGTGGTATTATAATTAAGCCATTTTTGCTTTATTGAAAAGGAAATCATAATTAAACAACCGAAACATAGCCAAAAGATTTGCTTTTGCTAAAGAGTATAGATCGATAATTTGACAGCTAAAATATGTCAGATTTTTTTGAGTGTTAAGGAAAACAAACAGCAGCTTATATGAAGATATCTTAAAATGTTTGAAAATAACTTAATTTTAATAAAAATAACCACAGAAAAAACTCAAACGGCACAAGTTTAAACCTAAAGAATACGAATTTGCCTTCTTTATATGTTTTAATTTTTCACACGCTTTTCACAAAAAAATTTACTTGCTTAGCTTAAAATAACATAAAATGAATACATTTCAATTAAATTTTTGTTAAAAAATATTTAATATTTATGTCTGTAATAATAGAAATAAAATTGCATCTGTGCCACTTCATACAAAAGATATGAACAATATTTTGACGTTTAATTTGTTTTCCTTACACAAAAAATCACAATGAAGTTGTCTAGCATTCAATCTATTTGGCAAAACCTAGGGCATTTTGTAATATAATAATTTGGAGGGATGAGAGTAAATCCAACGTGGTTGGAGGTGATAAGAGACCATACGTAAGATGACTCCCAAACCAGGAGATTAGCCTTCGGTATGCCCAAAAAAACATTATAGCAATGCACCAGTAATGGTTTGGGGAGCTTCACTTCTCGGAAATTCAACCTGTCATCAAAATCGATGGAATTATGAATGCCCTTAAATATATCGAAATTCTCGATCAGAATTTAGATGATTATATTATGGTCTTCCGCTATGGTGGCGTTATGAGCACCTCGAAGATAATCTAAAAGTATAAATGGCGTATTAGAATGGCAAAGAATCGAAATAAAAAGAACCGGGAATCTATGGGGAAATTTTAAATGATAAGTCTCACTAAGAAAAAGAAAAACATAGAATATTTATGGGCCAAAATTCTGGAGGTTTGGAAGAATACAACGCCAGCCCAAAATGCCTCTCTTACAAATAGTATAGGCAGGAGAAGAAGTGTAGTCTTGAAGCAAAAGGTGGCTTAATTAAGCTGCCAGTCAAAACCACTACTAATATTTTTTATTTTTTTTTATTTGACAAACTAACTGTCAACGTATGAATTATAATTTCGTTTGATTATATACATACCTACGAATTATTTAAAATAAACAAAACAAAAAAACTGAAATAAAAACCTTCCTTGGAACTTTATAGGTCAAAATATGTGTTCTGTTAATTGTGGTTTAATTATAATACCACCATGTGCCTCAAGGGTTATATGTTCGAGAATAAAGCATAATGGGCCTATCCACACCAGTATTTTTAACAACCGTATTCACCCTCGTTTCTTTACCTCTCTGCCTACAAACCTAAATTTGTGGTGGGGATTTGTAATGCACTTTTGCATTATGAAATTTCTGGTATTCTCGTGTTGTTACACACTAATGCAAATATAAAATTAAATAAATAAAAAAATTGAATGTGCATTGGCACGTGTTGTTCTATTGTTTAACGCACATGACATAATTGTTTGTCTCTTTATAGTTTGTACCTTGAACAAAGCAATCCAAAAATGAAGTAAATTTACACATACGTAAAGAAGAATAACAACAGTGTGAATACAGAATGCTGTTGTTACGGTATTGTTAAAAATATTCGTGTGGATAGGCCCAATAGATCGATAATTTGACAGCTAAAATATGTCAGATTTTTTTGAGTGCTAAGGGAAACAAACAGCAGTTTATATGAAGCTATTTTAAAATGTTTGAAAATAACTTAATTTTAATAAAAATAACCACAGAAAAAATTCAAACGGCACAAGACCTAAAGAATACGAATTTGCCTTCTTTTTATGTTTTAATTTTTCACACGCTTTTCACAAAAAAATTTACTTGCTTAGCTTAAAATGACATAAAATAAATACATTTCAATTAAATTTTTATTAAAAAATATTTAATATATGGCTGTAATAATAGAAATAAAATTGCATCTGTGCCACTTCATACAAAAGATATGAAGAATATTTTGACATTTAATTTGTTTTCCTTAACACAAAAAATCACAATGAAGTTGTCTAGCATTCTATATAAATAAATGATCTTTAATTTATGCATTCTTCGTCGGCCACATTCGTAATATTTTTATTTTTATTTTGAATATTGTTGTTTCTTTCTAAGTTATGTGTAGGAGTATATAAAAACATAATAAAGTGAACCTGGTCAATATTTTAGGGCAACTTCAAAAATTAACTTACACAAGAAATAACAAATTAAAAAAATTGTTTACGTGTTCAATTTTGCTCACTTTCTCATTCTCGCTCATTCATTTTGATTTATATTTATAAACTTTCTCGTTTTAAAGTTTTTTTTGTTCTACTTGTAGGTTAAATTTAATACTCCCCAGCTTGGTCCAGTTGTTTCGGGCAAGTTATGCTTTTAACCTTCATCCGTCCCTAAAAAAAAGTAACACTAAAGTTCCCTTGGTCAAAAATGACCAAAATAAATTCAACAGCAAATTTACACTAAGCAATACGATGTAAATTTTTGTTTTCAAATTTAATTATTAAAACAAAAGATAACACAGAAATTTAAAACAATTTCAATGTTTATTTATTAAGAACAATTCATATTTTATTTCGTACACAAATTTTAATTTTTTATTTAATTTTTGTACGAATTTTATCCGAAACTACAACGGCCTTTTTTTGTGCTCCTGCTAATTCTGTAGATGATCCCGGGGTTGAAAATTTCGTAACGCTTGATGTCAAATTTGCTATCAGATTGCGCCAATCTGTAGACCGTGAGAGGTAAACCCTTCTAGACCTACATGGCTTGATTAACGACTCACCCAGAATTTCAGTAAACAGTCGGCTTCTATAATGCTCCTTATTATTCCATTCTGGCAAACACTAGTGAGAAGCACGAGAGCATTTATTACTGATCCAATATGTTAGTGAACAGTACTACTGGCTATCTATTTATTTTACATCTATATACGTGTATAGCAAACAATCGTTTTATCGACCATGTTGACACCGCCTTTCGTTTTATTGCAGTCCAAAACAATATTTTTTTCGGTGTCTCTGCAAAAGTACACACTTACATATCCATATTATGTTTTTGGGATGTAAGTATGATAGCAATTAGCAAGGTTGTATCCTTAGTAAAAGCGAAAGTAGAGGAATACAAAAGCTTGTTTCTGATTTCTAGAATAATCGGTGGTATTGATGTTTTTTTCTTTCGAATTATTCTAATCATGGTCATGTGGCGTTTCAGTAGCATTTGCCCAGTTCATAGGATGTAAAGAAGCTATCAAATGTAACGTATAGCTGTACGTTCCAAACGTAAGAGCTTTCACTACCGCAGAGCAACCAAAACAAAATCCCATACTTGGCGGTCGGCATATATTGTCGAAAAGGACACCGTGCACGAAATCCAACCAACTGCTGGTCAATTGTGACGAGTTCGATAATATATCCACTCACTTTATCCGTATTTCTCGAATTGGTGCTAACCTATGGATACATTTACGACTAGCTCGTGTGCTACAATTATCAAATCTCATGACTCTTGAAATTACTTTGAACCGTTTTAGAAGAATATACATGAAGTTCTACGTAATCCAAAATTTCAGAACATGTATCATCATCAGGTGAAAATGATGTGCCCTCCCTCAGCTAGTTCTTCTTCAGTTGCCGTTGCCTTTTTTGAAAAATATTTATATACATATTATGTACAAAATGATTTCAGTTTTACCATTAGACGAAAATTGGAATAGCAAATAATGTGAAATTCATCTATTGGTCATTTTTGACCACAAGATCTTTAGTGTTACTTATTTCGTAGCAGGGTAACGGTTAATCAGAAAATTCCAATTCTTTGAGTAAATCGTAACTAATACATATAAATTAAAGTCACAAAGCAAAACATGTTTAATGGTTTAATTTAACAAGATATTTGAAAAATAATATTCGATTTGGTCAAAAATGACGCGAGGGACGGATGAAGGTTAACTATATTCCGAAACTATGGAGGAAAGTAAATGTGATCTTTATACCAAGGGGAGGGGGTCGTCTGGACACCCAGCCCAAGGCTTATCGGCCAATTAGCCTCACATCGTTTCTATTGAAGACGATGGAAAAAATCCTGGATAATCAAATAAGAAATGAAATCCTTGTAAATAACCCACTGCATCGGAACCAGGGGGGCTATTTGGGAATTCGATTCGAACATGTTCGACTCTTCGATTTATAAGATTCCTATTTGATTTAAATAAGAAACGAACGAATCTGATTCAATTCAAATAGGAATCCAATAATCGAAGACTCGAGTGCGATCGAATCGAATTCCCAAATAGCCCCCCAGTTTGCTTATCAAGCTAGCAAATCCACTGTGATGGCTCTTAGTGGTCTAGTCACGAAGATTGAAAGAGTGGTGGCTTTTAAGGAAATTGCCCTGTGTGCCTTTGTGGATATTGAGGGGGCTTTTGACAATACCTCCTATGGTTCAATATAGAGAGGAGCTATGGAGAAGGGGGTTCCGCCTTCTACAACTAGGTGGATCCGTTCCATGCTGAAACAGCCACATTAGGTGGCGAGTCAGTAACCATCAGGGCCGTAAAGGGCTGTCCCCAAGGAGGTGTACTGTCTCCTCTTTTATGGTCATTGGTTATTGATAGACTACTGGTCCTCCTGAATAGCCATGGGTTTGATGTCCAGGGCTATGCGGATGACGTGGCTATCGTGATTAGAGGCAGGTTTGATGAGATCATCTCTGATCTCATGCAAAATGCACTCAACTTGATATGGCAGTGGTGCGACAAGGAAGGACTTAGTGTCAATCCAAACAAAACTGTCATTGTCCCTTTTACGAGGAGGAGAAAGCTCTCGCTTGTAGCTCCCTCGTTAAACGGTACTATTGTTGCCTTTTCCAAAGAGGTTAAATATCTAGGGGTTATCCTGGATCATAAACTGAACTGGGAACAACATTTACAAAAAATTCAAAATAGAGCCACAAAGGCTTTTTGGGCCTGTCAGAGACTCTATGGACGTACTTGGGGACTACAACCAAAAATGATCTACTTTTCATTTCTAACAATCATTAGGCCTATGATCACTTACGCATCGCTAGTGTGGTGGCCTAAAACTGAACAAAGGACAGCGCAAACTTTATTGAATAAGGTTCAGCGTATGGCCTGCATTGGGGTTACGGGCTCAATGAAAACATGTCCGACCGCAGCAATGGAGACACTCCTAGGACTAACTCCATTGCATCTGCATGTAAAAAAGGATGCTGCTACTATGGCCCTTAAGATACAGGCGGAGGGTAACATCAAACCAGGCAATGTGGTGGACCATCTGGAAATCCTTAAGGAGTTTCAGACAGACCCCACTATAGGAATGCCTTCCGACTGTATGCCTGCCAAACTGGATTTCCACAAACCCTTTTGTGTTAGGTTACCTGACCGGGAGGAGTGGAGTACAGGGGGATCATCCTTTGAGCGAGGGTCATTGGTGTGGTTTACAGATGGATCAAAAACGGAAGATGGGGCGGGGGTAGGAATACACGGGAGTGGAATATCACTCTCGAAGTCCTTGGGTACCAATGCAACCGTCTTTCAAGCAGAAGTGCATGCTATAGAACTTTGTGCTAGGATAGGCATATCAAAAGGCCTAAACGACGCAAAGGTTTATATCGTATCAGACAGCCAATCGGCCTTAAAGGCTCTTAGGTCCTTTACCATTGAGTCAAGGCTGGTATGGGATTGTCTGAAGGTTATTAAGTTGCTGGCAAGCTCAAATAAGGTAACACTTGTTTGGGTGCCAGGTCACACTGGAATTGTGGGAAACGAGGCAGCTGATGGCCTCGCCCGCGAGGGATCTGCCTTTCCATTAATTGGACCAGAGCCCTTCTGCGGCGTCTCTAAGGGGCACCTTAGGGCAGCGGTTAAACGCTGGGAGGATGTGCAAAAGTCCTCTTACTGGCGCGGAATTCCAGGTTTGCGACAGGCGAAGGAATTTATTTCACCTTCGTCGGCCAGGGCCAAGGAATGTCTTGTACTTAGGAAACCTGAGTTGAGGTTGCTTACCGGCTTCCTCACAGGTCACATCCCCTTAAGGTATCACCTTAAGAAAATGGGCCTAAGTTCGACGGATAGATGTCGCTTCTGTGACATGGAAGCGGAATTAACGGAACATGTTCTGTGCCATTGCCCAGCCATTTTCTGCAAAAGGTTACAGCATCTAGGAGGGAGAGTAATGAGCCCGGATAGTATGCATCATATACCGGCCGGCAGTATTGTCAGGTTCATTAAGCGCCTGAATATTGACTGGACGGCTCATTAAGTAGGGTCCATGCACAAAAGATCTTTTAGGTCGCAGTGCGGGGTGGCTTGAACGCCCACATGGCCCTCAACTAATAATAATAATAATAATAATAGGTTAAATTTTGAAGTAAAGGTAAAATTTGTTTTTAAATGAATTATAAAGCGTATTCGATTGGACTGAAGAGTACAACTCTTCACTTCAGTTAATTGAGTTACTCTTCACTTAATTGAATTACTGAAGAGAAGAGACTGTTCGATTGGTATTCTTCACTTCAGTTAAATAACAAAATAAAAATAAAACAATTTATTTCAGTTTGGCTTGTGTTAGAAAAAATGTTTCAAAATTTAATTTTCTATTAATTTCTAGAAATTTATTATTAAAAATTATTTTTTTAGGTCGCAAATTCCCAACCAAACAGTCCCCTAAATCTACACGCGAGAATAAAAACAAACGAAAACATATAAATTCAAAAAAGAAAAACAAATAACTCATCTGAAGTGCATCTGAAGTAACTACATAAGCAAAATATCTCTTCAGTTAATTCAGTTGCTCAATTTTTAACTGAAGTGAAGAGTTGTCATTCGAACAGTCTCTTCACTTCAATTACTTCAGATACAGCTACTACTTCAGTTAATTCAGTCCAATCGAACACGCTTATAATATCGCTCTTATCGCTTCTAAATTACGTTTTGGTTAGCTTAATTTGTTGGGTTAGTATAGCTTCGACGAATATATAAGAACGAATTGCAAATTTGTACATATCAAACTGAAAAATGCTTCGTCAACTTTGCAGACATTTTATCGCTCCTATCGCTTCTGCTGATAGTTTTCCACAAATGTTTCAAGTTGTGATAAGGATCTAAAAATGCCTATAAAATAAAATTGATTTTTATTATTTATTTTAAACTTTTATTTTAATTTAAATTTATTTTAAAAATATTTGTTCCGCATTTTTTTTTCTAGTAATTTGTACTTTTTTTTTAGGCCCGATTGTATGAACGAGGATAGATGATAAATCGCCTGATTTATCGTAGTTTGCATTATATGAATGACGCTAATAAAGCAAATTGATCGATGATTTTTTTTACCATCTGTTTTATCATTCCTTTTTGGTGACTGAATCAGAGAGTAAACTATTTTTTGTTGTTTTTTTAACGTTATCAATGATTGTAAATATAAACAATCTACTGAAACATACGTCAGACAAAAAAGTGTTACATTAACACAAAAAGCTGCTGTAAAAGATAGCATTCAAAATTGTTTTAAAGCGTTCTTATTTTTGACAAAAATATTTGTACATCTTATACATAAAGAATTTCGCAACAGAAGAACTTGACGGATATAAGCTTTTCTCAACTTTTCGGTAATTTTTTCCCCTCCATACCACTGATTAATACCTCATGGATATGGCATAAAACTAAACTAAATTACCATAGAAAACAACAACAAACGATGGTAAAATTTTTTTTATATACTTATTCCACTGAAAAATACATCAAATCACATTTTTTTGGAATTCATTTTAATTTTTAGATTTTTATGTTTTGAATGTGTAGCACTAGGTAGTTAAACAAAACATTTATGGAAAATAATTTTGTTGTTGTGTTTTTAAGATACAGGGTGTCAAATATTTAAAAACTGTATGCACTTGGTGTTGTATTTATTTATTGCTATAAAGAAAAAACTAATTATCCGATAATTATATAATTGGGCTCATTTTAAAGATAAATGAATATGGATTACAAAATAATTATAAAAATGGTACTATCTTTTATTTATTCTTTTTCAAAATGGCCATCGAAACTTTCTGTTTCTATTTTCTTAAATTGACATCTTTTTTTAAATTTTTTTTTATCTTTTTCCTCATTTCGTTTTCTTGCAAAATACGTATTATCATTTTTCATAAACATTTTCATAATTATTTTATAATCCCTATTAGTTTATCTTTAAAATAAGCCCAAATTTATTATTTTCGGATAGTTAGTTTCTTTTATATAGCAATAAATACAATACCAAGTGCATGAAATTTTTAAATATTTGGCAACTTGTGTCTTAAAAAAACAACACCAACAAAAAAAAAATGATGTTCCATAAATTGTTTGTTTTACTCGGTGTACCCATTCAAAACAAAAAATCATAAAATTCAAACATGACTTCCGGTCCCATACAAAGGATAAGCGATTTCACGTATTTATCTCCTAGAAATTTTGAAAATTTGTTTGTTTTTAACAATATGATTTTTCGGCATAATAGCATTCCAATATTTACGACTCGGTGAGCTACTGACAAGGGATGATCCCGAACCCGAAAATTCAAAATATAGGTATGTACTGCGCAATTTTTTTTTCTGCGGAAAAACACTCTGGGTGAAATGGATTTTTGAAAATTGGAAATACAGACTAAACAGACTAAAGTTTCTAATACTACTCCTCTTTAACGACCTGACGGACCTCAGCAGGATGGACGTCAGGAGTATCCTGTAGTAAGTTCGTTGCGAGGTTAGGTCAATCTCAACGGTGTTGACATCACTTTTTTTCAAATCTCAGCCATTTTCATACCTATTGCATCAGCCAATTTCAATAATCATTAGACAAGCTCAATATTCTTATATTCTAGCAAATTTCAATATGTATATGTAATTATCTATTATCTTGCACACAAAGAATATAATTTAGTTAAAATAAATGTTTATTTCACAACTAACGAAATGCGTAGTAATAGCCACACTGATGTTAACCTTGAACATAAATTAAAAAATATACATAATGATGTAAGAAAAAAGGAAATTTACCGTTTTATTTTAAAATGAGAAATTAAATTTTTTTTAAATGTTTCCATGTGTAATTTAATTTCGTAAAACTTTGACATACATATTTTCTAAGGGAGACTTTTTTTATGCGGTCCCCTCCACCCCATAAATAATTTTTTTTTAAATTTTTGCACAAAATTATTTATTATAGCGATTTATGAAGCTTGTGAATCATTTTTTTTGTGCGTCTTTTTTTTTGTACGGTCCCTATCTACCGCACAAAAATAGGTTTGACTGTATTTGATTATGAACCACAAACAAGATTCACTACTCTTGACTCATTTATACATCTGCAATTCTTTAGAATATAGGTTATATCGTTCAGTAGTAGAAAACTTTAGAATTTTTTGTGTTTAATAAATTTTCCATGGTGGTGTGGGCTAGTGTTTAAAATTTTCAATATTTTTAACTTCAGTAATGTTACCGGTAAAACGGGTAAAATAGGTAACACATTTTTTATTCAATATTTTGATTCAATTTGTACCATAAAGAACACTAGTAAAATTTTGACATCTGGGCAAAAGAGGAAGAGCTACTTGATCAGTTCAGTTCAAAAGTAAAAAATAAGGAATATTATTAAGGTATTTTAGTTTCTAAAGTAAATAAGAAATTTAATATAAATATGAATTTATGATCAATTAAACTATTGTATTTAATCAATGTATGTATAAGTGAAGCCCGACGAGGCATTTAACATCCTTAGCCTCAACATCATCCATAACCGAAGTTTATATAGTTTCCTCCAAGTCGTCTCTTCTTCAGGTGAATAAGATTATATAGCTACACCAATTTATAATTGATCTGTATTTGATTCCGTAGGAGTAGCTTCATATTCGTCATCCATACTTTCTAAGTTCGATGTCGACAGGTTGAAGTTGTGCAAAATGTATGCTAGTTTTCCTGCGTGCTCAACAAACGTTTTGAGCTGTGTAAAAAATATTAGGTACTGAATGTCCTTTCCGTTGCAGCTGTGGATGCAGGCATGCTCAAAATATTAACCGCCAAAACACTTAAATGTGAAGTAGAACACACTCCCGCCCATCAAATCTCACTAGAGAACTGCTCACTTGCAACCACAGAAAGTTTGTGAAAAAAAATTCACTTCAAATAACGTGAATCTTCGAATAAGTTTCCTAATTGTTAGAATTTTAATAATAATTAAAAAACTTTTTCAAAAATAATTATTACATACATATTTTAAAAACATTTATTACAAAATTTAAAACTATTTTAAATAATTGTAATGCGCTAACGACTCAATTATGTAGTTTGTTTCCGTCCTTACATTTTGGGTGAAGTTCTGCGACATTAAAAATAAACTCTGTTGTTTGAAATTTCTGTGATACCAAAAGATTCTTTCCGCACATAGAGGGTGTAAGCAAATTTGCAGCATAATGTAGCTTTTGTAAGCATTTTGCGACCCTTCATTTGATGATACTTTTAAGTTCTTCGTAATTGGCGCATTTATTTTGTTCAAAAGTTTGTTTTATATTAACAAAACAGTCCACCACTTTATACAGAACTGCTTTCTTGTCGTTCTAAAAAAAGATGTGCATTTAGTAATCTGTGATAGTAGACAGTGAACAGTTTGAACTTTTTTCCAAAACGATTCGCTTAGGATGGAAGAGATCGTAGCTGATGCCTTCATAACTGATTAACTGGCTGCACTTCGTCTTCGAAAGCCAGCAAGGGTATATATTGTTTCAATCAAACTTGAAAGAGAGATTACAAGATATTTCCATCGTGCTTGTACAAGCAGCTCCAACGTAATATACTTTGGATTGGCGATCGCGCTGTATGCGCTCGAAGATAGTATGCAAAATGTGTCAGTCTTTTATTTCCGAAGCCGTCCGTACCACTGAAGATTTGAATCAGTTGATAGACTATAGGAAAGACAATGGCAGATCGACCCATTATTATTATTATTAGTTGAGGGCCATGTGGGCGTTCAAGCCACCCCGCACTGCGACCTAAAAGATCTTTTGTGCATGGACCCTACTTAATGAGCCGTCCAGTCAATATTCAGGCTCTTAATGAACCTGACAATACTGCCGGCCGGTATATGATGCATACCATCCGGGCTCATTACTCTCCCTCCTAGATGTTGTAACCTTTTGCAGAAAATGGCTGGGCAATGGCACAGAACATGTTCCGCTGATTCCGCTTCCATGTCACAGAAGCGACATCTATCCGTCGAACTTAGGCCCATTTTCTTTAGGTGATACCTTAAGGGGATGTGACCTGTGAGGAAGCCGGTAAGCAGCCTCAACTCAGGTTTCCTAAGTACAAGACATTCCTTGGCCCTGGCCGACGAAGGTGAAATAAATTCCTTCGCCTGTCGCAAACCTGGAATTCCGCGCCAGTTAGAGGACTTTTGCACATCCTCCCAGCGTTTAACTGCTGCCCTAAGGTGCCCCTTAGAGACGCCGCAGAAGGGCTCTGGTCCAATTAATGGAAAGGCAGATCCCTCGCGGGCGAGGACATCAGCTGCCTCGTTTCCCACAATTCCAGTGTGACCTGGCACCCAAACAAGTGTTACCTTATTTGAGCTAGCCAGCAATTTAATAACCTTCAGACAATCCCATACCAGCCTTGACTCAATGGTAAAAGACCTAAGAGCCTTTAAGGCCGATTGGCTGTCTGATACGATATAAACCTTTGCGTCGTTTAGGCCTTTAGATATGCCTATCCTAGCACAAAGTTCTATAGCATGCACTTCTGCTTGAAAGACGGTTGCATTGGTACCCAAGGACTTCGAGAGTGATACTCCACTCCCATGTATTCGTACCCCCGCCCCATCTTCCGTTTTTGATCCATCTGTAAACCACACCATGACCCTCGCTCAAAGGATGGTCCCCCTGTACTCCACTCCTCCCGGTCAGGTAATCTAACACAAAAGGGTTTGTGGAAATCCAGTTTGGCTGGTATACAGTCGGAAGGCATTCCTATAGTGGGATCTGTCTGAAACTCCTTAAGGATCTCCAGATGGCCCACCATATTGCCTGGTTTGATGTTACCCTCCGCCTGCATCTTAAGGGCCATAGTAGCAGCATCCTTTTTTATATGCAGATGCAATGGAGTTAGTCCTAGGAGTGTCTCCATTGCTGCGGTCGGACATGTTTTCATTGAGCCCGTAACCCCAATGCAGGCCATACGCTGAACCTTATTCAATAAAGTTTGCGCTGTCCTTTGTTGAGTTTTAGGCCACCACACTAGCGATGCGTAAGTGATCATAGGCCTAATAATTGTTAGAAATGACCAGTAGATCATTTTTGGTTGTAGTCCCCAAGTACGTCCATAGAGTCTCTGACAGGCCCAAAACGCCTTTGTGGCACTATTTTGAATTTTTTGTATATGTTGTTCCCAGTTCAGTTTATGATCCAGGATAACCCCTAGATATTTAACCTCTTTGGAAAAGGCAACAATAGTACCGTTTAACGAGGGAGCTACAAGCGAGAGCTTTCTCCTCCTCGTAAAAGGGACAATGACAGTTTTGTTTGGATTGACACTAAGTCCTTCCTTGTCACACCACTGCCATATCAAGTTGAGTGCATTTTGCATGAGATCAGAGATGATCTCATCAAACCTGCCTCTAACCACGATAGCCACGTCATCCGCATAGCCCTGGACATCAAACCCATGGCTATTCAGGAGGACCTGTAGTCTATCAATAACCAATGACCATAAAAGAGGAGACAGTACACCTCCTTGGGGACAGCCCTTTACGGCCCTGATGGTTACTGACTCGCCACCTAATGTGGCTGTAATATCGCGATATTTCAGCATGGAGCGGATCCACCTAGTTGTAGACGGCGGAACCCCCTTCTCCATGGCTGCCCTCTCTATTGAACCATAGGAGGTATTGTCAAATGCCCCCTCAATGTCCACAAAGGCACACAGGGCAATTTCCTTAAAAGCCACCGCTCTTTCAATCTTCGTGACTAGACCACTAAGAGCCATCACAGTCAGATCCACCCATACTCGGTAATATAAGGTTAGCTTTTGTTAACTATTTTTAGGGCTGCCTTTATATTCGCTCCATTGTCAGTAATAGGTCCAATAAATATATAAATCCCGAAGTCTTTCAATACCACTTCAATTTCCTCGAAAAGAAACTTAGCCATATGACGATTTTCCTTAGTATGAGTAAATTTATAGAAAACTACACGAAATAATTTTTTATGGTGTCCTTGCTTATGGTATGCTTAGCAACGTCATTACAGATGCGACGGCAATTTGTGCTAAGACTCGCTCTTTGACGCGATGCTGCTTAACGCCGAAAAATGGATTGGAAAGTTGATATCGTGAAGGAACTTTATAGGACGGTCGTAATTTCTTCAGCAAATAGATCCAAGCCGGATTTGTGGTTAAGCTTAGTGGGAGCGTCAACAACAAAAATTGCTCGAACTAATAGCTCATCGACGAACTGTTGCTCTTTAGGTTTCATGTTGTCAACGAAGTTCAACAAAAGAGAGTTTTAAAATTGTGATGGTGTTTTTTTCCACACAGAGCGATGCATCATATTCAGGGTCAGATACAAGCTCTATTACGTGTTTGTCAATTTAATATGTAAATGGAATAGGAAAATGGATATATGTAGATTATTATATTTTACAGTAAAAAATGGTGTAGTAGGTTAATAGTACATAAGAAAGTATAATCCGGGGGTCTCACAACTCTTTGCATTTAGACTAGTTGAGTTGTTTGGAAAAAACGTTTATAATTTATGTTACCGATATTAGACCTGTAACACCACTTTGCGTAATATTACCTATTTTACCGAAAATATTACCGTTTACATTCACTAGTGGTGGTACTCCATAGTTTGGTTTAAAGGTAAAAAAATAAGGTAATGCGCAATTTTACTTTAAGAATCTGATAATCTTAAAAATTCTCCATCTTGTTTTTCGAAAAGATATTAAAAAAGAACATTTCTATTTTTAACAATTAACAATCTTTTTTTTTTTTTTACTTTAATTTGTATTAATTAATTATTTCATATAATTTCTAATATGCAACCAACCTTAAGATCATTTTAATGCATTTGTACAGATAACACTTAAAAGTATATTAGTATTTACGAACAATTATTCATCACCCCATACTATAAGATAGACAGGTTCATGTTCTCAATATTTTATTTTTAATTTATTTGAAGTTATTATTTCCGAAAAATGTAAGATAATTTAATCCAGTTTCGAACTGATGAGCCTATGATAATCATATGCTTATTAGTTCGAAACTGGATTAAATTCTCTTACATCTTTCGGAAATAATAACTTCGAATGAATTAAAAATAAAACATTTCTATTTTTAGAACCGGCAATTCAAAACAACATCAAATCATCAGCTTATCATAAACATGGTTTCTACCTGTTGGTTTTATCTAAACAAAAATAAACTAAACAATTAGAATGACGAATGTGTTACACTATTATCAGTGGGACAAATTCCATCGAGTCATTGTTATTCACACATTCATGTTAGTTTAAAAAAAACAAATGTAAACACGTTTTATTATAATTTCTAATCTCTAATCATAAAACCAATCGTTAATGGTTAAATCACTACATACACCACAGATATTTTTGTTACTGCATCACTAAATAATATTTGCTTCATTAAATAAATACAAGGGATAATTGCTTAGATAATTGTTTTTTGTTTTATTTCTTTATATAGAAATTGAATTGCGAGGAAAATGTCAGGTGATGATATACCGCCACCAAAGGCGGATCATAATGCTCCGCCTCCATATGAACAAGAGAACACAATACCGCTCTCACCGTCATGCAAACTACCAACATACGAAGAAGTCCAAATGGAGAAAACACTGCACGGTGAATTTCCAATTAATTTAGCTGGACAAATGCCACCACCGCCACCCTGCTCTGGCTTAACATCAAACCGTAACGATCCAACTGGCCAAAATGGGTTTACATTTATAGCAATTGATACAGGAGATTCAGATAATTTGACCGCAGATAATAGTTTACTTGGTACCGACATTATGTTTGTAACGGCATTCCTTGTTGCATTTCTATTTAATTGGATTGGATTCTTGGTACTTACATGTTTTTGTCATACAATTGCCGCTCGTTATGGTGCCCTGTCCGGTTTTGGTTTATCACTCGCAAAATGGACCCTAATTGTAAAACATTCAACATATGTGGCACCACATGAAAACTCTTGGCTATGGTGGTTAATAATGGCATTCGGATTTTTAATTTGTGTTCGAGCTCTAGTCCAATATATAAGTATAAAACGAACATGGCGATTATTATCTACGTCGGCTCAAGAACGGTTATTATTTTTTTATTAAACATTTTTTTATATAATAAACATATTTAATTGAAAATATTATTATTACTTACAATAATGGAGTGGATCTCGTGGATCAAAACTTAATTTAAAAAAACAGACATTTTTCCTTTTCAAATGTACAATACAATCTTAATCCATTAAGCGCTTTGAATTATTTTTTTATTGTAAATAATTTAAACAAAATAAATTTAAGCATATTTTTTTATTTCATCCAAATTAAACCAAATAATATAAACAAAAAATCGTCCAAAAAATGGTGAAATAAAAAATAATGCATCGTGGTGAATTAAATTTTGATGGTTTGTGTTTTTGCAAATGACACAAAATCGAGTGCAGTAAAAATAGTATAATATTAAGGACTTATATATGTACTTGTATTCAGAATGAAGCAAATCATGAAGGAATATGTATTACTACATAAATACATATGTACAGGAATCGCTCGCATCACGCGGTTGCCTCGTCCCATAAACAAGAATTCACGCAGCTTGAAACCCTATTGAAATAATTACAGTTATATCAATATATTAATAAAACCAGTTGAAATAAGATCCAGTAATCGCCAAGTTTAAAACCGGACAGAAGAAATAAGCGCAGTGCGAGAGATTCCTGTAGTAGATTAATGAGACACCTGGTTTAATTATTATTCTTTATTATTATTATAAATATAAATATAATTTTACTGTTATGTTGGCACGATAAATATTAATAAAATCACCAAAATATTAAATAGTGGCAGTTATTAAAAAAAAAAAAAACAAACAAAAAAATGGATTTATTTTTTGTTTTATTATTATTATTGTACTTACAAATAATAAAATGTTAATTTTTAATTTATGTATTTTACTTTTGATAATAAAATTTAAGTATGATAAATAAAAATAAAGAAACCAAAGTTATTGCCAAATAATTAAGTCAGGGAAATATTGGATTGTTTCCAAAAATTATTCATTTCCACTAATTTGTAGTTTCTCTAAAGTAACTACTACCTTTTTCCAATTATGCACTTAATGAAGTTAGGTTTCACAAAATAAGTAAGTAATTGAAAAAGGGCCTACGGATACTTATCTGTGGAACCTAACTTATTACATAAGAATTACATTGAATAAGTCAATAAGTATCAAATAAGTTTCGTTTGGAAAACAGCCTATAGGCTAACTTATTCAAATAAGTATCCTGGCGAGATTTCTTATTTTCTATCTCTTACAAAAAAATCTAAATTGTTTGTGAATTTGTGTATGAAAATTTATCTAAGGTAGTGTGATAAATATTTGCTTTTGGAAAAAGTACACAAATGTATTCCTTCAGATTTTTAATATTTAATTCTTAGGTCATCAAAATTCATTAGACACATTATTATTTCAAGAGAACTCACTAAATATACCAAAGTGAAAGCGAATTCATTTATTATGTTGCGAATAGCAATATGTTTTATTTAAAAATTAAACAAACAATTTTTTGTTACCGTTGTCAAAATAAGTACGTCAAATCAATTCGAACGGTTTTTCATAATTATTTAAGATGGTGTCAAATAAGTCAATAAGGCTGTTTTTCAAACGATACACATTTGATCCTTATTTTGTGGAACCTAACTTATTCAACGTAATTTCTTTTGCAATAAGTTAGGTTACAAAAAAACAGAAAACCAGGATGAAAACCAAACTATTAGTAAAAGGGGACCCCCTCTTTTTATGCTGGTATTTGATAACAAATAGAATGTTCAAAACATTTGTGGTATAAAAGGAATTCTTCACATGAAGGTAAAAATTGAACCAATGAGAAGAACCACTACCCGCATATCACAATGCAAGAAATGTCTGATTGAATCACACCCAAAGATATTGCAGCCGGGATCCGAGATGTGTAAAATGCTCAGGTAAACATATTACTCAGGCATGTACAATAGGGAGAAAATCTAAGTGTATAAATTGTAAGGGTCAACATCCGGCCAATTATCGAGGCTGTGAGGTTGCTAAACAACTACAAAAATTAAGAGATTAAACTCGAAATCAATCGCAAAATCATGAAATTCGAAGGATTCAAACATCAAATCAGATGGATCAAAATACACCACAAGCAACACAGGGCAAAGAAGAACATTTGCTGAGGTAGTGAAAGGCTCTGGTTCAACCAAATATATGGCGCTCTGAAAATAACCGAATTATGGAAAACATTATGAACAGCATCGAAGCTATTAAAACGCGGCTAGATGACCAAAGTAATCTGAACAAAATGATATTTGATCAACTGAAGAAAATGCAGTTCCCACAACGCAATCCAATAAAAAATGTTGAACACAACTTTCAGAATAGCAATCTGGATTGCGAATGGGCTTATGCATCATATTCCAAAAATAGAAATATTTTTAAATACAGAAAAAACCGATATTTTCCTAATATCCGAAAACCATTTTGTTAAATCTTTGTTTGTTAAAATCCTGGGTTATAACTTATATCGTTCTATTCATCCAGAGGAAAGAGGAAAAGGTGGTTAGGCATTACTAATAAAAGAAAATATAAAACACCATGCAGAAACAAAAATCGAAGAAGAAACAATGCAAGTTACTACTGTAAGGATTCACTTTAAACATAGACATCTTACTGTCTCCGCATTATACTGTCCTCCCCAGCATAACTTCAAAAGGGAGGACTACATTAAACTTTTTAAATCGCTAGAACGTGATTTTATTATTAGAGATGACTTTAATGCGAAAAATACCTATTGGGATCTAGACTTAAGACGTTAAAGGGTAAAGAATTGTTTCAAGCGGGGCAGACATCAAAATGTGAATTTTATTTAAGATACCGGATCTAATAGACTTATGTAGCAAGAGGTATATCTCAGAACTACATTCACATTGAAAATAGCAATTCTCTAGTATCGGATCACTCACCGATTATCATGATAGTCAGTGAAACGGTAATTCAAAGGGAAATTGCACCCATATTATCAAATTCAAAAACAAACTGAGATCTCTTTCGTAAATAAATAGCGGAAAAGTCAATCTCCAGGTACCGATAAGAAATTCTCAACAGTAGGAAGACGAATTGGAACAACTCAATGAAATAATTCACTATGCTGCTTTGGCAAGCACCTCCGTTTTACAAAATAAGAAGACGCTTAACATATCCTACCCAATGGAAGTTAGAGACTTGGTTAGAGAAAAACATCGGGCTCGTAAAACCTGATAAAATCGAATACCGGAGAACAAAACAATCTTATAATCAACAATCTTATCTTAACAATTTATGTAACAGTCTCAAATCACTTCTTAAAGAAGTTAAAAATGAATCAATCAACAGATATCTAGTTAGCCTAGCTGATGAAAAAAATTCTGATTACTCACTGTGGAAGGCGACGGAGGGACTCAAAAGACCCAAAATGCAAAGGTCTCTTTGGTGGGCCTGGGCAAGAGGTCACAAAGACAAGGCTGATCTGTTTGCGGATTATCTCCAGGAAACCTTCCAACCACTATCAAGACAAACTGCCAATGAAAATATAATGTCACTTCACAAGCTGGATGACATACGGCCAGTAACTCTCAAAGAAGTGAAAAGTAACATGAATGTTAAAAAAGCCCCAGGGTATGATTTGATTACTTGCCAAATTATCAAAGCTCTGCATGACAAAGGATTTCGTAATAAGCTACTACACATGATCAATGCGACCCTTCGGTTAAAATATGTTCCGCATCAATGGAAAGTAGTAGAAGTAATTATGATACCAAAACCTAACAAACCACCTAACGATAAAAAATCATACAGGCCAATTTCTCTGCTGCCAATTATGTCAAAACTCTTTGAAAAATTATTACTAAAAGACTTAAACCAATAATTGAGGACCGACAACTAATTCCTCCACATCAATTTGGATTCAGAGAAAAGTATTTCTACAATTGAACAGGTGCATAGAATAACAAGCATAATTGAAAGATCGTTAGAACGTAAAAATGTATGCTCAAGTATTCCTAGACGTCGCGCAAGCATTCGATAAAGTTTGGCACAGTGGTCTGGAATTCAAGCTGCTTAGAGATCTGTCGAGGTAATTCTATGCTAAAGATCTTATTTATCCAATAGACATTTTCGGGTGAAATATGAGGATGAATACTCTGAGCTAAAGAAAATCACTGCCGGTGTCCCGCAGGAGAGTGTCTTATGACCAATGCTGTATTTACTATATACAAGGGACGGGATCCGCTCGAAACGCGATACTTTAAAACGCGATATTTCAAAACGCGATATGACAAACGAGATAAAGTACAAAACGCGATATTTCAAAATGCGATATTTCAAAACGCACTATGGTACAAAACGCGATATTTCAAAACTCGATATTTCAAAACGCGATATGGTACAAACCGCGATATTTTAAAATCAAAATTTTAAAATAATAAAATAAATTAAAATAATAATATTTATTAATTTTCCTTCAATTAATAAAATTTTCCTTCAATTAATAAAATTTTCCTTCACCATTATGATGAAATTGAACATGTACGATCAGAACTAGGAAATCGCATTTTGAAATTTCGCATTTTGAAATATCGCGTTTTATACCATATCGCATTTTGTACCATATCGCGTTTTGAAATATCGCTTTTTGTACCATATCGCGTTTCAAATGGGACCCATAAGGGACATGCCAACCACAAATGAAGGAACCATAGCCATCTTTGCAGATGACACAGCAATTATGGCAATTGGAAGTAATGTCGCTGATGCAACGAGCAAACTCCAGAGGATGTCCAATGCGGTTCGTAACTGGACAAAGCGTTGGCGAATCAAGCTTAATGAGACAAAATCCACGCATATTAACTTTACGTATCAATAGGCTTACCATCTACCTATAGAAATTAACTCGTGAGACGTACCATATGGAAATACATCTAAATACCTTGGCATGACTATCGATGCCAAGCCCAAGTGGAAAGAGCGTGTCAAAAAGATAAAAGAAGAACTTAACATAAAGTTCAGAAAAATGTATTTCCCATAATGTGTAGTACGAATTAATTCAATTTAATCATTTAAAAAAATGAAATGCTCTTTTTATTCCATCTTTCGATGTAGTACAAAAATAATACATCCTGAATATTCCGAATAAATCAAAGAATGGATTAAAAAAGGAATAGAAGGACTGGATCTGGAATGAATAAAATAACGATTTACATCACTTTCGGAATGCCCGGAATGAATGAATAAAAGAAAACACCCAATAATAAACGTTTCAGATCATTGCTGGGCTGGCCCTTACAACGTGATCTGGTTATTGCACAGAACTAGGTATGTGCCACCATCTTTCGCCACGCTAATTTTTGTGAACGGATTCCTATTAATCGCCTGCATGCCATTAATGGGCTGTCGAAAAATTCTTTATAATATGGCTCATATGCATTCTCAAAAACTACATTCTATATCGCAAAACTTCATCTACATTCTTTAGCGCATGTTGAACATTAGTTGAGTATCGCAACGGTGGTAAAACTATGGTTTCCATCGCGGTTCCCAAATAGCAATTGACGTAAACTCTGAATTTAAACAACAAATGAACCAACCAAAATGTAAAGTGGACCAAAGGAATGAATAACGAGCAAATGCAAGGTGTGCTGAATGATTTAAGAGTTGGCATGAAATCAAACGAAGCTGGCGTGAGAACAATAATGCAACGTGTTATAATCTTATCGGAAACTTGGGTAAAATAATGCTGGCTTGCAGAGCTAGTACAGGAGGTCACTTATCGATATGATTTTCCATTATTAGCCGCAAAATTTCTACTTATAGATATCGGAAGAATTCCAATCATTTTATGTGTTTTATTCACGTAAGAAGGCTTCTGGCGGTGCGGCCACGGAAGGAGACTTGCGATCCTACGACGGCCCAACCGCCAAAGAGGGACCGCTCGGATGACGAGACTTCACCGGCACAAAAAAAAGGCCAGGGGGGAAGAACATGTCCTGGTGGCCTCGGGTTCTGCGGTCCGGTCTGGAGTTACCTTCAGGCAGGCTGCGGAATCAGAGATCATTGGGATCTTACCCTCTGGCTTTCCTGAGGTTGCCCTCACTGGAGAGCAGCTTAAAGCTGTCCAGGAGGGAATCTTGGATAAGGTGCTGGAGCAGGAGGCCAAGGAGCTTAAACCCAAGTTCCTTGGCAGTCAGCTTCGGCTTGGTTGGCTGGTAGTGACCTGTGCCGACCGGGCCACTGTACAGTGGCTCAGGGAGACCATAGGCACTATTAAGCCATGGGATGGTGCAGAGCTGATTGTAGCCGAGGCGGGAAATCTGCCTCGAGCTAGAATCGTGTTTGGTACCTTCCCAAACAGTGCCGAATTGCCCACGGATAAGCTTCTGGGTTTTATCAGAAGCCAAAACGAGGGCATGCAGGCGATCAACTGGAGAGTGGTCAGGAGAGAGGCGAAAGGCACTTCAGCTTTTTGCACGTTCTCCATGGACCACTCATCGGTTGAGAAGCTCAAACAAATTGATTTCAAAGTCAATTTTAAGTTTGGGATTGTCCAACTGCACCCCAAGGGGGGCCAGGGTGGTGGAAAGTCAGGTTCCAGGGGCGGGCCCCAAGTGGTCAAGCCTGTGGAGGATATCGTGGCTGCACCTGTGAAGGCGATCGTGGCCGCACCTGTGGCGGCTATCGGGGCCGCACCTGTGGCGGCTATCGGGGCCACACCTGTGGTTAAAACCACTGGTGTGGCGGCCCTTTCCAGGAGACAGGCGAGGAGAAGGAGAGAAAGAGAGAGGAAGGCGTCAGCGGTTGTACGGAGAATGGCCCCGCGAGGGGTCACCTCGCGCAAACCACTGGTGAAGCCTGGTGGCTCTCAGTCAGCTGTGGACAGCAGCAGTAAGATGGAGGACACGGATTCGCCATCTGGCAATGGCAGTGCGAGCAAGGAGGCTAATCCAGGCCTTCAGCAGACGACGCTGCAGTGATGGCACACATAACCTGCCTACAGATAAACCTGCATCATGCAAAGGCGTCTTCGGACGTCCTTTGTCGTAGGTTTATCTGCCAGAAAATTGGCATGGCTCTAATACAGGAGCCATGGGTAATAGGTAACCAAATTAAAGGTATACCAAAACAAATGGGTAAGTTGATTTATTGTAACGGAACTGAGAGTCCAAGGGCGGCCATTTTGGCCAGCTCGCAAATTAATTTTATTCCCATTTCAGAGTTCATCTCCAGGGACTTAGTGGCGGTAATGGTGGAGGTTCTGGGTGAAAGAGGGAAACAGGAGGCTATAATGGCCTCCGCCTACTTTCCTGGAGACTCGGAAATGATACCTCCTCTCGAAGTTAGGCGGCTCATAGCTCATTGCCAGCGCAATGGGCTGGCTTACCTAATAGGATGCGATGCAAATGCGCACCACACGGTGTGGGGCAGCACGAACATCAATAATAGGGGTGAGTACCTTTTTGAATATATAATTACTAACAATGTAGATATTGTCAATAGGGGAAGGAAACCTACTTTCATAAATGCGATTAGGCAGGAGGTCCTAGATTTGACCCTCGCTAGTCCGCATTTTAGTCATTTTGTTAAAAATTGGCATGTGTCTGAAGAGGCCTCCTTATCGGATCACTTGCACATCAGATTCGATTTGGCGGCCGAGGCCATGCAGCGGCAGGAGATAAGAATTCCAAAACTGACCGATTGGGACTCCTATAGAGTTTCACTCGAATCAGAAATGCCCTCGGTAATGGGGAACATAGAGTCTCCAGAGGGCTTGGAATTCTGTTCAAACCAGCTGCATAATTCTATACACTCGGCTTACGAAAACAGCTGCCCAGTTAAGCGAAGAGAGTCCATTAAGTTGGTCCCTTGGTGGAACGGGGCGCTGAGTAAGCTGAGGAAAAAATCTAGAAGGTTATTCAATAAGGCTAAACGCACCGGGGAATGGGGCGAGTATAGGATGGCCTTAACGGAATATAATCTGGAATTAAGAAGATCCAAAAGGGCTACCTGGAGAAACTTCTGTGAGGGAATCATTGAATTACCCTCTGCAGCTCGTCTCCAGAAAGTCCTTGCTAGGGATCACTCAAATGGTTTGGGGCTTCTTCAGAAGCAAAACGGGATGTTCACTGAAAACCGGAAGGAAACCCTGGAGTTACTATTAGGTACCCACTTTCCGGACTCAATAGTGGTAGGTACCCAGGAGGACCCGCATGACCCTTCAAGTGAGGTAGACTATTCACCCCACAGTAGGATCTGGAGCCTCTCTGGAAAAATGTTCACACCCAGCAAGGTGAGATGGGCTATTGGCTCTTTCAAACCGTTCAAATCTGCTGGAGGGGATGGTATCTTTCCGGCTTTACTTCAAAAAGGTATTGAGGAAATACTCCCCAGCTTGGTCCAGTTGTTTCGGGCAAGTTATGCTTTTAACTATATTCCGAAACTATGGAGGAAAGTAAATGTGGTCTTTATACCAAAGGGAGGGGGTCGTCTGGACACCCAGCCCAAGGCTTATCGGCCAATTAGCCTGACATCGTTTCTATTGAAGACGATGGAAAAAATCCTGGATAATCAAATAAGAAATGAAATCCTTGTAAATAACCCACTGCATCGGAACCAGTTTGCTTATCAAGCTGGCAAATCAACTGTGATGGCTCTTAGTGGTCTAGTCACGAAGATTGAAAGAGCGGTGGCTTTTAAGGAAATTGCCCTGTGTGCCTTTGTGGACATTGAGGGGGCATTTGACAATACCTCCTATGGTTCAATAGAGAGGGCAGCCATGGAAAAGGGGGTTCCGCCGTCTACAACTAGGTGGATCCGCTCCATGCTGAAATATCGCGATATTACAGCCACATTAGGTGGCGAGTCAGTAACCATCAGGGCCGTAAAGGGCTGTCCCCAAGGAGGTGTACTGTCTCCTCTTTTATGGTCATTGGTTATTGATAGACTACTGGTCCTCCTGAATAGCCATGGGTTTGATGTCCAGGGCTATGCGGATGACGTGGCTATCGTGATTAGAGGCAGGTTTGATGAGATCATCTCTGATCTCATGCAAAATGCACTCAACTTGATATGGCAGTGGTGTGACAAGGAAGGACTTAGTGTCAATCCAAACAAAACTGTCATTGTCCCTTTTACGAGGAGGAGAAAGCTCTCGCTTGTAGCTCCCTCGTTAAACGGTACTATTGTTGCCTTTTCCAAAGAGGTTAAATATCTAGGGGTTATCCTGGATCATAAACTGAACTGGGAACAACATATACAAAAAATTCAAAATAGAGCCACAAAGGCTTTTTGGGCCTGTCAGAGACTCTATGGACGTACTTGGGGACTACAACCAAAAATGATCTACTGGTCATTTCTAACAATTATTAGGCCTATGATCACTTACGCATCGCTAGTGTGGTGGCCTAAAACTCAACAAAGGACAGCGCAAACTTTATTAAATAAGGTTCAGCGTATGGCCTGCATTGGGGTTACGGGCTCAATGAAAACATGTCCGACCGCAGCAATGGAGACACTCCTAGGACTAACTCCATTGCATCTGCATATAAAAAAGGATGCTGCTACTATGGCCCTTAAGATGCAGGCGGAGGGTAACATCAAACCAGGCAATATGGTGGGCCATCTGGAGATCCTTAAGGAGTTTCAGACAGATCCCACTATAGGAATGCCTTCCGACTGTATGCCAGCCAAACTGGATTTCCACAAACCCTTTTGTGTTAGATTACCTGACCGGGAGGAGTGGAGTACCGGGGGACCATCCTTTGAGCGAGGGTCATTGGTGTGGTTTACAGATGGATCAAAAACGGAAGATGGAGCGGGGGTAGGAATACATGGGAGTGGAGTATCACTCTCGAAGTCCTTGGGTACCAATGCAACCGTCTTTCAAGCAGAAGTGCATGCTATAGAACTTTGTGCTAGGATAGGCATATCTAAAGGCCTAAACGACGCAAAGGTTTATATCGTATCAGACAGCCAATCGGCCTTAAAGGCTCTTAGGTCTTTTACCATTGAGTCAAGGCTGGTATGGGATTGTCTGAAGGTTATTAAATTGCTGGCTAGCTCAAATAAGGTAACACTTGTTTGGATGCCAGGTCACACTGGAATTGTGGGAAACGAAGCAGCTGATGTCCTCGCCCGCGAGGGATCTGCCTTTCCATTAATTGGACCAGAGCCCTTCTGCGGCGTCTCTAAGGGGCACCTTAGGGCAGCAGTTAAACGCTGGGAGGATGTGCAAAAGTCCTCTTACTGGCGCGGAATTCCAGGTTTGCGACAGGCGAAGGAATTTATTTCACCTTCGTCGGCCAGGGCCAAGGAATGTCTTGTACTTAGGAAACCTGAGTTGAGGCTGCTTACCGGCTTCCTCACAGGTCACATCCCATTAAGGTATCACCTAAAGAAAATGGGCCTAAGTTCGACGGATAGATGTCGCTTCTGTGACATGGAAGCGGAATCAGCGGAACATGTTCTGTGCCATTGCCCAGCCATTTTCTGCAAAAGGTTACAGCATCTAGGAGGGAGAGTAATGAGCCCGGATGGTATGCATCATATACCGGCCGGCAGTATTGTCAGGTTCATTAAGAGCCTGAATATTGACTGGACGGCTCATTAAGTAGGGTCCATGCACAAAAGATCTTTTAGGTCGCAGTGCGGGGTGGCTTGAACGCCCACATGGCCCTCAACTAATAATAATAATAATAATGTGTTTTATTAAAAATTTAAGTTGACATCACAAATTTGAACACCCTTTACAAATTACCAAGAGACAAAATATGTAATTTTATTACGTAAGTGAATTATGTGATGTGATATAATTAATTACTGCCCACCCTTTAATAGGACTAGTATCGTCGCAATGATAAAGGACCAAACATTTGTTTAATCTAAAGCGACGTGGTTCTTACTGTGCTACCTAAGGATATCCAGGATAAGGAAATTATTACCAAACATAAATGCTGTAATTGCAGCAGCAACATAGAGCAACTTCAGAAAACTGCCCAAATTTCTTCGAATTTTTATTTAGCCAACGGTAGTACATTTCAAAGTAATAAGAGGATACGGAATGCGACAGTATTAAGGCCTTTCAGTCATGACTGCCCAAAGTAATTTACTTCGATATATATCAACCCCAAGTGATCAATGAAACAAAGAGTACGTAGATGGTAGATCAAACTACTATCAACAATAAATTTGCCGGAAAATCACCTTGCTATAAATTAGCAAATTCTCAGATAAAAAATCCAAAATCTGCAATTGTGCTCCGATATCTGTTTTTGATATCTTTAAAGGTAGGTTCCGGAACCTGTAATTCTTATGTCAAAGAGCATTTCGATTTCTTGATAGTTACCATACATTTCATAGATAATTCGATTTGCTTGAAAATCACCTTACTATAAATCAGCAAATTCTCAGGCCCAAAAATCTAAAACCTGCAATTGTGCTCCGGTTGCGGTTTTTGATACGTCTAAAGATAGGTTTTGGGACTTGTAATGAGGGACTTTCCCAATATCGCTTGGGCAGCGCTGATTACTTTTTTTTTTTACATACAGAAACAAGTAAAATCATGTTTACATATACAAGTTTCTTGTCTAAATTAGTGGATGTCCCCTACTTTTTTTTTATGATTAATAAAATTGAGTATGTTCCGATTAATAATAAATATCAAATTTTAAAATTAATTTAGTCGAAATTAATAATTTAATGAAACATTCAAGACACATTTTTGACCATATAAAACTACATACGAAATATTTTAGCCGCCAGTCAGCAAGCGTTGGAACTATATTTGGGAAAATCACTAATTGTTGTGCCAACGCGTATTTAAATTTCTTAAATAGTAAACTACGAAAAGATCGAGATTATCTTCGTAATAATATGCAAGTTCGGTTTGGAACTTTTCTAGCCAATCCTTTGCTCGAAACTTTGGGTTTTGTATGTGATGGGCACGCGCAGCAAAAATGAAACTACTAATGGTGGTGTAAGGTCTCGGAATTAGAAATATTATTTTAGATTTTCGCAGCAAATGTCGAATTTCCCCATAATCGGTAAAGAAATTTGCAACATTCATACTAAATTTCATTAAAATCCGTTTCATACTTTTTTCTAGTAAATCAATTTTCAATTAATCGATATCACGTTCCGCTTCATTAAATGATGATGTGGAATAAACTCAACGTTGACCTTGGGTTGAAGCAATAGATGTTGTTACTCGGAAGATGGTGGAAGCAAAGAGAAACTACACCACACTTCGAGGACTGTTTTAGTGTCCATAGTTAATTTTTCGGATTCTTTGCGAATAGTGCCGTTGGAATTGCTCCGTTTTGAACCCTCTGTAGGAGAACCATAGCCTTCACACTTTAGCGGTCGCCGCTAAGATGCAGCGGGTGCACTTATAAAATTGTACGCATGTACGCTACATAAAACGAAGGTTTTGTTTATCGCCCTGCATACATAACAGCCTGACCATCAATTTTTATATCGGTATGCTTTAAAACAACATTTTTAACTCTGTAAGTAAACATAACGTGCAAAAATATACTTTTCCTAACGTGTATAAACAAACATACATTTAGAATTTGCACGCACTTGCTCTGTTTGTAACCCAATTACCCAAATATTTTAAATTTATGATAACTTTTACGTTGGTATATGCACATGTTTATTTTAGTGTATGAATATTAGAAGATAAATCTACTGTAAAATGTGTTTAATTTATTTAGAGATATTGAAATACAATGATAAGTGTCTCGTTCAATGTCATGTCATATATAACTCATGATTTCCGAGTTATTTATATTTCAAGCCATTAGGTGTTTGCACTCGTATAACCAACCATAAGTAACTGAAGTAACTATACTGAACGTGATTTTGTAAATTAACATTAGTAACATTTAAAAACGAGGAAAACGATTGATATTCACATTAAAAAATCATTAAAGAAACAACAGACGCAAGACGAGACTCCTCTTGCTTCAACGTGATATTAACGTCGAGATGACACCACCACCTCCTCCATCATATGATGAAGTGCGGAATGTGATATCGCAGATGAAAAATTATAAGACACCTGGTGAGGATGGTGTCTACAACGAAATGCTCAAATATGGCGATGATCATCTCTTCTACCGCATGTTTGAGCTAATAACAACAATCTGGTCTAGAGAAGAAATCCCAGTAGAGTGGAAGATGGCTCATATTTATCCACTTGTAACGGGCAATTGTCATCCCCGTTACAAAATACACCAATCCACCAAATCCACACCTAAAACTGTACCCCACATTTGAAGATTTTTTCTTCTAAAATATAAATAAAATTCCTATGACAATATCCGGGTACAGATTATAATCTAATTACATTAATTGGGTTGGATTAATCTTATGTTGTACATATTAAAACATGCACATAAACAAGATTCATAACCAACAACTAAATTAGTACAAAACTAAAATGTTCTCAATGGCGCGTGCCCATATGACACATTTTCTTTTACGTTTATTTACAAATCTATCTCATGTTTCAGTAAATAAACGTAAAAACATTTCTTTTTCTTATCGCAAATACTTGAGTTGGTATGTGTACCAAAATTGTTATTTTGCTTATTAGCAATTTTCTGTTGGCTTGTTCACCCAAGGTTATTGTCAATCAATTTGAATTCCATTGGGTGAATGAAATCAAAGATGTTTGTTCTGCATTTTGGGTGTTGTTGGGTTTAAACCTGCAACCAAAAAACGTGCCTTATTGTTTGCAAGTTTTGCACCATAATCAATAAACTATGGGGATTATGGAGTTTGGCTACCTGACCACACTTGTACGCTGTGTTACTCTACCATATAAATCCAGTATACCAACTGGGTTGGCACGGTACTTTTAGCTTGTCCACTTGTTATACTGTAGTTCACTTACACGCTTTATTTTTATTAACTTGATACGAAATATAATTTCGCAAAATAAAACGATTGACTAGATTTACGTTTATTTATTTATAAAATATGAATTCAGATAAAATTCTTTCTTTGTGCGCGTTTACAAACTTTCGACCGCATGTATTCGAGTTTCTGGCTTAAAGAAGAATGAATATAAAAAAACTGAAAAAATAAAAGATGGGCGAAATGTCCCTACTTAGATACAAAAATTAAATGTTAAAATAATGTACCGACTTTTTGTGCTCTCACTTTAATTCTCGCGCCCAAAAAACACTTTACTTTTTATTTCGTACGGAAATCGCCCTACGCGCTTATCATCGCCACAAAACCAAAGAAAATAATGGAGGGGCAATTGTGGAATTTTTCAGTTGGTTGATCGAAAAACAATATTTCTTTTTGGTCAATCAGCAGAAAAACGGTATAAAAACCTCGCCAAAATTTGAATTGGGCGAGATTTGGGTTTTTAAGCTCGATATTGACACAAGTCTGTGTTTTTTTGTTTTTCTTCGGTGTTCATTTTTACTGCAGATACTTTTCGTTTGGAGACGTTTAATTGTGTTTAACATACATTTAAAAAAAAATAATAAATATAAATAAATAATTAGGACATTAAAAAAAAATAAAATAAAATATCAAACAGTTTTCTCTTGATTACCACCAATAAGGAGACATAGCAGCATCAGGTAATTATAACTAACAAATGACAACATATAACCCTGAGGACCGACTGGTCGGATGTCTGTTGGCCGCCTCGCAAGGGGCAGCAAGGGAACACATGGTGTTAACCACCATACCCGCTTTTTTGCCAACAACGTCCACCAGTCTAAAAAAACAAATTAACACACAATTTGACCAAGGCACTAACAATCACAGCCTAAGGTCGATCTTCTAATAATAAAGCGAAGAGTAGCCTTATGTTATTCTAAGCTAATTAATATTGTTTTCACCATTTCCTGCCTAAGTGCAAATGGGCAGCTAATGATTTGGAGAGATTTAGCTCTAACTTAGTCCAGATATGTTCAAACTAACTTCGAGCAATTAGCTCACAAACCCTAATCCATGCATACACACATTTTTAAATTTGTTTTTAAACGGCAGAAAGTGTAAAAAGTATCCTAATCCACGCGGCTAACTAGATCTTACTTGTGAGTATCATTACCCACACCATTTCCTCTACCTGACCGAGCTGCAGGAATCATGCCGCCGGTACTCAATTAAACGAGTAAGATATACATATATTCGATGTAACTAGGGGAATTTGGCTTGCAGTTGAATATAAAAAAAAAATAACAAAAAAATACACTGTTAAATTAGTTATTTTTCCAATTGGAATTTAGATTACCTATATGAAAATTTAAATATTTTATAATTTTAGATTTTTCGTACTATCAAACCCTGCATAGGAAACAGGTTATTTTCATCATTTTCAGATAGCTGGACCATCTGTTTATCTCGTTGGCCAAAAGTTGACTGATTTTTGATAATTAAGTAATTGTTTAGCGCCAATCCTGGAGACGTCCCGAAGGTCCCGCACATTTTCTAGAATAACTAGGCCATATAGCTGTATATGTATGTCACCAAGCTGATCCAATTGTGATGAACATACAATTTCACAGAATGTGGAATTTTTAATAATTTTGAATGATTTTAAAAGTTGTTATATCGCCAACAATACATACAAATATCCACGAGGTTTTTCCTTCATTCTCGAATAGCCCATATTTTCGGATAACTTGGCTATAAGCCAGTCAACGTATCCAACCTGATCCAGTTGCGATGAACTTTACTATACTTCACAGAATTTAGAATTTTTAATAATTTTGATGGTTTAATAAATTTTTGTATCTCCGATCACAGAGATGTCCACACCACAATGTCTCGCCCATATTTTCGGATAACTTGGCCATGTGCCAATAATACGTGCCCAACCTGATCCAATTGTGACGAACTTTACTATGCTTCATAGAATTTCGAATTTTAATAATTTTGATGGTTTTATAAATTTGAACAACAGTTGAGCGAGACAATAAACCAGTCAAACCAAGAAATTAAACATCAGATGGAGCAAAAAGGCGGGGAAATGAAAGACCAAGAGAATGGACGAACATACATGGCCAAGTAGAGAAGCTGCAAATGGAGGTTCAACATGTTGAAGAAAATTAGAAACAAAGGTGCAGCAGGTCGAAGAAAATTTATATACGGAGGTTCAATAAGTTAAAGAAAAATTTAAACGTCTCGAGATAGAATTAACTGACAAGACAAGTGGAACAGTGACGCAAGTGTTTTAGACTGTTCACTCAATCAAATTAAAGCCACCAACATTCGACGGAACAACATCTTTCGTCATTTTCAAATTTTAATTTGAAACGCCGCCCAATAAAAATCATTGGAACAATGAACATCGCGTTGCGGCGTTAATGCTGCGCTCTCAAAGGCGAAGCAGCAGAGGGCAACAGTCGGTAAGGTGGAAAGATTAAAAATCAGTTCGAAGGAGCAGAAACAGGCTTAACCGTCTTATTGCCCCATAACTTACATCCCTGTCACGAGTGTAGAACGAGGCGGTAGCAGTGTAACAATCGAGAGCGATGTTAATAGAAGAAAGTGTATCATCACGCAGGTTAATGGAGCAACGCACGCGATTGTCCGGGAAAACTTGATCGGAAGAGCTGTGCAGCCGGCTGATGGGTTAAAATTAAGAATGGTAAATGTAGATGGAACAATAATAAAAGGAAAGACGTTCGTTAACATAAGCATATGGCCAAGACCTTGTGGACATCTCTGTGATCGGAGATTCAAAAATTTATAAAACCATCAAAATTATTAAAAATTCTAATTTCTGTAAAGTATAGTAAAGTTCGTCACAATTGGATCAGGTTAGCCACGTATATTGGCACATGGCCAAGTTATTCGAAAATAAGGGCTATTCGAGAATGAAGGAAAACCTCGTGGACATTTGTATGGTTGGCGATATAACAACTTTTAAAATTATCCATAATTATTAAAAATTCCACATTCTGTGAAATTGTATGTTCATCGCAATTGGATCAGCTTGGTGACATACATATACAGCTATATGGCCTAGTTATTCTAGAAAATGTGCATTCTAGGATTGGCGCTAAACAATTACTTAATTATCAAAAATCAGTCAACTTTCAAATTATCTAAAATACAGTAAGGTTCAACAAAATTGAATGCTTTTGGCCAACGAGATAAACAGATGGTCCAGCTATCTGAAAATGATGAAAATAACTTGTTGCAGGGTTTGATTGTACAAAAACTCCAAAATTACAAAAAATTTGAATTTTCATATACATAATCTAAATTCCAATTGGAAAAATAACTATTTTAATAGTGTATTTTTTTGTTATTTTTATTTAGCATAAACTTCACACTCATCATTCAAACAGCTTTGACTATCAGCCAAAATTTCGCCAGTTACACACTTCATAAAAAGGGAGATCGATTGAACTGCAACAACTATCGCGGTATAGCTTTGCTGAACACAGGCTACAAGGTTTTGGCCAACGTAGTCGCAGCAAAGTTATCAATTTATAGAGAGAGGATCTTGGGTGATTATCAATGTGGTTTTCGACCAAATAGAACAACGACTGATCAAACTTTCACCCTGAGGATTGTGCTGGAGAAATGTTATGAAAAGGATATCCCTGTACATAGTCTATTCATAGATTTTCAACAGGCGTACGGCAGCATTAAGAGGAACACGTTATGGAGCGTATTGTCCTATCTGGGCATACCGTCAAAATTGGTTTCAATGTGCCAGCTTTTAATGGATGGCTCAATATGTAAGGTGCTAATAAAAGGCAAAATTTCGGATGCCTTCGAGATAACATCTGGAGTGCGGCAAGGAGACGCAATAGCTCAAACTCTATTCAATCTATCATTGGAGTATGTCATTCGTCAGCTCAATATAGCGCAGCATAGCTGCCTGTATTATAAATTAACCCAGCTATTAGCATACGCTGACGATATTTGCATTGTCGGCCGCAACATCATCTCTCTGAAAGAGGTGCTCCTCCCATTGGAATTAACAGCCCAACAAATAGGCCTTCAGATCAATGAAGCGAAGACCAAATACATGGTGACCGCGAGAAGGCACACTCGTGGGGTCTTCATTTCAGGAGATACTCAATATGAAAAGGTGAATGAGTTTAAATACCTAGGATCACTGATCACTGAGCAAAAATCCGTTTCTATGAACATTTCAATATTTCATCGAGGATCGCAGCAGGCTACCGAGCATTTTACGCCAATATCAACATTTTCAGGTCTCCTCATATACCGCGCAAAATAAAATTGGACATCTACAAGGCGCTGATAATACTAGGTAGTTGTCACCTTTGGTTGCGAGTCTTTTACACTAACAGCGGAAAACATCCAGAAAATCGCTGTAACTGAGCGTAAGATGATAAGAAGAATTCTCGGTCACATTAAAGAGGGAGCCACGTACTGAATGCGAATGAATCACGAGATCAGAAATGATCTCGATAAAGTCGACGTCATCGGATTCATAAAATCGTCAAGGCTGAGATGGCTTGGACACGTACTACGCTCACAAAATCGGACCACTAAACAGGCCTTGGAGTCGGCACCAACGAAAGTAGGACCTCGTGGCAGACCACCTACCCGATGGATGGACGACGTTGAGAGGGACCTATACACACTCGGTCACCTTGTCTGGCGTACTCTTGCGGTGGATCGAATTATTTGGAGGAGCATCGTTGAGGCGGCCAAATCCCTTCATGGGATGTAGCGCCAGCGGAAGAAGAAGATATCACGTTCCGCTTCATTAAATGATGATGTGGAATAAACTCAACGTTGACCTTGGGTTGAAGCAATAGATGTTGTTACTCGGAAGATGGTGGAAGCAAAGAGAAATTCCACCACACTTCGAGGACTGTTTTAGTGTACAAAGTTACTTTTCCGGATTCTTTGCGAATAGTGCTGTTGGAATTGCTCCGTTTTGAACCCTCTGTAGGAGAACCATAGCCTTCACACTTTAGCGGTCGCTGCTAAGATGCAGTGGGTGCACTTATAAAATTGTACGCATGTACGCCACATAAAACGAAGGTTTTGTTTATCGCCCTGCATACATAACAGCCTGACCATCAATTTTTATATCGATGTGCTTTAAAACAACATTTTTAACTCTGTAAAGGCTGATTTACATTTACTCTTTCCGTTCTTTTCCAAAACATAAAAGATGTAAAAAGATGAACTGGTTTGCCTTTTTTCATGAAAGTTGCTCAATAGTTATAAAATCAAAATAACATTTTGAAAGGAAAAAATGAAATTTTTCGTATTCCCGTCTCTTTTTTATATATGGGTAATATGTATTTGCACTTTTCTTCGTGATTCTATTCTTTTAAAAAGAACGAAAAGATTGAATGTAAAAAAGCCTTAAAGCCCTTTTACATTCAATCTTTTCGTTCTTTTTCAAAAGAATAGAACCACGAAGAAAAGGGAAAATACATTTTACCCATGATAAACCAATTGTGATAGTTTTTGTGAAAATTTTGTGAAAACAACGAAGCCTGCTTGTGATTTTATCGCACCGAATGACGATATGCGGAAGAAAAGACGAATTTGAAACTGCTGTCAATCATACCTTATTCAATTGGTTTATCATGCATTTTACCCATATATAAAAATGGGACGGGCATATTAAAAATTTTATTTTTTCCTTTCAAAATGTTACTTGGATTTTATATCTTTTGAGCAACTTTTACGAAAAAAGGCAAACCAGGGCTGGGATGTTGTACCATTACTTTCATTCGAATCGACTTTTAAAGTCGATTCGAAAAAGTGACCGGGAGCCTAACCAAGCGCAAATTTTAGTGATAAAAAAAAAATACTTTGGAAAAATATTTTTTTATTAAAAAACTGTATGCAGCCAAAACTGCTATAAGTTCTATTTTTCATCCATACAAAACACAAAATAACACTACGGCAAAACATATTTTAGTGATACGTATAGAGATACTCATAAGGAAAAATATATCGCCATTGTTTCGTAATTAATGAATTAATGTAAACACACCAGCAAATCTTATAAACAAATTACAGAAGACTGTCAAAGTATCATATATTTTGTAAACAAAAAACATTATAAGTAATAGAAATACGTTTGCTACAAAAAAAATTTTTTATTTGATGTGGACGTACGTTTTTCTAACACACTACAACCAAATAATAATTTTTTTATTTATCACTAAAATTTGCGCTTGGTTAGGCTCCGGGTTTCCATCATAGTAGTATAAAGCATGGTTTCCACGATGGCGAGGCGAAAAAATTAGTCAAACTAAAAAGAGAAAGTAAAAATTCACCAATAGTACGATAGAGACAAAATACCATTTTGACAGAAAAATTAGGACGTCCAGTTTTTAATATTTTAATTTAGCACTCCGAAATTGAACGTCTAATCCGAAAAAAAGATGAAATAGATCAACTTTTTTCGGTTTAGCCGCTGATTTTCGGAAATCATATGTCAATTTGAAGCAAATTTTCGGAATAAAATAAATTTCAAAATAGAACCGTTAATTTGGAAAGCATTAATCCAGTAATGGATGTTAATAAATATAAAAAATGTAAGTTAAATTATGAAATGTCTCCAAATGTATATCAATCCAAACACAAACAAAGTTATAGGTTATGAAATCTCAAAACGTCAAAAATAAATGAATAAAATTTCGGTGTAACGACTTGTTGCTGTTTCACTCACTCTCATGTTATTTTTTTTATTCCTTCCTCTTTTTAGTTTGATTAATTTTTTCGCTTCGCCATCGTGGAAACCATGCTTAATAGTATAATAGTATTATACTAATATACTACCATTATGGAAACCCGAAGTTGATAGTATAATACTTTATTTTAATATTTCATTATACTAGCTATCAAAAATATAATATGTATCAAATTATATTTTTAACAATATAATTTATTGGCAGTGTATTTTTTTTTTTGACATTTCAATTCAATTTTTTAAATATTCGTTTGCAAACAAATAAAATGGAAGAAAATCTCCATAAAAAAACTCGGGGATTGAAGTGGACCGACGAGGAAATTAAAAATATGTTTCGGAAAGCAATAGACATAAATGTAAATTATATAGACATAAAAAAATATTATGTATATCATATTTAATTTTATTGTTCTGTTATAGGTAATAAATGAAATGTTTGATTCCCATCAGATCAGCAGCGTCGGAATTTATAAAAAAATTGCCGTGGCTTTTCAGTATAAAGACGAAGCCCAAATAAAAATTAAATTTGAGAGCTTGCGTAGAAAATACAGCGGCCAGCGGCTGGAACTTCAAAAAAGCGGTACAGGAGGGGCAGTAAAAACAATTTATGACGAGGAAATGGCCGAATTATGGGGGAAAAGAAAACAATTTTCAGTTCCTCAAAATTTTCTAGTGGACACTACGAAAATGAGATTGAAAGAATCAGGCACCAAAGCAAACAATAATGGAGCAACCACCTCTCCCTCAAGTACCCCGCTTTTAGAAGGTAAGAATTAATATATGTAATAAAGTTTTTTTAGTGTTTATAATTTGTAAACAATTTTAGCTTTCGATTCTTCTACGCCATCGTCGTCATCTGCTATATCTTGTGTTTATGGAAATAAAGTATCTTCGCCTCCTGTAAAACGAAGAAAAAAAAAAGAAAAGGACGATTATTTCGAAATGTTTAATAAATTGCAGGACCGAATGTTCGACAGAATGGAAGCGACGCATGAATAAGGAGAAAAAAGCGATCGAAAATTTTTAAAATTATTTTTTTCGAAAATAGATCAAATTAAACCAACGGAAGATTGTTCAATTAAATCGCAAATACATCAAGCCGTTCACCACCCATCAACAACACCAGTCGCCAAGCGAAATATTTTTATAATGCATCCTCCATCTTCAGGCCGGCTATCTTCTGACTCAGATCTGCTAGTTGAAGAATATGATTCGGACGATTTAATCGAGGAGGATGACTAAAAATTAGGAGATTAACGTTATTTTATGAATTATATTATATTTTATTAATTAAAGCAAAACAATAATATGAAATGTGATATGTAACAAACTCTGAATTTAGTAATATAAATTATTATTGATGTGAAAACATCTTTAGCGGCAGGAGTAAGTAAAAAATTGTATAGAAGTCGGGTTACGGAAACGAAAATGCCGAACAAAAAATATTGCTGGTATGTGTGGATATCAATAAGAACAAAAAATAAAAAAAAACGTAAAATCAATGCAAAATCTACGCATACTCATGCAATATACAACATCATCCGGCATTTCAAAAACATCGTGAGCCGAATACAAAAAAAAATCTAAAAAACACCGCCTACTTTAATTTATTTTGTTGTGAAAATATCTGCTATATATGGCCGCAGCAGCAAGTGTTTTTGAAAATGAAAATTACATACGAGTAAAAGGACCACAAATGATGCTTGTGAAGTGTAATAGTTATTTACGTCACAAGGGCGGTAAATGAGTTGTTACAGTACGAGTTCGATGTTTATTTGAGAATTTTGAACGAGTACTGTAACGATCATTTAACGTACGTGTAACCTGATTTTGCCTTGTTCAGTGAGTTTGCCGTGACCATTTACTACTATGAAGGTTTAGGTGATTAACTTAACAGTACTGTACTTTGCTCATGCTTAATTATTGTTAGTAAGGTTCGTCCTCCAAATTCAAAATAGAATTATAACTTACTGACTTTCTGAACCAAACATGTAACTTAGTTTAAATACTGAGCCAACTACATCCGTCTTTACGGAGAGGTTTCTGAGCCTCAACGAAATGGCTCGAAATGATTCAATAGTTATACAAAAAAGTTTTCACATAAATCTTTTGCGAGTTGAGGGTGAACTCGCTCGTTGTTTTTTTTTTTAAAACAATCTGTTTCCTTAATGGCAATTGGTCCGTTATTAACTTAAGGGCCTGTCTGATTTTCTCACCCTGTTGCCTAATTTCATCAAATTCCTGTCTTCGAGGAAACACTAATCGAGACATGTTTCTCATTTGTGGCTGTTCTAATACCGTTGTTTTTGAGGTATCTTCGTCCGCAATTGCCGGATATGATATTTTCCTTTGTTGGATGATATTATGGAGAATACAACATACTACCACTACCTGTAAAATAAATTTGTGTTTTTGATGGCCATTGCATATTAAAACTAATAACCGAATAATTCCTACCTTAGGTACAAATGTATAATCCATTTCATTAACCTTTTTTAAAATTCGCCATCTACTTTTAAGCTTTCCAATGGTCTGCTCGATAACTATGCGAGCTGAATTCATGTAAGCGTTGAATGATTCTTCGGTTTCCGTTAAATCCCCAGTGAATCCCTTGATTAGCCAACTCATCAACGGATAAGCAGGATCTCCAAGAATGACATAGTCTATGTCGACGTTATTTATTCTTTTTGGACTCTGAAATTTGTATACAAATTTATTTTAGACTTAACAGCTAAAGTTATGTGTCACCTACTCTTGGTAAAATACTTCCACCACTTTCAAATAATCCCTAGTTTTTGAAAACGTAGGCATCATGCGTCGACCCAGGAAAACCACAGCTTACATCTCTTATTCTGCAATAAAATAAAATTGTAAATCATTCCAATACTTTAGAAAGTTGTTCTTACACGTAATTAACATCTGCCACTAATTGCACATTGTAAGATGTCCACCCTTTACGATTAACAAAGTCCCCATGCCCTTCTTTTGGTGCAAGTACCGGGTACATGTGTTCCGTCGATGACTAACAATATTTGAGGGATTTTGCAAATATTAAAAAAATGTTCGGATGTTACACGAGCTTCTTCCTCTGATGGCATACATATAATTTTAGTCGTGTTTTTTAACATTGCATCGGTGAATCTCCTTATGCATCTATGAACACTAGTTTTACTGAGCTGAGAAAAAAAAAACTTATTTTTAGTATTTTTTCGCATATTTTTAGTTTTAATATTCTCACATTACATACCCCCATATTATTACAACTCACCCGCATTTCGGCACAAGATGCGAATTTGTAGAGTGCTACCGCAACCGTTTTCTCAACTGAAATTGGTAGCCTGGCACGTAGTACATTTGGCTTCGGTTCTAAATCCGCACGCACCATTTCACAAATATCCAGAAACGTTGGTTTATCGACTCGGAAATTTTTTATCCAGTCACTATTGTCAAAAGTTTTTAGAACAATATTGTCCCACCAAGAAAAAGTTCTTGTTTTCGACCAACAACTTCGTCGTTTTTGTTTGTTTGATAACAATAGTGACCGCAACAACATTAGCTGTTGGCACATGTACATCCCATAAAGTCTACGAACACGACGTTGTCTTCTGCGACGTCTTATCATGTACATTTTTGCCATTTCCAAAACTAAAATTAATTTTTCCGAGTCTCTCATCTTCAAAACACTTTTTTTTTAAATAACACAACTGGCGTACGTTTGATTATTTTTGTTTATGTAGTTGTCAAATTTGTCAAAACAGAAAATTATACCTAGCTTGCTGACTTCATCCCATGTGATGGAAACCCGACAAAGAATAATAGCAAAATAGCATTATACTATTATACTATTATACTACCATGATGGAAACCCGGTAATATAGTTGGCATGTTGTAAAATTTTCGACTCCAAAGTGATACGTCAATAGGGCAACCATTTTTCAAAGATAAATTAACAAAAATAATTTTAATTTGACATTTAGTTGTTATCCAAAGCGTTAAATAAATATTAATTCTTAAAGATTTTATTTAAAAAAAATAATTTATGATGGATAGTATTGTAATATATTTTGACGAATTGCTCGAATATCACTTTAAATAAACTGAGTGATACAAAAGTATCATTATCGCGATTCGAAAATTTTACAACATACTAATTTTCGACTTTCGGTTCGATTTTCAAAACTTTGAAGTTACAACATCTCACCCCAGGGGTGACATGTTGTACCATCACTTTCGATTCGCTTTCGATTGTGTTTTGTCTCTTGAAACAAGAACAAAATTGTACGCTATTTTCTTCTTTCATTACAATTTTTCTATTGCGATCTCAGCCTTCTGTATACATTTCCTTTTCTTCACATCGACAAAATACCGCAAACAAATTTTTTTGTGATAAAGAGTGATGAATGAAAGTAGAAATAGAATGTTGTTTTATTTGAGCAAGCTGAGATAGCTTTAGAAAAAGCATAATTGAAAAAGCGAAATAGAGTACAATTTTGTTCTTGTTACAAGAGATAAAACACTATCGAAAACGAATCGAAAGTGATGGTAGAATATGTCACCCCTGTTCATCTTTTTCAGGTTTTTCCGTTCTTTTTCACCAAAAAAGTTGAGTGTTGCAGTAACTACTTAGTATTGAAAAATACTTTTTGAGTATTCCTTCTGATTTTAATACAAGGAAATCATTCTAAAACGCATTTTTTATCGTACATCTTTTATCTTTTGGAAAACAAATAAAAGATTGAATGTAAATCAGCTATAAGTAAACATAACGTGCAAAAATATACTTTTGCTAACGTGTATAATCAAACATACTTTTAGAATTTGCACACTTGCTCTGTTTGTAACTCAAACGTTTTAAATTTATGATAACCTTTACGTTGGTATATGCACATAAATCTACTGTAAAATGTGTTTAATTTATTTAGAGATATTGAAATGCAATGATAAGTGTCTCGTTCAACGTCATGTCATACATAACTCATGATTTCCGAGTTATTTATATTTCAAGCCATTAGGTGTTTGCACTCGTATAACCAACCATAAGTAACTGAAGTAACTATACTGAATGTGATTTTGTAAATTAACATTAGTAACATTTAAAAAGGAGGAAAACGATTGAGATTCACATTAAAAAATCATTAAAGAAACAACAGACAAAACCCGAGAAACAAACCCTAAAATCGACTTTTCAAGACATCGATTAAAATATTTACATTTTTTGAGTAACAGAAATGAAATTTTGATACCATCTGCGCCTGCAGAAAATCGTTGAATGTGAATCACTCCTATATGCATTGTTTCTTATCTTTATTTAATACGAGAGTGCAAATTTGAAGAAACTTGATATGAAAACCGCGGAAAAATGAAAATCAGTCAAGAGTAAAAACCTTTCTGTTACCGATGTAGTACTGTTTTTCTACATAAGTATGTATATAGAAAATGGCATTACTAGATTACTGTATGAAACCATAATAAAATGAATAAATATATTTTTATAAGACTTCATGTTTACGAATATTATGACCAATAAATTTGTGAAATGTTATTCAATAGCACATTTTCTCTCAATAAGATAGTCGACTGCTTTTTAGTTAGTGGTTAAACTTCAGCTGCATCTGTTCAATTAGAAAAAATAAAAAAAATTCATCTATGAATAAATCGGCCAATAGTGATAATGGTATACATAAGATGAATGGCATAAAAAAAAAATCGTTAAACGTGTCTATAATTGGCGGTGGACTTGTGAGAAAATTTTACTTAATATGAATTTGTTAGAATTTTGTAAAAAAAAAAACTTAATTTATAGGTCGGTTCACTGGCTGCCTTATATTTGGCACGCAGAGGATTCCATGTTGATCTATTCGAATATCGTGAAGATATTCGCACAGCTGAATTGGTGGTCGGCCGTAGTATAAATTTAGCACTTTCGGCTCGTGGTCGTAAAGCACTAGCCGAAGTTGGTTTAGAAAAGGAACTTCTAGACCATGGAATTCCGATGCGTGGCCGGATGTTACACGATCTAAAAGGAAATTACACAATCGTACCGTACGATCGTAACACCAATCAGTGTATTTATTCAGTTGGACGAAAACATTTGAACGAAATTTTATTGAATGCAGCTGAAAACTATACAAATATCGAGCTAAATTTCAATTATAAACTAGTTAGTTCACAATTTGATGATGGTATTTTAAATTTTGTGAAAACATCGGGTGAAGAGATACAAATCAAAACGGATTTAATAGTCGGATGTGATGGTGCATTTAGTGTTGTGCGACGTGGTATGCTGTCGAAGCCAGGATTTGATTTTGAACAGAAATACATTGAACATGGATATATTGAGTTGTGTATCCCGCCGACTAAAGATAATGATTTTGCTATGCCAAAAAATTATTTACACATTTGGCCACGCGGTAAATTTATGATGATTGCATTGCCCAATCAGGATAAAACGTGGACCGTTACATTATTTATGCCGTTCAAAAATTTTGATGATATAAGGACAATTGATCAGCTTGTTGATTTTTTTAAAATGTTCTTCCCCGATGCGATTGCGCTGATCGGGCGAGAAAAATTAATAAAAGATTTTTTTAATATTAAACCGCAAGCTCTTATATCAGTGAAGGTCTGTTTTTAGTTAAGACACAAACCTTATGTTTATATTCAGCAAATTTAATTCAGCGTTTTAAAATATTTGTTTTTCTAGTGTCGATCTTATCATCATGATTCAAAAGTTTTGCTTCTAGGCGATGCCGCTCATGCAGTCGTTCCATTTTATGGCCAAGGGATGAATGCGGGATTTGAAGATTGCACCGTGTTAAATGATTTACTGTCGAAATATTCGAATAATATTGAAACAACGTTGGAGGCATTTAGCGAGTCACGTTGGAAGGATTTACACGCGATATCTGATTTGGCCATGTATAATTACGTTGAGGTATGATTTTGATTTAATGATAATGGCGTTGAATTCGAATTTAATTGCAAATAGTTTTTAAATTTTAGATGAGAGATTTAGTGAATCGTAAAACGTACAGAATACGAAAACACTTTGACGATTTCTTGTACCGGTTATTCCCAACAAAATGGATTCCACTATATAATTCAGTGTCATTCTCGCACATGCCGTATAAACAATGCGTTGAAAATCGCAAGTGGCAAGATAAGTTGATTACAAATTTATTTTATTTTATTGGAGTGATTGTACCTGGATTATTTCTGCTGGTCATAATGAATGTTTGACGGTGTCATCACCTATCATCGCATAAACAAAACAACAGTAAACATTTTTGTTTCTATTTTATTCAATAACTAATTTTATGGTTTCATGGTTTTTTAAATATTTTGATTTGTGAGTTTCGAACAATTCATTTAATTTTTCACAAAATATAGTGTGGTAATGGTCAATTTCATCTTGTGTCGGATTTTCATTTTTCGTTATCGATATGGGCGCTCCGATCACAGTCACCATTGGATTGCGCAATGGTATGACACCCCAATTCATTTGGAAGATACCGCGGCCGATATAAAACGCTGGAGCAATTCCGGTCAAGTTTTTGAAGAAAATTTGGAATTTATGCGTTTTTGAATTGGGCATAATTGTGGGTACTTCGTATACATTTACCTCACCGTATGTTATAACTGGAACAATATCTGAACCCGTTCGTAGTGCAATTTTTACAAAACCTTTACGTTTCTTCAGGATAATTTTGTAACAATCTGGTTTACTGTTGAACGCTTCTTGAGCACCACCTACCATAATAACAACTGCATTCGATTGATAACCATCGTTGTTGTACGGATGATTTGGCTCATGCGATGCATTCAATAAATAGTTAATCGAATCTGCGTTTACATTGGACATGCCCCACCACATGAGAAGCTCCCGATAAAATGGTATATTGAAATGATAGCCAAATGTGGTAAGTTTGGCTCGAATTTTTGGATATTTATCGTTAAATCCTAGCGCATTTGTACAGAATGCCGTGAACGCACCCAAACTGCAAAACAACAATAAAATATGTACATTTAATTTTTGTTTAATGTAAATACTCTACCCTGACCTTCAGAATTTTGATAACAATAATCAATCATAAATAATCAATTGACTTGTCTTTATCAATTAACCCTTTCGTCATAAAATGTGAGTACATGTGTATTATATACTTTACCTAAGAATTCCGTGTGGATAGGCGGCCAATATATAATTTTTATTTGGTGGTAGGTCGGCCGTTTTAATCAAAGTAGCCGGATAGTAACGACACAAAACTTTCCAGAAATACATATTTCGAATGAAATGTGAACCTTGTCGTCGGCCACCATATTTGCGTGCAGTTTCCCGATCAATTTTTATTATATAGATTAGATATATGATCATTAAGGTTCGCAATGTCCACGAACCCCAGATCTGAAATCGATGTCAAGGCCAATTATTAGAAACAAAAAACTTCGTAAAATCCAAAATATATTTACCATAATATACGTTGTTAATAGTAAAAATGTCATTTCTCCAAAATATATCCAGTATGCTAAGAAACCAATGGCCAAAGTCTCCTTGCGCTGTGCCCATGATTCATTTATCCACTTTATCGGCATTTTCCTATAAATAAAAAATAAAAAAAATAAATTGTAGACTTTTTGTGTATTTGTGTCTATTCTAAAATGTTGTGTAGAATTTAGCTAAGGCACCATTTTATTGTTTACAATAAATAAATATAACAAAATATTAAAACATGCACTTTTATTTATTTATGAAATAATACCTACACCTAACGAAATGAACAGTGATACTAAAATAAAAGTGTAAGATTAATATAAATTCCATTTGCTTTCATTTCGAACTAGCCTTTGTGTCTCTCTGGAATACAACATATCCAAAAAAAAAAAATGTTTTTTTTTGTTGTCTACGATAAGATTTTTTGTTGTTGGCGTTTTGCTGATAATTTCGAAATTTAGTTTTAAAACTGAAATGGAATAGGTATGTATTATACGTCTCTGGATTTGTTGGAGTAGTCATTTTTTGTATAGTATTGTAATTAGTGTGATAACTGATAAGTTACGCTACAGAAAAGATAAGATGATCTGGGTTTATTTTCTCTATACATATTCCAGCTCCAGGTGGCCGATAAATAGCTATTGATTAGTTTTAACCGTTTGTACATAAGTGGCTTACGCTGAATAAAAATTATCGAGCAATCGTGCATTCTAATTATAAACAAAATATTATTTGTTTACGGTTGACGTTCAAAGGCAATTTTTTTTATTCATAATCTTTTATTTGATTGATTATTTTAAACATTGTCTTGCTGTTTTTTAATTTGTTATCACCTTATCAGTATAATGTATAAATTTATAATTTCTCTCTATAACGATCAATGACTTTCATTTAAATTTAGAGTAGTTATACATACATATATGTATTAGATCCGACTCGTGTGAATTTGTGATAAGAAAAATGTAATTTATTATTAAATTGGGATCTGCTTGTTATCAAAACGGAAGTTTAGAGGGCGTTAGGTCACAAAATTTTAGTAACTAAAAGATGCATACATATTGATTTTCATCGAAGGATTAGTGATACTTAATCGAAGGATTAGTAAACTTGTTTTATAATTTGGGTCTGTTATTACATTCATTTTTTATACAAAATTATTAATGAGTTTTGCTGCACTTTATTTACCGTTACTAAGCGCAAATAAGTATGTAAGTGTATTTGGACCGGACTTTGTATAAAATTCGAGAAGGGAATTTATGCCTATTTATTTATTTAATATAATCTGAGGATTATAAAACCAGTCATGATTAATAATAATCAATAAAATCAATCATTATGTATAATAAATTTAAGCGTGGTGTGTCCGTGAGTGCCGCTATAATGCCGAAACACACCTCCGCAACCTCATGGGAGTTATACGGTATGGTAGCCATACCCCATCCATGAAGAAGGTTTCGGTTCGGAACTGGAGGGGTTGGGTTCGGAAATATAGGTGTCAAAAGAGCGTGTTATAATTAGAGCATAATAATTCGAGTGATTTGTATTAGTGGTGGTTGAGTAGTTCAATAATAAATGTTAACGGGGAGAACAAGAGGAAAGGAAAAAAGAAGGAAACCCATTACAGGGTGTAATCGCATTATCGGCATCTCAACAATGCTCTCTATATAATATCTATATATCACGATTTCCAGAAAACGGTCACCCCTATCCTCAAATTTCAAAGTGCATAATGAAAATAAACAATTTATTTATAATCATTTTTTTTTTAAATTTTTATCAGATAATTATTGAAATACATTTTTTTAATTTTTTATATGTTATGAAACTTAGTATGTTTTTATTTTTGATTGAAAGAAATTTTGTATTTTGTATGGAAGCGTGACACTGTACGTAATTTGATTTATTTTAGATAAAAGAAACTTGCCTGACAATACAAATAATGCAATTCCAAAAAATTATTTTAAAGGATTGTGCCAACTAATGTTAAAAAAAAATTAAAGTCTAACTAAAATAAATTCACAGTTAAATCTAGGTGCCTTTTTTTGTCATGCGTACGTTACCCACATTTTCTTTGATTTTTGTTTTATTTATAACTTATTTTCAACATGGTTGACATTTTTATATTTACGAGAAAACTTAATATACAAATATAAAGGGCTGAAACTTCACGAGGTGATCAGAACTTCAGTCTTTAGTGTCTTCAATAGGGATAGCATTCACCTATGTCATAAAGTTAATGTGACAGTTTTGACAGTATTGATTTCTATTTTAACCAACGCTTATTTACTTATACAACAACAGCCAAACAAGACAAAAGTTTCAGTAACATGGGTAGATACAGGCATCCAATTTAACACGAAAAATCGTATTCTAGAACTTTATACCGAAAGTAGTATACAAAATTATACTGATCTTTCTAACTGCGTAACTAACCATATTCCAGAACTTTATCCAAAATTCATTTTAGAATCCCATTTACAACACACACGTAAAATTTCATCATAATCGGTTAAAACATAGCCAAGTTCCATCCTACTTGGCCGTACTCCACACATATCAAATATTCCCATTTCCATACACATATCAAATTTCATTATAATCAGTTAAGAAATAACCAAGTTCCATCCTACTTGGCCATATTCCAGAGCTTCATTTAAAAATCATTTTAGATTCCTTCCAACGCAAATGTCGAATTTCTTCATAATCGGTTGAGAAATGGGCAAGTTCAATTTTCTTGGCCATATTCCAGAATTTCATCCAAAAGTCATTTTAGAATCCCATTTCCAATACACATATCGAATTTCATAATAATCTGTTGAGAAATGGGTAAGTTCCATCATAATTGGCCATATTCAGAACTTCATCCAAAACTCATTTTAGAATCCCATTTCCAATACACATGTTATATTACATAATAACCGGTTGAGAAATAGGCAAGTTCCATCATATAAAAAATTGGTTAACTACTCACTACATCCTAATTCAACCCCAATTCAACTCTAACTCAACTTCAACTCAACCCGCAAATTAACCCCTAACTTAATCTTCAAATCAATTCCAAATTCAATGCCCAATTCAATAATCTGGTATTTTGGGTTAATTCGTATGGCAGGTACCCATCTTCTTGACATACAGTCTCCAAAAGCTTTTCAAATCTCCGCCTTGAACATAGAAACAGATTGGCGGAAAAAATTCCAAATCGGACAAACCGTTCTCGAGATACGGACAGATCCAGACAGACGGACGGACATTTTTTTTGCTTTTTCAGACTCAGGGACTTTCAAAACGTCGAGAAAAGTGATTTTGGACCAACTAAGTTTTTTGTAAATTTTGACAGGATTTCAATAGCAGTGTGGTTAGCAGTGTGTGTGATATTATGTGTGATTAATTTTTTTATATTGTTTTTCGTATTGACTAAATGACTACTGCCAAAAACATCTATAATTCCAAGGCGAATTATAATTTATAGTTTGTTATTGAATGAATATGACTACTGAAGGTAGTATTGGTAACTAAATGACGTCGGCAAATTACATTACTTGACATTTATTTTCATACAAACACATATTTACTTTTTATTTATGCACTCTTGACAAAAATATTGTATTAATTGAAATACATTTTTTAATTTAATACAAAAAAAATTAAGATAATTTAGATTTAAAAGGAGTCGTGATGTTGAACATCGAATTTTGCCTTAATATTTTTTATATTTAAGGTGTAGTAAAGCATTAAAATATGTATGCTTATTCGTATTTTTTTAAATTATGAAATAAGCATTTTTTGGTCTACAAGTGTAATAAAGATAGGTTATTGTTAATCGTTATATGTAGATATTTTTCCTCAAATGTCAAATGCTGTCTTTGTTGAAAACATCCGTTGCCGCCAAACATATGACATCATGTTTTCTGGCGTAAAGTTAATTTAATTATTACATTAAAACTAAATAAATTAAATTATTAATTGCATTGACTTGTTTATGTAAAGCCCAGGCGATTCATTGTCATCAAACATTATTTCAAATCTAGAAATATTTATCTCGAATATGATGAATGACGAACAAACATTTAGCGTATTTTGTTGAAAAATTTACAAACAACAATTGCACTAGGTATAGGCACAAAAATTAAGTAATTCAAAAAATAATTCGAATTATTTAATTAAGCTCTAACAAATACGTAAATATTTGACAGAAAAACAGGACAAATAACAACATAAAAACCACAAATTAAATCGTAAAAATAATTCTCGACGTATATAACGATGTAAGACAAACATACACATAATAGTAGATTGTTCTACAAGTAAAGAAAAGTGATAGTTTTCCAGCGAGTGTAATTGTTTAATTCACGAGCGAGCGCTAATGAACGAGTGGATTAACAATTTAACGAGCATGGAAAACTACTTTTCTTACGTGTCGGTGTCGGACATGCTATTTTTTCGTGTATTTGACGGCAAATCAGGGGTGAGATCGAGATGTTGTAACCATCACGTTTTTCGCTTCGATGCATTTTCGATAGAATAACGGCACTTTAGAAATAAATTGTTTTAAAATTTTATATTTTTAACAAAGGAATACAGTTATTCTATCGAAAATGCATCGAAGCGAAACATGTGATGGTTACAACATCTCACCCCAGGTAAAAATAGAAAAGGTAGATTCAGTTTGGATCAAGTATGCATAGCGTGTACATAACAATCGCAGTAAGCAAATAAATAAAAGTCAAAAATCCAAAAATCAATTGAAAAAAAAGCGTTTCTATGAAGAAAAGTGTTTATAGTGAAGAAATGTGTTGCTAAGGAGAAAAGTAGCAGTTTTCTTTACTGTTTTCAGCCAAGAAATGACGCTCTTTGCCATTAAGTACACGAAAAATAAGTTTTTTCTACGAGAGTGCAGTAACCAATACTTTCGATGATGATTTTTGAATTTAAATTATATAAGAAAAGGAGCCTTTGCGTCGTATACTAAAATCGTGTGGAAATATTCTCATTACACAACGATTTCTTATTATTGCTACACGATTTGTGAAAATCCAAATGTTTTAATGGTTTAATAAATTTGTGTTGATTCGTACAAGTTTGTAATTTTTTATGTTTCTACTTATTTATAAATGTTACAGGGCTATTGTATCGTAGAAAAAATAGCGTGTATAACTCGTGTGAAAATGAGTCATTGCAATACTTAAGTGATTGCAGCTTTCACTTTCGTATTGCAATGACTCGTTTTCTTCACTTGTTATACAATATACTATTGTTTTATTCAATATTATTATACGGCGTTGTCGTGATGTAAGGGCCTATTTTCACGTGTATTTTTTCGTCACTTTTTTTCCTCCTCTTTTACACTTTTACCTACAAACTAATTATGAAGAGGGGAAATTTGTGATGCACATGTTCGACAAAATTTATTTTTGTCTATCGCGTTGTTCAAAAACATCTATAATTCCAAGACGAACTATTCAAAATTTAAAGGTACAAAGTGACCACTGGTTATAGTGTTGGTTGTGTACATATAGACTTCAATAATAAAATTAACCAACACTAATATAATTTGTTTTGGTATTAAAAAACAAAAAATGCATTAGAAACAACAACAATTTACATCACGGGAACGCCGTATAATAATATCGAATAAAATAAGACCTATTTATGTGTATGTTTCTTAGAACAACAAAATAAATAACAACAACAATCAGCATATTTTGTTGAGAAAAATTTGTAATGTATGGATGAACATTTGGATATTTTTTTTTCTCTAGAATATAAGTTGAGAATTATTTTTTCGATTTAATTTATAGGTTTTATGTTGTTAATTCTCCTGTTTTTCTGTTAACATAAATAGTATTTTATTTGTTCGAGCTTGAATTAAATAATTCAAATTATGTTTTGAATTACTTAATTTTTCTGCCTAGTGCAATTTTTGTTGTAAATTTCTAAACAAAATACGTTAAATATTTGTTCGTCATTCGTTAGTCGAGATAAATATTTCGAGATTCGAGATAAATGGTTGATGAAAATGATTCGCTTGGCGTTTACCTAATCATGTCAGTGTAATAAATAATTAAATTTATGTAGTTTTAATTGAATAATTTAATTAATTGTACACCAGAATACAAGATGTCATATGTTTGTCGTACAGATGTTTTCGATAATGCACTGTGTGGTGTGTGTAGTGTGTTTGACAGGAAAAAGATTTATAACCTTAACCAAAACCAACAACAATTACAAGCCTGACTACCACCAATATTATAAATTTATTTTTCGCTTATACATGAAAGTATTGGTGATCGGATACACTATATAAATGAGTAAAAATAAACATACAAATTGTCGATATAAGAAAACAAAGGAATTTTTGCACCAACACTTTCAAGTATAAGCGATTAAATGTAAGAGGGGATCTGTGTACTTCATCACGGAATCAGGCTTGTTGTACATTAGTGTTGGTTTTGCCTTAACCAAAACCTTCTACAATTCTCTTTAGAAAGCCCAATGTATTGTATACTATTGCTGTAAAAATACCTCAATGTGAGATTGTATTAGCGATACGTCACCATGTACATATACGGTTGTGAATACAATGTAGAAAAAACATAAACAATCGCATACTACGAAACTGAAAGAGAATAAAATGTATCATAAAAAAACAATAAAAACGAATCTGTCAAATTAGCAAATCACAAAGAAGATTTAAATTACATATTTTATATTTTTATTTAAAATTTGAATTTTTATTTATTTTGTATGATGTTGTAACGCCCTCCGTACTTATGTAAAACAAAACCAGATTATTTTGGAACGCATCCGTTGGTGTGTTGTGAACGCACCTTGTCCGCTATAAAAAAAAAAAAAGAAAAAGAGACAAAGAGACGCGGGTTTGAACCAAAAACATTGAAAAGAAAAAACGGAAACACATAAAAAAAAAATACTATTATAATTTAAAATAAACGATTGTTTTTACTAGTATTTGAACGGAAAATTAATCATCCTCGTGGGAAATCGATGTGTTAACCCACCTTAACACCACATTTTAGTGTAAGTAACCTCAATTATTAAGAGAGGAAGTTACATTTGGCGCCCAACATCGTGGCCACATCGATTAAAATTTCACTGGAGGACGATTTGGCGGGATCAGAAAGGTGCTCTTCGGAAATGGTGAGTGATAACATTAAATGTTAACGAGAGCAAAATCTAAAATTATAAATAGTGACGAGGTAATTGAAACAAATAGTTTTTTCAAAATGGTTTCCTTTACGGATGAGCAATTTAGTACACTTTTGGCGGCTATTGGTAAGATGGCCGACCCTAAACAGCAACAAATGTTGTTGCCGAATACAGGTGGTTCTTTCTTAAAGTGTACATCAAGATTTAGAGGGGAAGTAACTGAGGATATTTCCGCATTTATCGACGCTATTATAACCTACAAAGATTGTGGCGGTGTCTCGGACGAGAATACCTTAAAGGGTCTTCCGTTACTTTTGGAAGGACACGCTGCAAGCTGGTGGGTCGGCATCAAACACACTCAGAGCAACTTTAAAGAAGCTCTCGATCTCATGAGATCCACGTTTGGTCGAAAGATGCCCGAGTATAAAGTGTATACGAGAATTTTCTCAAAACCACAGAAAGAGGGGGAGCGTATCGACAATTTTGTAGTTCATATCCGACAATTGTTCGCACAGTTGCCTTCTACTGATTTGACAGATAAAGTCAAATTAGATATGACATACGGTCTTCTTAATTCCACATATCGATCCAAAATGAAACGAAGTGACATTACCTCTTTTGATGATTTATTGGAAAGGGGTCGCGATATGGAGGAATTCATGAGCGAAGTGATAAACACCAAACATTTGGGTAAGTCGAATATCAATCCAAATGTATCAAATAAAGACAATCTTTCTAGTCTCAAACCAAATTATAGTTATCAGAAATATTGCAAATTTTGCAGGCGTCATGGTCATGATTTCGAGGAATGTAAATCGAAACAAAGAGGCACAAAAAACAATGATAAGCCCTCTGAGGAGGCACAGAAGGTCAATTCTCAGACTAAGAATATTTCGTCAACGTGTTCCAATGACTTCAGATGTTACGGTTGTAATAAGCCCGGTTTTATCAAAAGTAATTGTCCCAATTGTAGTCTTAAATCTACAGCCATGGCAAGCCTGTTAACTGAGCATCATGGGGAATCTCAGCGCCCTTCGGTTTTTATTGACATATTTAACAATATAGGCTCTGCTTTTCTTGATACTGCGGCAAAAACTAGTGTTGCTGGATATGAATTGTATCAAATGTTGAAAGATTATGGGGTTCACTTTGAGGAATCCGTCAGAAGCATTATGCTAGCGGATGGGACGTCGAAGTCCGAAAACATTCTTAAGACTTACATAGACGTAAAGTTGGACGAAAGGGTCATAAGAACTACATTTATCGTATTTCCTAATAATGCTAATAGTCGAACGCTGTTAGGCATCGATTTTATCCAAAGTGCTGGATTAATCTTGGACTTTACTAATCAAACATGGAAATTCTCTGATGAGAGTATCTCTCATACATTTATATATAACAATAATGATACTATTGAATACGAGCTGGAATTATTCATTTTTGATTTGAGGGACGATGAGGGTAATAACTTGAGTTCTTTTCAAAGAGACGAGTTGAGTCAGCTCTTGGCCGAGCACGAATCAATTTTTCAATCCTCTGATTCTCCTACTCCGTACGCGGAGCATCATATAAATTTATCAAATAACATACCGATTGCAGTTCCTGCCTACAGAATACCACCTAATAAGCAGGAAATTTTAAAGCAACAACTGGACGAAATGCTAGCTAATAATGTCATCGAGGAATGTGATTCACCATGGGCAGCGCCAGTAGTTTTGGTTCCGAAACACAACAACGAATTTCGTCTATGTGTAGACTATCGGAAATTAAATTCGCAAACCATAACCGATTCATATCCGATGCCCCGAATCGATGATATTATTCACATACCAAACAAAATTGAATTCTTATCCACAATTGATTTAAAGGCAGGCTATTGGCAGGTCAGTGTAGCAGAGATCGATCGTGATAAAACATCTTTCATCACGCCCTTCGGACTCTTTCGTTTTCGAAGAATGCCTTTTGGCTTAAAGAATGCCCCTGCAACGTTCCAACGCCTGATCAATCAATTCAAAAATGGCATACCGAATGTCAATCTCGTCGCTTATTTGGACGACATATTAATTTTTTCAAGTTCTTTCGAAGCTCACAAACGCGATTTAAAGTTAGTATTTGATCGATTAAATATCTTTAATTTAAAAGCAAACCGGAACAAAAGTCATTTTTTTAAAGAATCGGTAAAATATCTCGGTCATATTATTTCAAGTAAAGGTATAGAGACAGAGACAGAAAAGGTGTCTGCTATTACGGGTATGAAACCACCTATTAACGTAAATAAGTCCGAACATTTATTCAAACGGCTTCGTGGTTTCGGAAATTTATTAACAATTTTTCTTCCATTGCAAAGCCACTGTGTCAGTTGACAAAAAAAAATGTTAGGTGGAAGTGGGGTATCGAGGAACTCGAAGCTTTTGAGCGACTGAAAATAGCATTAGTCAACGCACCAATCCTGAAGCAAGCGGATCAGACACACCCGTTCATGATTAGAACCGATGCCAGCAAATATGGTTTGGGGGCGGTTTTGATGCAGTCCTGGGAGGGTCAGGAACTTCCAGTCGAGTACGCAAGTCGACTTCTAATAGACGCCGAAAGAAACTATCCCACTATAGAGAGGGAGGTTTTAGCAGTAGTATGGGCATTGGAAAAGTTCAGAGGCTATATTGATGGATGCGAGGTGACTGTCTGCTCGGACCATCGACCACTAAAATGGCTCATGACCCTACAATCACCAAGCGGAAGATTGGCTCGATGGGCGTTGAAGCTCCAATCATTCAATTTGAAGATTGAGTATACCCCAGGCAAGAATAACGTCATCGCTGACACACTTTCCCGTCCTAATGGGGAGGATGATTCACAAGAAACCGAACAATTGTGTTCTATAACCATCGATCTACCCAATCGATCAGCTCTAAATATGCGAGAGGAACAACTAAAGGACTCGAATCTGCACAAAATAATCAAGTGTTTTGAGGAAATAAATAATTTAGAAGTCGCCAATTGGTCTTCGAGAGGTTACGCTATGAACACGACGAAGTGTTCTTCAACAAGTTACACACCTGCATTTTTAACGTTTGGACGTGGTTGTGTAATTTTACAGATGTTTCTCATGATTTTCGTGCCATAGTACAAGCGGACAATTTTATACCCGAAATTACCCCATATTTATTAAAGGTCACCGAATATATGTCCAGAGCCAGGGAGCATAATGAAAAACAACAGGATCAACGAAAACAGCATGCAGACGCGAAGCGACGACCCAACCGGGAATTCGAAGAAGGTGATCTAGTGCTGCTGACCAACCACTTTCTCAGCAATGCGACCAAAGGAATTAGTTCAAAATTTATGCCCAAGAGAGACGGTCCGTATAAAATTCGGAAATACTGGCCCAATACCTATGAGATCGAAACACGAGCGGGTCACTACGTTGGTAAATACCATTCTTCCATGCTCACACGCTTCAGAGGTGGAGGAAATCATTCACCAGTTCGTGAAATCCAACCGAGAAGGCGAATAACTTCGAATTCTGGCCCCTCAACGAGTGCAGAAATTCCAAACCCAACCAAAATAAATAGTCAAGAAACAACACTAACCGGATTATACCCTCGGCAAACATATACTAGGGAGCAAAATGACGAGTCACCACCGGAACCTGTACCCCAATGTACGCGAACAAGACAGGTGAAAATACCGCTTCGATTCCAGTGAGTTCCTCCAACCCCTTCCATTAGTAGTAATAATGAAATTGTTTAATTTAATTTGTTTTGTATAATATTAAGGTTAGAAGTTTTGTGTAATAACTAGGAACACCGTGGCGAAGTAATGTCATGTTTGTTTGTATGGTTTCCGACTTTTGTACCTATACAAGCAAGCATGAAATATTAGATTTAAAATACATATTATTATACCATTTTGTAATGAAATATTATATATTGTTATAAACTAAATATTTTGTAATGTGAAATTAACTTATAAAATCTAAATTTGAAAAGTATATTTTAAAGTAAATTTTAAGGGGGAGATTGTAACGCCCTCCGTACTTATGTAAAACAAAACCAGATTATTTTGGAACGCATCCGTTGGTGTGTTGTGAACGCACCTTGTCCGCTATAAAAAAAAAAAAGAAAAAGATAGAAGAAAAAGAGACAGTAAGAGACGCGGGTTTGAACCAAAAACATTGAAAAGAAAAAACGGAAACACATAAAAAAAAAAATACTATTATAATTTAAAATAAACGATTGTTTTTACTATGATAGTATTTGAACGGAAAATTAATCATCCTCGTGGGAAATCGATGTGTTAACCCACCTTAACACCACATTTTAGTGTAAGTAACCTCAATTATTAAGAGAGGAAGTTACAATGTTACATAATTTACATGAATTGTTCAGAAATAATTTATTCGGAAATATTTCCTTTAAGGCCGGTATTTTTGACATTCCGTATGTTTTTTTTTTATTGTAGAAGTAGTTAGTAGAGTAAAAACAGAGAATATCGAATACAACTTACAACAACAAAGCATAATATTGTTGTGTGACACTACATAATTTTACCGATTTTTTGACATTTCTATACAAAAAAACAACACGAATCATGCGGCAAGGCAATGTCATTATGAAAAACAAAAAAACATGTTTGAAAATTTGTTTGTACATAGATCAAAGCAAAGAATAGAGAGTAAAAATGCTCAAATATCATCGGCGTTAGCAGTATGTGTGATAAATACATGGTGTGGTGTTAGTAGGTTTGCAAACAATAGAGAGTAAAAAATGCTCAAATTATCGACGTTAGTAGTGTGTGTGACCTATACGTGGTGTGGTGTTAGTGATAAACAAATAAATTTAAATTTTTTTTCTATGGTTTTTCGTAGTCACTACTACGCCTTAACGTTGAGGTTTATAAGTATGTGTCTGCGTATCAGCAAAATGATCAGGCTTTCTAAAGAGAATTTTAGCAGGTTTTGCCTTAACCTATCTTTATTACACTAGTAGACCAAAAAATGGGCCATTTTATTGTTTTAAAAAATACGATTAATCGTACATATTTCAATGCTTTACTACACATTAAATATAAAAGTATTAAGGCATAATTCGATTTTCAACATCAAGACATCTTTTAAATTAAAATTATCTTAATTATTTTTTTATTAATTTCAAAAATGAATTTGAAGTAATACAATATTTTTGTCGAGAGTGTAAAAATAAAAAGTAAATATGTGTTTGTATGAAAATAAATGTCAAATAATATACAACGTTGCCGTCGTCATTTATTTACCAATACTACCTTCAGTGGTCGTTTTCATTCAATAACAAACTATAATTCGTCTTGGAATTATAGATGTTTTTGGCGTTGTTACACACTAACACATACAAATATATTATCATTTCACCCTACACTATATTTTTCACTCTACAGGAAAATAAAAATCATTTTACACATACATCGCCAAACAATGTAATGCAAAAATACACGTGAAAATCAGCACTGTTGTTGTGACAACACATCTAGGTGCTGGAAAAATACACGTGAAAATAGGCCCAATTGTTGTTGTATGTATTTTTTGTTTTTTTCTCTTCAATACCCTTGTAAAAACCAAAACAAATTATATTAGTGTTGGGTAAAGCCTGAATTCCATTGTGAAAAATTGACTGAGCTGACTTCAAGTTGGAAAAAGACAAAAAAAAAATAATCCATCAGAGTGACAAAGACAAAGTGTTTTGTTATTGTTTTTATTATAGAAAAATTTGATGGACACATAATGACAGCAAACAAAAACATAACCAAAAATTATTAAACAAAATTAGCTATTAGTGTTAATTCGATTATTTTCACGTTTCAAAATAATCTAAAAAATCAATTATTATTTTTACTCATATCAGAATTATTTTTTTCGAACATTATCCGTCATAAAATAGAAAATTAAGAAAATCTTTCCCATAACAATGCCACACTATTATTTTATGTGTTTTGACAGCAAACAACAACATAACCTAGAATTAATTAACAAATTAAGTAGTAGTATGTTTAAATTCAATTATTTCAAGTCTCAAAATTATCTAAAAAATTAATTATTATTATTACTCATATCAGAATTATTTTTTTCCACTATTTTCTGTCTTAAAATACAAAATTAGAAAAATCTTTCCCATAAAAGTGCCGTGCTAAAAATTATCAGTTTATTGGTGTTTTGACAGCAAACAAAAACATAACCAACAAATTAAGTTTTATGTGTTAATTCAATTATTTTACGTCTCAAAATTATCTAAAAAATTAATTATTATTAATACTCATATCAGAATTGTTTTTTTCGAAGATTTTCCGTCATAAAACAACAAATTAAAAAAAAAAAATCGCCATGCTATTAAAATTATTAGTGTGTGCGAGAAATATTTTTCATCGGACACAATATTTATGCAGATGTGTTAGTTGAAATGATCTCGAGTTGATACTTTTCAACCATAATTATGGCGATCCACTAATACAGACACACATTTTTTGTTAATAAAATTTTGACTAACTTCGTTTTGTGTTTCATTTACACAACTGCCGATTATATATTTTTATCTCACTTTATTTTGACTGACAAACTATTTTTCACAATGGAATTCAGGCTTTACTCTTTTATTGAAAGCGTATAATACCAACACTATGATCATTAGTCACTTTGTACCTTTATGGTGAATTCAGCGAGAAAAATTTGCTAGCTCGTGATCACGAATTATCGAAATTTCGTCATCTTTTTTATCCCATCCAATTTTTTTTTTACTTTTTTAAAAAAGCAACCATAAGAAAAAGTAAAAAAAAATTGGATGGGATAAAAAAGATGACAAAATTTCAACAATTCGTGATCACGAGCTAGCAAATTTTTCTCGCTGAATCCGCCATTAAATTTTGTATAGTTCGTCTTGGACTATATATGTTTTTGCTACTGCGCGTAAAGGTTGATATTTATAAGTATGTGTCTGTGTGGTTTGCGTACAGCAAAACAAGCAGGCTTTCTAAAGAGAATTTTAGAAGGTTTTGATTTTTACACTTGTTTTTATTTTTATTTTATCGTGTTGTCGCCTTTTTGTTTTCTATATGTAGATCAGACAAAGATATCTATTGACGATTGTAAAAGTAGAGAAAGCGCCTCTCGAGGAAAAAAATTAAGATGATGCACCTGATAAAATGACATTTGTCACAAATGCGACGAAAGAAAATTTAGCAATGCGATAATTAAAAATTGTTTTAATAGTTCAAAATTGGAATAATTTACAATTATTAGCAATCAGGTAAGTAAAAATTGTGTTTACAGTTCAAAATTGGAATTGTTTACAATAATTTCGAACGTCAAATTATCAGGTGGCTCAGTTTAAAAATGTTCCACTAGGTGGAATCCGTGATGCTCCAATCGTCAATACCTTTTTTATTTTCTATTGACGATTGGAGCATCACGGATTCCACCTAGTGGAACAGTTTTAAACTGAGCTACCTGATAATTTGACGTTCGGAATTATTTTAAACAATTCCAATTTTGAACTGTAAACACAATTTTTACTTACCGGACTGCTAATAATTGTAAATAATTCCAATTTTGGACTATAAAAACCATTTTTAATTACCACATTGCTAAATTTTCTTTCGTCGAATTTGTGACAAATGTCATTTTATCAGGTGCATCATTTTAACTTTTTTCCTCGAAAGGCGCTTTCTCTAATTTTACAATCGTCAATAGGGCTCGTGACGAGCTTGCGTATTTGCGTATTTCGTAATTTCGTAAATTTGACGTTTCTTCTGATTGGTTGAAATTGTTTCCCCTAAATAAGCAAGAAACGTCAAAAATAAACACGCTCACAGACTACTTTTCTTCAGCGTATTGTGACAATTGTGATTACTTGTGATTTTTAATAAATAAAAATAAATAATATGGATCGCTAATATAAAAGTAAATATGGTCAAAACGATTTTGTATAAGTACAAGCAGACGGGCAAAGAACTGGTAATCAAAGGAAGAGGTGGTAACAGGCAGGCAAAGGTTACAGAAGACACTTTAAATTTTATTGAGGATAACAGATAAAGAGGAACCCTTGTCTAACCGTGAGAGAAATGAAGGACTTGGTATTTGAAACAAAAATAAATTTAAATACACAAACGATTGCTAATTCGTTAAAAAAATTAAAAATGACGATAAAGAAAGCGTCGATTGAGTTGGACAGAGTAAATGAATCCAGAATGCTACAGTTAAGGAAGGACTAAGCCTTACATTTCACACAAAATGCACCCGAAAACCGAGAAAATATATTTGTTTATAGATGAAAGTGGTTTTAACTTGCACTTAAGACGGACACGCGCAAGATCTTGCCAGGGAACCAGTGCAACTGTTGTCGTTCCTACGGTGCGAGGCAGAAATGTGACTCTAATAGGTGGTATAAGTGTGGAAGGGGTAATACACCAAAACATACTACCAAACGTTAACTGCAACAGCGCACGGTTTAGTTCATTTATAATATTTCATTTATTTATTTCAGCATCTGTTAAATGTTTGGCTGGTTATGGATAACGCTGCTATCCACAAAACTCGGCAGACGGCAGGTGAAAGAGCTCGTGGAGTCATATTTTGTTCGACTTGCATTCCTCCCGCCATATTCACCAATGCTTGTATAGAGCAAGTTTTCTCAAAAGTTAGTAATATTTATGTTATTATAATGCAATTTTGTTTAAGAATGATAATATATAAAAAATATATACTTTATTACAGGTCAAAATAGCTGTAAGAAGGATACTTTATGCAAACAGAGCAAATGTCGACTTGGTCAATGTAATTAAGGGAGGTTTACAAACTGTATGCCAAAATGACTGTAATATTCACATAACAAATATGTCAATGAAACTGCCACAAGCAGTCGATAATCAGCCACGGCATTATTTTTCCATAAAACTACTGGTTATGGTTTACACTTTAAAAAAGTTTTATGTTTGGTAAAACATTTAGGGTACTAGCATATATTATAGAGTATATATATACGCCATTACGTGGACTAAACGATTTTTTTTCCTCCCGTATTTTTTGAAATGACGAAGTTAGCCACACAACAATTAACTATGTAACTTCGCCATTTTGTACACTGTCATGTTTCAAACCACTATAAAACCTCCCGTATTTTCAAATGAAGGTCACAAAAATTAGTCCAAATTTTTCCATAGTAAAAGTAGGTTATGGCGTATATATATACTCTATAATATATGGTACTAGTTTTGGGTTTATGTTACAAGCTGCGTTAGAATGTTATGTTAAATGTTGCGTTAAAATGTTACGTGTCACTTAAAATGTTATATTAAATAAAAATATTTCGTCTCCTTTTATTTATCACATTAAAATAGAAACAAAAACGATAAAAACATAGCGAGAGTACTTTCAGTGTTCACGTTACATGTATGCTGTATTGAAAATGTCATGGCCATCTTTGAGGCTAAATATTTCTGTGCGTCCGACTTTTCTCAATGTTATATAATTGCATACCATAAATTTTCAATGATCATCATTTTCGAAATACAAAAATTAAAAAAACAAATCATGTCATGTAGCAAAAATATTGTTACGAATTGGGCTACTGAGTTCATTCGGATTTTGCAATTAAAAACACTATGTACTTTTTATTTCACTCTATTTTTATACACTTTGATATTTGCTTTGACTTTACTATTTAATTCTGTCCGCTTGCTACTGGTGGGGGCTATGACAACAGATTTATTTCTTTATTTAACGATTTAAAATAAACCAAAAACTATTCTCTGCTTGCCATAGATCGTGTTTATAACACTTAACCGTCTAAGCTATTGCTGTTCATAAAGTGAGCTTGTTGTATGATGGCCAAAATCGTCACAATATTTACCTCTATTTTTGATTTTATGTTTTACCAAACATTTGCGGTTCAGGTGGAGCTTGAACCCCATTCGTTTTTTTTTTAAAGGTTTAATGTAGCTGCGTAGGTTCCGCTAGAGGCAAAAGACACTATATGGACACTATTTTAGTTTTATATAAAACTATGCCTAATATTTTGGCGTTAAAACAATCAATAACAATTGATTGAATCTTTACTTTGTTCATGATAGCTATGTTATCATAAACGGTTGAGTGTACTTGAACACGTTTATAATAATATAATCAGCGTTTATAGTATTTCGATTGTGCTACGGGTTTTAAATATTAATTGATGGCATCTCAAGGGAGGGAATAAAATTTATGTATTGAAAGTAAGAATAAATGTTCTTCCTGGATAAAACTTCACTATTTTTTTAAATGGGACCAAAAATCATTTTAAAATTCTATATCCATCGCACATGTCGAATTTCATCATAATCGGTTGAGAAATAGCCAACTTCTTTCATCATACTTGGCTATATTCCAGAACTTCATCCAAAAATGCAAAATTATTTTAGAATAACATTTCCATCGCGGATGTCAAATTTCACTAAAATCCGCTAAGAAATAGATAAGTTCCATCCTAATTGGCGATACATATAATTTGGTAAAGGTTCAAGTTGAAATGTAAAAAAGTACAATTTGAAGTATAAATGTAAAATGATCAATTTGGTGAAAAAGGTTCAATTTGAAGTGTGAAATCTGATATCGCTCCCTAATATATTTTCCTCAATCGCTCTGTAGTATAGGGAGCAGTTGTACGCTTCCTCTTTCTAGAACAATATTAAAAATACAAATTTAAATCACTTTGAAACAGCAAAATAATTTTTGTAAGTGTTTATCACATTAGGGAGTAAAAGCATAAATGCGAAATGAAAAAATATATTATTGGGAGCAAGAGCGATTTTTATAAAAAGCGATAAAAGCACGAAAAATTTAAACTCTGGTTTAATCGAATTTGTCTGATTGTAATATTTAGCAATTATAAGGACATTGTGTCACTGGAAATTGATTTAATTTGAGAGGAAAGACACTATGTCCAATAAATATAAACGCAACTCCCATTTGAATTTTAAACATGGACAAAATTAACGCATTTTTTTTCTTGTAATAAAAAAAGACCCCGCTGGTCAATTTTAGTGGAACTGCTATCAAATGATTCCAAATTTATATTTTTCTCAAAAGAGGCAAAAATGTGGCGTTATGGAATTATACCGGCTATTTTTCATTGCAAAATGTTAAAATGTGTCGAACTATTTTTTTTTTAAATTTTCAAAAGCGGTTTATAAACATTAAAACTAGCTTTATTACAATTTATTTTGATTAATTAAGTAATGAGTATTTCCTCCTACCCTTTTTACGGCTTCCATCCTTCTGGGTATACTAAGTAGAATGCTTTGTACCATTTCTTGCGGAATGAGATTCCACTCTTCTTGCGCTGCAACTCTCTGCTCTAATATCGAATCTGGTGCGGGATTTGTAGCTTTAGAATATCCCATACGTGTTCGATCGGATTAAGATCCGGACTCATTGGTGGCCACTTAAGTGCACGAATGCCGATATCTTGGAGATATTGTCGTACCGTTGCAGCAACGTAGACTGGAGCGTTATCATGCATTAACACACAACTGTCATAACCTATGAAGCCCACATATGGCAAAACGTGATCGCCAAGAATGTTTCGAACATACCAGTCTGCATTCATCCTCAAATCAATCTCCACTTGCCCCGTACGGCCCTCCTAACTGATTCCACCCCAAAACATTATTGTACCTCTACCAAAGCTTACAGTTTGCACCATGTTACTCGGTGCATAGTGTTTCCAACTTTTCTGTATACAAGATTATGTCCATCTGGTTTCCATAATTGGATTCTGGACTCATCTGAAAAGAGAACAGTGGCCCATTGGTCAGTTCTCAATTTTGCATGAGTATGAGCAAATTCTAAATGGCTGGATTTGTGGCGGGGAAGAAGCCGTGGAACTTTTACGGGCTGTTTTAAAGTTAAGTTCACTTCTTTTAATCTTCGTCTAACTTCTCTGGCACTAATATTCACTTGGCGTGCACTAAGTGACTCTTGTAATGAATTCATTTTTAAAAATCAGTCGTCATGCTCGGTCGTGCACCTTTTACGTCCTTGTCCGGGCTTTCTTTTATACTCTAAGGTCTCACGATATCTAAAGTATTCGTGAGTATAATCTTCCTGTTACAATGTGACGACTTTAACCGCCTCCAGCTCATGAAAGAGTGCCATATTACAATGGATTTTATATTAGGTGTTTGGTTTAGAACACATTTACAAGAACTAGTGATACTGCATTTACAAATAATTGATATGCAATGGAACAAAAGCCGATCGTTGCGTTGGATTTCAAACACAATGCACTCTTGATTAAGCATTTTTGAAAAATTTAATTGATTAGCTTGCAGTAGACTTTATTCAAGATGGTTTTTGATAAAAATATAAATGTGCTATCATTTGATAATTGACCAGCGGGATTTTTTTTAATACAAAAAAAAAAATATGCGTTAATTTTGTCCACGAGTGTATTTTAGTTAAAGAATATAGTAAAATAACGTTAATGTAAAAAATAAACGGACAAAAAATTAATGATAAAAACTTGTTTCAGTTATTACAACGAATTTTATATTTGTGACATGGTGTCGTATGCCTCCAAGGTACAGAACTGTTGATTAGTATTTTTCCATAATCCTCTATTCGCAATTACGCTTGCTACTCTTCTTGGCATACTTTCTACCAAATGCTCAATTATAGATGATGGCACTTTTAACCATTCAGCGCTTATTCGGTCTCATATCTCATTGATGGTTTTTGGGGGTTATTCGTAATCTCGCAGGCGCCTTTAAGATAGCAGATGCAACGTATCGTCAGAGATCCAAACGTTGTATAATTTTAATAAATTACAACGATCATTATAAGGTGGGAAAATATATTGATGCCTTCGCTCAGTGGGTAATCCCCGAAGGGCGTATAAAACAAATTGCTTCTGAACACTCTCAATGCTATCTGAATCCTGATTGGCACTTATAGGCGTATTCTAGAACGGAACCGTCAAAGGATATATAAAGGATTTTCAGTATGAGTGGGTCGCAGAAATCTCTACAATTGCGCTTAATGAAACCTACCATAATGTATGCTTTTGTAATAATACAATCAATGTGTTTTGTTGTGAACCAAACAATAAATTATATCGTATGCATAAAAGTATATAATAAAGTCTGGTGATAATGAAATATAAGGAAATACAAAATTGTCAAAATTAAATAAAACGTCTGGTAATAATAAAATGTGGGACATCAATAATAAATAAAATATATGATGTAACCTAAAGTAAAGTAACGAAATTAATATATGTATAATGATCTAAAATAAGTAAAATATGAGGAAAAGAAATTTTATGATAAACAAAAATAATTAAAAATATGAATATGGGGAAGTGATTTTAGAATATCAGCAATTATATTTGTATATGTGTTGTTGTTGGAAACACACAATATTTTAGTATATAAGAACCAAAATTGTAACTAGAAATGCATTCGTAATTCAGCATTCGTAATTCAGCATTCGTAATTCAATATTCGAAATTCAATAGTCATAATTTATATTTGGTAATTCATAATTGGAGACACTGTTACCTCCTTAGAAAATAAAAGTAATTTAAATAAAAAGTAAGAAAAATAACAAGATTTTATCACTACTCGAGAATTTGTAAGCTGATTATTAACAACACCAACAAATTGGTAAGTATAAACTAACGTGCAACTACTAACAATCGTGGTCGAGATTTCTTTAATTGCTGTAATAATTGATTAGTTGAGAAGGAGAAATTTCTTAGTTTAAGATTATTCAACTAACATAAAATATCTCCTGTGAGTCGGTTCTCTATAACTAACCATAGAAACCACTCACCATCTATAACTATAAAACACAGATAGACATCAAATCAGTAGTTTAGGTTAGGTAAAATAGGTGTATCGAACAATAACCATCGACAACATCTATAACAGTTTAGAAAAAGTTAGATTACAAGAAAAGGCTATGCCCAAGTCGGGCATGAACTCAACTCTAGCAACAGCAATAATATAAAAATTATTGCTGGAATATTGGGGAGCGCATCCGAGAGAATGATAAAATCTTGCATTTACCCACATTCAGCAACAATTTTTTATTAAACGACCACATAGAGCATATTTTCACCCAAATCATTTAGAAATAATGAGAAAAAAACGGACCAATGTGACTTCTTTGAGGGACTCCTGAGGTAACACGAAATGAACGAGAGCTAAAATCGTTAATCTTAACAAATTGGTAACGATTAGAAAGGTATGAATGCAACCACTTAATAGGGATAAACTGACAATCTAGTTTGTCTAGCCTATCGATAAAAATCGAATGGTCAATTTTATCGAAGGTCTTTGAAAAATAAGTGTATCTATGTATATACTACATCTACCTACTTGTTGTTTACTATGTAAATGTCCACCAAAAGAAACTGAATTAGTTGCCATAGACCTACCTGGCATTTATTAAATTCCAGAATTTCTTTGGATAGGAAGTTAATTCATCTTCGCTTTGGAAAATGTAGTTATTGTGAAGGAACCAGTTTAAATTTTAAAACTCCCTACGAGCAGTGTTGAAACTAGGATAAAACTTAATACCATGCAACTTATATACAGAATTTAACTTATTGTGGCGTTTTTCAATACGAATTAGTTGCTTTACCATTTCTCCCTATACCGAGATGGAACATATCTTTCAATTCCAGACTTGAGAAGCTCGTTGAACAAAAAAACGCTATCGTCCAAATCTCCTCCTCGTTGTAGAAATCAACAAGAAATTTGTTTTTACTAAAGGACCAATGTTTCACCAAGTAAAACAGCCCAAAACCATCAAACTTCATCCTCCATGTTTTACAGTTTCTTTGGCTTGGTATATATTTCTGAAATTTATTGCCAGGTCTGTGCCAATAATATTTCTTTCCATCTGATCGGATAATGCCCATTTTTTCTGTTTGACCCTGCTGACCGGGCTGCCTACTCGCTTACAGTTTTGTTTATGGTTTTAGCTGTTTCTAACGGTGTTTTAATTCTTCTGGTACACACAAAAAAATATTGCGGTGTGAATGGTATTTTATCCGAAAAAAGCTTTATTTTTTATCCAATAGTACCATATTAACTCCGCAAGATCGGGTACAAATTTTAAAGTATCCAAAGGGATCGAACAGTATACTTTTGCACCGTTTGGAGTAAACGCAAAAGTTGTCAACAGCGGATTTTTTTAAAAGGTACTTTCCAGAGATTATTTTCGTTCTATCGGAGTAAATATTTACACCGTTTGGAGTTTTCGTGAAAAAGTAAAATTGTAAGAGAATTTGGCTGTATTAGTTAAATTCGCTAAAGCAACCTGCATATTCTTTCTGTATAATAGAATTTAAATTGTGATACAATCAGTCTAGTCGCAGCGGCCTGATGAGAAGATTCAATTCTCTTACAACCTTCGGAACATATTAAAATCATAATATGATTTTAATATGCATAGGTATTATGCATTAAAATAAAATACCAATGGGATAAAAACCATACACTCAAAAAATGTGCGGTGTTAATTGGTTTTTTATCCGAAAAAGTATTTTATTTTTCTCCAACTGAATATAGTTTTATAAAATTAAATACGCATCAACGGATAAATATTTTTATCTATCCGAAAACATAAGTTTTTATAAAAATTCCTTTTGAATTGAATAAAATGCACCTCTAGGTGTTTTCCTAAAGATGAATGTTCCTGTTTGGTTTTTATGCGGTGTAAAAATTTTTATCCAAATGTATTTTATGCCATTTTTATTATAATATCCGATTGGATTCAAATTATAAATATCCGATCGGTGGGACACTATGTAACACCGATTCGGTGTTGTGGTGACCTTTTATTTTTTTGTGTGTAGTAGTCCTTTCTCGTCCTGCGTAGGTCCAATAACGTTTCTTTGGCTAACCAATCTCACAGTTGTAGGTGTAATATTACACCAACTAGCAATTTTTCTTTCGTTTTTTGTTTTCCAGTGTTAACAAAATGGCGCATTTTTTAGCCAGTTAAGTTTTCTAAAAGGCAATGGTTTCATTTTTGAGGTATTGCAATTATGGCTAGGTATTGTATCACATAACTTGTTGCAAGTAACGTCGACAGTAAATTCTAACAGTAAATTAATGTATCTGAAAATTCATTTGCTTTACCGAAATGTGCATCATGTGAAACTGTAACTGCATTTTTGCACTTAAGTACTCCACTGTTAGGACGGCGATAAACTCTATGGAAATCGAATCGAAAGTGATGTTACAATATGTCACCAACACAACGCAAAGGATTTGGTTTGTTTAATTTAATTATAAGGCGTGAAAAATTTAATGAAAGGAATATTCAGCTATACATTATTGTAATTTGCACCAAGTTGCAACCAACTATAATCTTATCTTTCTATAGAACTTCGATTGAAATGAGTAAATTAGCAATTTATTGAAAAGCGTAAAGCTGGACTATTGTTCTGTGTAATTGTTTTTAGTTAATTTTGTAGTTAAGACCTTTAATTAATTTGAACAGAACGTTCATTACTTGTGTATGATTTTTGCTTGCCGTTTTACTGCTGAGGCTTACTGCTGTAGAACATTGAATATCTTATAATAATTGTTCGACTGCTCTTCCGAAAGTAGAACATGTGGACACTGGTTGGCCCACTGCACAAGAACAGTGGAATTGCGTGAGTTAAATACTTTTCAAATGAAAATTGGATGAATTAATTGAAAATACTAGTGTACTCAAACCACAGAATAACAGGATGGTTCTAAATCAGCTTATTTTTATGGTAAACAATAATTGCAACGCACCTCTAAAAACGTGTGTCCTCGCTTTCGACATTTTTTATTAATCGCTATCTGTATGATTAACTCATAACTCATAACTGATTAAAACTTAATTATAATTTATGATTCAATCAAAGGTCTGAAATAAATTGTTTATGGATTTTTTGAGTGTTTGTATATAAATACAGTACAAATAGATACGCTGCTAATTTTTTTATAAATAAATTCTTAGTTTGAGCTGAGTTCAAAGTCAATTGTCGTCACTTATTCAAAAGATATAAATGTGACACCGGGTTCTGATTAGATTAAACAAAAATAGTAAAAGAATTTTGATAGTAAAAATATCAATTATATATACATACAAATCACTATTAAAATACCCCCCGAATAGTGGGTGATATTTTCATAATTGATAACGAAAAATGTAAGATTCTGAAAAATTTGACAAGATACTACAAAGTTTTTTAATTCTATCGCGGCCGAAATGCCCAAATATTTTGTTGACCCAATTAAGGCGAGTTAAATAAATCGATACTATATCGATTTATTGTACAGGCACGTTCTGTGTGTTACTTATCTATTCATTTTAAGCTGGATTTAGAGCTTATAGTAATAAGCCTTTTAAAATTGAGTTGAGTATTATCTGCGATAGTACGTAAAAATATGGAATTTTTGTTTTATGAATGGATGACGTGACATGAACAAACCAAAAAAAATCCTTCAACGCTATTGCCACATGCAAAATGTTGAATCGAATTTCGAAAACGAAAAGAACCTAAGTTCTTTTTTTGGTCTTTGAACCTTTTTTTTTTTTTAACTGATTGCTTTCATAAGTTTAATTATTTTCTAATAACTTTGCATAATGATTTGGTCAAAAATTGAAAATGCCGAAATTGGTTTTGAAAAAACACATTAAAATGCAACCTGATACTTCCTTTGAATTCTATTATAAATTTATTAAAAGTTTAATTGAGCAAAAATGATTAGCACTTAGCAAATTGTATCGAATGCTAAGATAATAGATAAAGCGTAATTAATTTTTAATGAGGAAGCAACCCATTGTTTAATATTAAGGATTCGAAACTCAAAATGTTGGGTGCATTGAAAAATTCCGTTGGATATGCAGATAATGCAGATTTTCATTCAAAAATTAATTCTGCTAAAAATCATTTTAGCAGCTCATTTCCATTGGAAATGCTGAATTTCATCAAAATCGGATAGGAAATGGCCAAATCCCTTTCTAATTGGCCATATTCCAGAACTTTTCCACTAAATAAGGGGGTACCGAATTAAAAAAGGCTGAATTAAAAAAGGTCTTTTAAAATGAATTAAAAAAGGTGATTTTTGTATGAAACACCTGCGCCTTTTTTAATTCATTTTTTTTAACAAATTTTCTGAATTAAAAAAGGCGAATTTGACGAAAAACATAAAAACGTAAAATGAATTAAGAAAGGCTTTTGTTATTTCATTTTATAAACACATATCTTAATTCATTTTCAAAATGAATTAAAAAAGGCATATATTATTTCATTTTTTAAACATAAATCGTAATTTATTTTTTAACAAAAATCAGAAATGCGTGTTTGGAAGAAAATGTACTAAATTCACCTTCTTACAAAATTAATACTAACATAATTTAAATGCCTCTCTAGTAAAAAATTGTTTTATATTTACGTTTCATTGGATTTCTTTTTTCTATTGTTTTTTGTGAAATATTCGAAATCATAGAAGATTCTGGCTACACGAATTAAAACGGCTGTCTGAGAAAAGATATTTTTCTGAATTAGAAAAGGGCCTTTTTTAATTCATTTTATAAAATGAATTAAAAATGCGTTAAAAAAAATTTAAATAAAAAAGTTAACTTAATTAGGTTTTTATGTTTTCATTAATGAAAGTAAACACTGATCATGAGCGATTTTAATTCGGTTTTGAAATATGTGAAAAATTAATTAATTTGTTAACTAATTAAAAGTTAATTAATTTTTAATTGTTTGCTTAATTTTTTACATATTTTGGAAACGAATTGGAGTCGCTCATGATCAGTGTTTGTTTTCATTAATGAAGGTATGAAGGCCTGATTTGTTAACTTTTTTGTTTAATTTTTACATATTTTAAAAACGAATTAAAATCGCTCATGATCAGTGCTTATTTTCATTAAGGAATAATGAAACGTAAACCTGTACTTAAAAGCAAAAGTCGCTTAAGTGACTTGTAGCGGTTTTTTTAAATTTCACATAAATAATTAAATTTGTCTACTATTTAGATTGTATCAAATTTTGGTGAAAATCGGGTAAAAAATAAAAAAGTTATGAGGTAATACGTTTAATACTCTCAATGTATTTACATTTGATTTTAAAACTTTAACCTTCATTTTCTCAAAACTACTAAAATGCACATAAGCGACTTCTGCTTTTCAGTACACATTTATTTACTTTATTTCCTGATACTTGGTTATTCGCGTTTATAATATTATATGACTGTTATTCCCATTTTTCTTCTTTTTATTATCATCAGAGAATAAACCATATTCAACTCCGTTAGACATTTTACCCGAAAAAAACACGCATACATAATGATAATAACATAAATATAATAGATATTAGTACATTTTCACTTTTTGTTTCATTTTATAATTTACATCTTAATTCATTTCCAAAATGAATTAAAAAAGGCTTATATTATTTCATTTTATGGGCACATATTAAAACATTATAAAAGTGAAATAAGAAATGCCTTTTTTAATTCATTTTGAGAAACTTATTTTATTTCATTTTTAGTATAGATTTTAATTCATTTTTAAAATGAATTAAAATCACTTATTTAAATTCAGAAAAATCTCATTTTTTAATTCAGCCTTTTTTAATTCATGTAGCCTAAATAAGCTGTGAATCTTCGTTATACTGAAAATTTTGTTAAATCGGCATTCGCTATAAAGCAGTTATGTCTAACCCAAATGAGTATTTACAACAATTTTTAAAAATAAATATTTTGATTAATGAACATTCGATTAAAAAAATCAGCTGGACGTCGCGGTAATTATTTATGTACCCAGTACCACAGAATTTATCACTCTGGAATGAGTATGAGGTCCACTGCAATGGTTATCTATCTTGCGGTATGTGGCTCCGCGAGCTGATTTCGATTGGTATTTTATTGCTCTGTTATTTTAAAAATTTGTCATATCTGTGCATATAGCTCAATTATGATAGAAAGAAATTCTATAAATGATCCATCAACAGCACCAAACCTAATCGAAAATTTATTTTCATCAGTTGTGGATGTCGACGTCGAGTGTACAGATTAAGCCCCAAATACAGAACCAGAGACAAATAGCCTAATTGTTTCGAGTATTATAATGTAAGCGGTTGTTTATCAAAAATGAATAACAGGTGTACCGAACTGAAAAAAGGCAAAATTATTGCTTTATTGCGTCATATATTCACCAAAGGCCAATTGAACAAATTAGAATGTCTGAAAAACGGATCAAATGGTTCATCGACGATATTACTAACGCCATTGCAATACATGCAACAGAGCCTCGAGCATATCGGTTACTTCTAAAAAAACAACAATATATCACATATTTAAATCACACTACTTATTAATAAGTTGATATGAAGATAAGTGGCAAAATTTGCGTAGTTTTATTTGACGAAATGAAGGTTAGGGAGAAAATGATGTATGACAAATCAACGGATGAGACATTGGGCTAGATACTCGATACTCAGATAAGCAGATAAGCAGTTATTTTTTGCGAATTTGCTAGAAATGTTATACACGATAATTTAGCAATCCAATTTGTTTCTAAATTTCAGAAAATGGGCTACTTTGATGCACTTTAACGTTTGTGCTGAATACAAAAATATATTTTACTTTGCTAAAATAATCAAGTAGTTTACGCAATCAAATTTTCGATTAGCAAATCCGCCATATTTGCAGAGTTGCGAATTGCTAGAGTATCGAGTATCTGGCCCATTAAGAGCTGCGAAATAGGTTTAAGTTGCAATGGTACGCAGAATGGAATTGGAAGCAACGGTAAAAAAATGACGAACGACTGGCTTTTCCAAATTGTATAAATGCAATTCATGTTGATTAAATGTGTGTGCGATAGTGTTTGATCTCGAACAGTCAAATAAACGACTTTTACATAACCTCTATAACGGTGGAAACACATTTTCTTCGAAATCCGGCACACTACAAATATTTATGTTTTTGCTGACGTGCCGCATTTAATCAAACTAATTCGGAACAATTTTATCGACAACAACGGATTTATAATTGACGAAAAACTAATTCATGAAAAGATTATTGAGCAGTTAATTGCTAAAATTGAAAATATCGGCGGCCAATTTGAACATGAGAGGCGCAAAAATGTTAATTGAAATATTAACGTAAATCAATCATTTTTCACGTTAATATTTCACAGAACGGTTAGACGAGTGATCACGTATACAAAAAAAAAACAACGAGGGAGTTCACCGTCAACTCGCAAAAGATTTATGTGAAAACTTTTATGTATAAATATCTATTGAATCATTTCAAGCCAATTCGATGAGACCGAGAAACCCCTGCATAATGACGCGGCTGATGTTCGCTCAGTGTATAAGCTAAGTTACATTTTTGGTTCAAAAAGTCAATAAGTTATTCGATTTTGAAGGACGAACCTTACTGACATTAATTGAGCATGAGCAAAGTACAGTTCTGTTAAGTTAATCACCTAAACCTGCCATCTACGCTTTAAAATATATCATTACTCATACACGGCAATCTTGTTCAAGTGTCCATAATAGTGAATGGTCACGGCAAACTCGCTGAATAAAGCAAATACGCATCGCTTTGTCATTGATCAATTTAAAATAAATTAACTTAAGCGGTTCTATTAGGGCGAAATGTTGACCGTAAATTCATAGCAATTATAAAGGCGGTAGGGCAAAACACTAATAACAAAGCATACCGATTAAACAATTTTAAAATTATTATTTTATTATGCACAATGTAGGTATTATGCAGTTTGCACAGCTCGCTTTTTCCATTTAATTTTTTTGAGTCACTTAAGGCATTGCCCCGCATGCAAAACGGAAAACCGGCATTTAAAACCGTCAAACTCAATTTTTGGCTAAGTTGCTTCACTTTGCAATATGAAAATTATTAACAAAGAATTTTAATCTATAAGTTTCACCTTATTCTAAGAAAATTTGATTAAAATTAATTTAATTTCATTCAAAATCCCCAATTTTATGTTTTGCCGGCCGTCAAGCAAAAATCTGTTCGTCAAAATATAAAATTGGAGTTTTTGAATGAAATTAAATCAATTTTAATTAAAATTTTTACGAATAAGGTCGAACTTTAGATTCGAACTATTTTTTAATAATTTTCATATTGAAAAACAAACAATTTTGTCAATTATTTGATTTGACGGTTTGAAATGCCGGTTTGCCGTTTGTGCATTACACTACACAAGCATAATTTGTGGTCCTTTTGCTTGTAATTTGCTTTTCAAAAACACTTGCTGCTGCGACCATATATAGAAAATATTTTTACAACCAAATAAATTAAAGTAGGCGGATTTTTTTTAAGTTTTTTTGTATTCGGCTCACGATGTTTTTAAAATGCCGGATGATGTTGTATATTGCATGTGTATGCGTAGATTTTGCGTTGATTTTACATTTTGCGTTGATTTTACATCTTGTCGATATATACACATACATACATGAAATATTTTTTATTCGGCTTTTTTGTTTCCGTAACCCGAGTTCTATACAATTTTTTACTTACTCCTGCCGCTAAAGATGTTTTCACATCAAAAACAATGAGCGAGTTCACCCTCAACTCGCAAAAGATTTATGTGAAAACTTTTTTGTATAAATATTGACCCTCCATAAAGACGGATGTTGTTTTCTCAGTATTTAAACTAAGTTACATTTTTGGTTCAAAAAGTCAGTAAGTTATAATTCTATTTTGAATTTGGAGGACGAACCTTACTGACAATAATTAAGCATGAGCTCATGAATCACCTAAATATCCATAGTAGTAAATGGTCACGGCAAACTCACTTACCAAAGCAAAATCAGGTTACATGTCCGTTAAATGATCGTTACAGTACTCGTTCAAAATTCTCAAGTAAACATCGAACTCGTACTGTAACAACTCATTTACTGCCCCTTTGACGTAAATAACTATTACACTACACAAGCATCATTTGTGGTCCTTTTACTCGTATGTAATTTTCATTTTCAAAAACACTTGCTGCTGCGGCCATATATAGCAGATATTTTCACAACAAAATAAATTAAAGTAGGCGGTTTGTTTTTAGATTTTTTTTTTGTATTCGGCTCACGATGTTTTTGAAATGCCGGATGATGTTGTATATTGCCTGAGTATGCGTAGATTTTGCATTGATTTTACGTTTTATTTATTTTTTGTTCTTATCGATATTCACACATACCAGCAATATTTTTTGTTCGGCATTTTTGTTTCCGTAACCCGATTTCTATACAATTTTTTACTTACTCCTGCCGCTAAAGATGTTTTCACATCAAAAAATATCCATAACCATAATGTTGTGATTCATAATAATTATTTCAGTCGCAATATATATCTTGAAGAGTGAACATCTTTATTGAGCTGGTGGTCCCGGGTACTGCGTATTACACGTAAAAGGCCCGTTATATCGTGTACAAAAGCGAGGGTATCACAAATATCAGCTCAATAAAATAGATAGTGGTGCTGGGTACTGCATTTTTTAATGTCTAAGGCCCATATATCCGTGCTAGTCGGTGGTATCACAAAGTGCGATTCAGTGTACGATATATATCTATTTAGGGCATCCATTTCTTCTAGAAGTTTTGGATTAACCCGCATGAAAGTAAAGTATTGGGTCATATACAGCTATTTATTGCTAGTCGACCTGAGCAAATGAAAACAACAACAACAACAACAACAACAACAATAATTATTTTTTAAATAATGTTTTTTAAAAAACTTGCTTTAATGTTCTCATTATTTTAATATGTCAGAAGTTACTGATGATGGCTAACAAGCCGAAATATCTAACAATAAGGCATTTTTTAAAATAACAAAAACTAGAATATTGAATTAATTAATTTTGTCTATAATAAGCTGCTTTTTGGAACTTACAAAATAATTAAAAAGACAAAACAAAACCAAAAATATTATCAATATTTTTTACAAGCGTGTGTGAAAGTATTATTGGTTTTATGCCTATCACTCGGGCTAAAAGTTTAAGTGACATGATGGATAAACTAAAAATAAAGATTTGCTGTCTGCCATCTTTTCTATCAACCAAAATCTGAATGATAAGTTCAACCATATTACCTCGAAGCTTAACATTTTAAGTGATGAAAACGTCGAACAAAATAACAAAATTGTTGATCTTGAGGAAAAACTATCTTTGTGTCAACAGAAAGTAGATGACCTTGAACAAAGTATTCATTATCATGACCAAAAAGATCTTCAAAGTCATATTACACTTGCAACGCCAGTGCATACTAACATCTCATCAATTGAAATCATCAATAGTATTTGTGTTTTGTTTAAATAATGTGGATGTGAATTCAATCCGTCATTTGTTTACTCGAAGCAACACAATTAACAGTAATTCAAGCCTCAAAAATGTAAATATCAGTAAATTGTCTATAAGTTCCACTCGTTAGCGTGAAGTTTATGCAAATTGACAAAATATTTGGATGTGTTAGTAAAAATATAACACTTAATATAAAAACCTCACAACAGCTTAAATCAAAGTTCTTCAATAAATTAACTTTTTTAAGTGGATGTCTCCCTGAAATTAAATATTAGGTCTTATGTGTGTATGTCTAGTAGATGATTTGTAGTGGTCATCATATTAGCGCGACCCTCAACAGACCAGTAACCGATTTTAAAATAGTACCGTATACTACAATTTTTTGAGAGATGGTCAGGCTGCTGTGTATGCAGGGAAATACAAGACTCGCTTCATGTGCCGTAACTGCATACAACTTCAGCAAGTGCTCACACTGCCTCTTTGTGGCGGCCACTAGAAACTACTCTGTTAAAGGAGTAGGCTAAAGTGTGAGGGCTGTGGTCCTTCTACAGGAGGTTGGCGTTGGGATAACAGCCCAACATGTAAAAATTCTTTTGTTCGAAACCTCAACATTAGCCTCGGATATTTTTGGATTCAGACATACACACACCAGACCTTATATTCACTTTCAGGGAGACATCTCCACGATGGCCTGTTAGTGAGCAACCTACAGTTTTCAAGGAGGGTCTTTTGTAATATTCTTACAAACAAATCATGATTTTATAATTTTTGTTTAATTACGTACTAGGGGGAGTTGGTTGCATAAGGGTGGAAATATAGTTTGTTTGTACAGTTACTTCAAATAATTTTAGATCGGGAGTTTATTTTTGTATCTTAAATATATTTTGTGTATTACCTGTTGTTAGGTTCCATTGTTACCAATACATACGAAGTTTACATTTTGCGTCAACGTTTTTTGTCATATACTTCACACTAGTGTTCCACTCAGCAGATGAAAAGGTGAAGTTTATGGAATTAATGCGAAATCATGGACCGATTATAGACAGAAGGAAATATAAATATTTCCTTCAATTAATCCGACGTGTGTCGCGAAAATATTCATTAATGGTAGACTTACATACTCATCACTCATCAGTATCACATCATCTGTACACTACACCCAGTTTACATAAATCCTGTTATTTGTTTTGTTACAATACACTTTATGTATTTGAATTTTTGTAAATTTTGTTTTAGTTGTGTGGCTTTCATCAAATTTTTTTTAAATTTTAATTTTAATTACATATTCCCATTTTGAAGTGGTGGTGTAAGCATTTTTGTTGTTAATTCGTTAAGTGCCAGTAAAGTGTCTCAAATTACCTTGCATAATTCAAGTTTCATTTTAGTTAAGCTTCTATCGCTAAATATACATATGTTGGATATCTAGAAACAAACCACTCTAATGTCTGAGTATGTGGAATTTTTTCATCAGCATAATGATTTCCTCTCCAAATATTCTAATTTGTTTATTGTTGGTGATTTCATTATACATTTTTTAGACTTTACCGGATCTACAACCACAGATTTGTGGTCTACATCATTATCTTACGGTTTCGTGATACTGAATTCTCATGATCCAAGTTACTCTACTCGCATTTCGAATACCATTAAGCCTACAATAGATTATATGATAACTGACTGTATTAGATATAAATTTACTATTTCCTTTATCGACTTTGAGTATTCAGCTCACAAAATAATTTTATTGAATGTTTCTGTGCCAATTGTGATTAATAAAAATATTGTAAATTTTGAAATAAATGATTATAGTGCCACACTGAAAAAAAAGAGCTGCCTCGATTCTATGAAACGCTGGTTTTGTATTGAGACATCGCCAATTTCCTAAAAATAAGTCAAAAAGGCAAGACTTTCCAGAATTCAATGTAAAAATTAATTAAATTAAGACAAAACAAAACATTGACAGCCATAATGATTTTCATAAATATAATGTTTTTGAGATTCCTTACGTTAAGGAAGAAATTTTAAATATTTGTGTAATATTAAGGAATTATGCATAATTTCAATTAAAATGTACATAAAAATAAGGTAGACGACGGAACATTATTTTAATGAAGTTTTTTGACAATATCTTAAACCAAAATTATGCATTAATTTTATGATTGTATCAACACAAAACCTAATCAAACACTAAAACTAATATAATGAAATTATTTTCACGCAAAAGTACTTTCAGAATTATTGGAAAATAAGAAAAAAAAATTGTCTACGTAATATCATAATAAAAATGCTATAAAGATTGCAATAGATGTAGCTATTATTGATGAAACATCAAGTTGTTGTTATTATTAAATTATTAAATGAAAAATTTGATACTGTATTGAATATGCAAACTTTAATCTGATATAGAAACACTGCTGAAACAGTCAATTTTAGAATGTACAACGGAAACTGGTATCGAGAAAATAAATAAAGATAGTACATGGACATGCGTATTTGCAGTAAATGAAATGGTTACTGATCCTAATTGAATTAATTAGGACCCATAGACTTAAAACCAATTGATGGTGCATTTTTTTGTTTTTAGATCGAATTAAATTAAAATAAACACGGTTTATAAATAATTTTGTAAATTTGCTGTACAAGTTATTATTTCTAGTTATACCAAACTAAAATCCGATTGATAAAGCGAAACGAAGATTATAGTTCGGTAACTGATTATTGGTGCTATAATGTTTCCGAAAAAATGGGCGCATCTAGCACACGTAGAGTCTACATTTGAGATAGTCTAAAATGTAGACTAATCGCATTTGTAGACTCTACGTGTGCTGGATGTAAATATCTAGGTATCTAGTTTGGTTTTTGTCTTAGATAACTTGTTGAAATTATGTAAAACATACTATCATAAATATAATAATCTTTAGAATGCGTTGAATACTGTTGATCAGCCTCCATATTTATTTTTGGCTTATAAATGAACTGGGTGCATCTATAGTACACGTAAAATCTACCGAAAATATGAAATAGTAATACAAATGTCAAAAAAAATCCAAGTTTCGAACCAAAATAATCTACATAAAAATGTAGACAAAAATTTTTAGTCTCACTAAAACACGTAGAGTCTACATATTTTTACTGAGATTTTTTGCATCCAGCACATGTAGACTTGTAGAGTCTACGTATTTTCGGTAGACTCTACGTGTGCTAGATGCGCCCAATGAATGCAGTTTCATTGTTGCTTTTGCTTATTTTGAAACTAGAATATATATTATGAAGATAATAGTGTACATATATAGCTCATTTTCCTCAGATTAAGGAATTGTTATCATAATTTGAATGTTATTGTAAATCAATATACTTTAATATTGTATTTTTTTCCTTCTTTCAAGGAATTTTTTAAATATTTATTTTTTGTAACGGTAAAATATAGGCACGAAGTAGTTTTTTTTAGAAATTTGATCATTCATTGTGCGACCGCTGTATATTAAAAACGTGTGCTGTGTCATATCCAAGTAAAGTTATTCATTAAAAATCAAAAGTGTTTAAAAGTGAATTAAGGTAATATTTTTATTTATTAAAAACATCACAATAATTAATTACTATATTAAGTAAAACCTAAAATAATTTAACTATTTTTTTTAAGTTTTTGTCTTAAGTGCTTTGTCTATGTATAACACGTTGTTCTTTAACGCCATTGCATGGCATGTGGAATTATAAGTTTATGGTTAAAGTTTATTTTTAAATTATATTAATATTTTTAATAGTAATGATTTTATTTCTATAAATTTACTAATGCGCGTACTACATTTTATAAGTGAAAATAATATGTTTTAGTGTTAATTAACGTGGCTTAGTTACTAACATACTAAATCCTTTTCAAATCCAGAAATTTAAAGAAAGAGTATAGAGTATTGTGAGTAGTAGTAGTAGGAGTAGTGTAGTTTTAGAGGTGTTTCTTGTCGGGGTGGTCGGGGCTAATACTATTTGAACGTCATCAATTTAGTGTGATTTCAAAAAATCTTAATTGTCGTATTTGCTTTAGATTTAAAATTATTTCAGATAAGCTTTTATGGTCAGTTATTTAATTATTCAAGTCTAATATAGAAAGTGTTGTATTAAAAAAAATTAAGATAAAATGGCTGCAAGTATCTCAGATGGTAAATTAATTTCTTTGCTTTACTCGATCTCCAAGTGCTCATTGGCATTTGAAATTTATTTCATCATACATTTCATCCACACGAATTTCACTATATATTTTCAATTTTATATTAGAAACAACTTATGTAAATGTTACAAATGATCAAAAATGGAATCTTTATTATTTACATGACAAATTCAGAGGTAATTCTAATCATTATCAATTAGTAAAAGGACAATAATTTTGAAAACCATTTACTTACTATTTTATGTTACAGAAGCTGGATACGACCAGCTATTGGATTTGGAGGCTTTATCAGAAGTGGAATTAGATGTGATGTTCCCGTCTTACAGTGATCAATGTCATAAAATAAGGCTTCGCAAAAAAATTGTTGATTGGCGGAAAAAAAATGTAAATAACAATTTTAATACAATCGTATTCCGAAGTTTTAAATTCATTTCTTATTAATCTTGTTTAGGGATACAAAGTCGAAGTGGAACTACTTAGTGCGACGACGAAAACAGGCAGCAGTTTTGTGAATAGTTGGATTGAGAATCAATATGATCAGAGTGATAGATCAACACCATCCACACCAAATTGTTTAGCATTTAATAAAAATACATCTTCACATTTTGTAATTTAATTTATATATCTAAATTAAGCAGTTTATATAAAAGCTTAATTTATTACAGGATTTAAAAAAGTTTTTAAAAACCGATAAAGGACGAAAAATATTAAAGTGCTATACTTCGACAAATCCTCCAAAACTAGATAACATACATATAAAAATTCTAGTGGACAGCATTCTAGAATATCACTATACATCAAATATTACCCTAAACTATGTATAACGATTTTGATAAAATTTCTTGTGATATCGCAAACCCTTTTGTTGGAGAAAAAAAAGTAAAATTATCTACCAACATCGAGCATAATATACATTAATTTATTTTCTATAACTCATTTTCTCGATTTATAGGATTGGTATTATCACAAAGTTGACAAAAAACGGGCTTCCGGGAAACTATATAACAACTATCGGAACGAGTCCCCCAAGTTGAACAAAATTGGTTACTTTGGTACGGCAAAGAGAACTAAACCAAACTCATCGGAATCAAGTAATTTACAAGTTTATGATTTATTTATTATGGTATTCCATAATTTCTATTTTTTTCAAGTAAACGAAAACAACGGCTTTAGCACCAAAATCCCAGAGTATGTGAAGGATGCGGAGTACTATAAGGACAAAGAATGGCTGCAGTGCATGGACGTTCCTTGGAGCACGGTTGAAATTAAATTTCAAAGTACATTCAGTGGGCGCCGACAGGAACTCTCAGCAAAAAATTTTAACATTCAAACATTTTATGAAGAATGGTTAATATTTAGGAATCCAGATGCATTTAGGCTTGTATGTTGTATGTCATAATAATTTGGTAATAAAAAATTAATTCTACTCACTATTGTTTTTTATTCATAGATTGACCTTGAATTTCAAATGTTGTACCCCGGCATAGACAATTGCATTAAAAAAAATGGGAGGATTTTGTTAATAAAATCATTCCAATAATGACAAAAAACATCAAAGACAAAATATTTATTGAAGAACTTACTAGCTAGCACAGAACAAAATGATGGTAAAATTCAACAAAATGTTTAAAATTCAATTATTACTAAAGTTTCTGTATTTTTTAATTTCCAGATTCTTTCAGTTTGTTGGTATTTAAAGGACTACATTATATGTATATTGAAACCTTCAGCTCGGCTTACCCGTAAAACTGATAAAAAAATTTGGAAAATTTCAATCTAATTTCAATTTGGACTCAATCTGCTCATTTATTTTGGAGTTAAACAACGACGTTTCCAGTTTACAAGAGGAAATTAACAAAAAACGAGATATTTGCAACGAGTATGGGTTTAATCTACAGCCTTTCATACTCATGGGTTTAAAAATTTGCTAGAATGCATTTCAGTGGCATTCAAAATTCATTTTGTGCTGAATTTAAACTATTCTACAGAATGTTACAAGGTTTGGTTATTTATCCAACATTTTTACTTTCTTTTACGTAAGTAAAATAAAGTATAGTAATCATGAAAATTTTCGAACTTGAGATTATTGAAGATTTATCTGTTTTGAGGTCCCCTGAGTCCGAAAAAGGGGGTTTCAAAATGATGTCTGTCTGTCAGTCTGTCTGTCTGTCTGTCTGTATGTCTGTCCGTCTGTGTCCGCTCTGCAGCTCAGATGGCTTAACCAATCGAACTGAAACTTCAGACTTAAGCTTTTTTGATAAATTGGAAGGCCCCAGTGAATTTTAGCCCAAATCGGGCAACCGGAAGTGGCCACTCCCTTGGGCCAGAAAATTTGTTTTCCAAATATCTCAAAAGGTATAAGGTTTACAAAAAACTACTAAAACAAAATGTTTCCAAAAAATAAAAGTAAAAAAAAAATAAAAAATTAAAATTAAAAATTAAAAAAAAAAAAAAATTTAAAAATTTTATAAAAACAACAAAATTGATGTGTGGCCAACACATTTCTTCTACGAACAGAGAATTTTGAGAAACCAATTACGCAAACTTCTTACAAATTTATTATTTTTTATTACTTTCTTTTACATAAGTAAAGCTTAAATCTAAAGTTTTTGTTCGATTGGTTAAGCCAGCTGGGCTATAGAGAAGACACAGACTGATAGACGGACGGACAAACCAAAAACATCTATAATTCCAAGACGAATTATAGTTTGTTATTGAATGAAAACGACCACTGAAGGTAGTATTGGTAACTAAATGACGACGGCAACGTTGTATATTATTTGACATTTATTTTCGTACAAACACATATTTACTTTTTATTTTTACACTCTTGGCAAAAATATTGTATTAGTTCAAATTCATTTTTGAATTTAATAAAAAAATAATTAAGATAATATAATTTTAAAAGATATCTTGATGTTGAAAATCGAATTGTGCCTCAATACTTATATAATTAACGTGTAGTAAAGCATTGAAATATGTACGATTATTCGTATTTTTTAAAACAATGAGATGTGCCATTTTTTGGTCTACGAGTGTAATAAAGATAGGTTATACCAATGCCACTACATAAATAGCCGTGACATCAGTCTAAAAAAGTAAAATCATTAATATAAAGAAGGGAATAAATATTTTTATTTTCCTATGGAACGTACACAAAATCATATGGGATTTTAAAATGCATTATTTTATATCGCCTTTATTTTCTATTTATATGAAAATTTTTATTTATAAATATTAATAATTTGAAATTAAATATATCGAATTGCAGGTTGTACACAATTTTAGTTGAAATTAATAAAATTTTAATACACAATTTTGCATTTTAGCAAATTGATTTCTTATTTTCAAACATCGTCAGGCTTCGTGTTTCTTTGTAAAATTTCATTTCGTACTTTCGTAGATTACTTACTAGATTATTTTTTTACTTTTTTAACTTTAGTACAAATTCGCTCGTCGAAATGAAATGATGTATGTAGGGATGCTGCTCATTTTATTATGTTTTTGTTTACAGGTGATTTTTATTTTATGTTAGGAAAATGTTTTTGTTTTCTTGAAAATTGTTTGGCGGCAGAAAGTATTCTTGTTTGCGGAATAAATTTTTATTAATTAATTAAATACAATACCCACGAGATAATTAAACATTAATAAAATGTATTTCAATAATTTTGAGGAAATATAATTTGTGAATTGCGGTTTTTAAATAAGTTAAATTTTTTCGAGTTTCTAAAAATCATAAAACGTTGGTGGAGCATTGTTAACTGTAAGTCAGTGGTTGAAGGCATCAAGAAACGTGAACCAATGCACATCCTTCTTTCTTCAAATCAAAAATGATGAAACGTCAAAAAAAATGTCCAATATTTTCTTAATGCTTTGCATTACCCAAAATTCCGACAAGCGACAACCTACAACACATCTATGCTCATTGAAGTTCAAATTTGTACTAAACAAAACTACTAAAAGAAATGAAGAAAATAAAATGTTTAAAGGGACACGAAGCATGACGATGTTTTGAGAAAAAAATAACTTTACAAAAATGCAAAATTACTTATAAAATGATTATTAATTTTAATCAAAATTGTTCACAAATTGTTATTTCGATATATTTAGTATCAAATTATTTATATTTGTAAATAAAAATATTCATATAAATTGAAAATAAAGACAATATAAAAAAATGTATTTGAAAATCCCATATGATTTTTTTACGTTTCATAGGAAAATAAAAATCTTTATTCCCTTATTAATACTACCACACATTTTTGTGTCACGGCTTTTTATGTAGTGGCATTGATGAACCAATGTTCAACAACTCAAGAGAGAATTTTAGCAGGTTTTGATTGAAAGTCTATATGTACACAACCAACACTATAACCAGTAGTCACTTTGTACCTTTAAATTTTGAATAGTTCGTCTTGGAATTATAGATGTTTTTGGACAAACGGACAGACTGACAGACAGACATCATTTCGAAACCTACTTTTTCGGACTCAGGGGACCTCAAAACTGATATACATATCTTCATTAATGCCTTACATAATATTTGGGGTTACAGCTCCCAGATTCCGCGAAACAGAAAATTTATTTTTCAAATATTTCAAAAATTTACAATTTACAGAAAACATAAAAAAATAAAAACAATCTTAATTAAGTTTGCAAGAAATTTGTATTATAATAGTTTCTTAAAATTCGCTGTTCGTAAAAGAAAGTCGTGTGTTGGCCACACCTCCATTTTTTACTTTAAAATAAATATGTAATATAAAATATTTGAAAATTAAATTTAAACGTAGACAATGTATATTTTTATATAATTTTGGAAATATTTTTAAACAATAATTAATTATTGAAATTTTATGAATTAAAAAATACATTCTATATAATAAAAATAAACATCTTTTTATTTCAATTGTCAATAAATAAAATGCCTTGAAAGAAGTATAACACTAAGCGTATTTTGTTGACCAAAAATGTAATTCGAATTATTTTGGTTTTATTTTGTTCCCAAGAAAATAGCCAATTTGATTTAATTTTCAAAAGCCAACTTTCGAAATAAAATATAAATTTAACATGTATTATGACATCTGGCGGCTTCTATCGCTAAGAACGAAAACTAAAAAATGGGATAAGATTTAAATAATCCCAAACAAAATTTGGGATTATTTAATCCCTCTCAGGGATTATTTAGTGCAATTGTTGTTGTAAATTTCTCAAGTAAATACGCTAACTATCTTTAATTTAAGAAATCCATACCTAATTTCAAAGTAAATTTGATCAACATTGCAAGGAATTATTCCTAAATTTATAGTATAAATGTTATGAAAAAATCCTGAATTTAAATCAATTTTGCCTTAGTTATTATAAACCACTTCCTTGGTTTAATTAAAATTCTCTATTTTTAAGCTCTAATTTTAAGGCAAATGATACTAATTTTAAAGTTTTAATGTACAAATATCAATGAAAAAATCATTTGTTTTTGGATTAATAATAATTAATGTTAATATTCCATAATCTTAACATTTTTATCCTTGGAATGTATACACCAAAACATAAAAATTAGTCATATTTGTCTTAAAATTAAAGCTAGATTCCTTAATTTATAGTAACATATGACTTAACTGATTATTCATATTTCAACATTAATCTTATGACTGCATTCATTAAACCAAGGTGTAAAATACCTAGGGTCCAGATCAAGTCGCAAATTCCTTGATAATAATTACAAAAATATTAAATTTAGGCCTCTTTTTTTTCAGTGCATGGTTAATGATGTGGAGTTGTCAAATGTTTCCTCGGCTTCTGATTCTAGTAATCTTATTCTTATAATTGTTCTTCTATTATAAGTCGCCATAAATTTATTAAAAAATCACAACTTCTTTATGTGGGTAAATAATCGATTGTTGAAGTAATAACAATTTAAGAAACAAAAATTAAGGCACATACATTGGCCAAAGGTTTTGGTGATAACTTTAATTGTTTTAATTCTTTCCTACAACTACGCCGGTAATTTGATAAGGAACATTACCGAGCCTATAGGAACTATATTTCACGGCTGGAAGATAATTTAATTTCAAACCCAAAACTATTTTGGCTTTTTGTTGATGTCAAAAGAAAATGTTCCGGTTATACCCAAATAATGTCGTTAATTGATGTAACTGCCTGTAATGCTGAGGGCATATGGGGATTGTTTACCGAATTTTTCCAATAAGTCTATAAAAAATACAATGATAATGCTATTGATGTTTCCTTAGGACCTCGTATTTGCATCATCAAAATTTAATTGGAATACCTTATATTTCAGAAAAAGATGTCAGCCTTGGTATAGCCAAGATGAAATCGGGATGTGGTTTTGATAATATACCTGTAAAAATACTTAAAAACCTTAATAGCTCGCTATCATTACCATTATCTCTGATATTTAATGCGTCTCTGAAGAGTGGTGTATTTCCGTTGATATGGAAGAAGTCATTTATAATTCCCATTTTTAAATCCGGAAAACGGATTAACATTAAAAATTATCGAGGCATATCAATATTATCATCGATTCCAAAATTATTTGAGCTTATTATTTCTGATTATTTGTATTTTAATGTTAAATCTGCATTAGCACTTCATCAACATGAATTCGCCAGGCATCGTTATACCACTACAAATATCTTAAGTCTGTAACATCTAAACTGGTTAGTGCTTTTGGCTCCAAATGTCAGCTGGATGTGGTTTTCACAGATTTTGCGAAAGCATTCGACTCACCTCAGTTTGAGCTACTTCTTGACAAACTGGATAGATTTGGAGTAAGTAAATTGTTTTTGGATAGGATTGGATCATATCTGCGTGATCGGAAGCAGGTAGTTCAAATTAACGGGTTTACATCTAAGACGATTGAAATTCATTCTGGAGTACCTCAGGGCTCACACCTAGGACCATTGTTGTTTAACGTTTTCATCAGTGAAGTTGCTTCTTTGCTCCAGTACTGTGACTGTAAATTATTTGCTGATGACTTGAAAATATCAAAAACTGTATGTAGCCCGCAGCAATGTAATGAAATGTATAATTGGTCAATTGTGAATATATTGAACTTAAATTTGGAAAAGTGCCAGATTATGAGCTTCTCCAGGAAAAAATCAGTCATTCGTCATCAATATCTTATTGGTAATCACCAACTGGAACGAGTTATGGCATTTAAAGATTTGGGTGTTATCTTGGACCATCAATTGAATTTCCGAGACCATATCAATTTAATAGTGGCTAAGTCTAATTCTCTACTTGGCTTTATTCGTCGTATTACAAAATAATCGGTCTAATTTGGAATATGCGTCGAGTACCTATTTGGGATCCTGCTTACCATATTTATATCGATAGAATTGAACGGATACAGAAGAAAGTTAGTGTTGACTATCTTCATAAATTGAATTGGCCGTTGGATTCGGACCTTCCAATGTGGCTGAATAAAAAGAATTTGCCATCCTACAACGACCGTTGTAAAATTGCTAATTTGAACTCATTGCTTGTAAGACGTAAATGTGCTGCTTCAACAGTCATCGCTGATTTGCTGAACAATTTAATTGACTGTCCGGAACTAATTGCAAAGATTGATATTCATGTGCCCTGCAAACCTACTCGGGTTAGGGATTTTATATATTTGCCGACATTTAAATCTAACTATGCATATAATCAGAGCCTTCTAGAGTATAGAGCCATAATCATTATGACGTATTTTTTAGAAGCTTTTTTAGTGGTATAACTTTTCACTGATTTCCATAGGAATCCATAGTAAAAATGATGTTTTTTAGCTTCAAGTTTTGCAATGAAAAAAGCAAAAATGTTACAAAATTTTTATACAAAAGTGTTCTACATACCTTTAGCAGCAATATTCATGCAGGGTTTATTGGTATTAAGTAAATATTAATTGCAGAAATATTAAAATTAAATTATTTCTAAAATATATTTTTCGAACTTTCATTTTGAAAAATATATCAAAGTTGGCTCTGACGAATTAAAATAATACTTGCTACATTTATCTTTAGTTTTACTAGTGTATGTTAGATGTCTCAGATTTATACAGAAAAATACGAAAAAAAATTGTTTAATCACAAAATTATGACACGTTCTTAATATTTTGAGAATTTTTGTTGCTTTTCCTACAATTTTTGAACTTAAAATTGCCCCAGGTGGCAATTTTTGGTACGATTTTTAAAAAATTTGTACTGCCATCTATGTAATGTATATTGACTTAATGCACACAATTTGTAGTAAGCTTTTCTTTTTATTTGACCAGAATGTTGTTGTTATGAACTTTTTTTTATATTTTGGTTTAAATAAATCAATTATTACAAGAAAATGAAAACAATTTACTTAAACGACATTGATATATGTTGAAATTCAAAAATTTATGAAAATATTTCAGAAATCATAATTAAGAATTTGTAACGTTTTCATTGACAAATTTGTCTTAGGAAAAAAAGTGATTTCCCATATGTTTTATGTGTTTTACTATGGAAATTTTGGTTTTTCCCTCATTTCTAATTCCCTTATAAAAGCTTCGTTTTTTAGATTATGGCTTGTATAATCAAGGTTGCTTTGATATAATGCTCCGATCCCTTCTATTTGTCGACAATTTAATCATAATTTTGATGTGTTTGATTTTAATATTTCAAAATGTACTTTTAAAATGTAAATCAAAGCTAAATTGTAAAACTGTAAATAAAATTGTAATCAAAAAAGGATTTTCAGCCCGTTGATGTTAGAATATATAAATGAAAAGGAAATACCCGAACTAAATATATAAGGGAACAACATAAATTATAAAGGAATAAAGTTAGCAATTTAAATCACAAAATATAAAGGGCTGAAACCTCACGAGTTGATCAGAACTTGGGTCTTTTGTATCTTCAATGGGGATAGCATTCACCTGTGCCATAAAGTTGGTGTGACAGTTTTGACATTATTGATTTCTGTTTTAATCAACATATAATATTTACTTATACAAGAACAGCCAAACTTGTCAAAAGCTTCAGTAACATGGGTACATGCATCCAATTTAACACGAAAAATCGTATTCTAAAAGTTTATATCGAAAGTAGTATAAAAATTATACTGATATTTCTAACCATATTCCAGAACTTCATTCAAAACTCATTTTAGAATCCCATTTCCATTACACATGTCGAGTTTCATCAAAATCGGTTGAGAAATAGCCATGTTCAATCATACTGGGCCATATTCCAGAAGTTCATCCAAAACTCATTTTAGAATTTCATTACTAACACACTTGTTAAATTTCATAATAATCGGTTGAGAAATGGGCAAGTTCCATCATATTTGGCCATATTCCAGAACTACACCCAGAAATCATTTTAGAATTCAAGAACTTCATCCAAAAAACATTTTAGAATCCCATTTCCAAAACACATGTCGAATTTCATCGTAATCGGTTGAGAAATGGGCAAGTTCCATAATACTTAGCCATATTGCAGAACTTCATCCAAAACTGATTTTAGAATCCCATTTCTAACGCACATGTGATGAGAAATAATCATGTTTTATCATACGAACTTCATCCAAAACTGATTTTAGAATTCCATTCCCAACACACATGTCAAATTTCATAATAATCGGTTGAGAAATGGGCAAGTCCCATCATATAAAAAATTTGTTAACTACTTACTACATCCTAATCCAACCCCAACTCAACTCCAACTCAAATCAATACACCTCGCAAATTGACCCCTAACTTAACCTTCAAATCAATTTCCAATTCAATAATCAAACCAGCATATTATATCAAAACATCGTAAATATTTATAAAACCGCAGGTATTTTGGGTCAATTCGTATGGCAAGTACCCCACCCTCTTGACGTATAGTCTCCAACATCTTTTCAAATCTCCGCCTTGAGAATAGAAACAGATTGTCGAAAAAAAATTCAAATCGAATAAGCCATTCAAAACGTCGAGAAAAGTGATTTTTGACCAACCAAATTTTTCGTCATTTTTGACAGGATTTCAATTCTTTGGTCTTTTTAGACCGAAGTAACTTCAAAAAAGCCACACATTTAGAGAATTTCATAATAATAATGGAAATGCTAGAAAAGATTGGAAAACTATCAATTCTTTAATTTTCAATGCGGATAATAAAACTGAGAGAAATTCAATCACTATGTCACTGAGCTAGAAAATGAAACCATCACGGATGTTGCAAAAATTGTTGAATGTTTCAACAATTATTTCGGTCTAAAAAGACCAAAGACCAAAGACCAAGTATTGAAATCCTGTCAAAAATGACGAAAAATTTGTTTGGTCCAAAACCACTTTTCTCGACATTTTGAAAGTCCTTGAGTCTGAAAAAGCAACAAAAAAAATGTCCGTGCGTCTGTCTGGACTGGACGTCTGGATGTCTGAACCCATGGTATCTCGAGAACGGCTTGTCCGATTTGGAATTTTTTTTTTCGCCAATCTGTTTCTATGGTCGAGGCGGAGATTTGAAAAGCTTTTGGAGACTGTACGTTAAGAGCGTGGAGTACCTGTCATACGAATTGACCCAAAATACCTGGTTTTATAAATATTTACTATTTTTGATATAATATGCTGATTTGATTATTGAATTGGGCATTGAATTGGAAATTGATTTGTAGGTTAAGTTAAGGGTTAATTTGCGGGTTGTGTTGAAGTTGAGTTAGAGTTCAGTTGGGGTTGGATTAGGATGTAGTGAGTAGTTAACAAATTTTTTATATGATAGGAATTGCCCATTTCTCAACCGATTATTATGAAATTTGACATGTGTGTTGGGAATGGAATTCCAAAATAATTTTTGGATAAAGTTCTGGAATATGGTCAGTTACGCGGTTAGAAATATCAGTATAATTTTTATACTACTTTCGGTATAAAGTTCTAGAACACGATTTTTCGTGTTATATTGGATGTCTGTACCCATGTTACTGAAGCTTTTGACCTGTTTGGCTGTTGTTGTATAATTAAATATATGTTGGTTAAAATCAGTATGTACTGTCAAAACTGTCATACCAACTTTATGACACAGGTCAATGCGAATGCTATCACCATTGAAAACACCAAAGACCAAAGTTCTGATCACCTTTTGAAGTTTCAGCCATATATATTTTTCTTATCATGTGATGTAATTTTACGATTTGAAAAAAATTTAATTATTGAGCTAATGATATCTTTGATATATCAAAACCTGAAACCGCACAAGGTGATCAAAACTTGTTGAAGTACGTGCTGAAAATTAACGCAACTACTAAATTAATCCCTAACTGAACCTCTTAACTAAATTTTCACCTCAACCTAAAACTCAATATATAGCTTAACCTCCACAACTCAATGGCAAATCAACCACCAAATCTTTTGGAATGCGAGTTAATTTAGGCTCATTAACTCCCGGTTATTGGGATTTACGGCCAACCCTACCTTCGACTCAATCACCAGATTAACCTAAAATTAACTTTAAAATTCCAAACACAACGTTTAATTCAATCAACGAATCAACCACCAAGTGAACCACCACAACCGAACCCCAAAGCAAGCTAACTCAATCCTGAGATCAACTCGATTCGAAAACTACATGCGTATATGAACTCAATTCAAACCAACTGAACCTAATCTCCCACTAAATCTCCAACTCGACCTTAAATTAATCCCAATCGAACCCCTCACCCAAATCCAACATACTTTCAATTTAACTCCTATTCGACCCTAATTCAACCTCAACTCAATTATCAACCCAGCCCTAAGCATAACCATAACCAAACTAAAATTTAACTTGTAAATCAACCCCCAATTCAACCTTCAACTGAATCCATATTTCAATGTTCATCTCAAACCATAAATTAACATGGTTTGTAGACTACAGGCGAACAAGAACTAAACTTAATCTAATCTCCTCTTCAACCCCCAAATAAATTCCCAATTGAACTCCATCACTCAACACTAAGCCAACACTCTACTCGACCTCAACTAAAATTCAACACTATACAAAATCAATACAATGCAAAAAACTGCATGCGTCAATTCAATACATAAATTCTCAGCTGAATTGCTTACTAATCTCTAACCAACCCTAACTCAACTCCAAATCAATCCTCAAACCAGCATATTATATAAAGAATTTCTGAACTGCTGCTCACTAAACCCTAATCCAAGGCCAACTCAATCCTAAAACTGAACGCCTAACTCAATCCTCAAACAACCAACATATATAAAAAATTGGTTAACATAGAAATATAACCGCAAGATTTTGGGTCAATTCATATCGCAGGTACCAGATCCTCTTGATGTTCCGCTTTCAAATATGTACTTTTAAATTCTCCGTCTTCACCATAGAAAATGAAAAAAACAATCCAAATCGGACAAGTTATTCTTGAGATACCATCGGTACAGACATCCAGACACGAGACACCCAGATGGACACTATTTTTTTTATTTCCTTTTCCTGACTCAGAAACTCTCAAAACGCCGATAAAAGAAGTTTTGGACCTACACAATTTTTAGTCTTATGGGCAGGATTTCAATAACTTTGATCCTTTTGGACCGAAGATAAATTAAAACGTTATCGGTTTTGCCTCTAAGGGACATTTACTACATTAATCCAAATTAAAATGTTTACCATTTAAATTTACTGTCTTTGTTGAAATAGGACCAGGTCATGTAACTTCTATTCTTTATATTTCCAAAGAAATAAACTTCGGTCCGGTTAGGAATTTATTGAAAACTGCAAAAATTAACAAAGAATTTTCTAAAAGTACTTTTCTCGACCATTTTGACGATCGCTGAGTTCCAAACAGCAAAAAATAATATCCGTCCATCTGTATGGGTGTCGATTTTCGGTACTCACCATATTAAAAAAATGGCTTGATCGATTTGGATTTTTTTTTCACCAATCTGTTTGGCTTAAAAAGCTTTTAGAAACTGTACGTCATGTTGATTTAGGGATTTAGTTGAGCGTTGAGTTTCAGGTTGAGTAGGAGGTTGAATTGAACGTTGTGTTGGAATGAGGTATGAGTTTGCGTTGAGTAACGGATTAAAGGTTCAGTTAGGGATTGATTTTGCGGAGTTGGTTTGGAAGTTAGATTGAGTTGACTTGAAGTGAGCTCACGTATGCATGTAATTTTCCGGACTGAAGTTCTGATCACCTCGTGAAGTTTTAGTAGCCCTTTATATTTTAAAAATTGAAAATATGAAATTCATTTATAAACCAAAGATGTTCAGCACCGAAGACAATACTGAAACTTTCTGTATAACTAGTCTTTAATATTGATCTTCGGTCGGTGGATCCCCTTGATCGAGTTTACACAGTTCAATCAACAAATATCACATGCTTATTTTCATGAATGCTGCTCCTTATTATCAATAATTCCGAAAAAAGTCCGTACCGGATTCGAAAATAATTTTGTTAATATTAAACTTGCGCTTGACTCATTAAACATACAAAGATTTTAAGACTGATTAACTAACCCGCTGTCTACTCTACATTATGCAAATTCACTGATATTTTCTATCAGCAATTTTATATTTGTAGATGTTTTTTTTCAATGTATTGACAAATATTTGTCCAAAAAATATCATAACTGGGCATTTCACTATCATAATAATATCTTCAAATGTCAAGCAAAATTGTTTCATTACCATAAAAAAATTAGTTGTTTTAACCCGTAAAGTGCGTCGTGGAAAATTGTGCATGAAAATAATGGTGCGTTCAGCGGACCGCAATTTTATATTAATTATTTCTTATTCAATTAGAACAATGCTAAAAATTTCGATTAGAAAGATACTAAAAATTTCAGAAAAAAATTAAACAAAGTGGGGATAATTTGATTTTTTGAAAAGTAGAGCGGTTCCATGGACCGCACAACGTTCTTTACGGGTTAAGATTATTTGCCCCTTATTAATATTTATAGATTTTGAATAATTTTTCATGAAACATACATACATAATCGAAAATAACTATTTCTACGCTATTTAATTTAATCGAACCTAAAAAACACAATAATAAATTAGTATGAGGATAACTTTAAGATAACACGACCCCAGTATAAATGTAGTAAATTTGTCCAAGTTTTTATCGTTAACAACAGCGCTTCCAAATTTTTTTCTACTTGGTTTTAATTGTTCATGTTCGTTATATCCAAATAAGAGTATTACATCTAAAAATCGCTAATATTTTGAAGAGGCTTTGAAGTGTTTAATGCTAATTTAGGATTCAGTTTTTTATAAATAAAGTCCTTTTCACACAGACTAGCAAGAATTTTATTTAAAAAAAAAATTAAGCCAAATTTAATATTAAAAACTTGACACGCCCGTCCAAAAAAATTAATGATTTGTAGATGTAATACTTTTATTTGAACACGAAGATATGTGCTTCGTAGATTCTCTATTTTTTTCTTTACATCTTCAACATTTACGTTTATTTCGTCCGCTATTTTTTGGAAAACAGAAATTTTTGTGTCGACCTGGCTGTAATTTGTATGGGTTATCTTCCATAAAACTTCATTTTTGCGGTACAAGTCGATTAATCGCACTGTACTTTCGGTATTAAAAGTCAAACAATTGTATTTAGGTTATGATTTTTTGTTATATTGCGATGTTTCAACTTGAGAGAACAATTTCAAATGGCAAAACATAACCTCAAGCATTAATTTTTTATGACGTTTCATAATATGTAATTTACTAATACAATTACGTGAAATAGCCTCCTGATAATTTGCTAATAGTGCCAAAATGCGTATAATATACACACACATACATTGATAAAATGTATATCATGAATTCATGATAGAAAATATCAGTGAATTTGCATAGTGTAGAGTAGACGGCGTGTAATTGAAGCATTATTTGAACTATTCACACATTGTACTACTTATCTTCGGAAAAATTTAAATTATTTCTCACTATTTTTCCTTGAAATTTTCAATACACTCCTGGAAAATAAATAAACACAAAAAAAAATTTTTGTGAAACGTCAAACTTTCGAACATAAACAAACTTGTTTACTAAACATTTGTAAAAACAAAAATGTGAAAGAACAATTTAGTGTATTGAAAAAAACAACGCATTTATTGACTCGAAGGTCACAGCCTACTATTTAATTATAGCGGTACGAAGGTTTGGTTTATATGATTTCATTTCGGAAAATTCGAAACCAATTCAAGACAAGGAAAATAAATACGTTCTCTGTCACACAGACGCAAGCTTTTTTTCTTCTTCTTCATTTTTTTCTTGTACCATGAATTTTTGCCTATTGCCAGTGATTGTGAGCGATGTTAACTGACTTAGTTTTAGGCAAAGAGAACTCGAGCTAAGATAGTTTGGATAGCTCAAAACTAAAAAATTAGCTCGCATAGTTTAAATTAAGTGTGCAACGAGTTATCAAAACTTTCTATTTACAATTGAGAGCTACACAAACCTGCATAGCGCCCATCGCACTGCTTAGCTTTTTTTTTCTTTATTTTTTTCTTTAATTCAGTTATTTAATAGTATATTATTCAACGAGCATATCGATAGCTTAGTGAATATCAGCCCTAACCCACATTTTTTTTCAAAAATGACATTTTGATACCAACATGTAGAATGCAACACGTCGCGCCTTTCTGTGCCACTGGTTCAACCTAAAAACCAATAAAACACGTTCCACATTCAATTTTGTTCGGCCCTAAAGAGTATGGTATTTTCTGTCAAAAATCTCGTTTTTTTTTTCATTTCTTGAAAAATGTTAGAAATGTGGGTTAGGGCCGATATTCACTAAGCCATCGATATAATGATAGCTGTTATTCACGAAGATGAAGTTTGCCGACACGAGCCGATAGGCGAGTGTCGTAAATCATCTGAGTGAATAACAGCCATTATATGCGAGTAGAATACGATACTTTGTCCACGACCGACAAATATCATTATGTTTTATAATCAAATCCTTTAAATACTCTTCAAATAATTTTCGTCGACATTTATGAGCAATTTGTTTCTGACTTAATTTACTAACTTAATATTAAACTATGGCTTCTTCCCATTGGCGTTCCATAGAGTCTGGCAAATTGAATTAAACCACATCTTTGTAGTGGGCTTTACACAGCACAATGCTGTTTAAGCTAACAATTAGACCAACTCAAAAGGTTTGGTTCTTTTAAGTCTGCGTATTAAATTCGTGTTGCTTAAAAGCTGAGTTGCCTCAATGTTCACGTAATGCCGGAGCCTCTCTTCATGTCTCCGCGCTTTCTCCTGAATTTCATTTACGATTAGGTTCACTTTAAGGTCCCTATGGAGATCATTGTTCCTGACATACCAAGGTGCATCAACGATGTTCCTTAATACCATATTCTGAAATCTTTGGATGATATTTACGTTGCTCTGTTTGGTACAACTCCAAAGTTGAATACCATACGTCCAAACCGGTTTCAATATTTGCTTATAAAGTAGCAGCTTGTTGTATGTTGATAAAGAAGAGTTCCTTCCCATCAGCCAATACATCTTTCTGTATTTAATTCTTAGCTCTTCACTTTTCTTCTTGACATGTGCTTTCTATCTTAGTTTATCATCAATGGTCATGCCGAGATACTTAGCTGTGTTCGCATACGGTACTATTTCTTGATTTATGGTAATCGGGATATGTTCGAATCGCCTGTTTATAAAGTTGATGTGAACGGATTTAGTTTCATTTAGTTTTATTCGCCATCTTTTTGTCCATTTATAAATTTTAGTTATTGCTGATTGTAACTTTTGTGTTGACTCTTCGCTGCTTGTGCCAACAGCTAAGATCGCCGTGTCATCTGCAAAAGTCGCCACTGTATTGTTTTCTAATGCAGGAAGATCATAAGTGTACAGTAGGTATAATACCGGCCCTAATACACTGCCCTGTGGAACTCCTGCGTTGATTTATTTCAATTCAGAGAAAGTATCATCTAACTTAATCCTGAAGAATCTATCTTTTAAGTAAGATTCCAGTATATTAGCAAATTGGATTGGTAGAAGATTTCTTAATTTATGGTTAAGTCCTTCATGCCACACTCTATCAAATGCTTGGGCAACGTCTAGAAATATTGTTGAACAGATTTTTTTCTCCTCTAGTGCTTTCTCAATTATACTGGTTATTCGATGAACTTGATCAATTGTTGGGATGAACTTGATCAATTGGGTGTTGCGTGCGTCTCAATAGGGTAGGGGTTGACCGTCTATAGCCATGTATCTCGTGGTCTATATTCCAACGCTGCAACTATGTAGAAACCACCAAATGTGTCTAGTATACCTCCAAGTGGTAACACCCGGGCAACGATGTGAATACGTCGGCTAAATACTAGATGCGAGTGCAGTACACTATAAATGAGCAATGAGCGCAACGAATATGGAAAATGATACCCCAGGTGGTACACCTGTTAACCCTATTCCAACCAAGGTGTGTCTTTTTGGCACATTTCATTTTTAAAACGGTACGATTTTCAAAATTATATTAACTTATTTATGTTTTGCATGTATTTTTTTTTGAAGCATTTCCTTACATTAAAACATACTTGGTATTCTTTGCAAAAATTTGCTAATATTATTTGATTCAAATTTGAATTTACTAATGTAACAAAAATATGTTGGTTGGATTAGGGTTAATCAGGTAAATCCACCCTCTTCGGAGGTCGGTCTCGTGGATTCTGGGGGAGACCAAGCATCAATTAAGCTAAAACGGAGAGGCAAAGTACCTCTTAACATGTTTATGTTGACCTTCGATAATGATGAAGATATCGAAAAAATTTATCAAATTAAGTACATCTTAGGGTGCAAAGTAGTTATTCAGCCTCTAAGACGGTGTAAACTTATACCACAATGTAAACAATGTCAAGCCTATGGACATACACAAAAATATTGCAGCAGGGAACCCAGGGTACGTATTTCAGTCCAAAAAATGTGCGATGTGCGAGTGCGAACCGGAAAGAAGCAGTATTCGTAAAATATGTATATGTGTATGTGAGCAAAAAGCATGGGCGACTTGTGATATTTGGGAAAGTAAGCACCAACAATTTAAACCGATTTCAAGCGACTCAATTCTCTTTGATACTGGGATCACAAAAAATGCACTGACACAAGTAAAATATTTGACAAAACACAATCGCAAGAAGTATATCATACACCATGTATGTATACGAAACGCACATCGCACATCGCACATTTTTTGGACTGAAATACGTACCCTGGTGTTTCAAATGTTTAGGTAAACATCATACCAAAGATTGTGTAAAAGATAGAAATGTTCAGCCTAAATGCGTTCACTGTGGAGAAAACCATCCGGCTAACTACAGAGGATGCAGCGTTGCCATTGAACTACAAAACATCAAAAATAGGAATGTGATTGCTAAAAATCCAAGATTATTCAGGCAGCAGGCAGTTAAGATGAGCCAACCCGAAGTAAATCATAGAGCGTTGGGAACTACTCATGGACAATTGGGTAAAATGACTTATGCTCAAGTAACGATGAGTAACGGAAATCCAGGGAAAACTGTTCAAAATGACGATATAAGTCAAACACTTAAATTAATTTTAAGCAGGCTCAATACATTTGATGAGCACTAAGGGAGCCATCCCTAAACAGAAAAATGGCCGGTGATCTTAGAATCTTATGTTGGAATGCCAATGGACTTATGCAACATCAACAAGAATTGCAAGTGGTCCTGGACACAGAAAAAATCGATGTATGTCTCATCACGGAAACACATTTCACTAGACAAACAATCATTAAATTTAAAAATTATCATATATATCATACCATTCATCCGGAAAACACTGCTAAAGGAGGTAGTGCTGTTATAATCAGAAATAGTATCCATCACTATGAAGAGTTAAAATATGAAACAGAAGAAATACAAGCAACTGCTATTAACGTCAAAACCAAAAATGGTTCTATTTGCATTGCTGGTGTTTACTGCCCACCGAAGCACTCGTTGAAAGAAAAGGATTATCTCGAGTTCCTCGGTAAATTAGGAAAACGGTTTATACTTGGAGGAGACTTTAATGCAAAAAACGTCCACTGGGGCTCCAGATTAACAACAACTAAGGGTAAAGAACTCCTAAAAGCCATTAGGAAATGCAGTTGTGAAGCTCTCTCAACTGGAAAACCAACTTACTGGCCTACTGATCCAAATAAAGTACCAGATCTGACTGATTTCTTTATAATAAGGAAGATATCTGTAAATTATATACAAGTAGATGAAAGCCACAACCTAAACTCTGATCATTCACCGATACTTTCAACGTTAAGTGAAAAAATTATTCAGAAAGAAAGGAACCCTTTTCTAGTAAATAATCATACCAATTGGGAATGCTTTAGACTATCGCTAGAAGAAAAAATTAATTTAATGGTTCCATTAAAGACCGAGGAGCAATTAGACAAAGAAGTTCACAAATTTGTAAACGATATACAGCAATCAGCTTGGGAAAATACCCCTGAGGTTAAAAAGAAAATCAAGGGAAACAACTACCCTTTGAAAATTAGGGAACTCCTAGCAGAAAAACGAAGAGCGAGAAGAGTATGGCAACAAACAAGGGCCCCCAAGATAAAACTAATTTGAACAATCTCACTCAACAATTAAGAAGAGAGATCAAAGAATTGAAAAATGAATCAATTAGCAACTATTTAAGAAAATTAACTAATGATAGCAGTACTGATTATTCTCTTTGGAAAGCAACCAAAAGAATTAAAAGACCAATAATACAGAACCCTCCAATAAGAGTAGCAGGTGATAAATGGGCTAGGAATAATGAAGACAAAGCTCGAGAATTTGCTGAACACCTTGAAAAAATATTTCAGCCACATCAAGATAAAATATTAGAAGCCGAGATAATATCTGAACAAGCTGTGCAAGAAAGTAAAGAAATCCTACCGACAACACCAAAAGAAGTCGCGTGTGAGATAAAAGCTAATATGAATATGAAAAAAGCTCCTGGCTACGATCTTATTACTACAGAAATCTTAAAAGAACTGCCAGGGAAAGCTCTGGTGAAGCTCACCAATCTTATAAATGCAGCATTTAGAATCAAATATGTACCAAGCTTGTGGAAAATTGCAGAAGTAATCATGATCCCAAAATCTGGGAAACCACCACACATAACCTCATCTTATAGGCCAATTTCGCTATTGCCAGTCATGTCCAAACTCTTTGAGAAGCTTCTGGTAAAAAGGTTAAATCCGATAATCGAGAGTAAAAACTTAATCCCAAATCATCAGTTCGGTTTTCGTAACCAACACTCAACAGTTTAATAATAATGAAATTTTTTTGCTAAAATAGCAAGCCTGTTAAATCAGTCTATTTTGAGTCACGTGTACGAAATAAACCAATCAAAATAACATTACACTGATAATTTCCCTAGGGATGTTATCAGTGTAATGTTATTTTGATTGGTATATTTTGTACACGTGACTCGAAATTGGCCGATTTAATAGGTTTGCTATTAAGTGTATTCAGCTGAAGAAAATATAATTTCAGTAAATAAAGTGGATAACCTAAACATAAAACCTGTAACACTACAAGAGCTAAAAGATGAAATTAAAAACAACTTAAGTTCAAAAAAATCCCCTGGTTATGATTTAATCACTGGACTTATAGTTAAAACTCTCCCAGAAAAAGGAGTACGAAAATTACTGCAAGTAATCAATGCAGCCTTCAGATTAAAATACGTTCCATACCAGTGGAAAGTGGCAGAGGTGATAATGATTATAAAACCTAACAAGCCGCCAAACAAGAAAACATCGTACAGGCCGATTTCCCTACTTCCTATAATTTCAAAATTATTTGAAAAGTTACTACTCAAGAGATTAAAATCAGTAACAGAAGACAGAAAACTCATTCCTCCTCACCAATTTGGATTTATAGAGAGACACTCTACCATAGATCAAGTGCATAGAATCACAGATCTAATTGAAGATGCTCTGGAAAATAAAAAAATATGCTCAAGTGTATTCTTGGACGTATCTCAAGCCTTTGACAAAGTATGGCACCGAGGCCTGGAATATAAACTACACAGAGATCTGCCGAAGCAGTTTTACCTGATTTTAAAGTCATATCTAGCTGATCGACGCTTTCGTGTGAAACATGAAGAGGAATACTCCGAATTAAAGAAAATATCGGCGGGAGTTCCACAAGGGAGTGTTCTGGGGCCGATACTCTATATACTTTATACGCGAGACGTGCCAAGCACAAAAGGAACAAATATTGCAACATTTGCGGATGATACTGCAATCTTGGCAACTGGAAACAACATAGAGGAGTCAACCAGCAAATTACAAAACGCTGCTAATTCATTGAGTAATTGGACGAAGAAATGGCGCCTTCCACTCAACGAAACTAAATCTGTACATATAAACTTTACCAACAAAAATGTTAATTGGTTACCTGTTCGACTGAATTCACAACTTATTCCACATGCAAACACGGCAAAATATTTAGGAATGACCCTTGATGCTAAACTCAAGTGGAAAGAGCATGTTAAAAAGAAAAAAGAAGAGTTAAACATCAAATATAGAAAAATGTATTGGCTCATAGGAAGGAACTCTGAGCTAACATTACATAATAAACTGCTATTATATCGGCAGATATTGAAACCTGTATGGACGTATGGTATACAGCTATGGGGCTGTACCAAGAAAACTAACGTAAAAGTAATTCAAACTTTTGAAAATAAAGTCTTGCGTAGTATGGTCAACGCACCATGGTATATAAGGAATGATAACCTTCATAAGGATCTAAAGATGGAGTACGTCAGTGAAGAAATTAAGAAATATGCTAGGAAACACGTACAGCGCCTCAGTCAACATGAAAATGCGGATTTGCGTCGTATGCTGAACAACCAAAATCCAGTAAGACGGCTTCGAAGAACGAAGCCCTTAGAACTAGGACAGATAAATTAATGAAGTATCCAACCTGGAGCTAACCGATGGGTTATTCTCCTCAAACAGTTAACATCATTTAATATAGATAAATTACTAGATGAAATTGTATTCAGTTGTAATATTTGTTAAATAAAAAAAAAAAAAAAAAAAAAAAAATTAAGTGTATTGCTTTGGTAGAAAAGGATTAGATTTAGAATTGGATTTAAAATTTCAGAAAGCAACCCGCAAAAATTTATTTTTAAATTTAATTTTTGTTTGATGTGTTTCATATGAAGCAAATTCTAGTGGTAGGTATTGAATCTAAAAATCGGATTTGATTTAAATAAGTTCAAAAAATAATTGGATTTAGCTGAATCTATTTTGGATTTATTTAATGCAATTGTTGTTGTATTTTTTTCTAAATTTACCAAAGCAATACACTAATTTTAGAAAAACATACTCTGGCTACTAGATGAAAAGAATTTATAGTTTTATCACAGAATATATATAAACAGAACAATATCTTCTATAGCGCTTTAGTCCTAAGCTGGTGAACAAATATTTTCGTTATTGTTTTTATGGACTGATTTTGATTTAGAAAAGATAGAAAAATAATTTTATATGCAATCAATGAAACAAAAAAAAATTACAAAAATGTTTGTACCCACCTCTTTCTATTGATAAATATAAACCAGTACAATTGTAAAACGAAAGAGAAATCTTTACACTTTATAATGTGCAAAAAAGAGATAGACATTCGTGAATAATTTTTGATTTTGGTCTAGTTAGCTTTGCGAAACTTACCAATACAAATAAATTAGAAATGCTACACAAACTCATACACAACCTTATGGGAGTTGCAAGTTTTCCTTTTGTTATTTCTTTGATATGATTTTAAAGTTTCGCAAAGCTAACTAGACCAAAATCAAAAATTATTCACGAATGTCTATCTCTTTTTTGCACATTATAAAGTGTAAAGATTTCTCTTTCGTTTTAAAATTGTACTGGTTTATATTTATCAATAGAAAGAGGTGGGTACAAACATTTTTGTAATTTTTTTTTGTTTCATTGATTGCATATAAAATTATTTTTCTATCTTTTCTAAATCAAAATCAGTCCATAAAAACAATAACGAAAATATTTGTTCACCAGCTTAGGACTAAAGCGCTATAGAAGATATTGTTCTGTTTATATATATTCTGTGGTTTTATTTTACAATAAATACTGTTTCAAAATGACACTTTCATAGAACAATTTACAATCTAGCAGCCTTACTACTAGAATAAAATAAAATTGCAAAAAATTGTATCGTCGAATACCCCTCGAGCATTGATAAATACCTCATAATTTTATTATATTTTCCTCAAGCACGTTGCTTTTAGGTAACAGCCCTCACTCTACGGCTTCGGGCTGTTACCAAGCAACGTGCTTTCGAAAAATATAATAAAATTATTTCGGGAAATTATCAATGCTCTTGGGATATTACTGCTGAAAATGGCAAGAGACTACTAAATAAAATTTCAAAAATCAAATAATTTACTTGGAAGTATTGAATAATGAAAGAAGAGACTATACAATGTAGATAAACTAGCAGTGAATAATGGATATCATTATAAGTGATGAAACAAGCGTATAATGAACATATTATAAGTTAGTTCTGGACAAAATACAATTTAATATTCTAATTAGCGCTTACTTCAAATGAATATAAAAACATAGTCTGCGTCGATTCCTTTGGAATCATTGTGCAGAAATATAACATAAATTTTCTATTATTGCGCTTTAAGAAGAATTATGCATACCGTGAACATTAATATTTGACGAAAATTTTGGATTTAAGGTTTTTATTAACTTTGAATATAATTTATAATCAGAAGCCATTGCTGTTGAAAATCTCCAAATCATACAAACAGTAAACAGACAATTGGTATAGAGATGGAAGTCACGTACATATATAAATACCTGCTGAATAATTCAGGTTTGTATTTACGACATGTTGCAAAGCTAAATATTTAAAACGTTTCAGGTTAGTTTCTTGGCGCACAGAAATTGGCAATTCATTGTAAGACACTAAGCCTCGAAACAATACATTATTATCAGATGCGGATGTTGTAAGCTTTGGGCAACGAACAAAAGAATGACGTCGAATATCATATTCATGAATCTCACTAGATCGGATTAATATAAAATTGTGTATAATCATGTTTTTTATGACTTTGTAACATAATGTAAGCAATTCTAATAGATTGATCGTATATAATGTTTGAAAATGGGTAAATATTATACTAGTTGGAGTTCTTATTGGGGCATTTAATACAAATTTTATAGCTCTTTTCTGTAAGATAAAAAGTTCCTCTAGCAAAGTTTTTGTGGCTCCATTCCATATTGGGTTTAAATATAGCAAATTACTATATGCATAATAAATGTTGGTCAGTAAAGTACGTGGTAAAATATTTATTGATTTTTTCAAAATGTAGATTTAGGGTAAGATTTTTTTCCTAATCGTTCGACACGATTTTTCCACTTTAACTTGGAGTATATAACCAGATCTAGATAAGTAAACGAAGTAACTCTAACCAGGATTTCATCATTGTAGGATAACCTTTAACCTACTATTAAGGTAAAATGTATTATCTTACACTAAAACAATCTTTCAAAGTATTTAAATCAGACTGCATGTCAATTATGAGATCATGCAAATTATCATTTTGGTACATTATGGCGATATCATCAGCATACACTTGAACATTCCCAATAATATCTTTCATCATCTTAGTTGAAATGTAAAAATTATGATTAAAATATAAAGTGGATCTGACCAAAGACATGCTTTTAAGGATTAATTTACCCAGATACATAAATATTTTAGGAAGAAGAGAAATTGTCTGGCATGGAACAGACTAAAGTTTCTAAGGGCAACCTTCTTTAATGACCTGACGGACCTCAGCAGAATGGACATCAGGAGTATTCAGCGTTTTGTCAACAGCTCAAAATGGTTTCAATGAGTTGGAGGATAAACAATAAATCGTGGTATGGCTACGGAACTTTTTGTGCCTATGCCTGGTCCTAGTGGACCGCCACCTAAACCTAACCTAAACAATTTTAACAATTTCAATTTTATTGTACTCGTATTTAACGCTTATACATGCGGGTTCTAATTCAAATATTAAGTTATTCTGTTTTTACCGACCAAACGGCTCAGTGGTTAAAGCTGTGGCGTTTGGATCGGGAGGTACCGAGTTCGAATTCCTATAGGGGCGGGATGCAAAATGGATTTTTCCTCACTTAATTACGATCGGTGATGACGATGAACACAACTATGACCCCCTGTTGAGAGTGCAGAATCCATGGGCCAACCCACTTTACATGTCAGCACTATAGGCTGGCATGAAGCAATGCAATGTGCAAGGTGGATTATACAAAACAGGTCTATAGTCGTACGTCCTCGATTTGGCAACTACTGCGTAAAGTAGGACGGCAAACTCAACTGCGAAAGAGTTGGGAGTGCCTCGAGCCTCAGAAAAGATTTCATAGAATAAAACGAAAAAAAAAAAAAGTTATACTGGCATTTTCCAGATAGATAAATATTTACTAAGAGGAGAAAGGTTAGAGTTCTGCATAACAGTGCTAATATGTGTAAGTACATGACTGATTCCTATATAAAGGAAAAAATTAGGATAATAAGTTAGCAATTCAGTCGATGAGATGACTGAAAAATAATTAATTTTTCGTAATCCTCGTTTGTTTGAAGCTGAACACTGAACTGCAGAACTGTTAACAATTTCTTCTCTTCGTAAAATTATTTTAAGGCTTAGAAGGGAAAAGCAAACTTTGCATTCTCATAAATGAAACTAACTATAGACACTTCACGAATACACCAGTCTCTCATGGAGGGAGCTCTAATTCTGTTCACAGCAGATTTTTTCCAGATTCGCCAGTTATTTCAAAATGATTAGCTCAGTCAGTAACAGGATTAATTTCATTCCCTAATTTTGCAATAAATTAAAGACGAACAAAAGACTCGCAGGTAATGATTTTCCACGCTTTAGTTAGATTCAACTACCTAAATAATGAATTGCAGTGTCACCAAGATACCAACATTCTAAATTGAATTCTGGAACCATCTGAAGCTACAAATCAACTGGCACTATCACTAAAGCAGCACAAATACAGTTTTCTATTTTACAGAGCCCCTCCAGTTGTGCGGCTCAAATGCAACCTTTGATCGTACCAGTGGCGGAGTGACACAACTCAAAATTTCAATTTTTCATGAGAGCAAAAGAAAAAATGCTAATTTCGATTTTACCTACCATCATAGGATATTGCCCATGGGCGTCAAAAAAAGGAGATCAGAAAATCAAGCCGTTGCTCGCTTTGTAAAATAAATATGGAAACGCCACTATGTCAGGTTATGAAATCGATCATTGCGCATCTTTCTGACGAATATCTCAAAAACTCAATTTTTGAGCTGTGTCACTTTTTTAAGTCATGTGCGATGTGTGAACGTGAAAACTTGTAAAAGGCAAAGTTTACTTTTATGAGTTTGAAATTTTTCGAGAGGATTACCATTAAAATAATATCGAAAAATTGCAACTCATAAAAGAAAGCTTTGCTTTTTACAAGTTTTCAAATTTACACATTATCTTACTTTAGAGAATCAGGGCACAGTTAGGAAATTCTTCATTTTGTGTAACGAGTGGGATATTTGCGAAACGAGTGAAGCGAAGCGCCCCCGTACAGCTAGTTTTATTATAAAGAGTAAATTATTGAATTTTGAGAAAGTCTTTGGATGGTTAAATTCCAAATGAATTTTAAAATTTTTTGAAAATCAAGTAGGCACAAACTTGTATTGAAATGAAATATTCCCCATTTCCTAACTAGTTATGAAAAATATGCCGTTTCACAACCTACTACGATTTTCAAAAGTCATATTTTGGTAACAAAACTGAAAAATAGTAGCAATTAAAGGCCGATTTAGATGTAGAAAAATGTTTGCCTTGCAAAAAAAGAAGAGATTAGTACATTACAATTTTCGTTTGGATGACAAGAACGATAATATAAACATGCAAAATTTTGCAAGGCTGTTTTTTCTTTTTTTTGAGCAATTGTTACTATAGAAATGAAAATTTAACTATAAAATATATTCGACCCGACAATATTTTTTGATATTTTATAGTAACAAACTAATCCAAACACAATAAAAGTATATTATGAAAACCCATACAATGGGCGCTTTCAGGTCCGCCAACTGTTGGCAACATGTTGCATAAAATCAACATGTTGAGTTCTGAATGCAATTGATAGATCAACTTTTTATGGCAACACTGATGTGTTAAATGTCATTTTTGCCATCATTATTTTTTTGTGATACATTCAGCCATCGGTATTTTAGCTTTTTAAATTTTTTTAGGCATATTCAAATGGCTAAGGAGACTACCTTATTAATTATTGAGCAATACAGCGACAAAAAACACAAATTTAGACATCCAAAAAAAAAAAGATATGGGTCGAAATAAAAACTGAGTTCGAAAAAAGAGGTTATGATATTACAGTAGATTTACTGGATAGAAAATTCCGTAATCTAAAAAAAACCTTTACTTTTAAAATACATATATGTATGTACAATATTTTTTTATTAAAATTCATGTTGAACTACACTTTAATAAAAAAAAACATGAATTTTGACATATGTAAGTCAAATCAGTTGCATTCAAGTCACAACTACTATGGCAACATGTATCATTAAATTATGATACCGATTGGTATACACAACATGCTGGCAGACCTGAAAGCGCCCAATGACTAGACGTCAACAGTTTATAGGAGGCAAAAATAACCAAATTTTCAAAAACAGACATGTCCGAATGATTTATCTTTGTAAATTTTTAAATATGTAAAAAAATTTAATTAAGAGCTTTGATTTATTTTATTTTGATTAATTTCCCCCAATTAGTTTAATTTATGTCACTACCGATAAATGTAAAAAATATGGCGTCAAATTATCAGCCTCTAAAAATTATATCATCGCCATTTTTGTTTACATATTCTTTCTCTTTTTAACCAGTGTTTATTTTTCTATTACGTGCAGTTCTAACCGCCATGCAAAAAATTTGTCGGGCAAACATTTTTCTTCATTTAAATCGGCCTTGTTATCACTTAAAAATAATTTATTTTATAACAGTTTGAAAACATTTCTATTGACGATTGGAGCATCACGGATTCCACCTAGTGGACAATTTTTAAACTGAGCTACCTGATAATTTGACGTTCAATATTATTGTAAACAATTCCAATTTTGAACTGTAAACACAATTTTTACTTACCGGATTGCTAATAATTATAAATAATACCAATTTTGGACTATAAAAACAATTTTTAATTACCGCAATGCTAAATTTTCTTTCGTCGTATTTGTGACAAATGTCATTTTATCAGGTGCATCATTTTAACTATTGTCCTCGAGAGGCGCTTTCTTTACTTTTACAATCGTCAATTAAAGAACATACATCTTTAATGTAAACACGAAAATTATTTTAGATACTTAGCGATTAGAAAAATTGGAAAGTTGGAGTTTTGCGGGGCCCCCCAGAAGTCGGGGCTCCGGGCGCGTGCCCGGTGCGCCCGCCGTTAAATCCGCCACTAGATCGTACTAATCTCAATATTTTTGCCTCCAATGAAAACCCGAAAATATTCTTTGCCAAAAAGCTATAACCTAAATAGATTAAAATAAATTTATAGGAAATTCTTAAATTTATTCTGCCAAAGGTTGTGATTCTACAAATATTTAGTAATATTTTCTCGGGAAAAACGACTGGGTACTCTGCTGCTATAAAATATGTGTACTTAACTAAAAAATCTCAAAATCTGTCATTAGAGATATCAACTATCGTAATCGGTCTGCTTTTTAGAATTTTAAAATATTAGCTCAAAATAAGAGTTAATACTGAAGGTAATTGAATAAATTCAATGTTACCATAAATGTGCATGCAATAATAGAGTGATTGAAATAAGCTTAAAAAAAATTACAAATTTTCATATTACGTAACTTGCAAGTAGTGTACGTAAAAGCTACACATTTAAGCAGCGAACGTTATATGGAGGTATACTACTTCCGAACCGAACTTATCGAGTGTGATGATGTAATCTTAAAATCATTACAAATTTCCATTTTTAGAAATTTTATAATGGTTGGAATTGAGTTTCAATACACAATACAAGTCATTTTATAACGATGCACCGGCAAATTTGTTATTTATTTTGCTAATTATTTCAATAAATATAAAATCAAAATTAGCATAGGTAAATGTATGTAACATATATGGAATTCCAACGTTTAAAAAACTGAAACCATCATATTTACATCCGATACCAATTCTTTTAAAATAAATACCCCAACATGATCTTCAGTTTCATCAATCGGCAAAGACATGTTGGTTAGGCCATAGACATAGTCAAGTAAATGTTAAAATTCATCTCACTTTTTGGCAATTTTTTACTGAAATATTTTTTGATTTCATTTTTCTCTCATTTTCGACTATATAATGTTGTTAGATAATTTTGATAATGGTACCAGTATAGCATAATGGCAATAGGTTAATTTGTGTCCCACATTTTAGTTATTGTTGGTAAGTTAATGAAATTCAGATTCATAAGTTTTATTGTTTCATTTTTATTGTAATGCCAATAAATATTAAGCTTAATACTAAAATAGTTATGATTATGAAGTATCGTCCAGTATACCGGTCGCTAAACTGATTAATGAAAAATATAAAACCTTTTTGAACTGTTTGTTATTTTTTAATTGATGATACCTACAATCATAATTATTCCATTGAACTTATATGAGTCAAACAGAATAAAATTCTTAACACTAATTCTTATCACTTATTTCTTAGATTTACTTACACAACAAATGGTTAAAATAATTTATGAAAATACGAAGAAGAAACACTTTCACTGTATTTACACCTATTATTCTAATTATATCAAAAACACTTACGAACTATAAAAGTTTATTCGTATTCAAAATAATACAAAGTTAAATACGGTTTAATAAAAGCTTTCACTACCTAATAACAAGATTGTATCGTCTTAATTTTTTTTTTTTTCACCAATTCAAAACACCAAGCTTTTTAACTTTTGTTATTTAATCGTCTGTCGCTAACCACTGTAGGCCGACTGAACATTTTTGTACATTAATAATTATTATTAAACATTTTTTTTTTATTTTTTTTTATCAAAACGAAATATTCATTTATTTGTTTTGAACTTTGATTTCCGTAATCAACCCGAACCAAAATTATTATAGGAGTATTATGTACAATTTCTGTATCTACAAATAATGAAAAACTGACTGCTGTTCTAATCTTATCAATAAATAAATTATTATATTTGTTTAGGTTTAAAAAAAAAAGAAAAGCAAAATAAATCATTGTTAACACTATGAAGACCGATGAACTCAATGATCTCAACTCGAAAGATACATCGCGAGATGTGAAGACGTATTGAGAATGTAATAAATTGTTTAACGTTATACATTGTATTAATAAATTATATATCGATAATTAACATAATACGTACAATTAAATTGTGTACCTACTACAAAATAAGCCATCTATTGTCAATTATGTAAACGCAAGGTATTATTTCTATTAATAAAGATAAGCGCGAATAAATAATCTTTACGTTTTTATCATTTTGTAGTGCCGTATTAAAAGTCGTCAAGTCTATATATATAAGATTTGGAATGTACGCTTAATATTAAATCTTACAATAAAAATACAACATAACAAACATACAAGATATGACGTAGGTGATTTAAACGGAGAGTTCATCACATAATATTATGTATAGCACAGAAAAGAAGAAATTGTTATTGTGTTTGTTTCATTCATCTTTCCACGTTTACTTCATTCGGCTGTACCATAAATATGTAAATTAATTTGGTTGAATGATTAATTGGGGGCCTACCGAACAGCCTTGTTACATGTAAGGAAGGAAAGCAACATCTATTTAAACATATCTACGTTTAAATTCTACAGTATAAGCTCAACATTTCTTGTCAAACTAAGCCATATATATTTATATATAGTATTTTTTATTAAATTTAATTCCCTATCTAATTTCCCGTCCAAATCGCGTTCTATTTGGTGAAATCAATTAACATCATACAAATTGTGACGTTGTTTCGCTAAACGTTGATACCCTATTTGATTGTCGAAACAAATTTGCGTAATGTGGTCAGGGCAGATTCGGGTTAACTTTCTATTTTATAACTATACTTTTAAAAACGTTCAATGTGTTAATCTAGTCCTGGTTAGCGCAAATACGAGTAAATGAATCGTTTATTTTGAAACCGGGTTAAGACAATTTTCCAAAAATATCAAGCTATCTTCTGTAATAATATTTACAATGCTACGTTATCTTTTCATTTTTAAAAATTTTTGCAGCTAATATGCGTATTTGTCATTAAGATTCCAAATACAAAGCTGCACATTTTTTAAAAATGAAAAGATAACGCAAAATTGTAAATATTATTAAACAGATAGCTTGATATTTTTGGCAAAATGGACCTAATTACTTAATTATATTTGCAAAAAGAAAACAAAGGACTATTGCCTTAAAATTACTTCTTCAGCTATCTAATTGTTCCGATCTCGAACATATTTATTAAATTTGTCATCCGAGAGATTTTTGAAGTCATCATACAAAATTGATTGTATAAATGTTTTTGGTTATTTAAAACAAGAATGTTATTGTTGGAGGAACCAATTCGCCTAAGTAGTTGTATGAGGTTGGAAAATTTTAAAAAATACCAAGTAAAAAATTGAGGTGTGGCCAACACACGATTTTCTTTTACGAATAGCGAATTTTGAGAAAATTATTATGCAAATTTCTTGCAAACTTAAGATTTTTTTATTTTTTTCATGTTTTTTGTAAATTGTATATTTTTGAGATATTTGCAAAATAAATTTTCTGGTTCATGGAAGCTGGAAACTGGGACCTTAAAATTTATAAAATGTTTAAACATGAAGTTACAGTTTGATTGGTTAAACATCTGGGGTACAAACTGACAGACATACTATCGTATTCATATGTATTTGTGCAGTAAACATTTTTAATGCAAAATCTTTTTGAAACTAATAATTTTTATTTAGTTGGCTTAATTATTTTGTTTTATAATTCAATAAAAAAAATTTGTTAATTTTAATTCCAGGAAAAAATACGAAAATTAATTAAAATTAGAAAATTAATTAAAATTAAATTTTTCTTTTGCTAATTAAATAGTGATTTAGTCAATTAAGATTTGTATGCCCTTGTTTAGATTTTATTACTTCTCTTTGACATCTCGCAAGTGGTCCAGATTTGTTGATAAAATCTCCTGGAACCTTATCGCTTATGGTTTAATAAGCACCTTTCTATAAATGTTTTATTTTACTATATCGTTCATTTAAATCCTCGCAAGTTTAAATCGGAACTCTACCTTGGTCGTGGTTACTAATTATATTCTAAAATTTTGAACAATTTCTCAGCAATGATTCTTCTTGTGTAAGGGGATATTATTGAGCTGGAAAGCAAATTGAGGGCGGACTAATTTATCATTAACTAGGAATGTTATCTCATTTATTAAACCAGAATTGAACATTGACCCAGAATAATTGAAGTTTATGAAGCATACACCTAAACGCAATATGATTTACCGTTCAAAAAAAATTAAACGTTATGTTCGTCACATCCATTAAACTCTAGAGAACTATCTATGCCTAAATCTGCGCATTTTTGCGTTAATTTGATAATATGGAAGACATTTTTTGATAACATTAATTGTGAGGAATCAGACAAATTAGAGTTCCTCAATCGCCTTTTTACTGTAGTCAATGATATATTATGTTTCGATCGAGTTTTGTTCACTTCAGCGCGTATTTCTGGCGCTGTTAGGCATCTATTCCGCTTGCTGGTTACTACAATGAACTTGTCCTCAAAAGACGTGGCGGCTCTCGGCCTTCCTGAACGTGGACGATCTTGATTACTGCCAGTTTCTCTGAATCGAATAATTGTCTGATGAACACAAGTCTTCGATAATTAATTTAATTATGTAAAACAATCATGGTAGTAGCGTTTCGGTGCTGTTTTGCGTATTTTTCCTATTGGGGGAGTTGTGAGACAGCGCCATCCTTCGTCATATTCCAAGTTCATCGGATTCTGAAGAAGACCCCTGTGTTGAGCTGTGTCCTGAAAAAGATTTTTCTGTGTTGACTTCTACTTTTCTGGTGTGATCCTTGTACGTTAGCGATGGGCGACTGCGTGTGATGGATTAGCCCAACCACTTGAAGGTCCCACAGGAATAAACAACAACTCACTAGTTTATTTCTAAGATTTTATTTATTACGATATGTTTTTATCGCTGGAAAATCAACAGCAATCTTTTTCGGTCGTTGTGTCAATATTTTTCTGTTGTTATTTCTATTCCAAACAAAACGTTTTCTCTATGCTTGCTGAGTTTTTACTCTACTACATTATTTTTATTTTGTACTTACTATTCTTACCAGTGCAGGTAATTTTATAATTTTGACTGATTTAATTTAGATATCGAAATTTGGACTGATTTTTATTTGCTCGGCGAAAGTCGGGATGATTCTAATTTTGTTGACACCACAAACATCAATAACTGTTGGAAATTTTGAAATAACGTTGAAGACTCCTGGGTCCGTCCCTGACCTGCCGATCCTAGATACCGTGGAACCTGCGCTAGAGGTAAGCGCACCGTGGGAATACAAAGAGGTTAACGGATCTATAAGCCTTTGTCTTTGTATGTCCACGAGCAATCCGGTGTTCCTTAAGAAATCTGCGCCGATGATAGGCATCGACACGTCAGCAACGATGAACTCCCAGGAGAATTCGCGGCGTAGTCCGATGTCAAGCTTTAAAATTTTGGTTCCGAAAGCGTTTACTGTTGAGCCATTCGCCGCGAACAACCTGAACGATGGATCAACCCTTGGATTCCGAACGAAGCGAGCTGGCAAGACTGAGACATCCGCGCCTGTATCTATTAGAAAATGTGTCTGCAGAAAAATTTCAAAAATTAAAAGGCGGCTGGATTTAGATACGTCATTGCACTCCGCCAGTTGCGAATGACTTATTGGTTTTTTGAAGTTAGCTCTAGACAAAAATTGGCAGCCAGGTTTGCATTTTTTTGCCTTGGTTCCGAAACGTTGATGATAATAACATGTGTATTCATTTGACGCGGACGGATCACCTGAATTTTGATACTATGCTCTTCGAAAGTTTGGTGAATTTTGTCTTTAATTATAATTCCGACTAGAATTTGACTTTGAGCGGGATCGAGAATGGTGTTGAAAGATTTCCGATATTTCGGTTAATAGAGTCTTGCGGAATTCCGAAAATTGTTGATTGATCGAAAGATGAGAATTTTGGTTTGATACAGACGGGGACGCCTCAAGGACATTAATCTGTGCATGCGTCATCTTCTCGTGCACGTTGTCAGCCCGTTCCGCCAAGACCGGCAGGGAGACGTCGTTCTCGAAAGGTGTGAGCACCATTTGAACCTGCTGCGGCAGCCTCTTCATCCAAAACTGCCGCAGGGTAGATTCGTTTAAATTGTTACCCGCATTCAATCTCATCTTGCTCAACAACTGCGACGGCTTCCTGTCTCCAAGGGTCAAGCCATGTAGCAGGTTGTTAAGCTTAGTCTTCTCCGATTCGCCAAGCACCCGGATCACTTCTGTCTTAAAGGTGGTGTACGGATGTGTACCCTTCGCGCTGGTGATCAAATACGCGAGAGTGTCATGGAGTCGTGCGTCCAGAGCACCCACCGCATGCGCGTACATCGTTGTTTCGACGTTGATTCTCGCCACTAAGAACTGTTGTTCGAGAATCTCAAACCATACGTTTGGGTTTTGAGTGTGAAGCGGTTGCGGAGGTTTAAAAGCTACACGAGCAATTAATCCGCCCGAAACGGAAGGGCTTGTGTTTGTTTGAGGAGACTCTTGTGAAAATTCAGTAACGTTGCTAGTACCAACAGCTTTGGCAACAGCATCTTTAATGATTGCCGCTAACTGTACGGGAGTTAATGAAACAACCGCAGAAGCTACTGCAGCATTGACCGATGTTGATGCCCCATCAGCGCCGCTTTGTGGGAGAAAAGCACTTGTGGTTGTATCCATAGCCAAAAAGGTAATCGCAAAAGATAAAAATGAACTTAATTTTCCACGAAAAGGCCGAATAAACAAAAATCAGTATCGCGAATAAATTTGTTTTAATTTTTTATTGACGAAGAAAGAAATATATTTTGCACTGATAAAAATAATTACGTACTTACAATTTAATTTACAGCCGGTGCAGAGACTCGTTACAATGGTGTCACCTCGGTCTCTGTTGTTGATATAGTTGCTGATATACGACTGGTGAGAATTGTCCCACCCTGTTGATGTTGATGAAACTGCGGCTGATTATGTCTGGTGCGTGAACCGATCCCCCAATTACGCCTGGATGTAATAAACGAGATCACGATAGCGTTTGGTGTATGACGGATCACGTCTGCTGAATGACTTCGTGGTGTGTAACGGGACCACAATCACGTCGGGTGTAAGGCTTCGTGGTGTATAATGGGACCACAATCACGTCGGATGTACAACTTCGTATTGTATAAAGGACCACAATCACGTCAAGCGTATGAATTCGTGGTATATCACGAAACCACGATCACGTCTAGGGTATAAATTCGTGGTAAATAACGGGACCACAATCACGTCGGGGTTACCATACCACTTTTTTGGTGTGATCCTTGTACGTTAGCGATGGGCTACTGCGTATGATGGATTAGCCCAACCACTTGAAGGTCCCACAGGAATAAACAACAACTCACTAGTTTATTTCTAAGATTTTATTTATTACGATATGTTTTTATCGCTGGAAAATCAACAGCAATCTTTTTCGGTCGTTGTGTCTAGTGATTGCAAATTTGGGACAAAATTCTAAAACCGGTTTTTCGGTTTTAATTTTCCAAAAAAACCGGAAACCGGTTTTAATACCGGTTTTTTTAAAAATTAAAATATATTAATTTTGTACTAAATTTTTACCAGAATTTAGAAAACAATAATCCAAACAAGATCTATTCAGGTTTTTCACGTTTTTTAATTGAAATTCAGTCAAAAACAAACAAAACAAAACAAAAATATTGTTTTGACAATTTAAAAAAAATACGAATTATACAAGAAAATTATTTATTTTTCTGTTCCAGAAAATGCTATCTCATTAAACATAACATGTTTAATGTTTCATCAGCTAGACGTAACCGAATTTTTGTACATATATTTACTGACGCCGAAAACTCTCGTTCTGAAGAAGGTGGTACACTCAGGGAAGGGTTCTCAAGAAAGTTGTACACTATGTCGAGTTCCGGGCCTCTGACCCCATCCGATTCGAACTGGGTCAACTCCCGGCGAACCTTAGTTTTAGACCAGGAGCGTTTTGGTCTTCTTTCTGTGGTTGAACCGTTAATTGGTAGTCGATTGATTTTTGTAATAAATTTTTCATCACATCCGCTCTTGGTGGTTCATATATTTCTTCCACTACTCCTGTTTTTCATTCAAATATTTACGTATTTTATTTGTTCGTGCTCCAATTAAATAACTGAAATTTTTTGTTCGAGTTATTTAACTCAGGTCACGTGCAATTGTTGTTGTAAATTTCTCAACAAAACACACTATTTGTTAAAATAATAAAACCGGTTTTCAAGAATAATAAAACCGGTTTTTCGGTGGCGTAAAATAGCAAAAAAAACCGGTTTTTCGGTTACCGGAAAAACCGGTTTGCAATCACTAGTTGTGTCAATATTTTTCTGTTGTTATTTCTTTTCCAAACAAAACGTTTTCTCTATGCTTGCTGAGTTTTTAATCTACTACATTATTTTTATTTTGTACTTATACTTATTATTCTTACCAGTGGCACTATTCTGGTTTTCCCGGGGAATTGAGAATTGGGAATTGTTTTATTGTCAGTTTTTAATGTATTTTGGTTTTCTTTTTTCCAAAGCATACTGAGCGATTGGTATATTGTTCATGTTTTGGGAAAAAATAATTCCCAGCCAAATTTTTAGGGAAACATAAACAACAAAATTGCTATGAAATGGAACTATTTTCCCCAGAATTTATAGTATGCTTTGGAAAAAAGAAAACCAAAATACATTAAAAACTGACAATAAAACAATTCCCAACTCGCAATTCCCCGGGAAAACCAGAATAGTGCCACAGTGCAGGTAATTTTATAATTTTGACTGATTTAATTTAGCCCTTTCAAACGCCATTTAAAATTGACTTTCTTCCAAAAATAAAATACGTAGCACAATTATGCACTGCTATGATATGGCATTGCTCATAAAACTGTAGTGTGAACATAAATACATAAGAGAACGATCGCACAAGAGAAATGAGACACAAATTAAAAATTACGGTTGGTCGAAGCGATGAAAGTTGATGTACAATATATTGTACATGGCGTTTGAGAGGGTTAGATATCGAAATTTGGACTGATTTTTATTTGCTCGGCGAAAGTCGGGATGATTCTAATTTTGTTGACACCACACGTTCACTGCGAATCGGATTGATTGTATAGGGTTTTCCAATAGGGACTTGACAACTTTGAATTTAATTTGTAAACGCACCCTTTGACTAATCATCGAACTGTCACTGTCAATTTATTCAGTAAACTCAACATTTTCATCATGGTAAAGTACACGAACGTACAACGTCTGCAAATTATAAAAATTTACTACCGAAATTCGGAGTCGGTGACCGTAACTTTAAGAGCGTTAACTCCAATTTTCGGCCGTATTTCTCGCCCTAGTAGACAGGCAATAACAAGTTTAGTGCAAAAATTTGAGTCTACATATTCGTTGTGTGATGTTGCCGTGCCAGTCAGACAACGGGTTGGTCGAAGTGTCGAAAATATCGCTGCCGTTCAGGCGTCCGTAGCAAACGATCCAAAACAGTCAATTCTACGGCGTTCTCAAAAATTGGGCATCGCCCAGACCACTTTATGGCGAATTTTGCATAAGGATCTTAGTTTACACCCATACAAGATTAAGCTGACTCAAGAATTAAAGCCGATGGATCATTTGAAGCGACGTACGTTCTCCGATTGGGCTCTGGATAAGATGCGCCAAGATGATGAATTTCATCGCAAAATCATCTTCAGTGACGAAGCTCATTTTTGGCTCAATGGGTTCGTCAATAAGCAAAATATGCGTTATTGGTCGGGTGAAAATCCACATGTGCTTCATGAATCAACACTTCATCCACAAAAAATAACTGTTTGGTGCGGTTTGCATGCCGGCGGTGTCATTGGGCCATATTTTTTCGTCGTCGATAACGATCGTCACGTTACTGTGAATGGCCATCGTAATCGCGCCATGATTACCGATTATTTTTGGCCCACATTGGAAGATATGGAGTTGGACGACATGTGGTTTCAACAGGACGGTGCCACAAGCCACACAGCACATGTTACAATCGATTTACTGAAAAGCAAGTTTGATGAGCTTCTTATCTCAAGAAATGGGCCAGTCAATTGGCCGCCTCGTTCGTGCGATTTAACGCCTCTTGACTATTTTCTTTGGGGCTACGTCAAGTCATTGGTCTATGCCAACAGGCCGACGACGTTGGAACAGCTCAGAGCCAACATTGAACGCGAAATAGCGGCCGTTTCGGCCGAAATGTGTGGCCGAGTCATCGAAAATTGGGTCCAACGAATTGACCGCTGCAAACGTGCCCGCGGTGGTCATATGAACGAAGTAGAGTTCCATTCATAAATGTTTTGATTGTATTCAAACCGATAATAAAGTTTTTGAAATATCACTAATGGTTTGCGATTAATTTAAAAAAAAGTTGTCAAGTCCTTATTGGAAAACCCTTTATTACATTTTCATAAGATTTTTCATAAAAAATGTCTCATTTTTCTTATTTTCCATCTTGAATAAAAAATAATTATCAAAATACATATTTCATTTTAATTGTTTCTAAGTAGTGTCTCACAACTCCCCAAAATGTTGAACATCCGAAAAATGAATGTTTCTTTCGTGAAATTTAAATTTTGATAAAAATGATTATTTTCGATAAAAATAATGAACTAATTAGCTACCATTACTGTCGAACTAGAGTTTAAAGCTTTCAGATATGAAGAATATTGTTCAAGTTCAAAAACAAAACCCGTCTCACAACTCCCCAATCTCGCCCTATCTATTTAACTAATTAAATACCTGTATCATTAGTAAGAGTACAATATATTGTTACAAACTTGGCTTCTGAGTTCGTCTGGATTTTGCAATTAAAAACACTGTGTATCTTTTATGTCGTTTGACTTAATTTTATTTTACTGTACTTTTATGCACTTTAATATTTGTTTTGACTTCCCTATAAAATCTGGCCGCATGCCACTCACTTCACTGGTGGTGCTACGACAACAGATTTATTTTCTTGTTTAACGATTTAAAGTAAACCAAAAACTGATCTCTGCTTGCCATCCATCGGTTGTGTTTATATACCAGTTTGATACTGCTCGAAATTTCCTTTGTGTATCATAAATTATCTTCATTCCTGGGTATTCTGTTTATGACCCATAATCATTGTCATAATCATCATCATTCATTATCGTCGACGGGCGGTGTGTATGGCTTTGTGTCATTGTTCATTTTATTCTTCAATCACTAAATCACGCCTTCCTTCCTTTCACTGGATGATCATTATGAATTTGTGCGTTGGTGTATAAACATGTTTCGATGTCCACAATAAATAATTGTAATCAAAACATTGGCTACGACGAGCATCGAACCATCGAACTTTTTGATTAATAGAAAGAGAAGCTTGTCTCAATTAAAATAAATAAGATTCTTTCGACTTTTTATAGACAAAATATATTAACAATAATGGCATTTTAACACTAATGTATTTCCCCTGCGGAATAATTAAATTTTGATGTTTACCTTTTTTTTTTTCGTAGAGTGCTTATTTTCCGAGATATTTGAGTGTATCAGGTTAAAAAAATCACCCGGTATTTTGTCTATAAAAAGCCGAATTTTTTTTATTATTTTTGGTTAATCTATGCGCCAACCGTATGAGCTATCGCTGTTCTTGTTATGATGGGCAAAATCGTCACAATATATTACCCAGATTTTATTATTACGCCATTTTTACGCGTTTTTTGGATAACATTTTTTAAATGTTAACGTGATCATTTGGTTCAATAAGTTTTTAACCCATAGCTAATAGGTATATTCTTAAATTATCGTGTGTAATTTATAATTGTACATACAACTTTTTATTTTAATTATTAGTTCATTAAGGTGAGCTATAACTAATTAGAAAGTTAAGTTGAATATGAAGTGATTAATTGTTTTTTTAGTTTTTAATAAAAAGTTCACTGAAGCTGACTAACAAGCCGAAATATTTGGACACTTAAATATAATTAGTATATTTGTCTATAAAAAGCTGTTAATATAAACAAAATACATAAATTAGTATTTTGTTACGATTGTTAGCTTCGACATCATATTTGACTGAATTTCGCTTATAAAGAGTTGTTTGTCGTAGAATCGCAATTATCTGTCGATGACATTTTAGTTCATGACAAATTGTTAAAGATACACTAATGGGTCAACTCATTATTCATACATCTAGATTTCATTTACCAAACAATAGTAAAATTTCACTCAATAAAATTTAAAACAGCATTTCTAATTTTATTATTTTTAAAGGGTTTTTATTTATTTTTTTGTTTTTTAATTTTTTTATATTTTTTCCTTATTTTTCATTTTTTTTTTGTATTTTTTGTTGTTTGTATAAATTAAAATAAATACATATTTAAATAAATATATATTTTGTTTTTATTTATTTTTAATAATATATCTTTTTTGTTACTTTTAAATTAATATAATAATAATCATAATATTTAATTAATAACACATTTATTTTTGTAATTTTTTTTTTCGTTTTTTTTTCAGTAATAATGTAATAATTAGAAAACAAAATCATAAAAAATAAAATAATTATAAAAATTCAAGGTATTATAAATAATTTGTAACTTTTTTTTTTGTAGTTTTATTCATTTTATGTGTGTGAAAAAATATAAAATAATAAAAACTAGAATAAAAATTTATAAAATAAATTATCTTCCATGCTAATAATATTTTTTTATTTTAATTTTTTTACTTTTTTTTAACAAACAATTTTTTATTATGTTTTTTTTTTTTATATTTTTTATTTTTATAAATAAAACCTCTTCGAGATGAATATATTTATTTATATATCTATTTATTTATATATGTATATATATATATTTAATTTTTTTATTTTATTTTCTTAAAAATAGAAACATAACTTTTTTATTTTATGTATATATATATATATATATATATATATATATATATATATATATATATATATATATATATATATATATATATATATATATATATATATATATATATATATATATATACATTATATTTATTGATATTAAATATAAAAATAAAAATAAAATATTAATAAAAAAAATTAAAAATTAAATTGTTTACTTTATATATAATTTTTTATATATATATATTTATTATAATACTATTTAAATAAATAAATAAATAGTAATTTTCATTTTATGCATAAGTACTTGTTTTACAAATAATTATTTATTTTTTTGTTTAAATAAAAAAAAAATAATATAACAAAAAAAAGAGGAATGTTTTTTATTACTTTCATAAAAATTTACATGATAAACATAAATTGTAATGATTTTGAATTTTCTGATTGTCGCAAAAATATTAATTTCGTTTCGTTTAGAATATAGCTATTTAAATATAAAAACATAAAAATTTAAAAAAAAAAAAACAACCAATAAATAATTATTTGTAATTAGATTTTATTTATTTATTTAAATAAATTATTTGCTTCTTTTAGTGTATAATTAATTTAATTTTTATTTATTTTAAATATATTTATGTATGTATATTTATTTATTATTATGGCAAAGTTGTGTTTCTCACATTTTTCTTTCTTTTACATATTATATGATGATAGAATTAAAAAAATAATTTTAAAAAAATAAAATAAAAATTATATTTAAATAATTAGAAAGAGGCGTAAAGAATTTTAATTAAATAATTTATTTTTTTTTATTTATTGTTTTAAAATTAATTATATATACAGTGAAATCCGACTATAACAAACCCCGTTTATAAAAAACAACCGGTTATTACAAACTTTTTGAAAATGGGCGTTTGTTATAAACGATGTCAATTTTATATGAAACTTCGTTTATAAAAAACTATTTTGTTTTCCCTGGGGTGTTTGTTATAGTGGGAGTTCACTGTAATTATATGGTAATTAATATTAATTATAGAGTTCTTTTATTTTAGCTATTTCTGGTTTTTAATTAAAGGTTTGCATTACTAGTTTTTACCTTGGCTTGTTTCCTTTGTAGTTGGGATTTTGTGGTCTAGGTGCAATATGACGTTGTGCTGTAAAGAAAATAACAATTAGTAGAAAAATTAGCAACACCGATTGGTTTATAATTAATATATCTCAGATCACGATTTTTTTCGGATATCTTAGAAAACTGTACCAGGATTTAATTAATTAGATTGGATATTATACCATAGAATATCACCAACACTTCTCGTTATACTGTACCAATATAACCTGTTCAACATATAAAAATATTTTATGTTTCCCCTTCAAAAAGTGTAAAAAGAATTAACGTTTTTCCAAAAGAGTCGTTTAGTAATTGGTGACAAGAACAGGTATACTACAATAAAATATTGTATAAATATATAATTCTTAATAATTTTAGTCTGTAGTCAAGTAAATTACCAAACGGCAGAATATATATTGATAAATCGTGTTTGATTGATTTTCAATCACAAGTTCGCCCACGACATATTTTGGTGACAGCGGTGGAATATTTCTTAATGAATCGTTGTGGAAATTTATCGAATCAGTGTCGAAACACAATTAAATTATCGATCAATAAAATAATTAAAGAAATTGAACTCATATATAAATTAAGTTCTCTACTGGACAATCAAAAATTTCCAGTTTAGTTGCGAAGGAAGATTCAATCTTCGTGTGCATTTACTTTTCTTCAGTAAACTTCAATGGCGTGAGCTTACGGATAATTGCATAATCAAAAGAAAATCGTCATAATTTAATAATTTGAGTTTACACGCACCAAATTGTCATCTAAATCTTTAAAACTATAAGGACAACAATAAGCAAATCAGTAACCTTTCCTTTTAAGTCCGTTTCTTCAAATCTTATTTTATCATAAATAAATTAACGGGAATTCAGTTTGCATTAAAATCGGGCGTAGAAATAATAATATAAAAAAATATAGGGTTTTCTTTTATTAAGTTTTTATTTTAATTTATTAAAACGATTTATTTGTTTTTTAACTTATTTGTATTTTGTATATACCCCTCATATACAAAATAAAAATAAGTTAAAAAACAAATAAATCGTTTTAATAAATAAAAAAATATAATTTTGTTTTACCATTTTTTTATTCTATTCAAATGAAATAAAGCAAAGTGCCAATTTTATTGAAGTATTAGTTAAACCTAAAATTAAAATTCATAAGAATATTGGATTGCATTCCAATAAATGAATTTTTTATAACGATTTACTTATTCATCTTTGAAATTTGAAACTCAAATATTTTTTCGAATTTTACGTGCACATCACATCTCAGTGTGTTTTCTAGCCTGTGCACTTCTTAGATATTTTAATGATTACGTAATGTTGTTTTTGATTATGGGCGCCCGTAATACTTCTATTACTACTTTGAGTTTTTACGGAGATCCGGCTGAATTACATAGATTTCTATGTAATGCACTTCTTCGAAAAGACAAAACTTGTAAAACTGTTGAAATTTAAACTAGTGGGAGAGGCCTTTGATTTTGATGTCATCTTATAATCTTACACAAAGAATTCAAAGAATGGGAAGATTTATCCAAGGAATGTATAAACTTCACTTGTCTGTCGAGCAACTTCAAACGGGACTTGTAACAGATAAACAACAAAATTTTGAAGATATCCATATTTATGCAAGTCGATTAAAGCTCTACATAGCAAAATAGCTTTGCATCATTTCGAAACCGTTAATCAAATATGTATGTTAGGGTGGTCCTTGTTTGTATGGGGCGAAAAAAATGTAGAGATATCTAACGGGACACCCCCTAGAAATGTGAGGTTATGCTAAAAACTTAAACAGAAAAAATATTGGGCTAATCGAAGATGGTTTAGAGGTCGCGACTTGAGCGCGAAATTCAATAAAAATGGTATTTTTTTCAATTTTTCGCTTTCAAACGAACAGAAAAATGATTTAGAATTTTTTCTCAGGCTAAATCAAAATTGTGGTGAATAGAAGATTTAATTACCTTTCCAAAACATCAAAGATATCTAAAATCGGGTAACAAATGGCGACTTTATTGGCAATTTTCAAAACTAATAAAAACCCAAATAATAAACGTTTTTTTTTAAATCCTAGATGTTATATTCAAAATTACAGAAAAATAAATAAATAAATAACAATGAGGTGTAACGACTAAAGAAAGGAATATTTTATGATGTCAAAAAAATCGTATGAGTCATAAAGACTTAACATAAGCTGCGTTTTTTTATTCGCTCCCGATAGCTGTTAAGCGGAGCAGTCAATTTTCTGCACCCAAATTTAAATTTGAAGTGCTATTTATTGGTAAATTAAATTTATTTAACGTCAAACTATAATTTTTAATTCAATTCCTTAGTGAAAACGTGATATAAAAAATATTTAGCTCTACCTATTTATATGGAGCCGCTATCGGGAGCTATTTTTATATGACGGCTCTCGATAGCGGCTCCGGATAGCGAATAAAAAAACGCACTAATAGTTGTGTGTTATGATGTCATTATCATTCGTCTTTTTTTTTTTTTATTCATTCCAAGACAGGGCAACACACAGAACAAGTCCAATTACGTGTCGCCTCAATATAAAAAATTAGTACATTTTTCATCATACATAAAGAAATACATAATATTAATAATAAGAAAAAAAAGAAAACCAAAAATATAACAATAATAAACTAAAAAAAAAAAAAAAATATAAAATAAACTACAAAAACATAAAGTAAATACTTAATTAAGAAAATGAAATACACTATTGTAAAGAAAATCTACTATTAAATCACAAGATTATGTAGATTTCAGTGCTTAACCTTAGCCAAATGCCTGGAAGACAGCCGATCTAAAACGCTTAAAAGAAACTTCAAAAAGGTCATAATTACCAAAATGTTCATTGTGATTCATTTGCAGCCTCAATAAGGGATTTGCAAAACCTAGATTAGTTCTAGAAAAAAAGGGGAAAAATAATCTTTCACCTCGAATTCTATAAGAAGGTGCATAGAAATTTAGGTATGACAGTGATGACGCTTCACACAAATTATTCACCAACTTATAGAGGAATAACTCGTCAAGCAAAAGTCTTCTGGTTTCGAGTGACTGTAAATCAAAAATTCTAATTCTATCTCCATAATTAATGCGATTAGTAAATGGAACAAACTTGTACATTAAGAAGATGGTAAATTTATGTTGCACTCGCTCAATTTGCGCCTTATAAACCTCATAATACGGATTCCATATCTGACAGCCGTATTCCAGGTAGCTGCGGCATAAACTCTTAAATAAAATAGTAAATATAGCAGGGTCACGAAACTCCTTCCCCCGACGAATAATAAACCCTAACATTTTAAGCGCTTTAGAACAAGCAGCATTAATATGATTATCGAATTTTAGTTTAGGATCAAATACTAAAATAGTCTTAGTAAGTAAATAGTAAATAGTCTTAGTAGTTATTGTATTTAAATCCGCCTACCGCATTAATTATGACTTGCTATGGCCAATATTTCTATACTATATAAAGAAGAGAAATGCAAACTAATTTCAGTTTAAATTCAAATCTCTCGAGAAAAGGACACAAATTTGTAATAACTAAATCTAGTCCATTTAAGAGTTTTATTTATATTTTTAAGAAATTGCTACTAAAGTTGAGAAAATGGCATCTAATTTACGGTCCACTACAGAAATTTACCTTCTTGGCCATGAGTACTGTCAAATTATTGGCGCTAAGTTACCCTCAAATAAGCAAGTGATGTGTCTTTTTTTTTTCCAATCACCGTACTGTAAAATTAACAATTCGTGAAAGTGCAGTTCTGACAATCCAGGAAGTGTCTGTTTTTTGATCAAAAGCACGAATTCCAGTGAAAAAGGAACAACATTCCATTGAAAAATTGGAAAAATTGCATGATGAGTGGAAAAATCTTCTACAGAATAAAAATAAACCTTCAAAAGTTTACCGTGAAAGAGAAAATGCCTTTAATAGTAAACTGGATGATATTTTTGATATCGCACATATCAATGCCTTGTCCATGATGACCAGTGAAGACGACAAGCGATTCCTCTTGTCGCAGCGTGAGAAAGGGCGTCCTGGATATTTGACTGGATCCAGACAATATGAAATTTAAAGAGAAAAGCGGAAATCGGAACGTATGGAGGCAGAAAAAATTGTAAACGAAGATATCTTGAAGAAAAAAGTAAATCAATTCAAATAGACTCACAAGCATTATTTTCGACATCAGAGAGTGACAGTGAAAGTATATCTGATAACGACATGCGCTTCGAAAATATTAATTTGCCCGTGCTAAGCGCAGAAGGAGCCCCTAGAGGAAGCAAGTGTTTTATTAGTCCTAAAATATTGTCAACTTTGAATAAGTGGAAGATTACTGATCGTGCAGCAATGCATTTAATCAGTGCCGTTACCGAAAGTTTTGGACATTCTATTGATGAACTCATTTTGAATGGAACAACATTGAGGCGTCTTCGTGAAACAAATAGAGTAGAAATAGCAGCATCAGATAAGTCGACTTTCAAGTTTACAACAGGCGTAGTACATTGGGATGGAAAATTACTCCCGGAGTTATCTGGAACGGAGACCGTGGATCGTTTGCCGGTGATTATTTCTCATATAGATGGAGAACAATTATTGGGCGTTCCCAAAATATCAAGATAAACTGGTTCGGAAATGGCGGAGGCTGTTTTCCAAAGCTTAATCGATTGGAGAGTATCTGACGATGTCGTGGCGGGTTGCTTCGATACCACATATTCAAATTCTGGAAGATTAAATGGAGCAGCTATTATTTTAGAGCAGAAACTGGAACAAAATTTATTATATCTTCCTTGCCGACATCACATATGTGAAATTACATTACGCGCGGCAATTGAATCAAAAATGGGCAATACATCAGGAGTTGATAAATGTTTTAAATGTTCAGTTATTTGTAAGATTCAAGAATGACTGAAATTCCTTGAATAACGATAATTTCAAAGCAAGCATAGATGATCGCAACGTTCATATACAATTAAATGATGTGAAACGAATTGGCAAAGGAACATGCTCGGAATAATTACAAAGAATTATTGGAAACCACTCTAATTTTTTTGGGCATGATACCAAATGAAAATGTGTCCTCGCTGGATGTCCAAAGCCATTTATGTGTTGAAATTATTTATCTTTCTACGATTTTATGTGAAAATTTGGTTCCATTGCACTAAAGCAGCTAAATCACCAAAGCTGCGGATTTGAACTATTTATGAGATATTTATCAAAATACATAATGAAAAGTTGGCGTTGGCTGTACTAAATAAAATGTGTGGTCATTTGTGGTATTTGTCCGACGTAAGCATCGCATTCTCTTTTTTCGATGAAAACGTCTCTAGTGCAGAGAAAAGAAGAATGGTGAAACAGTTGAATATCATGAGGGATGTAGAGGCCGAGTCTAGTAAGCGCGTCGAGTTGAAAATTGATGATGTGAAAACATTCATTATGAAACAACTAGCAGATTTTGTTACACCAAACACTGGCGATTTTTTTAAACGGTTCAAGATTTCCACAGATTTCTTAAGCAAAGATCCGGATATGTGGCCTCAGGATGATAATTTCAAGAACGGAATGAAGATTATTAGTCAAATAAAAGTCGTAAATGATATTGCAGAACGTGGTGTTAAGTTAATACAAGATTATAATAAGAAATTAACAAAAAATGAAGATAAAATGCAGTATTTACTACAAATCGTAAAGGACTACACACAGAAGTTTTCAAAATATACCAAAAGTTACTTAATGGGTAGAAAATCATCCTAGATTGATTATTTTCATTATAAAGATTAATTCATAATATTATCATTGTATAGAAGAACCATTATGCGTTTTTAATAAAACAAAATAGTAATAATTTGTCTAGTTTTTGTATTTTGGAAATTTGGCCATAAAGCCAATATTTCTGTGCTCAAAAGGTAAACTATCTTAAGTCGACTTAAGCTGTTTTACCTGTTTTAAAATTCAACGTGCTCTATCTCTCCTCTAACCTCACTTAGTTTCACTTAAGTGGTAACACCTTGTGGCCAAAGGCTTTGGCCGCAAAGCCATAGCAAATTTAGTTGACATAAGTGAAAAATGAATAAAATATTGAATCTTTTCTAACTCTCTAAAAAAAATTTGATACTTGAAATAAGATGTTTTATCTTTAGACCACAGATTTGTTAACCGATTTTTGATATCTTTGATGTTTTGGAAAGGTAATTATCTCCTCTATTCAACACAATTTTGATTTAGGCTGGAAACAATTTTAAAATAATTTTTATGTTCATTTGAAATTGAAAAATTAAATAAAAATACTGTTTTTATCAAACTTCGCGCTCAAGTCCCGACCTCTAAACCATCTTCGATTGACCCAATATTTTTTCTGTTTAAGTTTTTAGCATAACCTCACATATCTAGGAGGTGTCCCGTTAGATATTGAAACTTTCGAAAATAAGGGCCACCCTAATGTACATACTGTAAAAATAAAGGTCATAATATTAATCAATGTCGGAAAAGCAGATATTATAATAATATCCAAAACAATTCAACATCTCATTCAAAAAACACGTTGAATACTTGTGGGCTCGAGTCCAAGATTAAAACAGGATGTTCATCTATTAACATAATTAGTTTATATTAAACGAACCTACCAATTTCCTAATAGACACTGATGCTGATATCAGTTTCATTGAGAATGGAGCTATTTTAAGTGATACAGGTTTGCTTAAAATGAATTGTGCGTGGAATTATTTCTGAGATTATCCAAACTCTTGTGAGTATGTGAAGGACAAATATCAACAGAAAATAACTTATTCATTAATCACAAATTTCATTTAACTAGTATCTGATATTTTTCTATACTCCTAGGACTCCTAGGTCTTTGAACTTCTTGAAATATGTACATGTACCTACCATTAAATTTTGCAACACAAACTCTGGAAATTTGACTATATTTAATTTTTTTTTTTTTTTTTTTTTTTTTAAATGCTGCCAATGGCTTTATTCTTGAATCTTTCTACATAAGAAACTAACAAGAAGTAATCAAATCTTAAGCTAAAATTATTACATATTTTAAGTCTTAACCAATGTTAATACTTATTGTTGGTGCTCACAATTTAATTAATTTAGATTATACTTATACATACATACTTATGTATAACATCAACATTTAATAAATTTACAGGTTCACAGGTTCATCAGTCCGAGTGGATCTGTTCTTTTCATCGCCTAAATCGTGGCTGTTTTAATATATCCCTGGCCAATTCGTTGGGATGCGCTTCTAGTTTTGAATAATATTTAGAACTGAATTCTTTAATTGTTTCTTTAATGGTTTTAATCCCAAGGTCATCATGTATATTACTATTTCGAATGTACCACGGAGCATTAGTAATACTTCGAAGTATTTTCGCTTGTGTTCGTTGCAGGAGCTCTCTGTTTGAAGCGCTGGTGGATCCCCATAACTGAATACCATATGTCCATATGGGTTTGATTATCGCTTTGTACAGTAAAACTTTATTGGCTAATGATAACTGAGATTTCCTTCCCATCAGCCAATACATTTTGGAAAATGTCATTTTTATTTGGTTTCGCTTAGTTTCAATATGGGTTTTCCACGTTAACCTTCTATCCAGGTGCAAACCTAAGTATTTGACCTTCGTTTGTTGAGGAATATTTTTATTGTTTAATTTCACTGGTGGGCAGGTGCGTTTGTTCAGCGTGAATGTGATGTGAGTTGATTTGTTTTCGTTCACTTTTATTCGCCATGTCTTTAGCCAGTCCGCGATTTTGTTTAAATGATTCTGTAACTCCTTTGAGGCAATTTCGGGATTATTGTGTGACACCAGGATGGCCGTATCATCGGCAAATGTTGATATTGTTGCTTTGTTGGTTACAGGTAAATCGGCTGTGTACAACAAGTATAATATTGGCCCTAGAACGCTGCCTTGCGGGACACCTGCATTAATATCATTTAAGCAAGTAGTTGCGCCATTTTGTTTGACCATGTATTGCCTTTGAATAAGGTAGTTTCCCAAAAATTGAGTAAAATTTCTTCGGTAGAAGCTCTTTAATTTTGTATATTAGCCCATCGTGCCAAACTTTATCAAATGCTTGTGCTATATCCAAGAAAGCAGCAGAACAATATTTCTTTTCCTCGAAGGTGATTTTGATTGCGTTTACAATTCTGTGAATTTGCTCTGTGGTACCATGTTGGTTTCGGAACCCAAATTGATGGTCTGGTATAACGCGCCGTTCTTCCAATATTGGTTTCAATTTTGTTAGTAACATTTTTTCAAATAGCTTTGATATTGTGGGTAGCATGCTTATTGGGCGATATGATGAGATCTGCGTTTCATTTTTTCCAGGCTTATGTATCATTGTGATCAAAGATATTTTCCATTTTTGAGGAATATAACTGGTTCGCATGATCGCGTTGAATATGAATGTTATTAGTTTTATGCATTTGTCTGTTTGAATATTCTGAATTTTTTAAATTTTTAAATTTTTCAAATTTTTAAAGTTCCTAAATTCTCAACATTTTAAAACACACAAATTACGGCAAATATTTCAAACTTTTCGAATTCTACAAATTCTCTGAATTTCTCAAACCACTTAAATTATTCAAAATCGTCAAATTCCTAAAAATTGTAATTTTCTAATGCTGCTCAAAATGTTGAAATATTAAATTATTTGAATTTTAAAAATTTTGTGGATTTCACAAACAAATATTTGAATATTTCCAGAGGTCACTATAAAGAATTTGTAGAATTTACCTAATTTGCAAATTTTAAGTATGTTTCGATTTTGAATAATTAACTAAATTTTCAAATATTCAGAATATTAACAATTTTAAGATTTTTGATAAATTTTAGGTATTCGACGGGGACGATTTGGCGTCTGCTGGTGGGGGGATCAGCTGATTAGATCAGCTCCGTAACCTTCAGTAGGGTGCTCTTCACGTGAGCTGTTCTGGTCATGTTTCAGGCAGCTGGCGGGATGAGTACGATTGTGGTAGGGGTAACCTTGCCACAATTCGCAGGTGTACGTACTGCCTCCACGTGGCAATCGTCGGTAACTGATGTCGTCTATTACAGTTTTGTTCTAGTTGACTCAGGCCAAAGTACGGCGCTAAAGGAGAAAACCTTAACAAAAAACCCTAATCTAAGGTGGAACAGCATATGCCGATGGATGAATGACTGATAGGTTAATCAGTCCCAAATATGCGGACTCTGGATACCAGGCGCCCTCCAGTTTTATTTAGCCTTCCTGTGGTAGCTGGGTGTCCCACAGGTGACCTTCATTTCCCAAATACTCGTGGGAATAAAATGCCTAAAAAAATAAAAAATTATGATAAGGATGGTAACGCTCCTAAAGCGTCACGGACCAGCGAGGATTCTGCGGTGGCTTTCGAGGGCTCAGGTCCTCTCTCCGCTGTGGAATCCTCAATGGTTGACACATCGGATGGGGAAATCCGTTCGGAGATTGAGAACTTAAATCTCAATTCCGATATGGTAACCTCAGGAGATGAGGAACTGGCCCCCGTAAGTGGGGGGATCTCCTCTGTGGAAACAGGGGAAAGTGCGGACGTCGGGGAGTGTCGGAAGGAGCAGGTTGACATCATCAAACCTGCTGCGGCTCCTCATGTGAAAAAAATGTGTGGGGCTGCGAAAAAGCGGTACAGGAAGCTTCTGGCTGAGGGCAAAGCGCCCGGTAGCGAGACAAGGCTTCTGGCGGTGCGGCCACGGAAGGAGACTTGCGCTCCTACGATGGACCAACCGCCAAAGAGGGACCGCTCGGAGGACGGCACTTCACCGGCACAAAAAAAGGCCAGGGGGGAAGAACATGTCCTGGTGGCCTCGGGTTCTGCGGTCCGGCCTGGAGTTACCTTCAGGCAGGCTGCGGAATCAGAGAGCATTGGGATCTTACCCTCTGGCTTTCCTGAGGTTGCCCTCACTGGAGAGCAGCTTAAAGCTGTCCAGGAGGGAATCTTGGATAAGGTGCTGGAGCAGGAGGCCAAGGAGCTTAAACCTAAGTTCCTTGGCAGTCAGCTTCGGCTTGGTTGGCTGGTAGTGACCTGTGCCGACCGGGCCACTGTACAGTGGCTCAGGGAGACCATAGGCACTATTAAGCCATGGGAAGGTGCAGAGCTGATTGTAGCTGAGGCGGGAAACCTGCCTCGAGCTAGGATCGTGTTTGGTACCTTCCCAAACAGTGCCGAATTGCCCACGGATAAGCTTCTGGGTTTTATCAGAAGCCAAAACGAGGGCATGCAGGCGATCAACTGGAGAGTGGTCAGGAGAGAGGCGAAAGGCACTTCAGCTTTTTGCACGTTCTCCATGGACCACTCATCGGTTGAGAAGCTCAAACAAATTGACTTCAAAATCAATTTTAAGTTTGGGATTGTCCAACTGCACCCCAAGGGGGGCCAGGGTGGTGGAAAGCTAGGTTCCAGGGGCGGGCCCCAAGTGGTCAAGCCTGTGGAGGACATCGTGGCTGCACCTGTGAAGGCGATCGAGGCCGCACCTGTGGCGGCTATCGGGGCCACACCTGTGGTTAAAACCACTGGTGTGGCGGCCCTTTCCAGGAGACAGGCGAGGAGAAGGAGGGAAAGGGAGAGGAAGGCGTCAGCGGTTGTACGGGGAATGGCCCCGCGAGGGGTCACCCCGCGCAAGCCACTGGTGAAGCCTGGTGGCTCTCAGTCAGCTGTGGACAACAGCAGCAAGATGGAGGACATGGATTCGCCATCTGGCAATGGCGGTGCGAGCAAGGAGGCTAATGCAGGCCTTCAGCAGACGTCGCTGCAGTGATGGCACACTTAACCTGCCTACAGATAAACCTGCATCATGCAAAGGCGTCTTCGGACGTCCTTTGTCGTAGGTTTATCTGCCAGAAAATTGGCATGGCTCTAATACAGGAGCCATGGGTAATAGGTAACCAAATTAAAGGTATACCAAAACAAATGGGTAAGTTGATTTATTGTAATGGAACTGAGAGTCCAAGGGCGGCCATTTTGGCCAGCTCGCAAATTAATTTTATTCCCATTTCAGAGTTCATCTCCAGGGACTTAGTGGCGGTAATGGTGGAGGTTCTGGGTGAAAGAGGGAAACAGGAGGCTATAATGGCCTCCGCCTACTTTCCTGGAGACTCGGAAACGATACCTCCTCTTGAAGTTAGGCGGCTCATAGCTCATTGCCAGCGCAATGGGCTGGCTTACCTAATAGGATGCGATGCAAATGCGCACCACACGGTGTGGGGCAGCACAAACATCAATAATAGGGGTGAGTACCTTTTTGAGTATATAATTACTAATAATGTAGATATTGTCAATAGGGGAAGGAAACCTACTTTCATAAATGCGATTCGGCAGGAGGTCCTAGATTTGACCCTCGCTAGTCCGCATTTTAGTCATTTTGTTAAAAATTGGCATGTGTCTGAAGAGGCCTCCTTATCGGATCACTTGCACATCAGATTCGATTTGGCGGCCGAGGCCATGCAGCGGCAGGAGATAAGAATTCCAAAACTGACCGATTGGGACTCTTATAGAGTCTCACTCGAATCAGAAATGCCCTCGGTAATGGGGAACATAGAGTCTCCAGAGGGCTTGGAATTCTGTTCAAACCAGCTGCATAATTCTATACACTCGGCTTACGAAAACAGCTGCCCAGTTAAGCGAAGAGAGTCCATTAAGTTGGTCCCTTGGTGGAACGGGGCGCTGAGTAAGCTGAGGAAAAAATCTAGAAGGTTGTTCAATAAGGCTAAACGCACCGGGGAATGGGGCGAGTATAGGATGGCCTTAACGGAATACAATCTGGAATTAAGAAGATCCAAAAGGGCTACCTGGAGAAACTTCTGTGAGGGAATTATTGAATTACCCTCTGCAGCTCGTCTCCAGAAAGTCCTTGCTAGAGATCACTCAAATGGTTTGGGGCTTCTTCAGAAGCAAAACGGGATGTTCACTGAAAACCGGAAGGAAACCCTGGAGTTACTATTAGGTACCCACTTTCCGGACTCAATAGTGGTAGGTACCCAGGAGGACCCGCATGACCCTTCAAGTGAGGTAGACTATTCACCCCACAGTAGGATCTGGAGCCTCTCTGGAAAAATGTTCACACCCAGCAAGGTGAGATGGGCTATTGGCTCTTTCAAACCGTTCAAATCTGCTGGAGGGGATGGTATCTTTCCGGCTTTACTTCAAAGAGGTATTGAGGAAATACTCCCCAGCTTGGTCCAGTTGTTTCGGGCAAGTTATGCTTTTAACTATATTCCGAAACTATGGAGGAAAGTAAATGTGGTCTTTATACCAAAGGGAGGGGGTCGTCTGGACACCCAGCCCAAGGCTTATCGGCCAATTAGCCTAACATCGTTTCTATTGAAGACGATGGAAAAAATCCTGGATAATCAAATAAGAAATGAAATCCTTGTAAATAACCCACTGCATCGGAACCAGTTTGCTTATCAAGCTGGCAAATCCACTGTGATGGCTCTTAGTGGTCTAGTCACGAAGATTGAAAGAGCGGTGGCTTTTAAGGAAATTGCCCTGTGTGCCTTTGTGGACATTGAGGGGGCATTTGACAATACCTCCTATGGTTCAATAGAGAGGGCAGCTACGGAGAAGGGGGTTCCGCCGTCTACAACTAGGTGGATCCGCTCCATGCTGAAATATCGCGATATTACAGCCACACTAGGTGGCGAGTCAGTAACCATCAGGGCCGTAAAGGGCTGTCCCCAAGGAGGTGTACTGTCTCCTCTTTTATGGTCATTGGTTATTGATAGACTGCTGGTCCTCCTGAATAGCCATGGGTTTGATGTCCAGGGCTATGCGGATGACGTGGCTATCGTGATTAGAGGCAGGTTTGATGATATCATCTCTGATCTCATGCAAAATGCACTCAACTTGATATGGCAGTGGTGTAACAACGAAGGACTTAGTGTCAATCCAAACAAAACTGTCATTGTCCCTTTTACGAGGAGGAGAAAGCTCTCGCTTGTAGCTCCCTCGTTAAACGGTACTATTGTTGCCTTTTCCAAAGAGGTTAAATATCTAGGGGTTATCCTGGATAATAAACTGAACTGGGAACAACATATACAAAAAATTCATAATAGAGCCACTAAGGCTTTTTGGGCCTGTCAGAGACTCTATGGACGTACTTGGGGACTACAACCAAAAATGATCTACTGGTCATTTCTAACAATTATTAGGCCTATGATCACTTACGCATCGTTAGTGTGGTGGCCTAAAACTCAACAAAGGACAGCGCAAACTTTATTGAATAAGGTTCAGCGTATGGCCTGCATTGGGGTTACGGGCTCAATGAAAACATGTCCGACCGCAGCAATGGAGACACTCCTAGGACTAACTCCATTGCATCTGCATGTAAAAAAGGATGCTGTTAATATGGCCCTTAAGATGCAGGCGGAGGGTAACATCAAACCAGGCAATATGGTGGGCCATCTGGAGATCCTTAAGGAGTTTCAGACAGATCCCACTATAGGAATGCCTTCCGACTGTATGCCAGCCAAACTGGATTTCCACAAACCCTTTTGTGTTAGATTACCTGACCGGGAGGAGTGGAGTACAGGGGGACCATCCTTTGAGCGAGGGTCATTGGTGTGGTATACAGATGGATCAAAAACGGAAGATGGGGCGGGGGTAGGAATACATGGGAGTGGAGTATCACTCTCGAAGTCCTTGGGTACCAATGCAACCGTCTTTCAAGCAGAAGTGCATGCTATAGAACTTTGTGCTAGGATAGGCATTTCTAAAGGCCTAAACGACGCAAAGGTTTATATCGTATCAGACAGCCAATCGGCCTTAAAGGCTCTTAGGTCTTTTACCATTGAGTCAAGGCTGGTATGGGATTGTCTGAAGGTTATTAAATCGCTGGCAAGCTCAAATAAGGTAACACTTGTTTGGGTGCCAGGGCACACTGGAATTGTGGGAAACGAGGCAGCTGATGTCCTCGCCCGCGAGGGATCTGCCTTTCCATTAATTGGACCAGAGCCCTTCTGCGGCGTCTCTAAGGGGCACCTTAGGGCAGCAGTTAAACGCTGGGAGGATGTGCAAAAGTCCTCTTACTGGCGCGGAATTCCAGGTTTGCGACAGGCGAAGGAATTTATTTCACCTTCGTCGGCCAGGGCCAAGGAATGTCTCGTACTTAGGAAACCTGAGTTGAGGCTGCTTACCGGCTTCCTCACAGGTCACATCCCCTTAAGGTATCACCTTAAGAAAATGGGCCTAAGTCCGACGGATAGATGTCGCTTCTGTGACATGGAAGCGGAATCAGCGGAACATGTTCTGTGCCATTGCCCAGCCATTTTCTGCAAAAGGTTACAACATCTAGGAGGGAGAGTAATGAGCCCGGATGGTATGCACCATATACCGGCCGTCAGTATTGTCAGGTTCATTAAGAGCCTGAATATTGACTGGACGGCTCATTAAGTAGGGTCCATGCACAAAAGATCTTTTAGGTCGCAGTGCGGGGTGGCTTGAACGCCCACATGGCCCTCAACTAATAATAATAATAATATGCATTTGTCTGGCAATTCTCTTATCATTTTTCCAGTAATGAGATCATGTCCTGGTGCCTTTTTCGGGCTTATGCAATTTTTAATTGTATTCTTAACTTTCTTCCAATTATACTTTATAGGTTTGTAGGATAAACCATCATCCATTTGCTGGGGTAGCACGAAATTATTATCTTCTTCGTGTGGTGTGAATACTGTTGTTAGATGATCAGCAAAAGCATTGGCTTTTTCTTCATCACTTCTCGCCCAATTTCCAGTTGGTAGTCTAATCGGTGGATTCGAATTTGTTGGCCTTTTTAATTTTTTTGTTGCCTTCCACAAAGAGTAATCTGTCCTCTCGGTTGCCGAGAGATCACTTAAATAGTTCTGGACGCTCTGGTTTTCTTCTTCCCGCAAAGCAAATCTTAAGGCCTTGATAGCTCGATTTAATTTCCATTTCAATAACGGTGATTTTGTTTGCTGCCATAGCCGGCGAATTTTCCGTTTTTCCTGGATTAGTTCCTGTATATTATGTGACAGCTTATTAACTTTTTCGGAACTACTTATGACAGGTGTAGCCCTTTCAGCTGATAATGCCATGATGTCTTTTAAATTTTCAGCCGCCGCATCAATATCAGCTGGTGTGGTCAGAGGAATATTAAGTAGGCAATTTTGTTCGACTAGCCTCCTATATTGATCCCAATTAGTTTGCTTGTTTGTAAGACGGTTGGGTGTTTCGTTCCTTAAGACATCGGTACTCACTGTTACTATTACCGGTGAGTGATCAGAAGACAGATCATAACAATCGGTGGCCTTAGCATATGTACGTGGAATGCCCTTAGTTACACAAAAGTCGATTAAATCAGGAATTTTCTTTTTATCCGTCGACCAGTAAGTTGGATTACCGGCAGATAAATAATCCAGGGACTGTTCCTCTATAGCTTGATAAAGTTGTTTGCCTTTCGGCGATGTTAATCTGGAGCCCCAATGAGTATGTTTGGCGTTGTAATCACCTCCCGCAAGAAATTTATTACCCAGCTGGCTAAAATAATCCAAGAACTGGAGTTTTTTTATAGCATGTTTTGGAGGACAGTACACTGCCGATATGACACAGTTTCCAGACCACTCCTGAAGACAGATGCTCGTTGATTGTATATGTTCTTTCTCATATTTCGTCAGCTCATAGTGCTTTAATCTTCTTTTAATCAATACAGCTGTGCCTCCATGTGCTTTCCCATCTGGGTGCTTGGTGTCATAAATAGAGTACCCATTAATTTTGAAATAGCTATTTTTGGTGAAGCGTGTTTCGGATATTAACATTATGTCAATATTGTGCTCAGTGAGGAATGCTTGAACCTCCGCTTTATGTTGTGCTAGGCCGTTTGCATTCCATATAGCTATTTTGATGATGGTCATTTTTGACTTTTTACGACTATCTGCATCAGCGTGTTCATATTCTGCATCATTAGATCCATGGTTCTCTCCATCATCGCCATGAGGCTTTGCATCATATTAGTCAATTTGTTTAGAGCTTTTGAGATGTTTCCCTCTTCACTTGCTTGCACTTTAGGGGCCGTACCTTTAAGAACACTTGCGTATGAAACCCCTTGGTGCACACTACCGTTGACAGTTGCGTACTGATTTCCATTTTGAGCGTTTGGATTTACAATTTCTGGGCGTGCTTGTTTTTTAGCTGAAGAATGGAGATTAAGCATTCGTTGTTCAGCTCGCTGCTTTGGATTGATTCTTCTTTTCAATTCAAGATAAATTGGGCACCCTCTATAATTAGCTGTGTGATTTCCATTGCAGTTGCTGCATTTTCTCACTGATGCTTCTGTTTTGGCTTTATTGCAAATCTTTGCGTTATGGAGTTCACCACATATAACACAAACATCGTTCAAAGTGCAATATGCTCTAGTGTGTCCATATTCTTGGCACTTAACACACTGTACCGGCCCATTTCTTTTCCTGGGTTCTTCGATGGTAACCCTTCTGTGCAGTAGATATTTTAGGTCATATATTGCATGTTTGCCTTTGACCTTTTTATTATCTGGTTCTAATTCCAGGCGGAACAATGGCTGCGGCGCCTTCTCCCGATTAATAATATTGGTAATAGATTTACATTGGAAACCTTTCTCAGCGAGAGCAGCTTGAATTTCGTTTGCATCTACGTAGCTCTCTATTCCTTTCAATACTACAACTAATCCTTTTTGACTCTTTAGTTGGTACGTGTAGTAATGTTTACCAACTTGATCAAAATGCTTGATTAACGCTCTGTAAGCATCAATATTGAGCGGTTGAATTTTTGTTTCTTTTATATCTCCTCTTTTGATAACGGAAATATAAAATGCACCTTCCGTAATAGACTCGATGGTTTTTGCAAGTTCTCTATTTGATTCTTCCCTCAAATAGATTGGTGGCGGCTTCTCAATTTTTGGAGTTTTTTCAGGCGGCGGATCTTCAACAACCAAGCAAGAATACCTATTGCCATGTGTTAATTCAACGGAAGCTAACTTAGTGAATTTGTTCGCGCTTGTACTGGCCGCTGATCTAGGGCTTCTCCTTCGCTTTGATCGGACAGTAATATACCGGTCAATTCCCGTTTGCACTAAACACTGACCTACATCACTGTTCATTTTTTTTTCATTTGTTGTCAATGCACTTCCATTGTTTATATTATCGTCAATATTTGTCGACGATGCACTTTTATTTTCTTTATGGTTCAACACACCAAAGTTATTTAAATTAATTTCAAGTTCATTTTGATTTAAATTGCCTGGTAAAGCAATTTTTTGAGCATTTAAAATTTGTTGTCGCTTTGGACTATGCTGCACATTTCCAATTTTATTAATAATTGAGGTCGTGACGTTCGGTGGCAAATCGCTTGCGGACATCTCTGTCTGCTGATTTAACCCAGCCTTTTTTACTTGAGGCGGAGAATTGAACATCACGATTTCACTTACTTTTCACATCACAAAATTTTTTTTAAAAATAAAAAAAAAAAATTTAAAACGGCTGATTCAACTTTTCACACAAGTAATAAGTAAATTATTTTAAATGTTTACTCGGTGGTAGTAAAATTGCAACTGACTATATTTAATAAATTAAATTTAATTCGTTATCTAAATCTCAACCAGATAAAGGCAAACAAATTTCTGTTACTGGCCGATCAGAAAAAGTATCCCAATTAGCTAAACTGTCAGTCATTAAGAAATTCAGGGGAACATTGTGTTCTTCAACTCAAATTCAACCTAGTTTACGGGTACATACATACCACAGCTGTTATATCGAGCCTATTAAGAAAAAAAAACAAACGTAAAATTTGATTGGTCAATATTTTGCAACGAATCGATTGAAACTTCCAAAAAACGTATATCCAATCCTCCAATTCCCGAATTTTCAAAATCAATTTCTACTGACTTGTGATGCCAGTGATGTTACCATTGGTGCAATTTTATAGTATCTCAAAAGCATAAATCGTCAGATTTACCAATAGGTTTTGTATTTCGTTTAAATAAAGCAGAAAAAACATCGAACTGTAGAGAAAGAATTGCTTGCAGTTGTACAAATTTCAAATTATTACTGATCATAAATTACTTGCATGACTTTGTTCTTTCAGTAATCCAACCTCTAGACTTATAATATAAGATTGCGAATTAAGTTAAATGAATACAATTATGAAGTAGTGCACAAATTTCCTACACACATATAACAAGAATTCAGTTGCATTAAGACGTATTCTTCTTCTTAATCCTTATTCTTCTGATTGCAAGGTGGTAACTAGATCTTAACGTTAAACATGTAAACCCAATCTTAATCAATCTCTTAAAAATATTTCTCAAATTTATAGTCCTAAATATCTATCAACCAACGTCCAATCAATATACTGGTATCCCATTAAATAATTCCCATCCAACATCATCTGATTCACATATACCATCGACATTGAATCCTTCTGATAAGTCCCCTTACAGCTGTTATCCTGGTAGGAATTCCTCCAATGACGATTCACCTAGTACACCTAGCTCTTTAATTTCAATTGATAACGAAATTGAAACCCAGAATGAAACTGATAAGATAATCGAACTAAAATAGGATAGTGATAGGCAATTTGAAGAGTTTTTTGTGACTCCAGTTGGTGGAAATCAAGAAATTATGCGAACATACGAGCGACTTAAATCATATTTTTTTTTCCCAAAAATTGTTTTCCGGATCATGAAATATTTTAAATCATGCGATTGTCAGAAAAACGAGCTTGGACCATTAACAAAATTTCCGATAAAAATTACGTCTTCATCAAAAAGCCCTTTGAACGTATCTATTTAGACATGGTTGGACCCTTAATTATTATTTATCAAATTAATAAACATAATATTCAGGACGGTCTGACAAAATATTCCATCGCCTACCAACCAGGAGGCTGAACCAGTTGCCAAAGCTTCCGTTAAGGATTTCTTTTGTTTTGCAAACTGCTTAAACTTAAAAAAATCCAAACGACAGCGTATCTATCACCCATAAATTAATATGGCTCCCGCAAGATCCCATAGAACACTGTCCATCTTAGAAATTTTTGTAATTCAGTCCTCTAAATTGGAACTCGGAGTTTCAATATGCAATGTTCTCTTATAACAGTGCTCCACCGTACCAACCATATTACGATTAATATTATTGAAAAATGGCCATGTGGGCGTTGAAGCCACCTCGCACTACAGCTTAAAAAATCTTTTGAGCTTGGACCGTTCAGTCGTTATTCACGTGATACATACTATCCACAAGTAGAAAAGGCTATCGGTGTACTTATTGTTGTGCTGATTTCTCTTTTCAGAATAACCAATGTTCAATTGAGTTTAGATCGGGGCTCTGAACCGGCTTTTCCAAAATAATTGCTTAATTTTACCGAAACCACTACCGACTACTTCGTGCTGTGTGGCATGGGACATTAATTTTGCTGTTAGATTACTAGCTCACGCCGCGCCGGCCGAGAAATAATTTTTCAATAGACGGCTCCAATGTCTGTTCCAAAATAGTGGTGTACGTTGCTGAGTTCATTCGCCCAGAGCATATTAAAAGGAATTCCGGTTCCTGCAGACGACCTACACTCTCAAATCATGATGCTGCTGCCACCGTGCTTGACGGTAGAAGCTAACCATTCCGAATTATGCGTTTCGCCAGTTCTTCGTTGCATGTATTTAGTCCCAGATGTCCCGAAATCTAAACAAATTGGTTAACAATTTCTAAATAAACATAACGGTGATTTTTAGGGCATATTATGTGGATAATCAAATACTGCGTTTTTGATAATTTCCCAGCTTATTTAGAACTGACCTCAACATTACTTTCACATGACCATTGAACTTGGCTCCATTCCGAAGAAGTTCAACGTTGGTACTTTTTGGCCTAGTTTAGTCAATATTCCGTGTTGATCTCACATAAAAACGGGTCTTTCCTAGTTTGTCGGGGTTTTAGGTTAAACTCGTCAGCTCTTGAGCCAAATGTTTTCGCAGAAATGGATACTTGAAATCTGCTATACTTTTACAAGCAGGTGGTTGTTATGGTGATTTTTTCCTGTTTTTAATAGTTGTCCGTTCAATCCGTCAATCTTTTCTACTGGTTGCCTTTCGTTTTCTACCCCTTCCTAGGTAGCATATAATGGTAGAACGAATCTCACTGTATCTAAAGATCGTTGTTTGTATAGCGCAACGCAAACATTTAATTTGGTTTGATATCTCGGAATGAGGACGAAGGGCCGAATTTCAAAGGGCCGAATGTCGAAGAGCCGAATGTCGAAGGGCCGAATGGCTGAATGGGTCGAAGGGTCAAATGGGTCAAAGGGCCGAATGGGTCGAAGGGCCGAATTTTTTTGTTTATTTTTTTTTGTTTTAGAAATATAATTTTTTAAATTTGTTGTTTTAAGGAATATTTTGAATATTTTTGTATCAAATATGTATAAATAAATTTTTTATGAATTTATGTATTTTATTACGTTTAATCTTTGGATATTCTATCGATAAAACTATTGCATTTATTTTGGTTGTTTATAATTTGTGTTTCACGTATCCAGCAGTGGTGCATTTTGGTGAAGGAAAATTTTATCATACGCTACCTGAGACATTCGGCTCTATAGCAGCCTTTTGATAATAGGCGTTGTAATGTATATAGATAGGTGCATGGTACATTCATTTTGTTTTTCTTAGATATCTTAATCTTATTATTCCTTTTGTTATTATATACAAGCGCAGTACTTTTTTGTCGGTAGAATATCCAAAGATTAAACATAATAAAATACATAAATTCATAAGAAGTTTATTTATACATATTTGATATAAAAATTTACAAAATATTCCTTAAAACAAGAAATTTAAAAAATTATATTTCTAAAAACAAAAAAAATAAACAAAAAAATTCGGCCCTTCGACCCATTCGGCCCTTTGAAATTCGGCCCTTCGACATTCGGCCCGTTGATATCATACCGATATCTCCTCTTCACAAGATAAAATAAATTTGTTGGAATGGACGGCCAAAGGCCCCGTCCTAACCCCAACTGAATATTAATGGTCTTTTCTGAAGAGGAAGATCTGGATAAGAAGTGGACGTCGTTTGCCCGTCTTAAGAAAATTATTCAAGAAGTGAGTACGTAACATTTTTTTAAAATATATAATTCTCATGACTTTCAAAGCAAAAATATTTGAATTATGATTGACCCAATTTATCAATGCTTATTGCTTATACAAGGATTTTTCCCCCTTTGTGGAATCAAATTTTCTTACATTGTGTAAAATCATTTTTGATTGAAATGAAACGTTTTGGTGAGGACCTTCACATATGTTAACTTTTTGTCTTTTTCTTTTATATTTTGTAGATTAATTTTTTATCGATTGTAATAGCTTTAAGAAATAATAATGATTGATTGATAAATAAATAAATAAATTGTTCTAGCTGGGGGAATTATTCCAAAAAACACCTTATTATTTGAAGTATAAACAATACACCAAACCAACTACTCACAAAGCCACCAATATGCATCATTAGCTCAAAAATGAGTGCAGATAAATATATTGAGCTTACTGAAAAATTGATGGAGAAGATTACTTTGGTCCTAATATTACCTTTCACCAGTACAATGCAACTGTACGGTAAAGAAAACACAGAGTTTTTTTTTTTTTAAATCGCGAATTTAGGTTTAGGAGTGGCAAGTGATGTGCTACTAAATCGATCATTTTTATTCTGTTTTCTTTGTTTTTTCGTCTCACACTAATCCGGATTTAAATCCTATATCGAAAATGTTTGGGAACAATTGACAGCCGATTAAACAAAAACGGTCGCCAGTTTGACATAATTAAACAACTAAAATAAACTTTAATTGACGGACGAGTGCCACAAAAATGATCAAAAATATCTAAAGTGCAGGTAAGATATCATCTTAAGTTCGGGAGCCCATATTACTATAGTTACTAATTTCTTCAAATTTTTGGTGTTTTATTATCAAACCTTTTAAAAACAAATTATGTTCCTTTAATTATTGCTTACATAATTATTTTTGGAATTCCTATCTTTTTACATAAGTATGTTGCAATTTTTATTTTTTTATTGAATGTTCTTTATAATATGTATTTATTTCATAATTTATATTTAATATTTAATATATGTATGTACTTTATTTGGTAATTTTACCAACGTATTAGGTTGTAATTAAGCATTTTTATTTTATCCCTATGCATATTTCGCTAGCTGTAGATTAGATTTAAGTTCCAGAGCATTCACAATGAAAAAAACTTTTTACTTTTGGATAATAGGTTTGTATGAATTTCTAACATTACGAGCAAGTATCGCTGTAATATTTAATAGACTAATGCCCGGATTCACAGAAAAAAGAAGTATGTAATCCCCGGTTAAATAAAATTTCATCTCTTTCTTTTATGTAATTGCGATTTATTTTATAATGTTAATTTTATATTTTTTCTTAGAGATGGGAAAGTTGGAAAAAATTTTTTTTTTAGATGATTTTTTTAACTGCAGAGCTAAATATTTAACAGTCCAATTTCGTCCAGCTAAAATATTTAGTTGAATGCTAAATATTTCTATGTAGAAAAATCAATAATCAACTTGCATTGAATTTGTATTATGAAACAAAACACAATTTCATAAAAGAAAAGAGGAAATATTATTTAACTAGAGATTGAATATTTTTTTGTGAAACCAGGCATAACAAGTTGGGCAATATTTCACCAAGTTTTTATGGTGACCTATTTAAATGGGATTTAAATCGTAACTGTCTACCTCTATCAGACTATTATTTATGCTTGTAAAGCCACAATGAATCGATGTATAAAATCCAAAAAAACAAACATCGGCTATATTTAGAACTTAAAAAAAAAAAACATTAACTTACCAGATAACATAACATTCATCGGATACATTCCTGTAATTGGCGTTAGTTGTGGCCTTATTTCTGTTGGTGGTGATCTTCGGTTACTTGACAATGCCATAGATGGCTGTTAAATAATAAGTTAGCATAAATTTAAAAAGAAACGAATTATTTTTTAGAAATCTAAATAACTTACATGTGTAAAATATTGACCGAATTTAACATACATTCCCGTTGGATTATAAGTACTAATTAACTGCTGGTGACACGGATCAATATGATGTGCGGCCGCAGCTGCCGCCGCAGCATTCTGATGATGTAATTGTGTTAAATGTCCACTTGTTGTAATACCATTGCTACCACTTCGCGTTGTTGTCATATAAATTGTTTGATGCTCAGCATTATTCGATGTAATACTATTCGGTGAATTATTACTTTCCGTTGAATTTGTGCTCGGCGTATTACGATTACTATTATTGTTAATGTTGTTATTAATATTGCTGTTATTGTGATTATTTCGTCGTAAATCTAAATTTGACGGTTTTGGACGTGGACCACGAATTTTTTCATAACTATTCGTACCACCACTAGAATGATTTTGAATCACCTGGTTCATTGATATTGGTGCTCCAGTTATCCCGATATTATTGTGATGTGGTTTATATGTCGATTCACGTTTCTGTGTTATCAAACCCGATGTGTTAATGTTGCCACGTGGCGTTGTAGTATTACTGCTGCCGTCGTATTTACGTGTTATGGTTGTATGATGGTTCTGTGTTGTGTAGAAACCATTTCCATTTGTACCCGTAATAATACTAGCGCCTCCAGCTTGGTGGCTTGGATTTGATGATGGACGTGTATTTATGGCATTCGGGTTGTTGTAGCTTGTACGACGATTTATGGTATTCGCACTGTTAGTGCTATTCGTTTTTCGTTCATAAGACGTCGTAATTTCGTTGCATCCAGTAATTTGTTGAGCGGCGGCGGCAGCAGCTGCTGCGGCTGCAGCAGTGAATCCATTCGGGATGAGTGTCGGTGGTGTGGCGAATAGGGGATTCTTTTGCGGATGATGAGACAAGGGTAAGGAGAGAGGTGTACTAGGCGTTGATTGTGGAGTTGTATTAGTATTTATCTGATGAAATGTTGTTGTCGCCTGTTCCATGGCCTGTGTGGGATTATGTTGTGGCGGTGGACCACCAAGTTGCGATGGCATTATAGAGTTTATCACAGTATTTTGATGTGGTATTTGATGAGATATTACACCGGCTGCTGCAGCAGCAGCCGCAGCCGCTGGTGACGTTGCATATGGAAGCATACTTGGGTAAATTGGAGGGATTGCATACATTGTACCAGTTGTTGGATCGCTGATTTGTACCGTCGAATGAGTAGCATATTGTGCTGCTTGATTTAAAGTTTGAGGTGGTGAACCTCGTTTGCTTGTATGATGGTGATGATGATGATTTGATCCTGCATTCGATTGGTTTATTGTCAAGCTTTGACAATTGCCGCCCGTCGGTAACGACTGTAACGATTGTGGCTGTTGCACAATCATTGATGTACTTACAGGTGTTGATGCGGTTAATTGAGTTTGAGGCACATAATATGTGGTCATCGGTTGGCCCCAATATCCTTGATATGTACCGTTATATGAATAAGGATAACCAACTGGGTAAGTTAATGGATATTGTGATAACTGGCTGTTTGCATGATTTCCGGTAAATTGTTCTTGTGTATAAACAACCTGCCCTTGATATAATGGTGGCGGATATGTTGCCAAAGGCACAACCGCTGTTGTGCCTGCAGTTGGTTGCTGATACAGCGTCGTACCTGTTGGCTGCGTAGCAATTAAAGTGGTTGTACCATCGCGACCTCCTGTTCCAGTTTGATCATAAAATGGAACAAAATAGCCCGGCACTTCCGATTCCATGGTTGGCGGATACGCATACATCATTTGTTGAGGCAATGCATAAACGCTACCATCAGCCTGTTGAAAATAATCGCAAAAAAAAATAAAAGATGCCGACAAAATATTAAAACGAAAATACATACCCCTTGTTGATATGCAGGAAATGTTGTGGTGCTGCCTGGATATACTGCGCCGTTCTCCAACCCTTGATAACTGGGCGCGTAGCTCATAACCGTAATTGCCGATTGCGGAATTTGTGTTTTATATTCTAGCTCTTTTTTACTGTCATTTATTGTACTATTGCTATTACTACTATTGTTACTATGACTACTGTTATTACCATTACTACTATTACTACCACTGTTATTAATATTATTATTAATGCTACCACTATTATTAGTCTGTTGAATCATATTATTAGTATTATTCTCATTGACACACTCATTGGATATCGGCTGTGGCTCTTGGCTTTCTTCTGTATTCGATATTGGAATAGTGTGGCCAGTTGTAATCTCATTATGCTGAGTTGCTTGAAATTCTGGAATATTATGCGGCAAATTTGGACTAGTTGCTTGGCTCTTTTGATATTTTACAACCGTTTTTGTATCAGTGTTTAATGTAATACTATTTAAGCTGATTTCGTCGTTACTACATGGACTAGGAGATTCTGTAAAAAAATAATACGATAATGAATGGTTCATTTATGCGGTTAGGCTAACAGCTTACCATTTCTATCTTTGGCTTCAATTTGAGTTTCTATTTCATTATTATCTATCACGCTTACATTTTCAACATTTTCATCGATCACATTATGTAAAATGGTCTCAGGTGTTTTATGTTCCAAGTTATGTTCACATTCATTACCGTGATGCGGCTGAATCACAATCGATTTGATTGATTTTTGCTTTTCGAATTTATTTCGCTGTAGTGTAGGTGGTTTGGTTGCCATACTTTTTGGAGGTAAATTGGATGGATCGAAATGATAAATAGTGCCGTCTTGATTGACTAGCGGTTGCAACGTTTGGGGATCAATGAGAACACTACCTCGAGGCACACTAGCCATATCGGTAACGGCCCACACTACACCGCACGGAGTATTGGGTGATTGCACCACTGATGGTTCGGGTGTATGGTCACCACTACCATAACCAGTTGGGGATGGCGTTACAGAATCGGAACGAATTGATTGTGTCTTATACCCGCTGCTGGAAGGTGACAGACGCCATGGTGTATTTGTGCTGCCTGTAGAATCTTGTTTCGTAAACAAACGTGGCCCCGCACTTTTTGTCGATGTCACTGAATCACCACGATGTAATGGTCCTGTATTTTGCTGCCCACCATAACCACCAAAACTATGTGACTTCGAAACGCTTGGTCGTCCATCCGAGGATTGTCGTGCTTCGACTGATTGAACTTTAAGCAATCGATTATTCTGAACTTTTAGACGTGTTGTCTGATTATTTGTTTCTGAACTATCTGAACTGGACCATGGCCATTGATGCTCTTCCATATGGCCAACCTAAATTCAAAAATTAATTTTTTTTGTGTTTTGTAAATTATAATTGAGTTAAAATTAATTTTTCATGTGAGAAAGAGAATTTTTTTTCTGAGACTTTTCGAGAATGCAAAAAAAAAAAAAAAAACAAAATTAATGTCTGGTATGATATAAAATATAAAATGATCAAGCATTAAAAAGGTGTTCACTTAATATTATTTATGGAAACCTTCACCTCTTTCCCCTTAAATATTCTTCGTCTAACCTTTTCGTATTCCTCTTCACGTTCTTCAAAACTTTTTGCTTTACGATCAAGCACACCGCGATCGGGTCCTAAAAAATGACGACACTCATCAAAACTGTGGGCATCACGCTTTAGGATTGATTTTCTTGGCTCTTCGCTAAACGTTTCCCGTATCAAAGATTTGAAGCGAACCTGTATTAAATAAATTATTTAAATAATTTTCAAAGTAGATTTTAACTAGCAAAGTACTACTTCTGGCACACGCGTTGATTTCGTAATAGCCGCGATAACACTTTGTTGTGTCGCATCGACATTGTGTTCCATTCCGAAATATGCCGCAACTCGATGTATTAGCATACGATTGTACGATGACATGGCAGGAAATTTTATTTGATTTCGACTACAAATAAAAACAACAATCAAATTGCAATTGATTAGAAAATTATTTTGCTGTGACTATTTTTGCTCTTTATCATCACTTACGTTCTGTCTATTGCCAATGATAACAGTTCCTTTTCAATTCTCATTAACATATTTCTATCTTTAGCGTTTTTATTTAATGTCTCTTTAAAAAATTGAATTAAATCGACCCCACTCTGGTCGGTAAATTGCTCTGTTGAACTGTCTGAAAATGAATAATTGATGAAGATTTCAATAAATACGAAGACATTTTTAGGATTTTTAAAGCGAAAATTGAAAATATAAGCTTGAGGCAAAAGAAACCTGATTGAATAATCTGCCGTTATTTAAATTCCTTAACATTAAACAACATTTTTAAATTAATTTTGAAATTTTTTTAAATATTCGCCAAATTCAAAATCTTCAAACGCTAATTTAGTCGTTTTTCATTTTCCAATTTTAAAAAATTTTCAAACGTTTTTAATTTGTAAATTTGAAGGCTTCTAATGGGATCGGAGAGATCAGAGAGATATAAACAATGCTTTTTGCGTGTTTTTTTTTGGTTTCTCCGATCGATCCGATAATTTTTTTTCGTTTTTTATTATATCCGAATAATCACTATTCACTAATTGCTGTTTTTCGATTTGAGATTTATTTCTGATAGTACAGAGAAATACATAAATAGTTTGACGTTCAAAATGGTTAAAGCTATAGACTGAGACAACAACAATTTTATTGTAAATAATTTTATTAATTCTTTCTTGTTTATTAACGTTTAATTTTATATTTGTGTATTAGTTATGCAAAGGTAATCAATTTTCTTGCTTATAGTGTGTTACAAAACAGTGGTTAGTCAATTTAAATGGTTCAGTGTGGTTAAATCTAAAAAGGTCTTTTAAGATTAAAAATTATAACTGTGATCTCTACGATGAAATAATTAAATCGAGCAGTCGATAATAATCAAAATTTAAACCAAGGGAACTATTCACTTTTTATCTAAATCTAAAGCGATATTTGAGAATTAAATACAATAAAAGTTTAACAAAGACATACCTCTTGAAATAAACCCCGATGAGTTGTTACCACCTTCGACACTCGACGAAGAACCCATTGTTTTAAGTCTTGGTTTCGAACTTTTAGTATTAGCACCTGTTCGATGTTTTTTATTGAGACTATTGCTATTACTACCAATGCTCCCACCACCACCACCACCAGCACCTCGATTTAAATAATCATTTGGACTATCGACCCGTTGTAAATTATCATCATTGTGAAATGAACTTGAATTACTACTGTGATTATTTGGACTGGTGTGATGCGATGATGGCGAATGATCGTTTCTTGTATTACTATTATCACGTGGACTATGGCATTCTATTTTATTATCATAGGAATTATGTTGTTGCTGCTGCTGCGAAGGAACGTTTATTATAGAATTATTTAATTGTTGCTGCTGTTGCAATTGTACATTTGTACTGTTTGTAACTGAATTAGTTTGTGATGAAGCGGTATTACTACTATTACTATTATTAACTACTTGAAGAAGACTAGAATCGTTTACTTGAGTACTACAATTATTACTATTACTATTATTAGTAGTATTTGTGGTTGATATAGTAGTAACTGTAACTAAGGTAGGCGGTGATACATTTAAAGATAAGGATGGTGGTGATGATGATTTATCGACGAGTGACACCGAATTACTGTTAAACACAACTTTACTATTCATGTGGTGTTGTTCTGTATTTGTTGTTCCATTTGATGAATTTATGGCTGTAACGTTATTATTTGAAGCCTTATCTGACTCGCGAACTACATTATTATTAATATGATTATTATTTGTGTTGCTGTTATTATTATTATTGTTTCGCGGCGATTTTGATTTGGGCGGTGTCAATTTTGGAAAATCCAAATCCAATTGACTTTGATTGCCACCACCATCGATTGAAAATATTTGTGGTGGCGATTGATTATTATTATTGGTATTCATGCTACTATGACTATTATGATGTAAATTTGATGATGTATCAAGTAGTGGCGATGAAGCCGCCGATGATGAGCCTGTTTGTTGAAAGTTTAAGCGAGAATCCATTAAAGAATCATGCGAAGTTGGTGATAAACCACCTGTTGGCGATGTCGGTGTTATTAATTCTGATGAACGAGGAGTCGGTGTACGTGGGGGCGATGTCGATTCACGCATAGCATGACTTCGTGTTAAATGTTTACCCTTTGACCCACCCTGTAATGAAAAAAAAAATAACAAAAAATTAACTTTTCACATACTTGCAATCACAATACTATAAAAGACAATTTTCTTTCATCCTTAAAATTATATGATTCTTTTTGTCTTTTGAAGATAAATAGACGAGTAATTAAACATTTTATCGAACTTTGACGTTGGAACCAGCCATCAATTTTTATGAAATTAATGTCTACATATCTAAAAGGTTGAAGAAGAGAAGCACAATTTATGAGAAATGTAAACCAAACTACAAGTTCCTGAAATATTTGTGTGGTTACAAATCGGCTTAAGTCTCAAATTCTCACTTTTCAGAAAAACGTTTTTGAATAAGAGTCATTGAATTTTTATTTTATAAACGCTTATTACGGTTGTTTGTAGTTGCAAGCCGACTTGAATCGGGACGTGTTTCCTCTATAAAAATGTATGTTAAGGTAAATTAGTCCCCACATCAAGATTCAGGAACGTTTTGGTTTCACACAATGTTCCTCTATGTTTCAAAATGCAGAAACAAAATTTTGCTGTTTATTTTTTATTCGATTGCAAATGGTAAGATCAAATTCCTTTGGATGTTTACAATTCATTAAAAAGAAATGCGACAATATTGCGTTTGTACGGCGGGGAATCAAAAAAATTTAAATTGCTTGGAAATCAATAGTAGTTTTTCCAGGTTTTTTTCGACCTGAATATAATTACCGAATTTTATGGTTAGATTTTACCATTACCCCATTGTCATTGTCACTGACTGACAACTTAAAAAAGTATTTTTTGGAAGATAACAGTAATTAAAACCCTAATTACAGCAGTAAAGAGGCTTCAAACCATTCTTCCTCCTGTTGAGACACCAGTAATATGGGTTCTGTTTGTGAGAAGAAAAATAATGATCATGGCCAGGCGAAACTTGGAGACATTCGCAACGAGGAAAGAACATCAGGAAATTCGTAGTGAGGGGGAAATCGAAACAGGGGGGAGGGGGCAAAAAGACAAATCTAATCACTCGTACGTTGCTGCTTCAGTGGAGAAGGTGATTGTTAAAGCAAAGGCCATCGGGCCACTGTGTAAAGCTGTTGCCGGCTTTGCTGCACAACAAATATCAAAGAAGATAACGGCAGGAAACTTTCACAAATATGAAATTCGCGTGTATACGCGAAAGAGCCCGCTATTTATCTGATGCACTTACACATTTTCAACTGCAAATTTAGCAAGGCGTTTCACCAACCTAAGAAAGACCAGTAATACGATAGATCTATAATAGAAAACAATTTGTCTCGCGAAGAAAAGAAAAATGATAAAGAGAGTTGATATGGTAATAAGAAGTTAGTTATAGCGGTTTACGACTTAGAAACAGTTTTTCAATGCCCAAGGGGAATAGCATCAGGTTTTTATTACGTCTCTAAATTATTGTTTTTAATTTCACTATGTACGAATCAAAATCAGAGAAGCGTAGAGTTTTCTGTTACGTATGGAGTGAGGCACAAGGCAATCACGATATTAACCATATAGCAACGTTAAACTACATTGAATCGTCGAGGGCACGAATGCAACCAAAAAGGAGAAATTAAATGCCATCTTTTACAGCGATAATTGTTGCGGTCAACAGAAAAACCTCTTAAAGCTGTCAAAATACCTCCTTTGTGCTGTTAAGAAGTACTCCTTGATCAATTCAATTATACATAATTTTTTTCATTGTAAAACAACACAGAACGAAAGCAACAGCATTTAGTCATTGAGCGCGTGGTAAAAAAACTATCTACGTACCACATCAATACTTAACACAAAGTGGGACAAAGAAAACTGGAGGGCGTTAACATGTCACAGAAGGCGTCCCTTTTAAAATTACAAACGAGTATATATCCGGATTGAGAAGGACCAACCTCGATACATTTTATACCCAACATCTTATTCCCAGGAGGAATTCAAAATCATTAATTAAAAGACAGACGAGCAGCAACAGTAGCATATCCACGGCCTAAAAATCAGGACTGCTTATGCTTTTTAGAATATTAATATTTAGCAAATATTAAGTGTATTGCTTTCAACCAAAATGAGTTAGGATTTTTTTTTAGGTTAACGGCTGGTCAAAGCAACAGCAAAAATTAACCAAATATTGGTCTAATTTTTTTTCGTGCATTTTCTTGTCAATTCGACTCTTGTGGCAGGTATTAAAACTAAAAATTTGGTTAAGATTTGTTTAACCACTAATTTTATTTTGGGTTAGCTAAACTATTTTTTGGTCTATCTAGTTCGATTGTTGTTGTAATTGTTTTATTTTTGGTGAAAGCAACACAATTTATTATTGGCCAACTCACAATCCTTTTTGTTTAAAATGCCAAATTTTCAGCCTTCTGCCTTAGCCAACTCCAAACCCTTATTAAAAGATGCACGCTTTGCTGCCAGAATGTTTCGGCTTAAACGGTTCCAATCGCGAGTCAAATCTTTTTTCAAACCCTTTAAAGTTGTTTTTTCTTTGTATTGCAAGCCTTTGCTTGTAAATACCCCAAATTAAATAGGGTGGTTTTTGCTGTGTCAATATAAACATCGGAACATTGTTTTGTAAGCATTGTTGATTTTGTCGTGCTCTCTGCAATCGTGCCGAGTCCTATTGAAATATGAACGGATGATTTTGGAAAAGTTTTCTGTGCAGCACCTTGTTTTCGTGCCTCTTTAAGCAAATACGATCATTTTGTTTGTTGAGAAATTGTTCAATACACACTGTTTTCTCATCCGAAAATACCAAATTTAGTAAATCTCCACGAGCGAGCAAACGAAGTACATAATTCTTTTGATCTTTGTGACTATGCAAAAGTGGTGCTTTTCATTTTTTCAAGTTCGAAACAAACGATTTGCAAACGTTATTGGATGGCGACAATACCCAACACTAAACTAAAAACCAACTTGAAGTAGCATTAAATGTTGCAAGTTGCTGTTAGTAAATGCTTACATAAAATGGAAAAGATTCAAAAGGAAGGAAATTGGTTTCCACATGATTTGAAAGAAAAGGACGTCAAAAATCACTCAATACGTGTATTTTATTGCTTAAAAGTGGATCTATTTCGATAATCCAAAATGCAAAAAATCGTGAATAGATCCTGGCCATCAACATCACAGGTAAAACGAAATATTTACCGAAAGAAAACCTTGCCGTGTATTTGGTGGGATGAAAAAGGTGTTATTTATAATGAGCTATAAACCGAAATATTTAATAATGGGGTTTATTTCCTCTTAAAATCCATTCCATTTTATCGGCAATCGGTGACTACATAAAAGAGAATCATCAAAATTGGGATTATTATTTATCCGGAATCACATATACAATATACATATAGGTTAAGAATTAGAATTGTTGGAAGAGCGCGAAATTTGCTACCAAACTAAAATAAAATTACGAAATAGCTTGCTTAGACCAAGCCGCGCAGCTGCTGAATACATTACTGGAAGGGAAATCAAAACCGAATTAAGTTAACTGATTAATTTTAGGTTTTCGGGTAATCGACCTGATATTAAGTGAAATATGGCTGCTGTCAAGTATTGATTTCAGCAAGTCGATCAAATATTAAGAATTTCAGCCAAATTCAGGTAAATAAAAATAAATTGTGGCTGGGCAATTCTTGCGTCACATTAAATGGACTACAATAACTGCAAATGTTAATTTGTTTGTTATTATCTAGCAATGTGTTTCTGCTTAGAGGCCTGTCGGTCGTATAAAAATGCAGCCGATTTTTTACGCAATTCACCTGCCTTTATACATTTTATTGGATTTTGTAAAAAAATCCAATTTCACCTGTGAGGGTTATCTTTAGGTGTCAATTGAATATCTCTCGTATTTCGAGTTAAAACTTTCGAGACTCGCGATTTACACGTGGCAATTGCGATACAACGCGACAATTAACATAACTGGTGGTTTCATATTTTAGTTTTAAATAAAATTTAATTTTCTACATAAATTGTCTTAATATTAATTGAGATTCTCAATTCTCGTCATCTTATGGGCATTTTGAGAGTTTCGACATTTTGTGTGATTTTTCGAGGTTTTGAAGCTTAATGGAAACATATTTGACGTTGTTGTAATGTAACAGATATTATTTGAGGTTTTATGGATTTTTTGAGATTATTTAATAATTTCGATATTACCTATATTCCATTTTAGTTTGGATTTAAGAGTTTGAGTTGCTTGATATCTAATTGAATAGAAATTATCAACATTCTTCAATATTTTAGAGACTACTAGGTTTTTTCTAGTTTTTTTAAAGAATTATGGGCTAACCAGCGAATCAGTAAGCATTCTTACTGTATTTAACGAAATTATTTCCTTACAGAATATTTGATATATCGGCCATCGAATCCGTAACAACTTACTGACAAATACAATACATATTAAAATTGTAATGTGAATATCAAAATTTATCACTTTTAAGAAAAGTATGCTTTGGAAATTTTCATGTATTCTGACATTTCCTTCAGTTTCCGCGTTAATTTTCGCTCTGTTAAGTGACAGCTGAACTGAACGAAAAGTTCTAAAAGATTCGCTGGCCAGTAACATGTACTTTCTGTATATCGTATTATTACGTTAAGTTGTTACTGATTCGCTGGTTGGGCCATAAGTTAGAATACAACTTAGCATAATTGAGATTATTCTAAAGTTCTAAATTGCGCGATGTTACAGATTTAGTAGAGATTTTCGATATCATTTGAGAATTTTTGAGTTTTTTAAGTTTATTCGAGATTTAATTGACACTGATGGTTGTGAGTGATTGATATTACTAGAAATTTAATAAATTTCTAGATATTGTTCCTAGATCAATATTATTCGACTTATGCCCGATTTCAGAACAAAACAGCAATCCTTCAGTTAAATAATATTTTGTCTTTTTCTTCTTTTAAGAAATTGCAATTTGTTTCAAAATTCTAAATCAATGCTACCTGATCATATTTCTTTTGTACATAAGCATTGTAACTGGAGAATTAAATATTTATTTGAGCGATATTGAAAAATCAAATATTTAATTCTCCTGTTAAAATGCTCATATAATAAAGAAATATAATCCAGGTAGCATTGACTTTGAATTTTGAAACAAATTGCAATTTCATAAAATAAGAAAGAGACGAAATATTATTTAACTGAATGATTGCTATTTTGTTCTGAAATAGAGCATTAGCTTCTAGTTTAATTTTTAATGCAAATCACTAAGTTACAAGATATTACATTACCCAGATTCTCGAAATTGGAGGTTTATTGATTTATCTATGTATAGTAGTATTTCGATGAGAATTTTACAACAACAATTGCTCGCGACACCAAGATTAAATTATTTAATTCATTCCTAATTTTAGTTATACCACCTGGCACCAGACGCCAAATTGTTCTTTCTTTCTTCTTGTTGTTTTATTTCAATTCGAAAAAATGTTACGCGACTGGTTTTCATGAGAAAAAATAATTCAAAAATAATTCGAATTAAATTTTTCTCATGGAAATTCAACTTTTATTTCCGGGATGAAATAGCGATGAGTTAGTTGACTGGCATCGAAGTTATTTATTCTAAATTATCGACATTTTTTCAGATTACCCACTTAAGAGGCTATTAGTGACTCTTTAATTTTTCAAATTATGTATTCTAAGATTCTGATGTTATCCGAGTATTTTGAATAATCGAAACGAAATGTTTCTGGTATTCCTCGAAATTTGCAAGCGATTCAGTAGGGTCTTATTATTCTGCTCTTAGTAATTTATCGAGACATCATTTTTGAAATTGAGTTCTTCAAGATTTGCACACCGTTGAGCAACATACAGTTACCTAAGTTAAATTTGGACATAGATGATAATTTTCAAGAATATTTGAGATCTTGCGAGATCCTTGAAACAATTTTACTAATTCAGTATTACAAATTTGATGAGCGATATTGGAATGCTTGGTATCGAGATTATTCGAGGTTATTGTTAAAGATTATTCGAGGTTTTTAAGATTTTCGAGTTTAGGTGCTTGTTGATGTTACTCACATAACGTTATAGACCATTCAAAATTGTCGAAATCACACCGTTGAGCAACATACAGTTAAGTTAAATTTGGACACAGGGTTGGCAAAAAACATGTTTTTTTTAAATCCATAAAAAAAAAATAGTTTTTTTTGTTTTAAACGTTTTTTTTGGTTTTTAATATGTTTTTTTTTGTATGTTTTTATCAAAGTGTTTAAAACATGTTAAAAACATGTTTAAAATCTCTCGGGTTTGAAATCACACCAAAATTCTCTGGAATCTCGTCCATTGTTAGAGTAATTTTATTTGAGCGTTTATCACTTTATTGGAATCCCCGTTTCACAAAAATATAGTATAGTGTTGATCTTTTCTTTTTCATTAGAAATTTTATGTTTTGTTGCGAGTTTTGACTCTTTGAGTTGTTCGAGACAAACAAATTAACAAAACGATTTTTTATATTCAAAAAATTCTCTGTTAATACCGTATACTGTGAGAGTAGTTTCATTTGAGTGTATCCCATTTCATGGGAATCCCCGTTTAACAAAAATATCAGCATGACCCCGTTTTGCATTGTTTCACTTTGCGTTTTTTCCGATATGCAACACCTCTCCTAATCATACTCGAAATTTCGAATTGCGTCGCAAAATTTCATTTTGCGTCATTTTTCGTTAAAAAAATATCGAATAATTAGGGAAACCACCGATTACTCTTTGCATCATTAAAAACTTCTATACCGAAGCGCACTTTTAATTCAAGATAAGAAAAATCGGCTCCCGGATTTAAACCATACAAGGATAGAATTACTGTTGTTCTAGGTGGCAACGCGGCAGGGGATTTTAAATTCAAACCCTTTACTATTTATGCAAGCGAAATGTATATAAGAAAAACGTAGATAAGAAAAATCTTCCTGTTCATTGGCGCTCGAATAGAAAAGCTTGGATGACTGTAGCAACTTTTCGTGATTGGGCTTCCAAATGTGCAATTCCGAAAATAAAACGATATTGTCACAATGAAAATATAAGCTTCAAGGCACTAAATTTACTCGATAATGTACCAAGTCATCCTATAGATTAAGATCATATTGATGAAAATGTTCGGCTTGTATTTAAGCCTCCTAACACGATATCAATAATACAACCCATGGACCAAGTCGTTATCTCAAACTTTAAGGCATATTATTTGAGAAGGTCGTTTAAACAACTGTTTACTGCGGTAGTGACCGACGATAATATTAGTATTAAAAATGGAAGAATTACAACATTCTTACAGCAGTTTCAAATATAGCGGCGTCATGGACTGAAGTTTCTAGGAAAGCAATGAATGGATGTTGGAAAAGTGTTTGACCAGAGTGCGTTGAAGGTGCTGGCGACAACGAATATCAATCAATTGATAAAATCAGTGTGGAGGTATCTGAAATGGCAACTGTGATTGGGTTGGATGGCATGGAGATTTGCGATATCGTCAACTTGATAAATATCAACAGTGAACAGGAGTTAGATAACGACGAGCTTGTTGATGAATAAAAATATGTATGTACAAGCTTTAGTTTCTTTCTTCATGAAGTTTTAGGAACGTATCTCCTTCAAAACCATCGTATTTATATCAAAAATAATTTTCAGTTTGCGTTGTTTCACTTTGAGTCGCTATTTTTGGGAACCTAACTGCGACGCAAAACGGGGTCATAGTGTATGTATATTGTAAATTGTTGGTCTTTTTCATTGGAAATTTCATCTTTTTTTTGTTGCGTGTTTTGAGTTATTCGAGACAAACAAAACGTTTGTTTTATATTTTAGAAAATCGTAATACACTTTAATTTGTAAACAGGTAAAGTTGTTCGTAGCGCAACATAGGAAATAATAATTAATTGCTGTTGAAAACAGAAAAAGTTATATTTTTGAGTGCGTGATATTTGTGGTAGTCAAAAGCTTATTATTAACGTATAATTTTATTTATACTTATATTTATTAATATTAATCTAACAATAACGGCGAAGTCAAATGAAAATGACTGGTAGAAGAAAGGATCCCATTTGGAATCAATTCATTTCTAAGTCAACTGGAAGAACCACTCGCGCGATATGCCGAAAATGCAAAGTGGAAATGTCCGCATTAGCATCACGTATGAAATTGCATTTCGAAAAATGTGATAATACGCTTAATGATATATATGATGTCGAGGAAATGGTGATCGAAGAATCGTCACACGCGTCCACATCGAATAGTAAGTTATTAATAATTTTTTTAAAATAAGGCTAACTGTTATTTTGTTTTGAATAAGGTTTCGATTTTTTTTTGTGATTTGATGTTTTAAACGTTAAATTAAATAGGGCATTGTTAATAAATTCTTTGATTTCGAAGTACAAAAATAAAATATTTAAATTTAACGATCTAACGTTCAGGTTCTATTACTTTGCAACAGATTCTGAAACTGGTAAGAACAGTGGCACACTACAAATTGCTGGCTCTAGCAGTACCACCAGTTTAGCATCAGTAAATGTATCTTCGTTAGAAATTCAAGGTATAAAACAACCGCCTGCGAAGCGGCAATTGGGGGTAGATCGATTTGTTATAAGAACAACCGTTTCAGAGCAAAAAAAAATTGATGTGCAAATAGCTAGATTCATATTTGCAACAAATTCACCATTTCGAATTGTAGAGCATCCAGAGTTTATTAAAACAATTCAATTATTGCGTTCCGGTTATGTACCACCAAATCGGCGGCAAATTAGTAGTAACAAGTTGTTAGATGAAGTTTATGCAGAAATGCTAATTGAAACAAAATGGTCACTTGAGGGAAAAACTGTGTGCATGGCATTAGACGGATGGAGTAATGTACACAATGAGCCAATCATTTGTGTATCAGTATTAGATTTGGACCAATCTATAAAAAAATGTCAACACGAATTCGGATGCACTATAAGTAGTTTCGTTACTGATAATGCGGCCAACATGGTTAAAATGAGGAATGAGCTAGGGATGGTAGAACATTTGGAAACATGTGATATAATTATGCTTGCCCACGATATCGAATTGCCAGGAGTCAAAGAGCATGTGAAGCAAATCGTAAAATACTTTAGAAACCATCATCATCCAGCTGCAAAATACAAACAAGCTGGTGGTAAAACTCTTAAATTGCCAAGTGATGTACGCTGGAACACTTTGGCAGATTGCATAGAAACCTATTTGGAAAATTGGCCAATTTTGGTAAAAGTGTGCTCTGAGAACCGGACAGGATTTGATGCTGCGATTTCTGCCAAAGTTAATAATTTAACACTAAAAATAAACGCACAAGATTACTTAAAAAAACTTAAATTGGTTGCAGTTGCGCTGGATAAAGCGCAAAGGGATATTTGCACAATCGGTGAGGTGACTGAGGTTTGGATACATATAATGGAAAGCTTCGAGAATAATACCGACGGATTTGTAAGCATGCCATAAACGCTTAAATGAAGCATTTACACCTGCCCACTACGTTGCAAATTTAACTGATCCACGTTTTCAAGGACTGAAATTAAATGAGAAACAGCTTGAATGTGCAATGCAGTATATTGCCGAAAATTACGACGAAGTTATGCCTGAAACCATAAATTACCAGGCAAAATCATTTCCTTTTAAAAGTTATTTATTTGTTTCCAACACAACCGCAAATGTTAAACCTTTAACCTGGTGGGCGGCACTTCAACGACAAATCAGCAAAAAACTTTTTGTTCTAATGAAACAGCTACATTCAGCTACGGCATTAAGTGCTGGAATTGAGCGAGTGTTTTCAACCTATGGACTAGTGCACTCAAAATTAAGAAATTGCTTAGGCAACGAAAAGGCAGCTAAGCTTGTAGGAATTTATAAAAATCTTAATCCCACAAAATTAAAAAACCAATTGGAACCAGATCCACTATGTTAAAATTAATATATCATAGAATTAATAAAATGACATAAAATTTAACAATAATTCGTTTTTTATTATATGTGCATAGTTAAAATAGTTTAAATTCTAGTTATAAAAAACATGTTTAAAACTTGTTTAAAACACTGTTTTAATCCATCATGTTTTGAACATGCCAACCCTAAAAGCATTCCAATATCGCTCAAATTTGTAATATCTGAATTAGTTTAAAATTATGTCGAGGATCTCGCAAGATCTCAAATATTCTCGAAAAGTATCATCTATGTGCACTACAGTCAGAAACATTCAGATGTATACGGCAAATTAAAATCAACGAAACACTTTTTTTTTTTTTCTTACTTTTTTTATTTTAAAAATACATAAACATGAAGTAAATATATTATTGTGATAACAATATTGATTAAAAAATAAAATTTTAAATATGATATCTTCTGTTTGATTTTTAACTTTATCTTTAAATTTCCCTCTAAATATGTATGAGCCGTATACATCTAAATGTTTCTGACTGTATTACAGTCAGTAGGTAATAATACAATATAAAATTGCTCAAAATAATAAATAATACATTAAATTAATTTACAAAACTAATTCTGTTTGCAGTTGGAAGGAAAACAAAAACAATGTATTCTTGTGTATCGTTCGAAGCGCCGGTTTGCGATAATCATCGAACGCACTTTTACCACAATTCCTCACTATGTAAACTCCTTTATTGTCACTAATTATTATTAGTACATATTTTATAATTTTTGTAGATATTTGAAACAATAAAAACTAATTTTGTGCCAAATAATTCCCGTTACGTTTATTATGACATGCCTGAATCCGTAAAACATTCCCCACTTTCAGGTGCTTAAATAATTCAACTTTTTGGAGCCCATGCCCAAGACACTATATTTTTTTGAAAGCTCATAGTCTAAGCTACAAAAGTTTATAACCGTATTTTTTTAAATATTTTTTTAGTGTAGTTACGAATTTTGTAACAAAATGCGATGTTATCCCCTTTTTCGACTATTCTTCAATTTTTATTACCGACGGTTTTAAACTTTGGATTTTCGCAACTTCTGGACTATATAGTAGACACTTCAAGAAGTAACCCAGAATTTTTTCAGATTTTTTGAAAGCTTAGAAAACTTAGAAAACAAAACTGTTCCCTAAAAGACCCAGTGTACACACTGTGTCTCAAAAAATATAGTGTACACACGCAGGGTTAAAAAAATCCAATTTTGAGCTCTTGTAATATCTTTTTATAGCAAATCGGGGGTTAGAATTTATTCGATTATTTTTTTAAAGGAGTTTTATTTAGTAAAAAAAGGTCGATTTTTTTTCTTCGCGAAGAAAAGTTAAAAAGAATAAGTAATAGGTAAAGTCGAGAAACATTTTGTACTTTTAAAAATCGGTAACATGTTTTGCTAAATAAACCAAAAGGTTTTCAAAAGGATGCACCTAAGTTCAGTGTAAAAAAAGTAAAATCTACACAAACTTAGTGATAAACAAAAAATAGAACAATTAGGTAATCCGTCTAGAATTTTAGATTTTATAACTATTGGTGAAGTGGGGAGGTGGGGTATTAAAATTAATTACCCATATAAACTCAAAAAAAAAAAAAAAATAGTGAGAGAAACAAACCAAGTTAGTTATGTCGTTTTCGATTGAATCAAAGAAAGCACTCTGAAGGGGAAAATTTTGCTTTTTTTTGCTTCTAGTGTGTTAACCCGTAAAGTGAGTCGTGGAAAATGTTGCATGAAAAGAGTGGTGCGTTCCAGCGGACCGCAATTTTATATTAATTATTTTTTATTCAATTAGCACAATGCTAAAAATTTCGATTAGAAAATACTAAAAATTTCAGAAAAAAATTAAACGGAGTGGGGATAATTTGATTTTTTGAAAAATAGAGCGGCCCCACGGACCACACAACGCTCTTTAAGCCGCGTACACATTGAGCGAACCAACAGCGAACATCGAATCAACACCAAACAGCGAATGTTTGTTATTCTTTCATTGACAATTTGGAGTGTCGTACACATCAAACGAACGAAAAGCGAATTTGTTCGCTGTTTGTTTGCAAAATTTATTGGTGAACAAGAGTTAAGGATGTATTTTTTAAAAAAAAATTATTAGTAAAAAAAATTGTATTATTTTTTGATGAAAAATTATATTAAAAAAATAAAAATTAAATTACATATATTGAATTTTAAAAATTGTTCTTGACTTTTTCTTGTACAGAGTGAGGTACAAGAAAAACTTATTTGTGTTCGTCCTTCGTTGTATTGTTTTTGCGTTTTTATCGTCCATACTGATCATCAATTTCTTTTGATGTTCCGCTCTTGGAGCAAACGCAAGCGAATGCGACTGGAACATTCGGTTCGCAGTTACGTCATAGTACACATTAAGCGAATTTGCGTTCGGTGTTCGCTTGAAATTCGCTGTTCGTTCGCTCAATGTGTACGCGGCTTTACGGGTTAAAATGATATTCTGAGGGTCAATTATTTTTGTTTGAGAACACTTTTCAGAAACCTCTATTTTTTCGTAGATTTAGCCCTCTTTTACATAAATATGTTTGTAGGTTTATTCTGGTTCTGTCATTTGCCTGATTCGTTTTGGCTGCCGTTTTCAGTTTGAAGACTTATTATGGCTATTAATTGTTTAGAAGTGTCATTAAATTAATCTCAACATTGCATCGAAAACGAATTTTTTAGATTTTATATTTGCAATTTTCTAGTTTTTTATTATTTTGATAGATAACCCACAAACATAAAAGAGCAATGAGATTTTCTTGTTCGATTGACGCCGAAATTGGGATTGCTTTTCATAGAGGGGAAAAAATCAATCGAAAACGACATTAGCAAAAACAAATCATATCAAATAAAGAAGCAAAAAACGTTGGCCACAGTTCAAAGTGAATCATTCGGTTGATAAATTCAGCATATCTGGAGATTAGATTGTTAAGGGAGCCATACTACCTCAGTTTGGTAATTACGGCCTGACGACACTATTTATTAATTTGCGGGCGTCATTTCCGTCGGAACGAGCAATTTTTATAAATTTTATTCTTTTTATTACATACAACGCATGTTTTTTTTGGGACAAATTTTTTATTTTATCATTTCATTTTTTTAATAATTTTACAATTTTTTGTGTAACTTTAAAAATTGTATATTAAATAATTAATTCAATTATTTTTTTTTATATAATTTGTAATTCAAAAATTAATAAAATTATTAGGTATGTATTTGTAAATATGATTAATTTCATTATGGAATGAGCTTTGGGTATGCTCATTTAAATTTTTATTATTAAAGGTTTCGTTTTGTTTTTAGTTTTGATTTGTTACAAATGGTACGGTGTTACAAAACAACTAATAAAATTACTAGAAGATGATCTACAAAAGCTTTACATAAAAAATTCCTCAACTTAAGTGATGTCATTAATGAATTCATTATGTGTCGAGGGAAAATTTCCGATAACCAATATTAACTAAACCAACCAAAAATTTATAAATAGCGGCACGTGTAGACTTTACATAATGCGACTATAACTGGTTACACTCATGACCTTGACTTCCATTATATTTCAACGATAATTTAAAAAAAAAAAACAAAAAATAAAAATTTCCATTTTCTTTAAGAATGTGCGGCGGCGGTATCGAGGTAGGAAAATGTAAATCATTAAAATATACATAATCGCGTGTTTAACTTAATGGTGGTTCCTACAAGAACGAATCCAACTGTAAAATATTGATTGGCATTCATATTTTGGTGCCTATATATGTTTTTGTTGCAATGACGGATATGAATAAGGATTTCGGGCTTTTAATTTACAAACGGTAAACAAGCGAAAGTTTTTTTTATTGATCCGCGGTAGAACGGTGGTTTAAGGCGAGGTCTAAATCTAGTTAAAAATAAATAACTAGATTGATGGCCATGATAAGATATAAATAAAATTTCCTGTTATACCAAATTCGCCATTTCCGGATAAATCGATAAAATACAAGAAATATATTTCATTTGTCTGGCAACATGCCTGTAAATTTGTAAATGATTATGAAAAATTGATATGCCAAATTTTTATCATTGTTGAATAAAAGAAGGAAAACTAAGTCTGTAACCAGCCGTTAGATTGTAGGTCTTTGTACGTATAAAAAAACGACAAATTTCTAGATAAATAAAAAAAAAAAATTAATTGACTTTTCTAAATGTCGATTCTTTACTCGCAAACCGTGCATGAAAAACAATGAAAGTAAAACAGAGAAAATACACACATAAACAGAAAATGAAGAAAACCGGCGCGGTGTCCTGCTAGCATTTCAGTTTCAGATACAACAGAAGAGAACATTTATTTAAAATTGTCAACGTAGGAATTTTTATAATTTTTTAGTTAAACCACAACTTCCTGATTATGAATTAACACAATGTTTCACAGTGACTTCTATTTTTGAACGATAAAATTTGTTTATAAAATAGATAATTCTCAGAATTGTTGGTTTTGAACTTGAACGAACACAAATTTGTTCATTTCGTCTTCTTATTAAAGTGTTGGCTCTGTATCCTACAACATTTTATAAATAAAATATACTTTTTTTTACTAAACACAAGAAGATGAAAATAGAAAACAGATTTTCATTTATATATGATGAAAAACCCGAAAAGTTATGACGACACCGTATTAAAAAAAACAACAAAAAACCAACTACTTAGTGTTGAAATATCAATGAACTCAATTGCAGTTTGTAATTTAAAAGATTGGTTCCGCCCGTGTTTATAAATTTTGTCCATCTCAATCGATGAATTCCGATTCATATCCAGCAATTACAAAATTATATATTTTATCTTCAACGAATATTTTTAAAAATATGACAAAAACGGACAATTGAGAATTTTATATCTTGTTGTTGAATCTAACCAATACTTTCTAAAGCAGTAAACATTTCTCGCAGACGCTTAGATTATTGAACTTTTTCGGTGTGCAAGATATGTATGTACATTGTACATACTTATGACAACCAAAAAAAGCTATAAAAATTTAATTCAGAAAATATTTCTGAGTATAAGCTGAAAATAATAAACTCAGTTCGTTGTATTTTTTTGATAGTTTGGAGAGGAGTGATATCAAGATTCGGAAACATTTTAATTTTTACATTAATAAACCATTAGTCTGGTGTAACATTAACATACCATATTTTTGTGTAGATCCATTAAAAAGTTGTATAATCAAAATACAAAAACGAATCATTAAACAAGTTCAATAAAAATATTATTAAGCGAATTCGGAATGAACATCATATAGCGTTGAACGTCATCCTATATGTGATTTGAGAGGCATGAATCGTACATTGTTTTTCTTTATTTGAAATCGTAAAACAAAAACAAAAAAAAATGTTCTAAAATTAGAATATTGATTAACGCTTACAGCTACGCGCATTTTTGATGCGGAGGCATCTTACAATTTGTTCTGGGAATTGTAGGCGCCGTAATCCTAAATTCTTAATTTATCGTTTCTTTTGTTTTTTATTTCTCTGACATAAAAATTTAAGGAATTGTCTTAAACATTTTTGAGTATAAAAATAGAAGTTTTGTGAGGACATTTTTGTGAAAGTAAACCGTTGCTGATTTTTTTGTTTGTTTTGTTTATTATTAGGGAACCGGAAAGTTTTTTCGTTTTTCCATTCAAAACTTGTTCGTCGAGTTCATCCGAGAATTGTTTAATAGACTTCGGTGCCCGGAAAAAAAATCCGGTACCTATAATATACATACAGTACAATACAGTTGTATTTGCCTAGGGTTCCGCCGACTTATTTTGACGAATTTCATTCTAATTCCTATTTTCTAGATTTCCTCTTTTCTAAACCTTGATTGGAAAATTTCATGCAGCTCGACTTTTCTATATTAGATCATGAATTTTTATATTTGGGGCATTTTTCTGTTAAATAAACTTTTTTGAGCTTACAATTTTCGTTAAAAACCTAATAAAAATTTGTAATCAATGACTGCAAAAACACTTTTGAGTAAATTAATAGAGGTAAAATTACGTTTTTATAACATCGAGACTTGTTTAGCAGATACGGTCCGCCATAAGCAAATTAACTCCAAGGACTCTGTGGATTAATGTTCGCTTAACCGCGGTCTTTCGAAAAATACACCGCCACTCCTCCCTTCTCAGCGAATGAACTGAATACATTTTTTGAAAATTCTTTCCTGCAATTAACTTTGTACGATTTTTTTAACTCTAATTGATAGTGCGCCGGTTTTGTTATTGCATATTTTAATTTTCAAACGGTTGAATACATGGTTCTGGTAGCTCTATTAAATTTAATTCTGAGATTTTTTAGACACATAATTAATGCCTGTATCGTTGGTTCAGTGTTTCCATCTCAGTGCAAGATTTCAGAAGTCCTCCTTATACAAGGATGGGAATAATTCATGTATTTTTTAAAAACAACAAATCATTTGATTTTTTTTGACTGAAATCAGATTTTTTGGATTTAAATCAACTTTTTGTTTTAAATTAGTTTTATTAATTATTTTTAATTTGTTGTATCAAAGAATTATAAATTTTGCAGTAAAATTTGAAAGGCTTTTGTTATTATTTGAAATATTTTAAATCACACAAGCGCGATTATTGGTTGAAAGAGATGTCACTTTTTTTAAGGTTATGTAATTTTCCCTGAAAGGCAAAAAATTTGCCATACACAAAATTGAACCATGTTCAATTTTCTATTTTTGCCTTAAGGTTTCTTCACGGAGCGAGATTATTTTTAATCCAACTTTTCAGCTAATCAAATCGCTATATTTCAACAAAGTCCCGCCCATTTTTTTCCGATAGTTACAATATATTCATTTTTTGAGCAAATCATCTTGGTCGTACCAATATAATAACAAAAATAAAATAAAATATTAGCTATAATTGTGCTCATATTTTTTGTTTATGCTTATTTGTGGTATTTCTCGTTCCACTATATAAAAGCGGATTGTTGTATTAAATGAATTTTATTTTAAATTCTAAATAAAAATACGAGTACGTAATATAATTCAGTGGTCACAAATCAAAGGGGATGAAACGCATAGAAAGCAATAAAAAAACAATTAAAACGTACAGAATACCTCACTATAATTAAATTGGTGTAAACGGCACCAAGCAGAATTTGAAAGTAAACCAAAAAAACAGAAAATAGTCATGACAGTATAATTAATTGAGCAAAACTAATGTGTGACTATCTTCACTTTAAACAAAAAAGATCCAACTTGGACTGAAGAGTACAACTCTTGTAGATCAGTTAATTGAATTACTCTTCACTTAATTGAGCTACTGAAGAGAAGATACTGTTCGATTGGTATTCTGCACTTCAGATAAATGTCAAAATAAACAAACAACAATTTATTTCAGTTTGGCTTGTGTTTACAAAAAATGTTTCAAAATTTAATTTTCCAGTGTTGTTAATCGATAAACCAGCTATCTGGGAATACATAATTAAAACCGCTCAGTAAATTAAGTTTTTTTTATACATATGTGCATTTATTTACTTGAATTAAAATACTAAATAAATAGTTAAAGCCTATCTGATAATTTATTTATTAATTCCAATTTTTCGTTTTCAAATTTTAAAAATTCCGCTTCCCTCTTTTCCTTCCTTTCCAATGTTTTTGGAAACAACTTTTAAACAAATTCAAAAAAGAAAAACAAATAACTCATCTGAAGTAACTAGATGAGCAAAATATCTCTTCAGTTAATTCAGTTGCTCAATTTTTAACTGAAGTGAAGAGTTGTCAACCGAACAGTCTCTTCACTTCTGTTACTTCAGATACAGCTACTACTTCAGTTAATTCAGTCCAATCGAACACGCTTAATATAATCTCCTTTCGTGAAGAAACCTTAGCATTTAATATCGCCTACTTGATACGATTATTTTTATTGCCTTAAAGGCAAAAATCGTACATGTATCACTGCCTTAATCCGTTTCCAACTATGCATAAATAAAAAAATTGGTGGGACTCAATAAAAATGTTTAACTTATTGAAAAATACCTTAAAAAATAAAATTAATTTAATTAAATTTCTTAATATCAAATTATTTTAGTATTATGGTGACTTGCTAATTCAGTAGTCCTTACAACCATGTGTTTGTTTATTTATGTATTGACTAATGAAAAGCGTAGTGTGTATTTCACTCCGAAATTACTTCGACTCTAAGACGTGACTTATAATTGCTTCGGAAATTTAGATAGATAGATCTTTACATAAATCGCATCGTCCATTATTTTAAATCTGATTCTCTTTAATAACCTAGACAGACAGCGATTTAATAAATCCGATTTAGCTAAGCCATTCAAGTACTCCACGCAAGGAAAAAGGCGATTAGCTAAAACTGAGGTTGATATACTAGGGACTGAACTCTAAAAATTCACTAAATCTGTTTTATGTATGTATTAGCGTAACATCCAATAAAGGCAGCTCAATTGATTAACGGATTAAATTGCATGTACAAATAAAAAATGATTTAAATCGATAATTTTAAAAAAAAATACAGGTTGATTTAAATTTGGGATGAGATGTTGTAACATCACTTTCGATTCGAATTCGATAGAGTTTATGTCTCTTGTTTCAAGAATAAAATTGTACTCTGTTTCGTTTTTTGATAACGCTTTTTCTATTGGATCTCTTTTTGTTGCGTACTTTACCTTTCCTTCATATCGATAAAGTATCTCTAAACAAAAATTTGGGTGATAAACATTCGATCAACAATTGTTGAAGCAATCAGACGTGTTTAAGTTAAATTAAATATAAATTAATTTACAATCAAGTTTTATTGCTAAAGTGAAATTTGTTCAAGTGAAATTGTGTTTCAACGAGTTTTTGTAGTAAACAAAAATAAGTAATGGTGAAATAAATTTGGTTACGGTCAACATAGCTGTAAAAAAAAGAAAAACTATGTCAAATATAGACATGGGTAATCTAACGGATGAAGATATAACGGAAGCTGAATATGCTCCGCATGTGCTGAGCAATAATAGGTTTAGCAGTATCGCTGATCTAGATCAAACTAATACGCCTACAAATAACGGCACAAACAATGGTTTTATAAATAGTTATAAACTAAAATTTACCGTATTTGGCATTCGTGTTCAATGCAAAACTTCATTACTCCACAAAAAATTATTACAAATATTGGAAGATAAGAATATTGAATATTTTTCGTATCAAATTCAAGATCACAGGCCGCTCACATTTGTGCTGACGGGGCTCCCTGTAATGGAAACAAGCGACATTAAAAGTGAAATAATCCAACCTGGTATTTCAAATGTTATCGACATGTTATCGAAATAAAAACGTTGCACTGATCATTGCCTTTATATTGTTAAAATCAAAAGTAAAACAACAAGCCTGAAAGAACTCAGACAAATACGACAATTATTCAACATTATAATAAAATGGGATATCTACCGACATAGACAAAGCGGACCATTGCATGCATCTGCAAATTGTAAATCACAATATCGCTGTTCATTCTGCGGTAAAGATGGGCACGACATCAAAGCATGTAAAAGTGCCAATGATGCAAAAGAAATTGATAAACAAAATGAGCAAACAGAAATTTTACCAGTATGCTGCAATTGTAATCAAAACCACCGGCCGATTTCTGACGAATGTCCAAAAAAGCGGGAATATGTTCAAATACAATTAAGCTTAAGCCGAAGAAAGCATATTAATCATTCTGCATATCCAAAAAAGCCCGAGTTTGTACTGCAAGAACGAGATTTTCCAACATTGTCGAAATTGCATCCTAAACCGGTATCAAGGATTCTATCAACAGCAGAACCAAATACGGGTGATCGTCCAAACTTAACTAACATTAGAAATGTAAGTGTTCCACATAATTACAATATTATTGCAAATAATGGGTCAAATAATTTATATCCTCTTGACGAATTGTTGTCTGTTGCTAAAGAAATAATTGTTGGTATGGCAAACTGTAAAACAAAAGCAGATCAAGCATTACTGATTACTGAAATCACTGTTAAGTATGTTTATAATAATGGCAATAAATAATTGTATTAATTCCAGTTATATTATTCCAAAATTTATGGACAATATCAATATTATTTTTTTCAATGCTAACGGTTTTAAAAGTAAAATAATTGAATTTCTCGATTATTTATTACAGAAAAATATACACATAGCAATGATATCTGAAACATGGTTAAAGGGTGATGACAAATTGAAAAATTATTCCGACTACGTACTTAATTTATCGAAATGATCGACCAACTGAGTTGGGCATCAAGAGTGGTGTTGCAATAATGGTGCACAAAAAAGTCAAACACAATTTACTCTCCAGCCTTAATCTATCTTTAATAGAATGTATAGGAATTTCAGTTTTCACCTCAGCTGGAAACATACAATTTTTATCTGTTTACTTTCCTGGTTTAGCTTCTCCCATTTCCAAAAAAATCTGTTTAAAAAAGTATAATGATGATACAAAGCAAAGACTCTTATCTACTTTCAAACACGAACTCCAAATATTATTTAATTTTATTTAATTTTTACATAAAGACGGTAATCCGTTGAGACCAATTGTGAGCTACGTGGGTTCACCTTTGTATAATTTATCTAAATTTTTGTCTGATATTTTGAATTGTTATGTTGGTCGTAATTTTTCGGCAATAAGAAATGCGGAGGATTTCAAACTAAAAATTCAAAATTTTGTTCTCCCACCAAATTATATTTTAGTTTCGCTTGACGTGGTTTCGTTGTTCACTAACGTGGATTCAAAATTGGTTCTAAATTTAGTTAAAAAAAAAAAAAAAAAAAAAAAAAAAAAAAAATTATGGAATGATATAAAATTAACAGTGGGACAAATTTGGATTTGAACAATTTCGTGGAGGGATTAAAATTCGTCCTGGATCATACTGAGTTTAGTTTTAATGGAAGATTTTTTAAACAAGTATTTGGTTCACCAATGGGTTCACCAGTCAGTCCCGCAATAGCAAATTTACTGATGGAACATATTGAAACCGAAGTGTTGAAATTATCTTCTGTTAAACCAATACTCTTTTTCAGATATGTAGATGATATTATTGCGGCTATTCCAAATTCTGAAGTTACCACATTCCTTAGTGATTTCAATAATTTTACGCCGCGTATTAAATTTACGGTAGAAATGGAAAATGAAAATCGGTTGGCTTTTCTGGATGTGTTGGTTATACGAAATGATAATGGAAGTTTGAGCACAAATTGGTATCAAAAAATGTCTTGGTCAGGCCACTACCTAAATTATAATTCATGGCTTCCATTATCATATAAGAATAATACAGTATTTTTGTTAGCTGAAAAGATTTTAAAATTATCAGATGAATGTTTTCATTCGGACAATTTTTCAAAATTAACAAATGTGTTATTAAAAAATGGTTATCCAAAGAATACGATACGCCGGAACATAAGGAAAGCTATTGACAAAAATAATCGCTTAGAAACTCCATCCAATTCACAGGATTTAGAGGTGGAAAATACTAGGAAGATCTTTATATCGATTCCATACATAAAAGTTCTTTTTGAAAAAATTAAATCAACTTGTCAAAATTTTGAGATGAAAGTGGTGGGTAGACCAGTAAAAAGTTTAGATAAGTTTTTGTTTACTAAGTTAAAAGACGAAATTCCTTTAGAACTACAATCAAATTTGGTGTATAAACTAAATTGCTCATGTGGAAAGGAATACGTTGGACAGACAAAACAGTACCTAAAGAAGCGTGTTTACCAACATGTTCATGACTCAATTTTCAACTTTCAAAATTCACATAGTGCAATAACAAACCATTTACGGGACAGTGGCCACGTATTATCTTTAGAGGATGCTACAATTTTGGAGAAAGAAAGTAATTTGGAAAAGCGTTTATTTTTGGAAAATATTTATATTAAGAAAATGCGGGGTCCAAATTTGTTAAATGTCCAGGAAATTTCCAAATTCTTGTTAAATTACTACGACAATGTTATTCTAAATTAATTTACACTTTTGACCAACGGGCTTTTTCAAGTCAAGTAGTATGTACATTTGTAAGGACTTGTTATTTTGTTTGAAATTTGTAAGTTTTTTTATTTGTAAAAAAATTGTCCTGAGGATGACGGAATAAAGCCGTTGAAACGTCGACAATAAATTAATAAAAAAATAAGCTAAATACCAAATAAATTTGTTTTAATAATTAAAATAAAGCTTAATAAAATATGATATATTTAATTTTAGTTGCTACACTATAATCGCTGGTGACTTTAACTCCAGACATCAAGCTTGGAATTGTCTTAAAGGTAACCAAGCAGGTCAAACTTTAATAAAAGTTGTATCATAATCTAGAGAAACTACGTTATTGCATCCAGACTCTGCTACTTACGTTCCTTTAAAACAATACAACCCTTCGACCATTGATTTGCTAGTTACAAATATACCGCGGAAGATATCATATCTGAAAACACAAAACATCTTTAACTCTGATCATCTCCCAGTTGAATGCACCATATTCTGTAAATTTTACAAAGCTAATGAAACTTCTTATATATATAATTTTAAAAAAACTAACTGGAATAAGTACACGGAATATTTGAATTCAAATCTAAATCTATCTCTAATTCGAGCAGATTTAGGAGACATAAATAATGAAAATCAGAGCATTATTGATGTTTATGTAAACAAATTAACAGATATGACTATCAGCGCGCGAAACATTTCAAGTCCATTAAGAAGTATCCTTCCAAAGAATTGAATTAACCGACGACATAATTTATCTACTAGAAACTACTTTAACATTATAGATAAAATAATTCTTAGAATCCTAGACAAAGAAATAGCAAAACGTATTCAAAATTTAGTAAACAAAAACTGGGCCACTACATTAAAGAGCATTAATATTCAGTCAAAATCGGATCACAATAAACAACTCTTTAAAATAAGTAAAATTCTCAAAAGAAATTCTGCTACTCAAATTCCGCCTCTTAGAGTAAACGACAAAGTATTCATAACTAATCAAGAAAAGGTCAACTTGATCTCAAAAAATTTTGAGGCTGCGCATCATAAAACTCACGGTTCTGTTGATCCTTTGCAGGAATTAGAAATCTCAAACGAAATTAATAGGGTTAAAAATAGATTGATAATAGAACCAAGCAAAACGCAATATCAGAAACTATTAACAAAACCGGAAGAAATCAGAAACGTTATATAGATGTTTAAAAATCGGAAAGCAAACGGTTTAGATGAAATAGATAATCGTCTCATCAAACATTATCCAAAGAAAATGCTCATATTTCTTGCTTATCTGTTTAATGTAATGATTAAACTGAACTACTTCCCTAACTCTTTCGTTAAAAAAACCCAACAAACCCCAGGATGACCCAAAAAGTTACAGGCCTATTAGCTTACTCAGTGCCCTTTCAAAAATATTTGAAAAATCATACTTCGTCGCATCAATGACTTTATAGAACAAAATTTAAACAAAAAAATAATACCAGAACATCAGTTCGGCTTTAGAGCTGAACACTCTTGTGCTCACCAAGTTAAAAGGATAGTCAAAGAAATTAAAATTGAAAGGTCAAAACAAAACTCTACAGGAATGTTAAGCCTCGACATAGAAAAAGCGTTTGAGACAGTTTGGCATAAAAGCCTTATTCATAAATTATCAAAATATGATTTTCCTCCTTGTATAATAATGTTAATTCAAAGCTTTCTATCTGAAAGAAAATTTAAACTTTATTATAAAACTAATTGTTCCGAAATGATTTTAATTTCTGCCGGAGTTCCGCAAGGTTCAGTACTTACAAGGGATGATCCCGAACTCGAAAATTCAAAAAATTATGAAACTTTGGGAACATGTACATCGCATATAGGTATGTACTACGCAATTTTTTTTTCTGCGGAAAAACACTCTGACTGGGTGAAATGGATTTTTGAAAATTGAGAATTTTCCATTCTGCCTCTGCGCATAACTCGTTAACTCGTTAACGGTAAGAGGTAGAGAAAAAATGTGGGCTTGCTTAAGACAGCAGGACGGTGTGCATACAAGTAAATAAGGTTTTAGAAATGTCAGTTTTTTATCTTCATTAATGACAAACACAAAAAATATTTGTTTGGATGAGTTTTATTATTGGTCCAGTCATTGACGGTTTTCCGCTCAGAATTCTTACGAACAAGACCGATTGACGTGAAATCGTGAAACTGACATTTCTTAAAGCTTATTTACTTCCATGCTCACCGTCCTGCTATCTTAAGCAAGCCCACACTTTTTCTCTACCTCTTACCGTTAACGAGTTAAACGAGTTATGCGCAGAGGCAGAATGGACAATTTTCAATTTTCAAAAATCCATTTCACCCAGTCAAAGTGTTTTCCGCAGAAAAAAAAATTGCGAAGTGCATACCTATATGAGGTGTATATGTTCCCAAAGTTCCATAATTTTTTGAATTTTCGGGTTCGGGATCATCCCTTGTTAGTCCAACACTGTTCTCAATATTTATATCCGACATGCCTATACCATCCAAATGCAAAATTGCAAGCTATGCTGATGACACTGTATTATTTACCTCATCATCATTAGCGCAAAATATTATTTCAAACCTTGAAATGGGATTTAACATTTTAAAAATATATTTCTCCAAATGGAAAATATTAATAAATGATGAGAAAACCCAAGCTATCTATTTTACAAGAAAACGAGCACCTAGATTTATTCCTCAGCGAAAGCTGCTACTAAATAATTCCGAAATCACATGGAAAAAAGAAATTATTTATTTGGGAATAACGCTAGACACAAAATTAACGTTCAAAGTGTATTCAGAACAACTCCAAAGGTATTTCAATTCACACGCTCTATGTATGGACTGTTAGGTAAAAATTCGATATTATTAACATAAAAAAAATACTATTATTCAAATCTATAATACAACCAGTCTTATTATATGGATGCGCGGTCTGGGGTGATTGCGCTAAAACACACATATCCAAAATTCAGATACCAACAAAATAAAAATTTGAAACTGATCTTTAACAAACCCCTCAGATTCAACACTAATTCTATCCACTACATGTCAAATGTTAAAAAAATATGCGAAATTATTTCGGTTCGAACTAATCATTTCAATGAAAGTTGTCACTTTTCAACGAATCCTCTTATATTAGAGCTAATATCATAAAAATGTTATCATTTTTCGATAAATAAAGAACAGCCTACCGATCAAATTATTTCGTGGCATAGACAATAATGGTACAATCAGGTATCTAGTAATCATATAAGTAGTTTAAGTTTTAAAATTAGTTATAGTCAAAATTTAGTTTTAAGTGATTTGGAGGTCAACAAAAATTTAACATACAATCCTCAAATAAATATATTCAAACAAATATAACATCTGGTTAATCAAATAATTATTAAACTAAAAAATAAATTTTCTATAAAAATAAAATAATTATTAAAAGTAGAATAAGAAATAAATATTGTACATAATTGGATTATTGTTAATTAAAAATTATCTAAATAAAGTCGAATTGAATTGAATTGAATTGGGTGATAAAGAATCATGAATATAAGCAGGAATAGAATGTTGTTTTATTGGAGCAAGCTGAGGATAGCGGCAAAAAAAGCATACCTAATTGAAAAACGAAATAGAGTAAAATTTTATTCTTGAAACAAGAGACACAAACTCTATTGAATTACAATATTCCACCCCTGATTAAAATCGATGATTTAAATCATTCCCAGCCTAACCTATACCCAAATGTTCGCATCCTAAATTGCTTGGTCAAATGAGACCAATTTAAGTGTGCTTCCCCCGTATCATCTAAACCTCTTAAAATTATATTGAACAAGCAAATAATTTATTAGTTGATTAAACATAAACTATTGAATTCAACTTTAATAAAAACTACCGATGATATAGATCAGGTAGTATTACTGGTATTGCTTGATTGCTTTAATTTAAATCATTTAATGCACTACTAGACCATGATATTTTGTTAACTAAACTTAAAATTGCGAAGCTGTAAGATTCGTCCATAATTATCTAACTAATTGCAAACAATACGTAAAATATTTTCATGAATTATCCCGCTCTGTTGTAAATGGGACCTGTTTTATTCTCCGATTTTTATTAAGGATATCGCTAAAGTGAGGTGATGACATTGCGATTAGCATCTGTATGCAGACCATCTTCAAATTTATTTGAATATTGCTCCTGAATCAAATAACCTAACGGCTTTGCATATTAATGAAGATTTACTCCAAAGGCCAAACTGGATTAAGTCCAATAATCTTGTTTTAAACGAATCTAAATCGAAAGTAATGCAAATCTATATAGGGAAAGCTAATTTGCCATATTCATGGATCGAATTACTGTTGTTTATACAGATTTTACGCGCAATCCCGGATTTTTAATGACTTCAAAGCTCAAATGGGATTTACATATGAACCAAATTTTCTCTATATATATGCTGGATTGAAACGGCTTGCGAAATTCAAGAATTCTACCTCATTCAAAATGAAAAAATTCTTGCTTATTACCCTTGAGTCGTATTGAGGATTGTAAAATTAGGCTAACGCCTCTCATAGAAAAATTGTTTATTTAAAAGGACCATCCATGTTTGCTCCAATCGTCAATATTTGATTCAGATCTTGTTCTTGGAAAACTTGATTACGATTCGAAATGCAGGTTGCATTTAATTCGATTACTAGATGCGTCTTTAATTTGACAAGATCTTAACATATTAATATTACCGCTTCGTTTATTGAATGAGGTAACAATCATTAATGATAATAAATTAGTCCGCCCCCAATTTGCTCTTCAGCGCAATAATGTTCCCATATGCAAGAAGAATCATTGCTGAGAAATTATACAAATTTTTTGAATATAATTAGTTGCCAGGACAAGCAAAGAGTTCCGATTTAAACTTGCGAGGATTTGGACCACTTGCGAGATGTCAAAGAGAAGTAATAAAATGTAAACGAGGGCATACAAATCTTAATTGACTAAATCACTATTTAATTAGCCAAAAAAAAATTTAATTTTAATTAATTTACTATTTTTTTATCTTAATTTTTAATGTGCACAAATAATTTTGAATAAAAATTTGTATGCACAAATAATTTTGAATAAAATTTAATCACCTGTATTTTTCCCTAGAATTAAAATTAACAAATTATTTTTTATTGAATTATAAAGCAAAATAATTAAGCTAACTAAATAAAAATTATTAGTTTCAAAAAGATTTTTATTTATATCAATTTTAAACAAGTTTGGGTGGCGTTGCTTTAAAAATGTATACTGCACAAATACATATGAATACGATAGTATATTTTTAAAATTAAATAAATACATAATATTTTTTTTTTTTGGTTAAATTTTGACTTGAAATTTAGAAAATCATATTGTGGAGGATATGAAACAGTTCTTCATTACGAGAATAAAGACCTCACTACCCGCGTTGCGGGCCTCCGGCACCGCATGGTTTGTTCCCTTGTAGTTACGCCGTCCTTAAATATCAACAATGCATGTATTATTATAACATAATGTATAGCAAGTATTCTAATTATCTGAAGGATAAAATAAAGCTGGGAAATTCTACCAGGTGTACAACCTTAATTACTACTAAGCACTTGTTAAGCTTTTGCGCCAGTTTTTCTTCATTAACCCTTGTGTGTATACCCGATCACCCGAGTGGCCATTTCGATTTTAAATGCTCGAGGATATTTGGTGTTAGGCGTTTCAAACCCCTTTAAATCCTAGATTTGGATATATTTTACCGATTTTTACAGAAAAGTTTATTACTAATTATTTTTTGGCCAAATTATTCGTGAAAACATTTTGTTACCCTTGTAATATATATCCGGGTGGTCAGTACAAAATATGAGGTCTATTTGGTAAAATTTGGTTTGAAAATAATAAATAATTCAAAATTAAGTATGCAATTATAAACTAATTGCACGTAGAACACTTTACCGCTATGCTGGTATGTTCCATGCATACTGTTCTTTTACATACAACACACGATACCCAGTATATTGCTGCTTGAGAGATTCGCATAATCCTATCGCGTATTTAATCAGATATTCATGGTTTATTGTAGCCATCGGGTATATATTACGACTATAATTTTTTTTGGGTATAATCACAAGGGTTAATGGAGCTCAAACTTGGAATAGTATGCCTCCTGAACTCAAAAGAAGTTCACATGCAAATCTGTTCCGCAGAAAATGTCTAGATTATTGTTCTTCTCATTAGCTTTCGTTTAAAAAGTAATCGAATAAATAAATAAATGCTACACTTGTAACATGTTGCTACTCCTTCACTTCTATTGAAGCTGGTAGTCTCGAAGCTGATTCGCTGTCATCAATTCGATTTATTAAGATTTTTTGATTAATGTTATAATTCGGTGTACCTTTAAATAATTAATCATTCAAAAATAAATTATCAGTATTTTATCATGTATAATTGTTTCACTAGGAAGAATCATTATTAGAAAGGCTTATCAGAAACTGCAAAATATGTAACGTGATGTAAGAAAGCCTTTGTTACGAATCAATTGCTACTTCTTCGAGTACATATTAGCCATTATTACTTTTATTTATACATACCACACATTGTTTACCAAGCTATTATTTGACGTAGTTGAAATATTCTTAACACTAAGGAAAATTACAATATTTTCAGGAAGTTGATTTTGCATCAGAAATTTATTTTTCAGTCTCTTGAACGCAGAGCTGAATGCTTAAATTTTATATCGTTTCTATTTAATTTTATTCGTTATTAAATTCGGTATTAAAAAGTGCCCAGTTAGTATAAATGGATATTTGTGACAGCTACTTTTGATAATAGAATTTTTACAAAGTGTCCAGCACAAATGGAGTTTTATGAAACAAACTTTTTGAGAAAAGATTGTTTGCAAAATATGATATTTTGATAAGTAGCATTAGGCGAAATGGATATTAGTGAAATTGATTTTGCCAACAGGCATATTCCCATTACAACACATTTATTTTACTATTTAAGAATCGGGGTTCTGGTGACGAAATATTTATTTCAATATCAGATTTGTAAAAATAATAAAATTGAAAATTCAATAATTTATAGTTTTTTATTAAAATTCGAAGAATGTTGTATGCAACAGGTAGGACATTTATAAAGTACAAATTCGCGTTGCTCATTTCGCAAATCTCTCACACGTTACGAAAAATTCCAGTTAGGTTGCCTAAATAGCTATTGTTCAAAAAAATAATAAATTGTTTAGTATACGATTACATGTCCTTGAAGTTATGCAAATTTTAATTTTGAAAAAACAAAACAATAAACTTATTAAGATTTAAAACATTAAAAAGTCGGATTTTTATTATTTTATTTTTTTGAACGATTTTGATGAATCGGCATTTTGAACAGCGGGATATCGTTGCCCTCATAAGTATTTTTTTTTCCTGAGCTAATTTACTAAACCAATATTTTATTTTTTTTGGTTGGTAACATTTAGTACAAGATTTATTATTTTAATGTAAAAAGCATTTTTTTTTCTGAACAAAATTACTAAACAAAAATTTATTTTTCTTTTTGTTATTAATTTGTATGTATTAATTAACTTTCATATTTTGAAACACCACATTTTGAGCAGGGCCTCATTTACAACATCATACCTGCACAATTCGCATACATATTCTAACTTAAGTATGTGTCATCGCAGTTTCCATCGCGCTGTAATTATGTGTCGTTCTAAATTCTAATCTAAAAACAAGTTAATTCAAGCCGAAATTATTTATAATACTATTTGTATAAATTATTTGGAATACTCTTAAAATATACAATAATCAAAAATGTAAACAAGAAAACCGTTCTCATTAAGAATTTTAATTTTCTTTGATCGAAAAAAATTGTTTGGTTGTAATTTTTAATTTTATATTTTTCATTCCATGAGCGTCTTAATTTTACATTGTAAATTATGAAACCTTGGATGTTACAAAATCTAATTCGAATTTATCGAACATTACACAAGTTAGAATTAAAAATTTTCTCGATATTTGTTTAAGTAATTTTGGCAATTGCCCTAATTTCCGAAATCGGCGGTTAGAATCAAATTTAGATTTGGAAATCCATTAAAGTTTTTCACTAAAAAACCACAAACGAAGATCTAAAAGAATAAAAAGCAAAATAAGAAAAACAGAGAGAGAGAAATAGCGAAACGACGGGATATGAAAGGTAAATCTTAGGCATCTATAATCTAAATATGTATTTGGAATTGCTTCTAAATGTCCCTTTTGAACTGAGAACTGGTCTAATTTCCATTTATTTGTTTGATCTTGATGCTGTTAGTTAACCAACAGTTTATTTGTAATTATTGATCTTTTAATGTTCACTTCAATGCGTGATTCAGATAATTTTATTTAGATTATAAACATGAGTAGAAATCTCTTATACATTTTTTATGTTAAGGATAAAAATATACAGTGGTGGCCATATTATTAAGGACACATCAATTCTGTTGGGGAAATGTTTGCTTTTGGCGACTTATGTATTTTACTAAACATTTTTATAGCCTAGCCATACGAAACTATTATTTGCTAAGGTGCATTCAAAATGCAAAGTTTTACTTTGTACTAAATAATATTTGTACTAAAAGTAGAAATACATTTTTTTAACTAAATTAGAAATATCTTAAAAAACACATTTCTAGCTGAGCTACCTCAAAATATTGAGTGGATGCACGTTCAGCATTATTGACTCTACATTTCTTTCATTTGGAGTTTTGTGCTATCTAGGCTAGAAACAGCTCTCAGGCAACTAAATAAATTTAGATTAATATGAAAAAAATTAGTACTTGTTGGTAGATGTATTAATTAGTACTTATCGTATTTAGTAGACGAGCAAACGTTATATTTTTAAGAGAAAATTCATTAACTGTACTTAAAATGTAATTTTTATTTGTGTATTAAAAATCATAAAGGCTAAAATTACTTGTTGTAATTAGTACTAATTTTATTCATATTAATCTCAATTTATTTAATGCCCTGAGAGCTGTTTCTACCCTAGATAGCACAAAACTCTAAATGAAAGAAATGTAGAGTCAATAATGCTGAACGTGCATCCACTCAATATTTTGAGGTAGCTCAGCTAGAAATGTGTTTTTTGAGATATTTCTAATTTAGTTAAAAAAATGTATTTCTACTTTTAGTACAAATATTATTTAGTACAAAGTAAAACTTTGCATTTTGAATGCACCTTAGCAAATAATAGTTTCGTATGGCTAGGCTATAAAAATGTTTAGTATAATACATAAGTCGCCAAAAGCAAACATTTCCCCAACAGAATTGATGTGTCCTTAATAATATGGCCACCACTGTAAGTGGGTAGCACGACACCATGCATCCGATATGTTAATAATTATTCCTCATCATTACCCTCCTCCCAAAAATAAAATTACATTCGTTAGAATGAGAATAAAAAACAATATTTCTTTTTTTTGGCAAATTTACAAAATAATGTAGCAAACAAAACAAAAGTTATAAACATGGAGGTGGTGATAGTGGTGGTGGGGTCATCTGTTTTATTTAACATACTTAAATAAATAAAAAAAAAATAGTGACTCACCCTATGCCGATTTCCAAGACTATTTTGTCGTGAAATTGGTTCCTCTAAATAATCTTTCTGTATTTGAGTTTGTTGAGATACTAGTGAGGCAGTTGTTGGAGCCACAGCGATTTGGGTTGGTGCAGAGCTCATAACTGATTTTATTTTATTTATATAAGTATATATTTTTTATAAATTAACTTTTAAAATTAATTTATTTAATAATTATTAGAAGGTAAATAATTCTGCAAATAAAAAAAAAGATCAGAAAACTATTAATCAAAAACATTAGTAAACAGTAATTAATCTTAAAATTACCTCTTAAATAATTTCATAAGTTAAAAAAAAAAATAAAAGTAAATAAAAGAACAATTAATATGTAATAAATAAATATTGGAATTTTGTTTTTTTACATATAGCGAAAATTATATAATGTTATATTTAAAATATTATTAAAATCCTTAAGAGTCCTTTTTCAAAGTTATTTTTATTACAAAGAATCCTTATTTCGTAAATGTAAATATATTTTTGTAAATAATTTGTTATTATATATTTTTAGAATTAATTATTTTAATATATATGTATATGCGTACAGAATAATAATTCACTAACATTACTCACTCGCGATAATTTTTATGATTTTAAAGAAAACAGGAAAAATTAAAATAAAACTAAAAAATAGTTATTTAATTATTTTTTTCTAATCACAATACAACTATCACATTATAAAACTTTTATTGTTATTTCTTTTATACAATTTAATTAATATTTTTTGGTAAATAAATAAATATTCTTATAATTATTTAAAGCTATTTAGTTTTGTTTATAATTTTTTAAAATGTCTTTAATTTTAATGTATTTTTAACATATTAATATATTTATTTGTAATAACACGGGGTTTATAATTAAAAAATAATAATTAAATAATAAAAGGAAGTTTAAATTATTATTTTTATTATTTTATTTTATTTATTGAGATAAACTGCAAATATAATCAAAAATACGATAGATGTAATAGTGCGAGCTAAGCATAGTTAACAAGTGGCGACGACAAAGTGTTTTTTTTATTTATATTTTTTGTTCGCCTAGAAAATGTAAGCCACTTTATTTTTTTAAAAGTTTTCCTAACTTTTAATTTTAAATAATGGTTGTTTTTAAATACATTATGCATAATCTTTAAAAAAAAAAAAATTCTTTGTTATCCAATAAACACTTCACTAAACAACACAATTTGTGAACTGTCCAAACCACCTGCTTTTGATCCGTCATTTTGTTATTAAATTATAAATTAAAACACTAATCTTTAAACACTTTATATTTTTCTAAATAATTTTTTCACTGCAACATTGTAACTGTTGCAACAATGGATAACTAACTAACTGCATAGTGAAGAAAAATAGTACCATCACCGCAAAATCACTATTAAAAAAAAAATGGCGAATAAAAAATCCATTGATCGAGTCTCGTTTGTACTTTGTATGTATAGAAAATATTATGTGCTTAGAGAGTGTTTTGTGAACTGGTTTATTTATGTTGGGAAATTGCCAACTTATCTATATAAAATTTCCGTGTTCATTTCAGAAATTTAAACCCGTTTATCAAAACCTCCTCAAAGGACACCATCTTTATTTACTTAATTTTTTTTTTAGGAGATCTATTTTAAATTAAAATGGCCTACATTTTATCGAACACACATAAAAAACAAAAATAAAAAATCACTTTGGCGTCTCCACACTACTAAATTTTCATAATTTTTCACATAACTTAATAAGAAAATGAAATTTTTCATAAAATTACCATATCACTTGATTTTCATTTTAATTTAATTTTTATTTTAGGACACTTTTATTATAAAATAAAAAAATACAATTTTTATATTTTTGTAATTTAATTTTCCACACACATTTTCCGATTTTTCCGAACAATAAAATATTATTAGATAATCACATATATATTCAAATGAACATTGTATACGTATATACTTGTATAAATTGTATATAAGATAGAATAGTGTTGTTTTGCGATGTCGTATATATGTGCGATGGTGTTGGTAAAACAAAAACCAAAATGTAAAAAAATTATAAATGAAAAAAAAAAAAATTAAAATGATTTTCCTGATTCTATCGATCAATTTTCACTTTGAAGTTTTTAAGTATCATTTTGCTGCTTGTATATCTCCGAGCCGATTTTTCCAATTAAAAAAAAAAAAATAATTTTCACACTATTATTGTAAAACTTAAAAATAAAATATTTTATTAAAATGAATTTTCTTTTTTTTGGTTTAACTTTTCTTTTCTTTATAAAAATAAAAATTGGAAATGCCTTTTCCGAAGGCTATGAACGAACTGAAGAAAAAAGAAAGAGAATTTATTTAATAAAAATAAAAAAAAAGAAAATTCGGAAAATATTTTATGTACATATTGCGTTAAAAATTATAATTGAATTTTTCATCGTGTGTCAGATAGAGGCAAACGTATCATTGGCATTGTAACATGGATAGATGGAAGACGATCATGCGCACAATTTTTAAAATCAGCGATCGGGGAATTTTCATATATGTATATACATACATACATATATATACATACATATTTGTGTATTGTTTTTTTATCAGAATTAGATAGAATAAGAAAATTCGTGTAACCCAGGCGAGCAGCAGCCGCGAAATTTTGTATATAATTTGTAAATAAAATATAAAATAATAAACAGTTTTCTTAAAAATGATTGATGACGAACTAACTCTCGCCACTCTAATCTTTTTGATACGTTTATAAAGTCGTATGTGATGATGAAATCGATAGGGAAAATGAATATCATGCAATTCACCTGTTTGTTAACATCAATTTTTCCACAAACCACAAACAAATCTTATATAACCAAATTTAAATTTATCTTGCGAATTACACATTTCGTGCCTTGTGTGTTATACAACACACACACACACACACATGAATGCCTATTGTAAACGTGACAAACTTTTGGATGTGCAAGCTAATTTTGAAACGAAATTCCGGGTTTGAAAATCCCAAATTTACATACTTTTTTGTAAAATCAAAGACCTGCGTCGTATTCATATGTCACAGGATGCAAACCACAGCATGTACAATATAACAAACAATACAAAAAATGCTTTTTGGCACATTTTCAAAACCACTACAACGCCAAAACCAATTTTTTATATTCACAACATTTTTCAATGAAAATTTCGTAATAACCTAAAACTCCATAAAATAAAATCAAATGTTATGGCAAAACGTTAGCCTAAGCCTATAAATTAATTATTTTATCACAAGATGATAATTACAAAAAAAAAAACATCATTAGCAAAATGATGTCTTCTATATAACATGGTCCAAGCCTTTTTTCAATCAACGACACATAAACAACTAGCAGGAAGCTTATTTTTTAACAACTATTAATATACGATTGCATCTGCAAAACAGGATTAATAAAAAATATCCCCTCGTATAATATGCACTTTTATTAAGTGTTCGAATAGTGTATTCTAATACTGATTGTCCAGGCGAATAAAACCCAACATATAAACAGTCAACATACAAAGAGAGAACAGCATATATTATATAAACAAACGAAACAAGATAACGTTAAGAGTTAAAAATGGGCCATACAAAAACAACAAAAAATGTTTTTTTGGGAAAACTGCGGAAAAATCAATAAAATGCAACAAAATTATGTAAATAGGACGACGGCAACAATGGATATAAAAAATAACTCTACTAACACAGATTTTCATAAAAATCACGTATAAGTAAGAGATGATTCAAAAAGTTTTCAACAAGTCATACATTTAACAACGACCACGAATACATTGAACACCTGCTAAATATGTATGTATATCATAGATTTATCCATCCTTACCCTAATATCAAATTTTGCATAATATATACATGAAAAATTGGGGTGAATACGAATTATCCTGTGTACTTAATCGTGTCCTTGGTATGATATTCCATAAGAAATAACAACGTTGTAAAACAATGACGTCACTTTATCTCTTCTGTATACATATTTACAATAAGCACACATGCAGACAATAGCATTATAACACACCATTTAAATCAATACGCAAAAGCGAGACAACTCTATATACAATGTTGGGAAAAATATTTCGCATTTTCCCATAAACAATTGATTCCTTTTTGAAAATGAACATAAAACCCATATTTAGGTCAAGTGGAGAAAATGCAGAGCACAAACCTATACACTGATACAGAACAGAATGGGAAAAATCAATTATTTAGATTTTTTTTTTCCTTTATTGCAAAAATTGCACTATTCGTGTATAAATCTGTTGTATGTATTTTTCACATTTGGAATGTGGAAACTTAAAAAAAAAAATGAATTATGGGTGCATTGAAATTAGGATTATATACTCTTACTATATAATCATTAATCTCATACTAGTTAATTTGAAAATGAGGCGGCATATGAAAATAATCAATAAATCGCATTATATCGGAAAAAACATTAACTTGACCTTTTTATATGAAAATTAAAAACAAAATTTTTTAGTTTGTCGCATTATGTTAATTTTATTTTTTATTTTGTGCAGAGATCATAATTTTCGAAATGTCAAAACCAAAATACGGTTGAATGAATTTTTTTTTTTTTCTGCAATTCATATACACAAGACACAAGTGTGTTATTTATTATCTTTATTTATTTATATAATAATAAAGATGTCCGTAACATGTACATATTTTTGAACTTTTAAACAAAATGGCGTACAATTAAAATAATAATAATTTTTAAATTCAATTCAAATAAATATTATCGTTTCATTATATTCTCTATTGTAGGAGAAATCAATAAAGCTTTCATGTGGAAATTTACATTATAAGGTAGATACAACAAAAAAATAATAATTTGTGTCTCTGACTTTCCAAGTAAACACACAATAAATAATTGGTTATGTGGAAATTGAGCAATAACACCAACAACAATTTAGTAATAAAAAGCTTTTTTTTATTAAAACATTATAATTATTGAAAATTTAATAAGTAAAGCACAACAAAGCTCACATGAAAACACAATAAAGTTCATGTATCCAAGTTTATATTTTATAATGAATTTTTATTAAATTAATTTAAAAAAAATTGTTTTATTTATTTATATTCGAAATTAAAAATCATTTTTATACTACATAGATTTAAATATGTGCAATGTAGAAGTACTTAATATACAGCTGACCTAGTTTAAGTTCAACATAACAACCAATATTTTGATTAAATCTAAATCTCTTCATGATATGATTTTTTAAGTTGATAAATAGCTGCTAATTACTTAAAATTAATTTATTTAGCCCAAACCATAAATGAAACAATTCTCCAATATTGTGTAATTATTGCAAAATTTCCAAATAAAGAAATGCAAATACACCCCCAAAAAATTATCTAAATCGCCAAAGTAAAAGTGAAATAAATCCCAAAATTTGTATTCTCCAAAAAGTTATATTCTGGACAATGAAGATAAAATAAATTTAAATTTTATTTTCTAATTTTAAATTAAATCACCATTTTCCAGAATATTTTAAAATTAAATTTTACATTTTCAACAAAAATATTTTTGGTAATTCCAGCGCATGGTTGCAATGAAAGAAAGATTTTATTTAATATATTCTGGAAAAAGGAGATTTAATTTTAAAATTAGAATTGAAGTAATTTTCATTTTCCGTATTATATTTTAAAATTAAACATTCTTTAAGAATAATTTTTGGGATGTTATTTCGTAAAAGACATTTGTGGAATACTTATATAATGAAATAAGTTTCTAATTCAGAATATGAACTAAATTCCCAAATGTAACGAAATAAATCCCCAAATTGTGAGGCTTTATTTCTTTTTAGTAAGTTCAATTTCCTTAGTAATATTGGGTACTTAGGGGATTTATTTAAAATATTTGACGTCATGTTCAAATTTCAATAAGAATCGGGAAAATAAAATAAATTACATAATGAGCCCGACTCCGGGAATGATAAAATTCAAGTTATGTTATTTTGGACTCCGGGAATTCTAGTCAAGAACATTTCAGTCAAATATTATGACTAAAACTCCTTTTAAAAAGGGGGATACCATCATATTCCCGAACGGAAAAATTCAAAAAAAAAATACCGAAAAATACAAAATAAACTGCCTCATCGAAAGGGAAGACCCCAATAAATTTTTGATAACTAAAATATGAAAACAAAAGGAATCTACATAATTCCATGTCATCCTTGCGCGGAAAGGACCAATGCTAAGTGGATTTGTGGAGTTTTTTATTTTAGTATGTGAAATACAAACGTAAATATTTTTAGAAGTGTTAATATTTTTGGAATTTTTCTGACGTTTTCCTGTCATCCTTGCGCAAAGGGACCAATGCTAAGCGGCTTTGGGGAGTTCTCTATTTTAGTATGTGAATTATTTTTAAAAAATATAAATTTTTCAAAAATGGTTCAATCACTATATGAATATTAGAATTTCAAAAAATCGTCAGGGCGGGGGTTTGGGGCGGAAGCCCCATCCTCCAAGGTATAAAATTAATTAAAATAATATTTCGAAAATTTTTTATTTTTAAAAAACTTGTTTTTTGGGATTTTTGTTTTTTTTTGGGATTTTTTTATTTTGGATAACGACCCCAACCCATTTAAAACCATTGCATTTGGCCGAATGGGTCGGAATGCCGAATGTCGGAAGACCGAATTTTTAATGGCCGAATGTGTCGAAAGGCCGAATGTCGAAAAACCGAATGGGTGGAATGGCCGAATGTATTGAAAAGTGGAATGCCGAAAGTCCGAATAGGTGAAAAGACCGAATGTCGAAAGGCCGAATTTTCATGAAATTTTCCTTCACTTAATTGCTTGAAATTAATATTTAAAACCATTGAATTTATTTCTTAATGTCAAATAATTTAAATAAATCGAAAATACGTGCTAATAGATCCTGTGCATGTAGCTTATTAATGTGATCAAATTTTGTCGAAAAAAAAAATTTATTTATTTTTTTATTATAAGTAATTAATTAATGGGATCACTACATTTGACTGGAAAAAAAATCCAGAATAGTTGAAAAGAAAAATCTAAAAAAAAAAATCCGACAAAAATCTAGAAATTACCGGAAAAGCAATCCAGAAAAAATGTTTTGTTTCAAATGAATGAAAAAAAAAAATCAATTTTATTGGCATTTTTAGGGGATCGAGGTTTTGCCTGCGAGACAAAATCTTGTTTTGCCGTCCAATCTTGTTTTTTGAATTCTTACCGTATAAATTGTTTTACGAAATAATTATTTTGATTATTTTATAGTGAAATAATGAATATTTAGTGAAATGGTTTTTCTGGGAACGATATAAAATATTGCATTTTAAAATGTTGCAATTACAAAATGTTGCAACTATAAAATTTTGCAATTACAAAATCTTGCATAACAAAATACTGCGATTATTTTTCTTTTTAGAAGTGTCATTAATAGATTCCATATAATCCGCTCCTATGTGCGGCACGACATGTTTGCTGATCCCGGCTCCTACGTCTCCCGAAGTTTAAATCTAAAGTCTCTCGGAGGGCTAAGCCGGGGGAGCGTAGCGACTTCCCGCGTGCCCGTGAGAGTTACCAAAGCCGTTAGCCTCTACAATTCGAAGTTAAATTAGTCGATGTCATTTTATTTTATTGTAAAATCTATAAAAGATTAATAAAAAACATTATTTAGATAAATAAACAGTATTTTGAAAACAATATTTTGAGAAACAAGATTTTCTCCAAAAAGATTTTTGGTGACAAGATTTTGTAAAACAAGATTTTGGAGAAAAGATTTTAGAAACAGTTTTTTGTTAACAGTTTTGAAAAAAAGTGTTACGTGGGCAACCCCATTTTTAGGCTATCAGTAGAAGCGATGAGCGATACGATTACTTTGACCTGTGTCTGAAAGGTTGACGAAGCAATTTCCATTATCATAAATATTAAAAACTTTACGGAAAAACTCAAATTTGATAGACATTTTATAAATTTTAATTTGGTCCGCTCTTTGATAATTATGTTTCTGGATTTTAGTATTCTGGATTTTTGTTTTTCTGAGTTTTTTGTTTCTGGATTTTTTTTTCGGGATTTTCAGTTTCTGTATTTTTTTTTCTAGATAAGGTAGCCAACCCTTAATGAATTTTTAATTATATGACAAAAAAAAACGTAAGAAGATTTTAATATTTAAGGAGATTTACTATTAAACATTTTTATATAAAAATTTTGATAAAAATATAAATTTTGGTTTTCATTAAAATATAAATTTTGAAAATTTTCATTCATAAAAACGTGCAATCTTTACTCCCAAGTTACAGTGACTTAAATCGACTTAGGTCAAAACTGATTTTAGTCCACAATTACACTATATGGACACTATATTTCAATTATGTATTTAAATTTTATGCCGACTCCGATTTATGTCAATCTTTAATAAAAATGTGCAAACTAGATGAAATTATTGAGATATCTCCTCTTGTAATAGGGTATAAACATCGTTAAAAGAATATTAAACTAACTCTCCTGAAAAATTAACAAATTTGAAATAAGTCACTTTTCTTGAGAGGAAACAAATATTAAAATCAATTTCGATACAAACAACCTATCAACATCCGGCCTTTCGACACAATCGGCCTTTCGACATTGGGCCTTTCGACGTATTCGGCTTTTCGACAAATCCAGCCTTTCGATATTTGGCCTTTTGACATTCGACCAATCGGCGTTCGGCATTTCGACCTTATTCCGACTAATTTACCTTAAAATTGTAGAGGCTAACGGATTCGGTAACTCTCACGGACACGCGGGAGGTCGCTGCGCTCCCTCCCGCTTAGCCCTCCGGGCCCAACTACCTACTAAAAAGAAAAATAATTGCACTATTTTGTTATGTAAGATTTTGTAATTGCAAATAAATACGTGGAATTGACCATGGATCCACGATCAATTGTCCATACGATCAATTGATCCATGATCAATAGTTCATACAATCAATTGTATCCACGATCAATTGTCCATACGTTCAATTGTCCATATGATTAATTATTTCCACGATCAATTGTGTCTACGATCAATTGTTCACGTTCAATTGTAACACGATCAATTATTTACAATGCTACTAATAAAATAAACCAAACAAAATGTATTCCAGTCCAAAAATTTATGACTAAAACACATTTCATGAAGGTTGTTCAGTCCAAATACACAAAAGGCATTTCAGTCAAACTGTTTTCTGATCGAAATACCTTTTTTTCGATTGAAGTTCCTTTATAAAAGAAGTTTTAGTCATAATAATATTTGTATGGGCAATTTTATGACTGAAACTCCTTTCGTTTTATGACTGAATTGTTTTTGACTATATTCCCCGAGAACAATTTTGCCTGGAATTCCTTTTTAATTGTTTGACTGAATCACTTTTTCAAAACGTATTTCAGTCCCAAATGTAAAAGGAATTTCGTCAATAAAGTTTTGACTTGAATGCCTTTCTAGTTTTTTGAATGAACTTCCTTCTGTGATGGCATTTCGGTCTAAAATTATTTTGACTGAGTTGCCTTTTAATTTTTGACTGAAATTCCTTTCCGTTTTTGACTGGAGCGCCGGAGCCAACATATAGGTCTACGAAGGCATTTCAGTCAAAAAAACCAACCAAGCAAAAGGTATTCCAGTCCAAAAATTTGTGACTAAAATTATTTTCAAGAAGGTCGTTCAGTCCAAAAACACAAATAGTATTTCAGTCAAATTGTTTTCTGACCGAAATAACTTTTTTTTGGACTGAAGTTCTTTTTAAAAGGAGTTTTAGCCATAATATTTGTATGGGAAATTTTATGACTGAAATGCCTTTCGTATTTTGACTGAATTCCAGGAGAAAATTTTTGCCTGGAATTACTTTTTAATTGTTTGACTGAATCACCTTCTCAAAAGGTATTTCAGTCATAAATGCGAAAGGAATTCAAGTCAAAATAGTTTTGACTTGAATACTCAGGCTAATACTCGATAAACATAAAGATACCTCAGTGGGAGGAAGTTTAACTTCACAAAATAACGGAATCATTCAGGATGGTGATAAATTAATTCGACAACTTGTTTTTGTACTATAAAGAAACGTTCAATATTACTAAAATAAATAAATAAATACCAGCTAGACGTCCCTTACAATATGATATATTTTGCTTAAGTTTGTAGAACTATGTATAGCAGAAAGAGCTGTTTTTATATTAGTCGCACTTCTTGACGCACAGTGATCAAGATCAAAGTTTACATTGAAAGCAACAACCAAAAAAAGAAACTAATTTCTGTTTTTGATCTAAATTTTGATTCAATTAACCCCCTTAGCTGTTCTTTGTTGTTTCATAAAATATGATTTGGTTCAACGCTTGAATCCATTTACGAACACCACCTCAAAGCACTGCATAGGATAGATTTGTACTAATAGAGTACACTGATAATATACCAAATTCTTTGGTGCCAGTCCGAAATTCATAAGTTTGTTTTGTCGACGTCAACCAATACAAGTCAGTTGATTATAATTTATTCTTGAGTTGTTGCTTGCAGCGTAATCAGTTAATAATGATTTTTCCCGGCGGGGACAATATTTTCTGTAAAAGTGTTTTTAGAAAACAAAATCATGTTTGTACTTCTTTATCTTCAAAGAAAGCAATTATGTCCCTAAAATCTTTCGATTTAAATAAATTCTAACAAAATCCATGAACCATAACTAGGGCTGCGGTCGAATTCTCGGGTAAATCATTTACTGCGGTAAATTTAGATTTTTAATGTTCGTTTTCTGTTAAATTACGCATTTTTTTCTAATTTTTACTCGTTCAATTCTTATAACTATAAAGAATAAAGTATTTAAACGTAAAAAAATTAACTTTTTTTATTTCCTTACTCTCCAGCAAAAAAATGTAAATGCATTTACCGAATTTTCCGAATTAACTCGAGAATTCGACCGCAGCCTAGGGATTACAAATATTTTTATTGAACGATTTTCGCAATTGTGACATAAGAATGAAGTAGGATAAGTCAGTACTTAACTTAGTCAGCAGCTCGGCAACAGATAACATTTTAATTTGTTCTATATATCAAATTTGTTTTTATTCTTACTGCATACATACAATTATATCCGTAAAGCGATCCACCACTTTATATTTGGATAGCATGTTGCTTATGGTGATATTCAATCAAATAATATCCTTCAAACTTAATTATACTAACAAACAAAATTTAAATTTAAAATTACTGCAAAAATATTCTTAATGGAAAACCTTGTGAACTTCCTGTTTTGGAAAATTGTAAATTTTCAGGGTTTTTTTGTTGTGCATTATTTCTACGTACATACATACATATGTAGTGTAATAGTAGATGAATATGTATGTACATAATTGTTTATGAAAATTTAATTATAATTTCTGGAACTCAAACATAAATTTCGTTTTTATGTTTAAATTAGGGGTAGGAAGGAGTACGTAATGCAAGTATCAGTCGCTAAGTGCTACCACAATTTATTTTTATGCTTCGATTTATTATTACCGAAAATATAATATATACTACAAGCAAATCAATAAAATAAAATGTAATATTCTCAGAATAAAATGCTTTATGCTAGATAAAAAAATGTGTATAATAAATTTTTTTGTATAAAGACAAGAAGAGATCGCACGGGAAGAGGTAGAGGTGATTATTTTATTTATTTTTTGGAATTTCCCAACCAAAATATAAAACTGTGCTTTTTTAGTAATGAAATGATTAATAAATGTACATAGTATGTATTAAAAACATTTAAAGGTTGAGGATTCCTAGTAGTTATAAGTTTACATTAAACAAGTTGCTCAAGAGAATAAGTTGGTAAATTTGTATTATGTTGAACATTTTGAATATTATGCAAGGCCATCCATCAGTATATAAATTATACTCATCGGAGGAGATTTATTTTTCCATTACTGAATGTAACGAGCTTAGAAAAAAATAGGCTTTGAAGCAAGATACTTAAGTTATACCAAAGCCTACTATAGATAAAGCCTCCACGTTCATTTTGTACGACAACTCACTGACTTGAAGGAGTTTTTCAGTGAGGTTTTCCTATTTACCATATTAAAATTAGACATTTACTAATTAGACATACTGTCCCGGGATGATATGCGTTTTTCTCACCGAAATATCAATTAAGCTTTCTAACAGAAAAAAAGGTCTAGAAAACGGAAATCGTTTGAACTAAAAACATTTCAAATGTAATTTTATTGGTTGTTTATTTCAAACGAAAGCAGCATTAATTTACTTTTTTAATAAAATATTTAAGTCATAAATCTTGCTTTCTTTTGCACTTTCCGTAAAATACAGTGATATCATATGGGGCTGTTGACTCAATTTCTTTGATCTGTGTCAGCAAGGTTGACCGAGGGCATTTACAAACTTAACTCAAATTCTCAATCCGTTCCACTACATTCGTCGATTCTATGAATATATCATGTTGTTCACACAACACAACGAATTAATCCAACCAACAAATTACTTGAAACATTCAATGCTGTGGGAAGTTCTCTATTTTAATATGTGAATAATTGTTAAATTAAAAAAGACAAAATTTTAAAAAATCTTCATATTTCTACGAACGCTGAAATTTCTACAAACCGTCAAAGCTAGGGGATTTGAGGGCGGCAGCCTTATTCTCTAAGTTAAAAAACGAATTAAAATAACATTTTAAAAATTTGTTATTTAAAAAAATATCTGGGACAGATGGGGCATTAGGCCAGAAAACAAAACACACCAAAGCAAAGCAACCTTGATTTTACAAAGCCATAATGTAAAAACCTGAGCTTTTATAAAGGAATTACAAAAGAGGGAAAAAACAAATTTTTCATATATAAAATATGTATATGGGAAATCACAAATTTTTTGCAAGATAGATTTTTAAATGAAAATATTACAAATGTTTAATTATGATCTTTGAAATATTTATATAAATGTTTGAATTTCAACATATAAGTATATGAACATCGTTTTTTTCCCTCGTAATAATGATTTATTTATCTCAAAATTTATAAAATTTTCATAACAACATTCTGGTCAAATTGAAATAAAAGTTTACTTCATAAAAATAAATCGTGTAGTCATTAAGTCAATACACATCACATAGAGACGGCATAAGTTTCTTAAAATCAAACCAAAGATTATCGCTTGGAAAAATTTCAAATTCAAATTGTAAAAAAAGCAAATTCAAAAAATTTTACGAAACGTTTAATAATTTTGTAATTAAATATTTTTTGTATTTTTCTGTAACTGTAGCCATCTCCCTATGAATACGATTTTTCATGTTATCTTAACGACTTTTTTGGAATATCTTAAACTTGGAAAACCGAAAAACCTTAATTTTTAATGAAAACATGAATAGAATCATGTTTTACCTGAAACATTATATATGATTCAAGACGGTAAATAACAAAATAGGGCAAAAATAATTACTTACATCTTTTACTTCATCAAAGTCTTTTGTCAGTTTAGGAAAAAATTATTTTTATCTTCTTCCTCATTTTATTTATGGTGATATAGTTTTATTCGGTATGCTTCAAGAAAATATAAATGTTCTCCAAAGATGTTTCAATGAGGTTTATTTTTGATATTAGTAAATTCTATCATATTTCTGCCTAATCTAGCTCTTCTCAAAGCTCCTCTTCCAAGCATCCTTTATATCTTTATATCAAATTGCTGTTTAGTAGGTTTCATTCCTCTAACTTCCGCCTAATTCCGGCCAAAAATTGTTGCAGGTCGTTAAAGAAATCCTTTAATATTAGGGGGGTTTCCCTTTGGAATTCAGTTCCATTGGAAATTAAGATATTACACGGAAAAAAAATTATAGGAGACATTTCTAAAATTTATAGGAGCCCACAGGATTGTGGCCTAATATAGGAAAGCATTTTACTATAACACATAGTAAATTTAAAGAGATGCGAATACAAATTGTTACCATTAAAATAGTAAAATGTACCATAAAAATAGTAAAATGTACTATTTTAGTAATAAGCGCTTCCTATTTAAGTATTTAGTAAAGGAAAATATGCATTTCAAGTTAGAATTTATTACCATAAATTTGGTATTTTCCCCAGCATATTTTTGTAGCAGGTCGACATAGGAAATATTAGTAGTAATGACATTCACAGTATTTTCGATTTGGCAAATCATAAAAATGCCAATCACTATCTACTGAAAAAGTAGAAATATCATTTGTCATTACCCCCCACCTTTACTTTACCCCAGAGTCAATACAAATTATATCGAGATCGACTCTCAAAAATGAGAAGTGAGTACCCTCCTCGACTTCTCTATGGTTTCATACGACCAAACTACAAAAATACAATTCTCGCCTGATACCTTAAGTATCAACAGAACGTACTGACTTAGCGAATTATACTCATGAAATGAAAATAACATGAATATGTTTCAGAGAATACGAATGCAATTATAAGGCCCGTTGTACATATCAGCTAAGCTAAGCTAAGCTAAGCGATGTGAGCTAAATTCTTATCCCACGGTTGAAAATAAAAAATTTTAATGGGAAGATATAAAACCAGCAATGCATATTTGTATAAGGCTAGTTATCAGCTGGAAAGTGCAAAGGGATGAGCTAGGCGAGCTAACAAAGCTAACGAAAACTACATTTCTCGCTTAGCTTAGCTGAAATGTGCAACGGGCCTAACAGCTATATTTTGTGGTAAATATTATTTTTTATATAGTAGTGGTCCCTATTTTAAACTCACACACTCTCTTTCCCGAGGAGAGGATTCAATTTATTTTTAATGATTTTACGTTCAAAATAAAGAGAATAGCATAAAACAAAGGAAATTGTATCTTATAAGAATTATTCCTATAATACATTGGATTTGTAGAAATGCATATGGGAAATATTCCAATATTGCATTTAATGCTATGCAGAGTGGAAAGTCAGCTATGTACATAGTATGTTTTACGAAAAATATAGTACGGGATGCTATAATTAAATTCCTATAAATATATAGGAAATAAATTAGTAATTTTTTTTCTCCGTGTAAACTTCATGGTTCGCTTCTATATTGCGGCTAAATAGTGGCATATCTAATGCATATTTTTTAGATTCATACTATTGATTTGTTAAGAATTGGTCGAGAACGAAATGGTGGCGAAATGGCATTGCCAGCGAGATAATATTTTTGAAAATTGAACAGTGTGTGAAAATAAGCGAATCTAACAATCATTGTACAATTGCCGATTTCTGCATAATCATCGGATGTTCGCGACACTCACAATAACATTCAACCCTATTATGATTCAAGAGTCAATCGACAATCGACCCGGCTCTGTATTGCGTTTTAGTTTTTTCATTTGATAAAAACAATACGAAAAAGGAAAAGGCAACACAGAGTCGAGTTGATTATCGATCGACTCGACAATCATATGCTGTGTTTCTTATTTCCGATCTAATCGATCTGATCGATCTGAGTACTAAAAATCTGTTTTTTATTTTCGCTCAGATCGATCTGATCAATTTTGTTGCTCTTTCTTATTTTATTTCAGATTAGTTAAATCGATTTGCAAAAATATTCCGATTTCTCAGATTGATTTTAGTATAGCTAACTTCACGTAACTCAAATTGCCGACATTGGCGGTGTAAGATCGGCGGTGTGATGTTTTTTTTATTAATAAATATTAGTGAATTATTTAACAGGAATTTCAATAGTTTTAGTTTTTTATTTGAACCCGACGGTTCGGCTAGCTCATTTCGAGGTGTTGAGTTTTCTTCTTCCAAATCAACACTTCCTATCTCAATATCGTCATTAAAATTGCAACACGACATAATAATTATGACTATAAAGTTCATTGTTCGATACTCGATCAACTTTAAAGACATAAACCGAGATTTCATAATTTGTATGAACACCGCTAAAATGCAAAAAAATCCTTGAGTAATGATGAATCACTATTCAAGGATTTTACTTTTCGTCGATTGTATGAACGTTGCTAAATAAAAATTTAGCCTCTCTTTATTGCAGTTTTATAGCAGTTTTTTGTATGACTGGCAATACTTTTCTATAACGTTTACTTTGTTGATGTTTATTAATTTTTTTTGTTTGTTTATTTAGAGGAAAATAAAATTTTAATTTCCGAATTTGACATTTTCTTCCTTGTTGAGTCTATTTTTAATAAATACGTTCTTTTATAAAAATGTTTCACACCACATTTGAAATGTCAAAAAAAAAAAAAAAAAAAAAAATTTTTTTAGGTGGTTTGGCATCTATTGGAGGGGCGAACAAAGTTGGTAGATTAATCTACCAGCTCCGTAACCTTCCAGTAGGCGCAAGTGTACGTACTGCCTCCCCGCGGCAACAACCGGTAACTGTAACCATTAGGCAGAATGTGGCCTTTTGTGACAGGCTAAAGTACGGCGCTAAAGGAGAAAACCTTGACAAAAAATCCCTAATCTAAGGCGGAACAGCATATGCCGAAGGATGAATGGCTCATAGGTTAATCAGTCCATATATGCGGACTCTGGATACCAAGCACCCTCCAGTTTTATTTAGCCTTCTTGTAGTAAAGCTGGGTAACCTACAGGTGACTTTCTATTCCCAGCAACTCGCAAGGATAAAATCAAAACGGTAGATGAGGCACGATTAGGAATATACGGGAGTGGGACTGCCCTCTCGAAGTCCTTGAGCCCCAATGCTACCGCTTTTCTAGCAGAAGTAAATGATACAGTGTACATCTAGGAGAGAGAGCAATGAGCCCAGATAGTATGTATCGTGTGTAGAAGAACTTCCTGCAGTAAACATCTAGGAGGGAGAGCAATTAGCCCAGATAGTATGTATCGCGTGTAGAAGTTCTTCCAACAGTAAACATCCAGGAGGGAGAGCAATGAGCCCAGATAGTATGTATCACGACCGGCCGGCAGTATTATAAGGTTCATTAAGAGCCTGATTATTGACTGGACGGATAAATAAGCAGGGCTTGGAGGCCAAAAAGAGAGGATAAAAAAAAATCATCGATTAATTTCCTAATTTAGCATCGTTCATACAATGCAAACTACGCTAAATCAGAGGATTAATCATTTATCGTCGTTCATACAATCGGGTCTACATTTTTTTTACTTCACAAAAATAAATAAAACTTAAACGTCAAAATTTTAACTTTTTAACGAGTTGAGTTGCATTATTGGAATTGGAACAGCAAATTGGTTAAAAAATGAGGTAAGTTAAATATTTCTTACCACAGTTATAATATTTAACTTTGTAACAGACTGGACCACAACCTATGTGTCAAAAATTATCATAGGATTTGACCGTCATAATTTGGGTGTGTGCGGTTTTTTCAAATACATAAATGTCAAAAATTAGTACTAACAAATATTTGTCACAGGTTTCGGATACAGTGTATGCGGGCTTTTAAACGTCAAAACAGGAGCGGCATCATCAAATCCATGACGGTACGAATTTTCACGGAAATTGAACATTTATATCGTTAAACCGGCATCATGAATGCCGTTTAACCGGTAATTTACCATCAGAATTTATTCATTAATTTTATTATAACACTGGCTTGAAAAAAATGCAATAAAAGTAAGTAATGGGTGATTAGGACAGAAATAGTTAGGTAGAAAGAGACAACATTGTTTTATTTACAAATGTCAAATAATATTAATTTTTGTTCTGCAGTGATTAAACGAAATCCCAAAAATTAATTACAAAAATGAATAAATGGAGAGAAGAAATTGTTCCAATTAAATATACTGTGGCATGCATGATTCTTTCTTACTAGAAATGTGTCTAGGTAACTGCTGTTAACACTAGATTTACGGACAAAATTGCATACCTATTTTTTACTGAAATCCGTCATATTGACGGGTATATTAAATTTCGTCTTTTTTATAAAAATTTGAAAAATATTTATTATACCAAATTTAATACAAAACAATAACACATTCATAATTTATTTCATTAAAAAAAATTAAATCTAATCCATGTTTGAGAAATTAGGCAAACTTATCATTTTTTAAACGTTGACTATGTACAAATCTTTTATCAAACTTAATAAACCGAAGGATTTCCAGAAATTTATCTCTGGACATTGTCTGTGAGAAATAAACCGGTACAGCGATTTTGGTCGCAAAATGAGGATTCATTTGAGGATTACCGGAAGGCAATAGTATTGGTAAATTATATTGGTGTTGAATGTGCATTTTTTCTTTCAATTTTTCGTTTAATATGATGCAAATAAGAGGGATGAAATGACGCGAGTAATAGGGATAACATGATACAAATAAGAGGAATAAGCTCAGAAGAGAACGATTGATGTATTAAATACTGAGGAGACTGAGATAGAACAACAAATTTCGAAATAAAAAAAAATTAAAAATATTACGATTTACGAAGCGAGAGACTCAAAATAAAAAATATTAACCAAAAAACAACAAAAAAGTTAGAAAACAAAATGATTTTGCTTATTTGGTTTAGTATTGTGTTGCAACTCATGATGGTCGGTTGCTCCTATACAATGTTATGTCCGAGGATGGAGAAATTTTATTCTAGCATACACAGCAAATAATAAAGCGAGAAATGTAAATTTAATAAGAAGAATGTATAAATTAATTTTTTATTTTTATTTTGTTTTTGCTTTTTATTTACGATCACGATAATTTTTTTAGAAGGGGACGGTAGAGAGAAATTATTAAAATGGCACACTTTATTATATTCTTACATACTCGCCACTCATAGCTAAAAAAATAATGAATTCCAAAATAGAATAAAAATATTAAAAACATAACGAATGTTGCCGGCGAAGAATATATCTATAAACATAAATCATTTATTTACAGCGTACATCCTTTTTGTTTTTGCTTTATTGACTCGTGCGATACGATAATTTGTTTATCTACGTATATTTTCTTTTAGTTTTTTAGAATTGTTTACTTATTCTTGAGTGCTTAGCTAAAATAGTTCGATTGTGTTTAAAATATTTTCTTCTGTTGTTTTTTTTGTGTGGGAACTAAATTATCAAGTGTTAATTAAAAATAATAATTAAAATTTTAATTAATTAATTGATTTAAAAAAAATTGATGTAGCAAAATTAATCCTTTATTAAAAATTAATTAATTTCACGGTAAAAATTTCGCGAAATTAATTAATTTTTGCCGTTAGAATTAATCGTTGGTAACTTAATTTAAGGAGCCAATTTAATTAAATTATACCTAAATTATTATTAGTTATAATTTTTATTTTTATGAAAATCAATAAATCATTAATTAAAACAAAAATTATAAATTATATTATATCACAATTAAATAAAAATCAAAAATACGATAATTTACGTTTAACTATAAAACTAACCATTCTGCTTGAACAATAAACAACAATAGACACAAAAATATTAATGAATTCCCCATGTCAGAAGAAAGGGAAAAATAACTCAAGGCGAGCGTAAGCACCAAAAATTTGAACCGATTAACCCGATTCGTTTATTTTTGATACTTACCACGAGAAAACGCATGAGAAAATACACTCATACAATAAAAAATATTTTACGGCACACAATAGCAAAATGTATATTATACGTTGTGTACATATACAAAATTCTCAATCCTCAATCCTCATTTTGCGACCAAAATCGCTGCACGGGTCCCCATTTCTTACTCCATAAATATGAGGCATTCAAACATCTTGCTTCACAAGTTCCTCATGCATATAAAATAGATATAAAAGCACGTTACTGCCACTTTGTTATTCTCCACTCTTTTCCAAAATTCGAACTGCCTCTATTTCAGTGCACATTTTTACCTACATTACCAAGCATAATATTTCTTTTGCAGTTGGTCCTGGCACATGTTTGAATACAGTGGAAACTGGCGCTCTATCACTGAGCTCCATTAATACCAATTAGTTTCTTTATTTTGGTTTTGAAATGTATCAGTTACTGCAATATCGTTTTCGTTTTCAGACTCCAAAAGGATATCCATTCTGTTTTTGTTGCGACATACATTTATTAGAAAATTTGTCATTTTCACTGTCTGAAACATCTACTTTGATACTTTGATCAAAATATGGATTCTCAACGTCACTCTAGCTATCATTTAGTTCAAACTCATTTACCTCAGAATAAGTGCGAGAAGAACAAAAAAATGCTAAAACGAAGGGAGTTTGCTGCGTTTCATGTTTTCGAATGAGTAAAAAACAGAAATTGTATGAGCTTAAGGTCGCAAATTGGATAGACACACAAAGCTAATTGATGGTGCCTTTGAATGTTATGAATACAATTTTTTGTTTCTATTTACCGAGAAATTAGTTAATCCGTCAATTTAATGAATTTTCGGAAAAAATATACCACATGCCGATATTCTAACTTAGGGGTCTAAAGGAATATAAATTAGAATATATCTTATATGTATGGGTTCCGTTTTTAAAAAAATCCACTCAAATAATTCCCGGGGGAAGACCTAAATCAAAAAAATTGTTATTATGAAAGTTGCACAATTGTAAGGGAGAAATCAAATATTATTCTTAAATTTGACCTTGAGGTTTAATGGCAAGGTCATTTCAAAGGTCAACTCGTTTTTTTTTAATGGGAATACCTATTTTTGTCATCGGCTTCGAAAAGCGTGAGAAATTTTACGTCCGAATATGTATTTGCCATCTGAAGGAATGTATTTTAGTTATAATGCATATTATGATTTGCAGAAAAAAAAATCTAAATGTTTCATTTTTAAAATGTTTATTTTTTTATTTTCATAGCAACACAAGCATTATTATGTACAATGTTTTGTTATTTATAATTTTCATAGCAAATCATAAGCATTATAACTAAAATACATTCCTTCAGATGACTTTGGGAGGTCATGGAAAATACTATATGAACAAGTTTTCACGATTTTCGAATCCGATGTCAAAATAGGAATTTCTATTTAAAAAAACCGACATGACCTTGAAATTAAACCTCAAGGTCAAATTTAAGATCATCATTTGATTTCCCCCTAAAAATTGTGTAACTTTGGTAATTACACTTATTTTATTTAGACCTTTCCCTGGGAGTTATTTAAGTGGATTTTTTAAAATGGTCACGCTCTATAGATACTACCCCTATATTGTCTATAAACTCAATCGTTCGATAATTTTCTATACTTATTATTTCTACCTTTTTCGCAATACTTCTTAACCAGCGCTTAAAAAGTCGCAAAAGAGTATCTTAATACCATGTTATCATAGTGCTTTTTTTATTTTTATTACGACTGAGACTGCGCTCATCTAGCAATTTTTCTCTCAAATACAAATTTTTATATTTCTAGTAAAATTCTGTGTTGGGGTGTAACATACTGGTTAGCCCCATAATTAATTAACCCTATTTACTAATTTTAATTTGGTAAATTCACTAGGTCAAGTGTCCTCGTCCTTTGGAGTCTTCTTTCAACGACAGGGTTATCCATCATAAGGCGAATATAGGGGTTTCCATGTTACTGTAGCCTTATTTCGTCATTTTTATTTCATCTTTGATGTAATTTTTATTTCATCTTTGATGTATTCCATCCGTAGGTCCCTGTGGAGGTCTGCATTTCTTGTCTACCACGGAGCATTGAAAATGCTACGAATAACCTTGTTTTGAAACGTCTGTATCATTTTGGCGTTTGTTTGCTTGGTACATCCCCAGAGTTATATACCGTAGGTCCATTACCGCTATAGCAGCAGCTTATTGTGAGTTGTAAGCTCAGAGCCTCTACCTATGAGCCAATACATTTTTCTGAAATTTTTGTTAAGTTCTTATTTTTTTCTTTTTGACTTGCACTCTCCACTTGAGCTTGGCATCGAGGATTATGTCAAGGTATTTACATAGCTGTATTTGCATACGGCACGTGTCGCAAATTAATTTCTATAGGTAGATGGAGTATCATAGTGCTGACGGTAAAAATAATTGCACATGAATTTTTCAGCTAAAGGCTAAATTTGTTCTCAATTAAGTAACTATTTGCATCGAGAAGAAGAGAAAGGAAGGAAAATACATTGCTTTGCTCATAATTTGGCATATTCACAACAAAATTATTCTGAGCCAATTTATGTATGTATAAGCTTTACTGCGTTTCTTAATTTTTTCGTTATTCGTGTATCTATTCGTAGAAATATATTAGTTTAAAAAATAACTATCGGCATAAAATCTAAATTGTGTTTAATATAAACCATTTTCGTTATTCATTGGCGAAATGTCATACAACTTTTTTGGTGTTTTGACAATACACAGAATCAGGGCATTGGAGCAGCAGTTTAAAAATTGGCTCCGACTCTAAGCTCCGGCTCCATTAAAATTGCCGGCTCCGGCTCCAGCTCCGACTCCGGAGCGGCTCCGAATAATAAAACAAATCAAAATAAATGTACTATGTACATATGTACATATAACATAATAAAACATCTTTTATTATATTTAAAGGAAAACAACTTAATTAAGTATTAATTTTATGGTTACTACCTTTTATTTATACCATTAAGCTGGTATAACTTTATTAATCAGCAAATTCCAAATTGATTCATCCTCAAAAATAAAATATTTTCCAAAATATCTGGTTTAAGCGAAGAACGCAAATCGCTTGCTATATGTACAATTAACTGCAGAAAATAGTCTCTCTATGCTTGCTTGCTAAACTGTCAAACAAATGATTATTCTGCAAGCCTCTTGAATATTTCTTGGGTAGTGTTCAATTCCCTCGAAAGCTGATTTGATTTTTAAGCGTCTTTTCATCCATTTCTTTACAGGCATCTATGAAATTTTGTTTAAAAGAATCTTTACTTGGGACGGTGAAATTAATTTTATGTTGGTCAAACATATTCTAAATATGAGATGGCATTATTTTTTTGCCAGTTACAACTGTTGGAGAAATGCGCATGCGCAGGATCAGAAAGAAATTATCCAGAAAAAAGAGAATTTGGATGAGAATTTATCCTTCTTATCCTTTATTTCTCCTTCTTTCATTTTTATAATGTAATTTTGTGTCCAATTTTTGGTGGTTGGTGGTAATTTTTTGTACTGTTAACTAGAAAGATCATCACGCATTTAAATTATCAAAAGAGAAATTAATTTAAAGAGCACATAATAACATTCGTAGTTGAAATAGAAAATTTGCTATGGAGCTGGAGCCAAATATGTCAGCAAATATTTCGCTCCAGCTCCGCTCCGCTACAAGTAAAAAACACGAGCTCCGGGCAGCTCCGGCTCCAGTCCGGAGCCGGCTCCAATGCCCTGCACAGAATACTGAAAAGGAACATTTGTAGAAATTTGCTCAACAAATTAACCGTGCGGTGTTGATACATACGATGATACGGTTTCTCTACCGCTCGGATTTCTCAGAAAATGTAAAACATTTCGTATCGAATGAATAAAGAATATACATTGGTTTGTTGTAAGCTTCATTTTTATTTAGATGCCGATATTTATTCTTTAAGTTTATTGTTTTGTTGAGAAATTCATACCAAATTATTATTACTGTCAGCCCTATTTCAAACGAACAAGTTCTAACGGTAGATTACCGGTTATATGACGTTCATGATGCCGATCTGGCGGTAATTGTTCGATTTCCGTCAAAATTCCAATGGTCACGAATTTTATGATACCACCCCAGATTTCGGGCATAGTATCTAAGCAACTAAAACCAAATAAATCTGTTGCACAACATAATCAATACATTTTAAGCGACATCCATTAAAATTTTCCCAATGCACCAATCATAATAAAAAGTAACTCATATAAAGCGGATTAGGCGTCCATAAAAACTAAATTTTCTCGAAAAAAATTTGAAAAACTGAAATTTATGGATTTTTAATTATAGAATGCATATAAATATTATTACCATCCCTAAGGGTCTTCATTATTTTATAATCAATTTATAAAAAAATCCATATCTATACATATGACCTAATTAATACAATTTTATATTTTATGTGATTTGTGAAAAACTGGAAAATTATATAAAGTATGTATATAGGTAATTCAAAGAGATTACAAAATAAATTGGAAATTATTGGGAATCTGGAAAAAAAATTAAAAGTAAAAAATTTGATCTAAGTATACGAGTATAATCTATGTAGCTGTGGCAATATGACATAAGGGAATAACTCTAAAATTCGCATATTTCAGGAAAGCATTTTTAAAATTAAGAGTTGTTCAACATCGTATGAGTTTTTTGAATTCTTGCTTTATTAAATGATTATTACAGTTGTTTGTATTTGCTTTATTATTACAAAAAATTGATATTGTATGAATTCGAATATGGAGATTTCGAATTTGAAATAATTCGTAAAAGGGTATAACTCGAGCTATTCCCTTATGTCATATTGCCACAGAATTATTCAAATTCAAAATGAAGATCGATGTTTGTTTACATAATAATGAATGAACGAAATTATTGAGCAAACTATTTGTATTTGTGGTATTGAGCAAAAAAAAACGTTGTTTTGAAATTATAATTTTATGAATGTTTTGTTTAAAATGAAGCGTAATTATTTTTAATTTTTAGTCTAAACAAAACAAACACACAATTTATGATTCGTCTATCTCTATAGATTTGCGGAAATTTATATATAACTTTAAACAACTGCGGTACACATCACACACATAAACACATTTACCTATGTGTATTGTATACGTATCTAAATGTATAAAAACGAAGAGAAAATATTCGATTTTCCAAGTTGTATTATAATATCTTATATGTATGTATTTTTTAACCCATCACAATCGCATATGTTACAAATTTTGGCAACGATTCGGGCTTTTAATGAATGAAATTTTCCGTCATACTTTTCTATAGCTTTTCATTGAAAATTTTTTATATATTTTGAAGCTGGCCAAATTATACATCGATTTTGTTCTGTTCACATAGTACATGTCCAATTGCGATTTATATAGGTTTTTAGTTTTACCCTTTAGCGGAATTGTACAATTTATGGAGCAATAAAATTTTCTAATCAAATACATAATGTATATACTAAAAATAAACTTAAATGTTTTTTTTACTATTCCTAGTGTAGTTTATAGTTAAATGCCAACTAAAATATTTAAAAAAAATCTAGCATGGATAATTTAAGTCTCAACAGCAATTATATTGTAATTTTCTTGAACATAAATTAATAATTTTTATAGTATCACGTGACCGTGTTTATTTTTCGATTTTTATTTTGAACTTTTTATTGTTTGTTGACCTAATGAATATTCAGTCAGGTAATAAGAAATTGAATTACACATAAATATGTGGTCATAGATTTTGTAAAAATTGGCAATTGGCAATTTTTTGGGACCAAAATTGGATATTACTGAAAATTAGGGGCGTCCTACTATTGCTTTCGACGATTTATTTTCGAATGCTATCGTTCGCATTTCGTACCAAAATAGAAAATATAACTCTTGTTTTGCTTTTTCTTCCTTTGCGCCACAATAGGCGAACGATAGTATTCGAAAATTAACGTCGCAAGCAATAGCAGGCCTACCACTATTGACTATATTAGTTAGATACCAAAATCACTACCACTTCCAATAAAGAAATTCCAGTGGGTTTGAAGCAATTGTGAAGTGTTTTCAAACTTGAAGTGTCACATAATAAAGTGTGTAGTACGTACGTACCATTTTAGCTTTTGAAGTAACCATTATTTAATACTAGCTGAGGTACCCGGCGTTGCCCGGGGTAAGTAAAATAATTTTATTTTAGCAGAGAGCACCAAAATCTCTTTTTTTTACATTAACTTATATCGTTTTTCCAATGTACTCTTCAAAAGGTCGTAAAACATATTTTAACCCCCTCAATCAAGAAAACCGCTCCTTCGGATACGAGTATACGATTAATTTCATTTAACCATTTATCTAAACTCAGTCCTGTATTTTTTTTAAATTGAAATTTTAGCAAAATTATTGGAGGCACCTAGACTAAGGGGCTAGACCCTTTCCTGTGAAACCACTACGCAAAATTTAAATCTGGTGTGATGAATAGCATGGAAACGTGTGAAGAGCATTTTCATATAGACAGACAAATAATTTGTATATCCATCCCCTATTGCAATAATGTACTATTAACAAAATTTGCTTTACATGATTTGATATAAAGAATAAGCACAGTTTATGCCCTAGTATAACGCGGTTAAAAAACTTATTTTTATCAATTGCATTGGTGTAGGTAAACTTTGAAAATGAAAAAAATTCAAAGTTTCAAATTAACAGTTAAAAATTTGAATTTCGATTAATTTTCGAAATTGATATTTCGGTTTAAGAACAAAAGTCCAAACAAAATATTTAAAGTCTCGAACACAAATACATTGCCGTAAAAGTTGGAATTTAAAGATGCACCAATCATAACTGCAACGAAGCAAAATGGAGCACTTAAGATTTGTGATGATTTTAAAGTCACAACTAATCTGCAGCTCATCGTGCATTGACATCCGGCACAAATAAGATAGAAAACTTTTTCATATAAGTAATGCAAGATGCTTCAATTCAGCAGATTAAAAGCAGGGTTAAAATTCAATTGGTGTACTTCAACAGGGGTTTTTATTTTAAATATAATTGAAAATACAGCAAGGCGCATTTGAATACAATTTCTCAAGTGAATTGAATAAAACAAAGACAAAAATAATTTGTCGGGTTCACCGCAATGCTTGCTTGTAACCCTTATTGTTTGATTTTGCTCTCAAATTTTTTGAAGTTCCCACTCTCAGTGCGTTCTCTGTACCCAATGAAAAGGATCGAGTTCTGTCAATCTGTTGGCTATATCTACCTACGATGCCATGTTGTCACTGTTAATTTCTAATTATTTGTAGGAGGTTGCGTCTGTGGGAAGTAAATATTGAATGTGAGAAGGTGAGACAGAACTCTCATACCATAAGACCCTCATGATTCAGGTAATTGAGTTCTATGCTTTAAAAAAAAATTCCCTCAAGTTCTTCATTGTGATTACATTCTTGCTTTACTTAATCGAAGAAGTTGGCGTATCCATCGCGTGTTGTCATTGAAATATGCTTGACATGCCTCCAAAGACAGACTTTACGAATGATACCGTTACCATTAATAATCATATAATTATAACATCATACTATCGTACTATCATACAACCATACCATATTATCATCATACCATTATACCCCAACACCATATCATAATACAGTTAGATCATCGTGCCATCAAACCATTAGCCCGTCTTACTGACATACCATCATACCATTACACCATCATACCATTACACCACCATAACATAATAATATCATACCAGCTTACCATCACACAATTGCACCATGTTACAATCGCACCTTGATACCATCATACATTCACCATCAACATTACCATCACCGTTAAAAAATAATGCAACACGTGGTGATTTTGTTTTACTTTAGTGAACATGCAAAAATCAACTCAATCGGTGAAGTTTTAAAAATACCTCTTGTAAATGGCGTCTCACTGGGGAGCTGCTACAAATTCTTCGTGCAAAAAGACGTAAAGGAAGCAATCGCCCGAGTTGATCAAGTGACATAATTTTCTTCTTTATATACATATAGAAGAATATAGATTAAACCATCATACCATCAACATCAAGCCATCTCGCTATCATCAAACCATCATTCCGTTACCATCACACAATTGTATCATGTTGATATCACACCTTCATATCATCATACCATCCTACCTGCATACCAACACCATCACAATCAAAATCACCATCATCATCAAAATCATCAACCTCATCATCATCATTATCAACATTACCACCAACCCCACCATCACCATTAAAAAAATAGTGATACACGTGTCGATTTATTTTTAGTTTTGCACAAAATATTCAAAAATTAGCTCAATCGGTGAAGTTTAACTAACCCCCCTATGTTTTTTCTTGACTGCTAAAAAATATTCGTGCAAAATTTGGAAACAATCGCTCGGACCAAGAGCTTTTGTGGAAGATACATCCATACAAACATACAATACATTTATGTACATACTTCTCTTCTTTATACATATATGTATATATATAGATAGATAGATAGATATTTTTATTTATTTTGAAGAAATATATGTGGATAAGTTTGTCATTTTGAATTATTTAAACTAAAATACAAAGTAATAAATTTTATTTCTTTTAATATGAAACTTTTTTCCATAAAAATGATTAAAAAACTATTGACGGAGTTTTCTTTGTATTTAAAGACAATGTTTATAGCAAAATTTGATAACATCAGTGGTGTTAATCATCATAATTCTCATTATTATTGTGCTACAAATCCAAAGTTGGTTTGACACGTAAGAGAGTAGTGTGGAAAGCTTGTACAAAATTGATGTTTCAAAACCTCCACATGTTAATTTTAATAACCATAAATACCAAACAACCTCACTTGTATTCTGATTTTCAATGTAGTCGTACGAGCACGAATGAGGCAGAACGTTCTGGAAGACCAAAAGAGGCTAAGACTGACGTTATTGTCACAAAACTTCATGATTCGGTATTGTGAACGCTAATTAGCTACTTAAACACCAAAATGAAGAAAAAAAAAACACCTTTTGGTCAGAAAAAGTCCACTTCCATCATGATACCGCGCCATCTCACATCCCGAGTATCACCATGGCCAATGCACGAACTAAGCTACGAATTGCTGTCTCACCCAACCTATTCGCCTGATTTGGTACCGTGCAACTTTTTCTATTCCTGCAAATGAATAAATGGATTGCCGATAAAATATTGAAGAGATTATAGCGAAAGCGGAGGTTTGTTGTAAGGTTTTGATTTTGAACAAATTCTTTTCGAAAAGTGTCAAAAAGTTGGAATACCGTTGAGATATTGTTTATCAAGCTAAAAGGAGACTATGTTGAAAAATAAATAGAAATTTTCCTGAAAAAATTGTGTCTTTGTTTTAACACAAACTTTTAGACTGCCCTCGTACATAGTACATGATCAATATCAATGTGTTTTTCACTTTGCCCCTCTTTTTATTCTTTTTACTCCAAAAATTAAAAAAATCATAGTTTATCGCTATATTTTAAAAATTCGCTAGTTACATGTTTAAGTTCTATAGAATATTTATTTTAGCTGAAGAAAATTTCTGCCTCACATTTAGAGAAGTTATAGTTAAAGTTAAAAATATTAAAAAAATGTCATTGGTGATAGTGCTTGAATAATTCGTTTTATAATTGTCTTATTTCAAACTATGACAAAATGTTTTTCGCTGTAACTTTGCTGTTAAACATTATTTAGAGAAGATTTAAGATACACAAATGAACAATAAGTACATAAATCACTAAAATTTATTTTATTATTTGTTAAATAAAACACCCATTAATGAATTTATTAAAACTAAGATGAGATTTGAGTAATCTGTGTAGCTGTGGTTCTTTCAACCCTATCTTTGATCATGAAATTAGATTCTCTTATGGTGCGCAATAAATTGATGTGCTTTGATATTTGAGACGGTCTTTTCTATGTTCCTGAGGAACTGATAAAACGGAGGAAGAAACATTTAAACGGGCTTGCGCTACTTGGTTAATTTTATGACAAAATAAATAGATAAATATTGATCATAAAATAATATTGAATGGCACGTGAAGCACCTACAAATTTTGCGTATTCAGTCAGGAGTTCATAAAGAATTTTTTGACGAGCCATACCCGAACTATGCGAGTGACGTTACTTTAAGGTTAGTTTTGGTTTGAATGTATTTTGGTTTATTATTTTGTTTTTAACTATATTTCGAATCAAAATATTTAATTTTTAATCGATACATTTTTGGACACTCAAGAAAATTAAAGTACGGTTCAGGAGGTAGCAACTGAACGACAATTTTAAGGGACAAATCCGATTCTCTCAGTTCTATAAGGCAATTACTACTACAAACAATCAAAATAATGTTCGTCTTTGAATTTTAGAAAGGTATCGTGTTTAGCGGTCCGAAATTGAAATCGTATAAGAATTGTTTTGGGTCGGAAATTATGATAATGGCCCCTAACCCCTATAGGTGAATGCCTTTTTTTGAAGCAGCACAAAACCAAAGAAGTTTCTTCTTCCGTAACCGTACTCTCTACTTTTGCAGGTTCTATGAATTTTTTCCAATTTAAAACCATTTTAATTATTAAACCTTTATTTGACAAAGGGTTATTTTAATCTGTAAAAGTAAATCCGATAAGAATCCACACGGCCTTCGCAAATTACGTTGAAGGACATACAAGAAACTAATTAAGAACTAAGAGAAACCCGAATTTAGAAGACGTAATCAAATAAAGAATTGAAACAGTCACATCATCAGATTGGGCCAATTTCATCTTAGACACGAAGATGACACTCCCTGCTGTTACAAAATAAGCAGTACGTGTTTTTATTTAACTACTGTTATATTTTATTTTTAGTGATACAATTTTTGCTTTAAAATTTATTTAATTTGGTTTAATTTAACTTAGAAAAAGTTTTATTCTACTCGAAATTAGTTTCATTCTTTCCGTAAACGGGTTTATTCATTTTGGAATAATTGTCATTCATTTTAGAAATAGTTTCACTTCAATTGGAGAAGGCTTCATTTAATCCGAGATTTTTAAAAAATTATCAAAATTAATCAAATTATTCAAGAAAATTAAAATTGTTGTCATATTTAATTAAAGTTTATAAATTATTTTTGTACATACATAAAATTTTAATTTCAATTTTATGTTATGAAGTATATGGTAAGTCAGATCGTCTGTAGGCAACACGGATGGGAGAAACTTTTGGGTCGAATAGAGAGACCATCTTTAGTTTACCAACGCTAAAATATTCTGTCCGGTTTTATCAAACTTATCAACGATTTTGCAAGTCTTTAGATTTTCTTGTAGCGCCTATAAATTAATTTAATATTTTGTAGATAATTTTGTGTAAGAAATATTGAGCAAAAAAAAAACAAATTAACGTGGTAAATCAACTTGCGCGTGAGCCAAAATGAAAAGGAACGAAAAATCAAGCATTATTCCTAGTTATTTCCGTCAAATAGTAATAACATTCGGTTGACGTTCCAAAAGTCAGAATTTAGAATAATGAAAAGCTTGTCTTATTGATCCTTATGCCTTGCACAGCTTGTCTTATTGATCTTTATGCCATCTATCAACGACTGGTACGAACTAGTCGACAATTTAGAAAACAACAATTTAGTAAAAAAAATCGACGTTAGGCACACAGCAAGTCCTTAATAAATAATAGAACGAAATTTCAGCGGTTAGAGGCTAACTCAAATTGCAAAATATTCAAAAGCAAGCGACCTATCACAAATCTTATCTTCATTCGGCAATAAGAACTGGAAACTGAAAAATGCACTTACAATATTTTCCTAAATTGCCACTTATGTGCGAATGAAAAATACTGGATTTAGAGATTTATTTTAAGTTGCTTCGGCGCCACGCGATTTGCTGCCAATATTGGTTATAGGTACAATAGGGGAAATATCTTAGAACAATATGCCATTTTCTCTCCAATTTTGATGAGCTATGAAACTTTTTCTGATAAATATAATACCATTAATATTTTTTACAGTAAATTTAACTTTATTTTTTTTTCTATACACTTTTTAAATTAAGAATTGATATTGGCTACCTTTCAGTGACCTACCAGCAACACCTCCAAAATTAATTCATGTAGCGAAATATTAAAAATTACTCAATTTTGAGGCTTTTCAATTTTACAGACGCAATCACGCAATTTTGGATCAACTATCTTAAATTTTCAAAATCTGACATTAAAATAATCTGCACGATTAGATTATGGAATACGTAAGAGTGAATCGAGCGCGAGTTTAATTAAACTTGTTTAAATGTAAATAGAGTATAAACTCAGAGTAACAAGTTCCCTGTTATTTAGCTTTAAATATTGTAACATTTTGATTATACGGGAGCTTGGGTTTGGGAATTGAACGTGTACACATTTATGATCAATTGTATAAATATGGCTTTGATCGGGTTATTAGAAAATTCGTTACAAGTGAAAGGTTGGATACCATTGGAACAGCCGAAGTCGATGTGCGGTTTAGATCGAAAAATTATCGTTTAAACCTTGTAGTTATTAGTCAGACAAGAAGTAACCACCTTGATGGGAAGGAATTGGTTAGACCAGCTTCTGTCAGGCTGGCGGAGACGTTTTGATGGCGTTTCTTCGGAGGTAAAAGAATTCGGAGTGAACCATTCTCTTTCGTTGGACAACGATTTTATGGATGGATTTTTACTTAGGTGTCCTGTCGTGTTTTCAAATAATGTTTCCCCAATGGTAAAATTCAAAGCGACAATCGTGTTGAAGGAAGGTAAATACAAAACCCATATTTTGCAAACCTTATTCCATGCCTTTTGCAATACTTTCGAAGGTGGAAGAAGAGTTCAAAACAATGGTCAGTAATGGAGTTTTGGTTCCGGTGAAACACAGTGATTGGGCAAGTCCAAAAAGCAAGTCCAATTGTAGTTCCGAAGAAGGACAAGGGAATCAGAATATGTGTCGACTTTAAGGCCAGCGTAAATAGATGGGTGGATTTCGAGTATTATTTTTACTACATTAGACATTTTACTACATTAGCATTTTTACTACATTAGACTTGACTGGATCATATCAGCAGATTGAGGTGGCTGAGAATTCAAAAAATTTGTTTACTATTAATACTCACTGGGGCTTATATAGGTTCAACAGGCTCACATATGGAATTTCCAGCGCACCAACAATCTTTCAGAGTATAATGGATGAAGTTCTTCAGGGAATACCAAACACAGATTGTTCCATCGACGATATCATCATAGCTGGAAAGAACCTGATGACATGTCAAAATAATGTGGAGGAAGTGTTCCGACGTCTAGCTAGATACAACTTCCATGTAAATGAAAATAAATGTTTCTTTCTCAGACAGAAAGTGGAATATCTTGGGCATAACATCTGTGGTGAAGGAATACTACCAAGTCCACGTAAGGTCGCTGCAATTAGAAATGCTCCGCAACCGAAAACTACTACACAAGTGAAGGCATTCCTAGGGTTGGTGAATTATTACCGAAAATTCGTTCCGATGATGGCAACCGAACTAGCGGCCTTATACAAGTTGACAGAAAAGGATATTGAATTCATTTGGACGAAAGATTACGATGTGGCATTCAACCGATGTAAAGATTTGTTATCGGGCGATAAGGTGTTGTGTCATTATAATCCATCAAAGCAACTGGTTTTGGCATGTGATGCGAGTTCTTTTGGATTCGGGGCCGTACTGAGCCAAATGGAAAATGAGATGGAGACACCAGTAATGTTTGCATCCGCAAGTCTGTCGAAGGCGGAAAAAAATTACTAGCAGCTTATAGATAGGGAAGCTTTGGCTATTATTTTTGGAGTAAGAAAATTCGACAAATTTTTATACCGCCGTTCGTTTATTTTACTTATAGAGTCGCCAACCAATATAGTAGCTATATACGATCCGAAGAAAGGCATTCCGGTTACTGCTGCACATCGTCTTCAAAGATGGGCTATCATCCTATCCGGATATACCTACATCATAAGGTACAAGAAAGGAAAAGATGTACTGTACCAGACGCGTTTTCGAGACTTCCAGAGGAAACAGAAGGCAGTGGAGATATATTCGTACATCTGATAAAAAACTTTTCAGAAGAGGAAGTCGTTCCGATATGCTATAGAGATGTCGCGAAAGAAACACAATTGGACGGAGCTTTAACAAAGGTTTATTCGAATGTGCAAAGTGGTTGGCTAGATTCCACTCGTGATCCGCATTTACTCCCGTTTTTCGTCAGGCGGGCGGAACTTTCTACGGAAAGCGGATGTTTAGTTTGGGGGAGGCACAATAGTGATACCTACATCAATGCGTATAGAGGTTCTTAAATTACTACATCAAGAACATCTTGACGTCGTTAGAATGAAACTGCTAGCACGATCAACATGTTGGTGGACTAAAATATACGAGATAGAGAGAACAGTGCGAGACTGCCAAGAGTGCCAACGGTTTTACAGAATCGGAATAAAGCCGAATTTAATGAGAGGGATTCTGGATGGCCGAAATCGAATATTACGTGGTTTCGTGGTAACTTTCTTCATAATCATCGATTCTACATCGAAATGGATTGACGTGTATCTCGTGGATGGAACATTGATTTCAGACGTAATCTGTCGGCTGAAGCAATCATTTTGTGTCTTTGGACTTCCTCATGAATTGGTTACTGACAACGGACCACCGTTCAGTTCGAATTCATTCAAAAAAATTTGTCTTTCTAACGGGATCTCACCATTAAAGAGTGCGCCCTACATACCACACGCAAATGGTGTTGCTGAACGGGCAGTACAGACAGTTAAGAAGGGGTTAGCCAAACACATGAATGAGAATGGAAGATATACTACTGGAGAAATCTAGCGATTTCTATTTAATTTCTTGTTAAGTTACCGCACTACACCATCTTCGGTTACAACTCAATCTCCTGCTAGTTTCCTTCTCAAAAGAGAACCTCGAACTAGACTATCGTTTTTGCGACCACCTTTTGGAAGTTCGCCTCCTAAGAAAGGTAATACAGATGAAATAAGTTTTTCTAATTCTCGATTTTTTTAAATATGTATTGTAACATTTTGATTATACGGGAGCTTGTGTTTGGGAATTGAACGTGTACACATTTATGATCAATAAACATTTTGTAATCGAGACTTCAGTTTGTGTGAAATATAATAGTTGTAAGTTAAAGTATCCTGGAAAAAATTATTGATTCCCAAGCAATTTAGGTTTTATGAATAATCGTTTCTGAAACATTTTTTTTTTTGTCTAATTTTAAACAAATCCATAGGATTTATAACGATTGTTTCCCATTTTTCTGCATGTACCATAATTTTCAATTGGAGTTCGTTTCGCCTCGCGTTCGTTTTATTCGACCGGAGCTTCTAAGCGTTACATAACAAATATTTATAATCCATTTTGCTGCCATTTTTAAACCAGGAATAAAAGAAAAAAATTACAAGTTTATCGGAAAACACGAGTTTAACTTTGACATTCAAGCTTCGGTTATGAGAAAAATATTGCTTTACAAATAATACCCCCACAAAGTCAGTTAATGTATACCCGATTCAATTAAATCGTCCATCTGTCTTTTACAGTAGCTCAAAAAAAAAAACAACAAATTATGAATTGGTGCCTCTTGGGGGTCTAAATTGGACCGAATCCTTGAATAGCGTGTTTATACCAAACATATGACATGGGGTATCGCCGCAGTAATAGCCAAAAATTTGTTTTGGTACGAAAATTGGGAAAACCATTTTGACACTTTCAATTTGTTGTATCCTTCAAAACACACGTGATTCGAATAGCACCAATAGAAGTCCCTATAAAATTCGTTTAATTTATTTATTTTAGGAACTCTAAAAATTTGGAAGCGTTATTTTCGGGGAAAGCTGTACACTTCATCAATAATATACTTAAATTAATTAAATTTATTACTAATCATCAAAATCTGACGACGAGCACCGCGTGGGTCCCTGTATCCACCAATAAGTATAAAAAATCGGCTAAAAGTATCCCAACTCATTAAGTTAGACAACAATTCATTAAACAATAATTAAGAATACAAATTTGTAAACTCGGCAGGATTATCGCTGAATCAATGTACGAATGATCCTACACAGGTACAAAGTTTTTTCAAAGTATTCTAGTGCAATTGCACTTAAAAATTCCTGAGCACGGATCAATTCTTTTAATAATAATGTAGGGAAATTAAAACATCAAATGTTGTGGCTGACCTCCAGATTCCAAATAAAAATTTCCTTCAGACAAACAACAAAAATGTGTGAATATAAAAAAATCGCGTGCCGTTATTATATTTTTCAAGGTTACACAGTAATTTTCATTTTTCCCTAAAATACAAACCACAATTTAAACGCTAATATAATAGCGTAAATACAAATGAAAAGAAATAACAAGATATTCCAGTCCATTCTTTTGCATCCTTTTTAAAAAGGCAAAAAAAGCAACAAAGCAATGAAAAAAAAATGATTTTTCCTTTTCTTTATTTATTATTTTATACTTTGTGTGATGATTACACACAAGGCAAATTTTCCAGAAAGGCAAAAAATTAAAATTGAATAAAATTTATATTTCCTTACTGCATTTATGTGTATACCCCACCTCATACATATACGAACATATACAAATATACAGCCGAGGTAACAAGCGTTTATATTATGTATTATGTTTACGAAGCATGTGGACGGGAAGGAAATATGGGAAAAATCGATGTAAAATAGATTTTGTTGGGGATATTGTTGTTGTAATGCCAGCAAGAAAATAATCAAAATTCTAAGTTGAAAATAAAATAAATCGTTAACGCTTTTTGAAAATGCATATTTAATATTTTCAAGGTGAAGTTAATTAAATGAGCATGTGCTTTTCAATCAAAATTCAAATAAGTAATGCATTAATATTCTTATCTTTTTTATATCCAAAACACCCTATTATTTGATTAAAATCATTTTTAAATCCTTTTCACAATCAATAAAACAGAACACAATTTAATCTCTAAGGATCAATAAAAAGAAATACGAGAACAATTTTTATTTTGGTAAATAATAATAAAAACACATACTCTTTGCGCTTAAAAAATCACTTTGCTATAATGTTTCAAAGACATCTGTTTAATTTACCTGGAGCGCCAATATGAAAATTCACATCTATCTAATCTGTACGCCAAATGCCTATACTGCATGTTAACTCACTATTCCCATACAAAATAAATTCAATGATCGTTAACAATACCGTCAAATAATAACGACAACAAAAATTTGCAAAAAAATTTTAAGAAAATTATCAAATTATTTTCAATGACTCTCAACTTTTTCTTCGTGCTCTGATTCCATGCATTCAATCCAAACGAGATGATGTGATAATGCCGAATAAGCATGATTTAATTGTAAATCAGAGAAATAAATAAAGAAAAAACTTGACACAACTATAAAACAATTCCTCATTCCCTCACCAGGCGCAAAAACAAAAACTATATTAGTTTTCATTTTTTCCGTCCTATCACAAAATCATCAACCTTCACCACAAAATAGGCGAAGTTGTACACAAAAAAAAAAAAAAACAACAAATCGATCATCGATTTTCATTTTGTTTAGGGTTTGGAAATGTCAAAGGTAAGGTACGCGCAGTGTGTGCGATGCCGGTATATTAATCGCCTATACAAACAACATGATTTTGATTTAACAACGATAATGTCTGAAAATCATTTTCCAAGTATGGTTTTATAGTAAATATTTCGTAATACATCCAAGAATACACCGAATTGTTCCAAATGATTCAGAATTTTCCAATGACGCGCTGAATGAATAAATATATTAATTGTTTGTTCGTGGGCGATAATTATGGTCGGTCGTTTGATAAATTATAAGGAGGCGACATGCAAACTTGTAACTCTTTCAATGTTATGATTACATACAATATTATATGTACCTATAGGTAGTTTATTATAAACAAAAATTATTGATTTTACATTTTAGTTCTTTGAAACTATTAAAATATGTATGTAATTTTGAATTATGTAATTTGGAATTTCTGACAAACGTCAAAAATCATCCAAATGAATAACAGTGTTGAAATTTTACCATAAATTCTAAATTTTTTAATTAATAACAATTCTCGCTCTTGAGTCCTTACGCGGCGCCACAAAATTAGTTGAATGCCGCACGGCAAAAATAATTTTGTTATTGAAGCTGAAAGGAAAATTATTATTTCTTTTTTGTAAAATATTCAGAAAAGTTAGAACATTAAATCAAAATTGACGATCCATTAAAATTTCATTTGAAATGTGAACATCATTTGAAATGTGAACAAATTTTAGCTGGTAATCTAAAATTCGACTTTTCGCAAAATGGCGAATAGGACACTTTAGTACCCACATGACGATATGTAGAATAAATAAAAAGAACACTAAATTTTTATGTATGTATAATATGTACGTATGTATCTGGCCCAGTGCGAGAGTACCCCAAAAATAGATTTACCAGTATTGGAGACACGGCATCCAAAGTACTTGTTCTAACAAATTCAAAAATATTGTAAAAACTTCAATTAACCAAAAACTCTTAATAAAATTACGGGATCTGTTCAGGCGGCATATTTTAAAACGATTATCACAAAACGATTTAAAATACAAAACAATATATGAGCAGTTTATTTTGAAAGTGGAATAAATCAAGTTTTTTAAAAATTGAGTTAACGTTATCACTTTCATAAAATATAAAATAATTCCTACAAATAGCGGTTATAGAATGGATGCTAAACGCTATCAATGGTTTGTTTATTATGACAGTGGAATAAGTCGCATTACATGCTTGTTCATTCGATTCATAACAACTAATAGTATGATGGGTACATTATAAATCTAGAATAACAACAACAATTTACATTTAAGATTTATAAGATTTTAGATTTATAAGTAATTCTCTTTATAAAATGTACTACAAAACATCCTTGACTAGAGATGATTTTGAACTAAAAAAGGGCGACCAAAAAATTTTGGTTCTATAGAGAATTACTGTCGTTTTATTCAAGTGGGCGATCGGCCACAATCGCGAAATATAAAATCATGATGGATTTGCTCCCATATATTCTACCTGTTGTTCATCATGGATATTTTCAAAACTTCAAAAAGTCGGATCTAAAAAAAATTAATATTAATATATTAATTAAGCAGAAAATTAAAAAATTCCAAAATTAAAATATACGTTACGAATTGAATAACTGAAATTTTATTATCTTACGATTTATTATTGAACAAGCGTATGCATTCGTCACCTCAAGAGCAGTCGCATATTGTTCGACTTTATCTAAAACAAAGCGCGGTCGCCAATTTTTTTAGTTTCATAATAGGAAAATATTCGATATGATCGCGAAAAAAGCGCCTCGAATAATTTCATAATAGCCCCCCGATGTCAATTATAATGTAAAATTCTCATCGCCAAATCAGTCAAATTTTCTTATTCGAAATCATTTGAATCGAGTCTCGGATATTTTGACAACAAAATTTTTTGCCTAACGAATCAAATTATAAAATAATTTGACTAAACTATGATAGTTTTAGGCTTAGCACGACAATTAAATTTTCATTTTTTTGGCCAAGCTTAGTAACGTTTGCAAATTCAGATCATTTAAGGTTTTTTTACAATACAGTCACGTATTTTATAAAACGGACGATAGTTGTTTTTGCGCTATTTCACCTTGTTTTACACTTAAACAATAAATTTAATTCCCATGGTTCACTTTAACATGATTCTGTAATAACGAGTTTCTCTCTACAGATGATTTAAATAGTTTTGTCTCACTTCGATCACTCTTCAAAAAAAAATAAGTATAGTGAAAATAATATCTCAGCGAAACTCATTTTTTCATCGTTGTGCGCAGCCAACAGTGAAGTAGTTAAAAAAACTTAAATATTCAAAGAAGGGTCGACTGAGTACTAATATACTAACAACACCACTGGATATGTAACGTTATACGTTATAAGAAATGTCATTTTTCGTGTTAAAGCAAAACAATAAAAAAAACTCGATTTTAAATTTCAATTTGTTCGAGGCAAACATTACAATTATCTTAAATGTTATCAAAAGTTCTAGTGCTAGTGTGTTATCTAAATTAAAATTACATTAATTGTTGTGAATAAATTTGAGGAAAAACATAATTCAAAATAGACAAATTCTAACCTCAAAATGAAAACAAATTAGCCTAAATACATCGCTGTGTTTACGCCATTTGTTTTTTTTTGTAGATGCGCGAGATCTGTCAGAATTTCGCTGAGATATTATTTTCACTATACCTGGCGAGTCATCTGGCTTTATCTAGTCTCACGAGATGAGTATATTGAATGTGGCGTTCACAAAACAACGTATTCCGAAATATTATTCATACATTTACTTTTTATATTTGCAAATTTAAATTTTTTCCCAAATTCTCGAGAATTTTCAATTGAAAATCTCAGAAATCGGGTTTATAAAATATGAGAATTCTCAGAAACCACCCTCTCTACACATAATATCCACATATTTAGCGTGAAGAATTTTAAATTTATCAGCGTTAAAAATTATTTTTCAATCGGATTTATTAAACCGCAGTGTGTGTTGCTCAACCATTTTGGTTACGTTATGTTGATAACCTTGGTATATTTTTGTTCGAGTTGGTTCAACACATTTAGCTAACTTCTTGGTTCACCAGCAATGTATGTACATACTCAACTAACTAGAATTTTGTTTCTTCTTTTATTCGATACCAAATAATCATCCTTTTGTTTTTTACTCACTATTCGATTAGTAATAAAAATGATTATACGATCAGTAAAAAGCGAATTTTATAACGCTGAATATTATCAAAAATAACGGCCCATTGAAAAAATGTAACAACTTTATTTTTGGTATGTGTTAAGTAGTCAAATTTAATAATAATTTAGAGGGTTCAAAATTGAGTCAAGTTTGTTTTATTTATTTTAGATTTATTGTCTCATTTCGAATTCTAAAAGGTGAATCAGTTTTGAAATTCAATTGAATCGTTTAGTTTTGAAAGGGCTCATGTCCACTTTTTCAAATTATTCAGAAAATAAAAAAAAAAACTTTATATTGTCAGCAAAAATAAGTTTAGGAGGGAATTTGAGTTTGTTGATGAAAATGTGAGTCGCTATGAAATAAGTTGAATTTTGGGATTTTTCAATTATTTTAGCTAGTATGCTCATTTTTAAAGCATGGGCATGAGCCTTTTCAATAATAAATACAAAAAATATACATAACATATTTCAATTTCATTTATTAAAATTCATTAGGATCAAAACAAATTAGAAAACCTGAAAAAATAAAAGTATATATTTTAAAGACTTCAATAATCACTGTTCTCACTATTATATTCCATTCCAGTTGGCCACTCATAATTCGTCGTAAAAATACAGATTACAGGTACATACATTTAGGGGTTTTTGCAGGTCACATATTTTTTTAATATTTATTCCGCTTACAGTATCAAACGCTCTTTGAGAAGGTAACCTTACCTTCTTCATGAATTCGGTAGTATTAAACCGTAGAAGTTTAAACGTAAAATTTTCCAAACTATCAATAAATTCCCGGGCTTCCAAATTTCCGTCGCTGGTCATTTCAAAATGTGAAAATTCAGAAACTTTAAATTTGATTGTTTTTGCTTTTGTTTTTTGATTGAACAGAAATTACTTGCTGTTTGAAAAAAGTAGGCCATCAATCCATAAAGTTTAATATTTGATCATTATTTGATAAAATCTGTACTTAAAAGCAAAAGTCATCGCCTATGTGACTTTAAGCGATTTTTATGAATTTTGCATTAATAATTAAATTTTCCCACTATTTAGATTGTATCAAATTTTGGTGTAAATCGCTTAAAAAATAAAAAAGTTATGAGCTAATACATTTAGTAATCTCAATATATTCCCATATGATTTTAAAATTTTATCCTTCATTTTCTCAAAATTACTAAAATGTAGATAAGCGATTTTTGCTTTTTAGTACAGAAATATTTGTATTGATTTTTTGTAGTGTACTTGATCGGTTGATCAGGTATTCCTCTGGCAAATAAATTCTGTCAATTTTCTTTAAATTTCTCTTGATTACTCCAAACACGATCACAAGGTAGAAAATTTTGTCCTCGAACGGGGAAATACTGATAGATTTTGGTCAGGTTTTTTTCAATACAAAAAGCCATTAGAAATCGTAATACCGTATTATTACGATTTTGACCAGAGCATGTATCAGAAAAAATATGGAGTTTGGTAGTCTCAGGTGGTAAATATTTTTCTACGAAATCACTAAGCATACTTCATTTGTCCCTTGTTTAGCTATTCCTTCGTGATAAAGGTACATTTCGCTACATTTCCTGTTCAAATCATAGATACAAAAAGTATTCATCCAAAGTGCTGCCGATAGTAAAAAATTTCCTGAGGGTATGTCCTAGACATGTACCCTTTCTAGAATAAATGATTTTTTTTTGCAAGGTACGTGCCGTTTCATTAACCATATGATAATGTCGTCTTGTCATAAAACGTATATACGTGTCTGTGCCCATCATAATACTAATTTTGATAAAAAGTGGACATGATCCCTTTCAATACTAAACGATTCAATTGCAACAATAAAGCGAAATTGACGTGGATGATATTTAAAAATGTATCCGTTTAAGCGATGAAATAAAAAATACTTTTTGTAGAAAAAATTGCTTGATTATAATAATTCTAAATAAACGAATATATTTAAATAACCTTTTTAAATTAAAGATATAATATAAGGCCTTAATTAAATAATTTTTTATTGCAATATTTAAAATTCAAACATTAAACTATTCTGGTATATTCCAGATTGATAAATATATTAATAAGAGGAAAATTGTTAAGAGTTTGCAATTCAGTTTCGATCTGCGAGCATGTGAAAAATAAATCATCTTTCAGTACATCTCATCAGGCTATAGCGAATGAACTGCTAATTTATTACACTGATTTTTTCCTATATACAGGGTGTCCGGGTTTGAGATGCTGACCCGTCAAGGGGTGATTCCTTGGTTCATTCTGAGAAAAAAATCGTATGGTGAGGGGGCGGGGGGGGGTCCATTTTTTATATCCTTTGAGATACAGGGTGTTTAAAAAATTTGGTTCAGAAAAAAGTACACTCAAATATTTAACTGTAACTTCCAAAATATTTATCGGAGAGCAACCAACTTAGTCTTATTTGACTAATAATTGTATAGGCTATTATTAAGATCTAGGTGGTTATCTTGCATCAGCATCCGTTTGAGAGTTATGATGCTTTAAAGTAAAAAAAAAATATTTTTTTTTTATGAAACTGCGTTTTCCTCAAAAAAAAACCGTTATAATATTTTTAGTTTTTTAATTGGATTGCAGAATCGCTTGCGTAAGTTCTCAGTAGGAGAAATCGAAAAAAATCTAATATCGTCAATTACAGCGCCATCTATCATGAATCAAATAAAATGTTTTAGTCAAATCCTATGTATTTTCAGCCGTAGAATCCGAATCTGCAATAAAAAATAGGGGTTCCTATTTTAGTTTCAAAGTTACCCACCGCCTCACCTACAAGGAGGGGAAGGGGGTACTAATTTTAACACTAATGTATTTCCCCCGCGGAATAATTAAATTTTGATCTTCACCATTTTTTTCGTAGAGTACTTATTTTCCGAGATATTTTAGTGTATCAGGTTAAAAAAATCACCCGGTTGGGTGGAAAAAGCAAAAAGTGAAACAAAAATATACAAATAAAAAATGTGGGAGTAGTAAACAATAAAAATGGTGAGAGCAATAAACATTAAAAATTAAAAGGGAGGAGTTAAACACAGGTACATATATGATTATTGATTAGTCAACGGCCGAATAACAAAATTCCATAGGTTATTTTTTTTTTCTTTCTTTATTTTATTATAACCCGACGTATTAGTCATTTATGGGATGGTATGAGTATGGGAATAAAACAGCGCGGGGTCGGTAATTGGTGAGAAACGGATTTCTCTCTGTTCGTTGAGGATATTTTGGTTAAGAAATATAGCTTTTCGGATTTCGTAAGATTCTAAGTTGTCTAAACGTCTGCTTTTTGGTTGTACATGTAATATTTCTAAATTATTTAAACTGAATGTGTGATTTTCTAACGTTAAATGATTATAAAGGAATGATTCATGGCTACCAGATAAATGTCCTTTAACTCTAACTTCAAAATTGCGCCCAGTCTGTCGGATATAAGAGGAACTACAATCATTGCAATTGATCTTATAAACGCCAGACTTGGAAAGGCGATCAGTTCTTGGTTTGTTGTTAAAAATCATTTTCTTAGTTGTATTATTGTTATAAAAAGCCAATCTAATATCTGTATATTGTGTCACGACGTTACTAATCCGTTGGCTACTTCTTCCTATAAACGAACGATTTAAAAATGTGTGTATTAAGTGTGTTTCGCCAAGAGCTTACGGCTGAAAGTGTAAAAAAAATTTCTCCTCTTCTTAATATATTTAAAATTATTCATTATATTGTAATTAACATACCGCATGTAATGCCATACGAAATGATTATATTTTGAAGTTGAAGAGTCAGTTTTACTCTCCTCATTTTCACTAATTTCTTCGTCATAATCCGCGGTTCAATTACTATGTGTAATAATAAAATTATTTTTTTTGAGTTTTTTAGTTTAATTCTTATTTTTTTTATTAATTTTTTAATAAAAAACCCGACGTTTCGACGGTGCATTCCGTCATTCTCAAGGGTACAATTTATACTATAATTTCTAAGAAAATTTTTTATAACGATTGTTTTCTAACGTAACTAGAGTTCAAATTAAAATTTATAAAATACTCAGTAGTTTAACTAAAAAACAATCTAAGACTAAGTTATACAATTCGAGTAAAAAAAAAATTTAAATTTACAAGATCTACAAAATGTTGCCGCGTAATAGTTCAACAAATACTTTGAAACTTCCCGGATATTTAATAAATTTTGATGTTTTTTGATGTAAATCCTTTCCGAAATTAACCCCTCACCGCCAGCCGTACTCCTTTGGGTACGCCACCTTATAACGTAAGTACTTCGAATTTAACGAATTTAAAATATTTTTGTTTCTCAATTCAGATCGTTACTTTAAAATCGAAAAAATATTTTCATTTGGCCAACAATGATGGAATTGGAATTTAAAAACATCGGATGTTCAAAGTAAGACCGCTTATAAATATGCTTAGGAAACAGTTTTCCCAGTGCGATTTTTTCACAAGGATCTTTCAATTGACGAATTCCAGCGGAAAGCCAATGTGAGATTCGGGTACAAAAAATTGGGTCATAAGCAGTTCGAGTGGATATTGTTACGCTTTCGACATTTATTGTGGAAAAATACATTTCTTAGAAATTTTTGTTTTATTTATGTTCTTTACTTATTATCACCCTGTGATTGCAGTTTGAAAGTTTTTTACAGATAGTTATTTTTTGAGCGTTAACGGGTTAATCTTTTATTGAAATGTTGATCCTTATCAAGTATATCAGAGTCATCTGTAGATCACGAGTGGTTACTTCCTCGTAGGCGGTGTCTGACGGTTTAAACTCGTACGTAGAATCGTAAATATGTTGACGAACCCGTTTTTTACAATTTTGTTTAGTTTGACCAACATAATCTTTCCACACGAACTTTATTAAATTTAATTGTAACTCTATACAGTAGGAATTTTGTCTTTTAATTTATTGAAAAAAAACCATCTCTAAACTTTGAAATACTCTACCAATAAAAGTTGTGTTTCATATTTTTGTAAAATAATTTTAATTTTTTCGAAAAAAATTTTAACATACGGTACCGAAATGAAAAGTTCAGCCTCAAAAGAATTACACAATCATTTGAATAAAATCAAGGACTGGCTGATGTCATGGCGAATAAAAGTGAACGAAAATAAATCAAAATACGTCATATTCACGCTGAACAAACAGATCTGCCCACTAGTGGTATTACACGATATAAATATCCCTCAACAAACTAAGGTCAAATACTTAGGTTTGCACCTGGATAGAAGGTTGACGTGGAAAAAACGTATTGAAGCAAAGCGCAATCAAATAAAAATAATGTTATCCGTTAATGTATTGGCTGATGGGAAGAAAATCTCAGCTGTCATTAGCCAACAAAGTTTTACTATACAAAGCGACAATCAAACCCATATGGACATATGGTATTCAGTTATGGAGATCCACCAGCGCGTCAAACAGAGAACCCCTCCAACGAACCTAATGATCCATGGCACATTCGAAATAGTAATAAACACGACGACCTTGGAACTAAAACCATTAAAGACTTTAGTTCGAAATATTACTCAAAACTAGAGACACATTTCAACGAATTGGCTAGGAAAATACTAAAACAGCCGCGATTTAGGCGACTGAAAAGAACAGATTCACTCGGACTGATGAATCTGTAAATTTACTTAATGTTTCGCATGTACATATAAGTATCTATAATCTAAATTAATTAAATTGTGAACACGAAATAAGTAAATACTACTTGATAGTTTGCTTTGTAGAAAACATCAGGAATAAAGCCATTGGAAATGAATTAATTCTACATTTGTTTGATCTGATAATATGACTGAACACCATATAGGAATCAAAATATAAATATATTGATATACATAGTTCAAATTTCACCTGGAAGGAGTTCATAAAAGGGAACCAAATTAAATTAGCTCGTCATAATCTTTGAGCAAGGAGAAAGAATCGTATTTGCTATCTACTGTCGCAATTAAAATAAAACAATGTTATATTTCTTAATATCTGAATGTATTCTGCTTGAATTTTTTATTTATGAAAATCGCGAATACTGTAAAATGTAAAGCGTCACAATGCTAAATTTAACAAAATAATTTTATGATTACGCGAATTTTACGACATTTTAGTTTATTCTCTTGTATATTTGTATTCTGTACGATTATTTCTGGACTTGGCAAATTTATAAAGCTATGTATATATGTACATGTATTGTTTGCCTTCGGGAATGGAATGTCGAATCTACTCTCTATCTTTCTCTATTTTTTTCATTTTTTTTTTTTTTTGTATGTTTTGCTCTATTAATAGAAAACCCAAAATATACAAAACAAAACAAAAAATTTGTGCCATTTGATTTTCATGGATTATCGTCGTACAGTGCCAAATACTAATTATATAATCATTACTGTCAATAAATTAAGTTTACAACAAGAGGAAACATCTTCGCGAATTACGACGAAATTAACAACAACAATCCACATTAACCACAACAGGAAAACTATGATGTCGTTTTAGAAAAATGAAGAAAAACATCATCATTTGCTTGGATCAAAATAAAACACATGTTATAAATTTATTTTATTTTATAAGAGAGAGTAATAGAAGAAGAAGGCATTTAAGAGACAATGGGGTTTAGAATTTTTCTTAGATGCAAATTGTTTTGGGATCTTTATTATTAAATTTGTGATGTAATAAAGAAAATTAATAAAATGGTGTATACATATTTGATCGAAATAAAGATGTATGTATTTGTATTACGATTTTAAATTAAACGACCAGTACACATTTGCGGTAAAATGGTGGCACGTGAATATTTTGACATGTACTTACAAATTTTCCTGATTATCATTGAACTACTATCGTGTACATAGCTTTGATTATAACCGAATAATTCTGATGCATAACATCTGAGATTTATGAGAATAATTTACATATGTATGTATGTACAAGTGGGAAAATTCAACAAAATTTTCGAAAATTAATTTATTGAAATGCAGCTTTTTGTTTTGAACATTTTTATAAGTTTACAAACCCTCCTTCTTTCGTTTTCCGCGTTGATTTAAACCACTATAAAATTAAAGGCACTGTAGAAACTATGCCGAATAAAGTAGGGCCTACATAAATTGATAATATTTCACAGTATTACTAGGTTCTACAATATATTGGGTTGGGGAAAAAGTACTGAGATTTTCTTTGTTATTTTTTATTAAATTTTTCTTGTAGAATTTCTGTGGTTTATCGGCGAAAAACTTGGCCAAGTGATTTTCACAGTTCTTCTTTGCACCCAACTTTAGACCATCAAGGGAGTTTTGCAGAGATCGAAACAAATGGTAGTCAGAGGCTGCAAGGTCCGGGCTATACGGTGGATGCATCAAAATTTCACAGCCAAGTCCTTTCAATTTTTGTCGGGGCATCAAAGATGTGTGTGGTAGGCGCTGTTACGATAGAAAACATTAGCTTGGAATGGAAGCGAACAAATTATCTACATGAAATTGCAAAATATAGCGAATTTTTCCAAAAATTTCACTCATTTTCACACTAATATAACTTTTGACATGATTGACGAAATACAAAACTATCTACGTACATGACAACACGCGATATGAAACACAACTTAAGTAGATGTCTCTGTTGTTGGTTTACGGCAAGACTGTCAAAATAATAAATATTTATGTATATGGAAAATCGAATGCTTGCTTATTATATACAAAAAATCAAATTTAAATTACCTGAGAATTAACAAAAATTGTGGACGGCTACAAAAACGAAATACAAATCTTCAAATTTCTAATAATATTTCCTTCTAATTCAGTTATAATTTAATATTCTTCAACGCAATATACATCAAAGCAAGTAGCGCGATTTGCTCATTGATCTTAACCTTCGCTCGGTCCTTTCTTAAAGCTGCTTGATGCCATGTTTGTAAGCGGCTAGATAGTGAAATTCTTTCCAAAAATTTCCCCAAAAATTATACATTTTAAGATTGAACACTTAAAACAATTTCTTTAACTACTAACCAGTACTGTACAAATACATGCTGTGATACATCCTCTGCATCGTACTCCATTTCCTCCAAAACTCACATAATTTATACTGTTAAACACACATAATTTATACTGTTTACGAGTGCATATTTTGGAACATCAATATCTTACTTTTAAGTGTGCTTAGGTATACATTTCAGCAAGGCAGTAATTAATGAACCTAGCATCGCTAAATTTTCCGTACAATATAGTAGGTTGATCAGATCCTCCCTTCGTGTAAGCTAGATAGTTTTGTTGTATTTGGTTATAAACTAGTTTGTAATATAAGAGATGTCTATTAAACGGCGTTTAGAATTATGTTAATTAAATAAATCACTCATTTTATATTTTTAACAATTTTAATGAAAAGTAATTTATTTCTAATTAGTTAATTTCTTTTTAATTACTTTTTTCTAATTTTTTATTTTTATACCTCTATTATGGTTCTCACCTCACTGACGAGTCGTCGTGACTTGAAAAGTCGTGAGTTGAATTTTGGTATTATGGTTCTCACTTTTATTTTGGCGAGAGTTGTGCGCGGCTGATGTTTTTGGTTTTGTTAATTATTACAATTTCCATTCGTTTTGAAGTTTTCCAGCACAGTAATTTTACATTTTTTGACGTATGTCTAATTGTCTAACAGTTTTTTTTGTACACATTTACATTTATTGTGATTAATTTTGTAATTTTGTGAGAAATAACTAGATATTTGATCGGTTAAAGTTGTTAATAAATAATGCAAACAGGCAAATGCAATGTGGATTTATTTTTCTGTGGCGAATGAAGCTGGAGGGAACAAAAATATTTGAAAACTTATATACGCATTTTGTTGTTGTACAATAAAAACATTTTAAATTACGATTTTTTTTAAAAATATTGGGCCTATCCGACTCCTCGAACGACACTTTTCCCAGAAAGCATCCGTTAAAGATCACCAAACCAACCATTTATATTTTACAAACATTTTCCGTTATTTTGGGCAGGCAAGGTCCTTAATATATGTCACGCTTTTCTTAAATTTGGAGACCTCTTCCCCAATATGACAATTGGTCACGACAATATAAATATTCTACCCTCATACCACCAAATCACAGACTCACAAATAATGTTAGATTATTTAGAATTGACACGCGTTGAACAGCAAAGTCGCATTCGCCATTTTTCATCTTCGACCTCTAATAATTAGACCAGAGTTATACATCTCTAGTATAGTCCATTCAGAAAGCATCCACAATGTTCTAAAATTTATTTTCTGAAAATTTGTGTCATTTGTTCAAATCACAATTGTGAGCAACGTGAGAATTATTTTTAAACGTGACGTATTACACGGTAATCTATTCATTTTATCCTAAAGGCACCTAGGGAACAATTGTTGGAATTTCCAAGGTGTATTAACTGTAGAAAAATATTTCTTCGGAAAGTTCGACATTACCTCGGTAAACAGATTAACAAATTTATATTACTCCTTTTTGCTAAAATGACCCCCACGCAATGCTTCAATCGACTTCAAATTTAGTGAACAAGTAGATGATGAATTGTTAAATTTATCATCAAGATAACAAAAAAATCGTCGGTCCCGTTTTTGAGAAAATCTGTCTGGCAGTTTTCTCTTCCACTGCAACCCGCTCTATTCTATACTCGAATATACCTAAAAGTAAATTCAAACTGCTTATTACTAAAATCTATCTTTGTACAAAATGTCGACCAAAACTAGCAATATTTGTGAGAATGGGAGGCAAACAAAAATAATAAAAATGTGCGACTGGAAGGACGGACACGATATTTTTCTGATCGGTGGTTCGGGGTCTTGGTAACCTAATTCGTCGAGAAATGTGAAAAACTGGAACAACATTTTTTTCGCGATTACAATACTTACCCAATATAACTTCGTTATAGTGGGAAAAGTAAAAATACAAAATTCATTTTTATTCAATATTTAACATGTTCGACACTCATCTGTTTTTTTTGTGTTAAAAAAAAACTCACGTGTTAAAATAAAATACCACGAATATGGGCGACGACTGGGCTCCCTGTCAAACTACATGAAGTATGTGGTAGATACTTTTAGAAACACAGCCGCATCGCAAATAATCGTAACAAAAATTACTATAAAATTATTCTTTAATTTCGTGAAATTTTGCGTAACGAGTTTTTTTAAAAACTTAGTTGAGTGGCGAACGTGTTAATCAGGAAATATTAATTAAAATATTTTTCATGTAAAGCATAGTACGCTGTTCAAGTGAAATTAAATTTTGACTGGTCTCCAAAAATAGGAAGATAAATTTGACGTGAAAATTTAGTTTGACGATTCTCGTAAAGATATCAGATATATTAATCGTCCGGGAAGATAAAAATGAAGTGAAAAATGTGTAGAGGTAAAATAGAGACATCTGTATTATAATACGAAAACTCCCATTTCGCTAGCTAAACTGCGTACCACAAAGTGAAATTTAGCGGTGAAATTTTCATTTCCGTTTTCGCTTGTGTCATTTTTATATGAGAAATTTCATTTCACTTCAGCAGCGTACTGGGCTTAAATAAAAATTGTAGTGTTTTTATTTCCATTATTTCTTTATTCCTTATAAAAAATCACACTAGTCACCGAGAAATATTAGGTGAGCAATTTTGACATTACTCTCACTCACTTGCACTCACGGCGAGATACCAAAATTTGATTTAGATAACTTGTCGCCAAGTGACTCTAAATCAAAATTACGACTTTAGGTGGGAACCATAATAGGGCATTAACCAAGTTAAATTTATATTTTTCTCAAAACAATTAAAATTTAACCGATTCGTCAAAGTAATATTTGAATTTTGACATTTCCAGCCGTAAACCACCATGAGCGCCTCTCTTTTAGTTCATTTTTTAGTATCGCGTATTGTAGACTGAAATGACACCTTTCAAACCACGATTAGTGTTGCCCGATATGACACCAAACACAATCTAGTGACAAAAATCTCATTCAACGAAGCAAAGATAATGCAACTTTTTGTTCTGGATTGAGCAAAGTTGCTATCCTTTGCAAATAAATTACAGTAATCCCCCTACAACACGGTACTATTATAACGCGTTTTCATATTACGCGATTTCATGTCCCTCGTATAACACGTGTTTTCCCCCATATAACGCGGGGATTTCCTCACGTTATATTTCTGTACTGTGAAATTTATAATGATTTCTTAGGCTGCGTAACAATAGACGGGTAAATCATTTAGTACAGTAAATTTCAATTTTAGTACATATTTACCGCAATTGGCGTACCAATTCTCTAGAAGTAAAAATGGTTTGATAGACACAAATTATGGTTCGGAGGGTTAAAATCGTTTGTTGCTAGGTGCAAAAGGAAACGTCAAATATTTTTTAATATCCTTAAAGCATTGCCACATGACATAACTACAGACGTTTTTCTAGAAACAGATTTTCGATTTATGATTAAATGGCTCGATATTTTGTGTTTAAAATAATCATAAATAATATAAAATAACTCAAATTATTAATTAAAATAACAAATTTATAATAACTTTACAAGTTTAATTGAAAAATAACCATTTAAGTCAAAATCCGTTTCCGGGGAACGGCAGAAACGAAAAATGATAATTTTTCAATTAAAATTGTTAAATTATTAAAAATTCCTAATATTAATTAATAATCTGAATTATTTTATATCATTTATCATTATTTTAACCAGAAAACATGGAGCAATTTAATCATAAATGGAAAATCTGTTTCTAGAAAAACGTCTGTAGTTATGTCATGTGGCAATGCTTTTAGTCTTGGTTTCGACCGCAAAGTTCGTTGTTATTTTAACAACGGGAAATATTTTTTTGTATGGTTGTGTGGGTATTTCGTTTGGATATGTATTTCTACTTTTTGACGTTTGATACAATTTTGAACTTGGTTGTAAATGAATGACACAAGTTTAAGGTTGAGTAGAATTGCTGCTTGAAAATTCTTGAGATTCGCTCAAGCTATATTCTGAATTTATTAATTCAAAATTGATTAGAATACTATAAAAATATACATCTATACTTAATATTTTATTTATAACTTTGAGCCGCCATTTTGGCATATATGCATTTGGCATCATCAGCCGCCATATTGGCATTTTGTAATATTTTCGATCAAGGCATTTGGGTAATCACCACAAATTTTGGCGCGCAGCTCGCCAAAATTCAATTTAATTATCACGAATCACATTTTATCTGTTACAGATGGTCATGCTTAATCCTAAAATTCCTTAAACCTGTTCCAAATGGAAAAATAATATTCTACATGTCGTATTAATTCAAACATTCAATAAACGTAAAAATAAAAATGTGTTTACAATATAGGGTGGTTCAATAATTTCGTAGGGGAAATTTTGTATTTTAGTACTAATGTAAAAATAACAACCAAAAAACATCTAGGCATTAGTACTTTTTGGTTGTTATTTTGAATGTTTTTTTTATTTGTGTGGGTTACAAATTTTATGTCGATACACATTTTTTTTTGTATATGTATACTATCCGTGTGAGAAGCGTTGCAAAAATAACAACGAACTTTGCTGTCGAAACGTACACCTATTTCGTAAAATAAAACTAAAATTAATTTTATTAGCTTTGAGTACGTATATTATTTATAATGAAAAACACGGAAATTTTAACAAAAATCACTGAAACGTCAAAAGTTAACAACAACGTCATTTATTTGTTTCTCCTATTTTACACAACTTTTTAGTACAGTATTTCAATTTACCCTGTACACTGTTAAAAAGTAGGTAAAAGAGCAATTTACCCGTCTATTGGTACGCAACCTTAGTCTGATTTGAATAAAACGCACATATTTCGTTCTTAACATAGTTTTTCCTTAATATTCGATTTAAACCCCTTTTAACGAGAAAAGTTAAACGTGAATCATTTGTACATAACGCGTTATACGGGGCCATACGAGCGCGTTGTACGAGCATTCTCGTACAACGCGTTTTGCTATAACGCGGAACGAATCTACCGTATTATAGGGGGGATTACTATATATTAATCTATAAGAGTCATCGATCACTGGCAAAAAATGGCGATAGATGGATTAAATTTAAAGATGGCACTCTAGTTTTTTAAAAAAAAATTTTGCATCGAAACAAAAGCAAAAAATACACGAATAAAACATACAACTAGACATGAACTATAAAAAAATTAATTTTATTTTTTATTTATGTCGCTTAAAAATTAAAAATTGTTAAAGCTGACATCTTTAGAAGTTATTCCGTATTCAGTTTTCACGTACAAACAAATAAATTATAATACCCTATAAAGGACATTATGACACTTTTCCATAGTAAACTTGCGGTCAATGATATTGGCAGATTTATCGATAATGCAGTATTATTTAATACGTGAAAACATAGTTCGGGATAACTTCTAAAGATGTCAGCTTTAACAATTTTTAATTTTTGGTAAATAAATCAAAAATAAAATTAATTTTTTTTATAATTCATGTCTACTTAGTTGTAAGTTTTATTCGTGTTTTTTGCTTTTGTTTATATTTTTGTTTCGATACAACACAAAAAAAATTTAAAAAAAACTACTAGTGCCATCTTAAGATTTAATCTATCTATCGCCGTTTTTTGACAGCGAAGACCTTTATAGGTATTATAATTTATTTGAAACTTGAGGTCAATGATATAGGCAGATTTATCGATAATGCAGTATTATTTAATACGTGAGAACATACTACGGGATTACTTCTAATGATGTCAGGTTTAAGAATTTTAATTGTTGGTACATAAATAAAAATAAAATAATTTTTATTGTATAATTCATGTTTAGTTGTCTGTTTAATATAGATCGATAATTTGACAGCTAAAATGTGTCAGATTTTTTTGAGTGTTAAGAAAAACAAACAGCAGTTTATATGAGACTATCTTAAAATGTTTGAAAATAACTTAATTTTAATAAAAATAACCACAAAAAAAACTCAAACGGTACAAGATTAAACCTAATGAATTCGAATTTGCCTTCTTTTTACGTTTTAATTTTTCACTCGATTTTCACAAAAAAAATTATCAGATAACTTAAAATGACATAAAATGAATACATTTCAATTAATTTTTTATTAAAAAATATTTAATATTATGTCTGTAATAATATAAATAAAATTGTGTCTTTGCCATTTCAAATGAACGTTCAATTTGTTTTCCTTAACACAAAAAATCACCATGAAGTTGTCTACCATTTAATCTATTCGTGTTTCTTGCTTTTCTTTCGCAAAAAATTTTTTTTTTTTAAAACTAGTAGTGCCATCTTTAAATTTAATCCATCTATAGCCGTTTTTTACAGCGAATCATTATCGATAGATCTGCCTATATCATTGACCGCAAGTTTACTATGGAAAAGTGCAGTGACGTCCCTTATATTCTTATAATTTATTTGACCCTTTGTCATTCACCTTATTTTCGTAATAAGGCTGCGGTCGAATTCTCGAGTAAATCTGCTGATAACGGTAAATGCATTTACCTTGTTTTTATGGAGGATAAACGAAATAAAAAATGAAAAATGCTTCAAATTTAGATACTTTATCCTTTATTGTTATAAGAATTGAACGAGTACAAAATAAAAAAAAATGCGTAATTTAACAAAAACGAACACTAGTAAATCATTTACTACTTCAATTAATTCTATAACATTTATGTAACTATAACTTTTAATCAAAAAACGGAGTGAGCAAACAATTCAAAAACAAAACCTTACGTAATACGTGAACGACCCCATTGCAATCCATTGACATTTCCCCTGCGAGATTCAGGAAATCGCAATTTCGAGAAATCGCGATTTTATAAAATTACGAGAACTTGAAAAGTGTTTAATAATCACAAAACCTCTAAAATTCGTTCCAGGATCTTGCTCGTTACGTTTTTGATGTGAAAACATCTTTAGCGGGGATAAGTCAAAAGTTTCATGTAAAAAAAGGAACGGAAAATCCGGTACGACCGAAATTTCAAATTACATATAACATCCCTGTTGTACGACTGAGCGCTCCAAGAGCGATCAATGATCAATCACGGTGATGATCTCTTATACCTCACCTGATGATCACATGTCCCCATATTTCGTAAAAAAAGAACGAATCAAATGCGATCATTATAATTTACTCCCATCCAGCGTTGCCATATTCTCAGTTTTATCTGAAAATCTCAGTTTTTGCATTTCTTATCAGATTTTCAGTTTTTACTAACCAAAAATCAGATTTTTCATTATCGTTCAGTTTTTTTAATTAAATTGTTATTAGTTTGGTTTAATGCATCAAAATAATAATAACATCAGAAAAATCAAAAACTGAAACGCATAACTATGCGGTAAATATCTCTTGGTTTATTAGAAAATCGTTGCAGGAATTAGTTTATGTGTACACGATGTCTCAAAATTTTGAGCACACTAATTTAAGGTTCAAAAAGCTTAATTCTACAATGTACACAAAATTGATGTTAATTATGTCAAATAATAATTTTTTTTAAAATTCATTTTTTTCTTTCCGGTCAGTTTTTTTTTTTCTTAACTTAGTGTAATCAGTTTTTCCACTCGAAATTCAGATTTTTCTTCAGTTTTCCGCAAAAGATAGTTGGCAACGCTGCTCCCATCAAAAACAAATTTAAAAAGCCGAATATTTCGTTTGCTTTGCTTTATACTTCTGTTTCATGTTTTTAACGTGCCATCTCAAACAAAATTTCTCGATTGCTCATGCTCACGCAAAGTACAACTGGGATATATGAGAAAAACGAATACAAAATGCACCGAACTTGCATATGTACTATATAATTCACATTACAATTTCCGTCAGATTAAAATTATAAGGCACAAAAAGTATGCATGTGTAGTGTAAGTGGTTCAAAAAAAATGAAATGGAAGTACGTTAAACAAAGACAAATGCACTCATACTTTAAATATTAAATATTATACACAAATTATTCATCTTAGCGAGCTGTGAAAATGGCACTTATACTACATTGATACATAATGAAATAATAATTTTGAAATTGTTTAATCGGTATGCTAGGTTTAGTATTGCTCATGCTGTTGCTGAGTTTGGTTACGCGGGGCATATAGGAAACAAAAGCTATAATAGTGGTAAACAGATTCGAATGCCATTTTCTAAACATACGCACAAGGAAGAAGCCGCAGGGAGACATGCTATACCGTCTTTCCAGCTGCTATGATTTTACAGTCAAAATAGCGCCTTTGTCTAATAGAACCGCCTTATTTCATTTAATTCAAATCAATCAAATCAACGATGCCACTTTGCTTTATTCACCTGGTTTGCCGTGGCTATTCACAAAAGTCTAAATATGGAATCTTCAACAATTGCCGTGTATGAGTAATGGTAAATTTTAAAGCGTTCAGGGCAGGTTTAGATAACTAACTTAAGAGAATTGTACTTTGCTCTAGCTCACCAAGACGTATAGCCATGTAATATAGTCGGTTATAAATTTCAATTAAACAATTATTGTCGGTAGGTTCGTTCTCCAAATCCAAAATAGAATAACTTATTGACTTTTTAAACCAAAATTGTACAGTAATTTAAATACTGAGTGAACAGCAGCCGTCTATCTGCATTTATTTCTCAGGCCCATCGAAGAAACTTGAAATGATTCAATAGTTAAAGGTTTTCACATAATTTTTTTGTGAGTTGAGCGTGAACTCGTCCGTTGTTTTTTTTTTAAAATAACGAAATACATTATATTTGTATATTAAACGCATAATCAGAGTCTCCCCTCTCTTCTCACCACATGTTTTTGCGAAACGTCGCTCGATAAGTGAGTCATTTTTTACTATTTGTTTTGCTCGTTATGAGAGGTGCTGTATAAGCGAGGTATCACTGTATATTCGATTTGTTGAAAATAGTTTATATTTAAGTGGTAATTTCAAAAAAATCAAAATATATTGCAAGGAAGTTATCTAAAGGGTTTTCCATTTGGGACTTGACAACTTTGAACTTACAAGTTAATTCTAATTTTTGGTCGTAATTATTGTCCCAGTAGACAAGCAATTCATAATCTAGTGAACAAATTTGAGTCTAAATATTCGCTATCGGCTGCTCCCGTACCAGTGAGACAACGGGTTGGTCGAAGTGCCGAGAATATTGCTGCCGTTCAAGCGTCCGTCGCAAACGAGCCAAAACAGTCGATTCTATGGCGTTCTCAAGAATTGAGCATCACTCAGACCACACTTTGGCGAATTTTGCAAAAGGATTTTGACTTGCACCCTTATAAGATAAAGTTAACACAATAACTAAAGCCACTCGATCATATGAAGCGACGTACGTTCTCGAATTGTGCTCAGGAAATGTTGGAAGAAGATGACTAATTTTATCGCAAAATCATCTTCAGTGATGAAGCGCATTTTTGGCTAAATGGCTTCGTCTCATGTGCTTCAAGAACTACCACTTCATCCACAAAAAATAACTGTATGGTGTGGTTTTCATGCTGGTGGTGTCATTGAACCGTTTTTTTCGTTGATGAAAATGACCGTCACGTTACAGTTAATGGAGATCGCTACAGAGACATGTTGCAACGTTATTTCTTTGGTCATTTGCATGAGCTAGACATTAATGATATGTGCTTTCAACAAGACGGTACGACATGCCACACAGCGGGTCTAACAATCGACTTATTCAAATCTAAATTCGATGATCATGTTATATCCAAAAATGGTCTTGTCGATTGGCCGCCTAGATCGTGTGATTTAACACCTCTAGACTTTTTTTTATTGGGCTACGTTAAATCATTGGTCTATGCCAACAAGTCGGCGTCGTTAGAGGAGCTCAGAGCCAATATTGAACGAGAGATAGCGGCCGTTTCTGTCGAAATGTGTGGCCGAATCATCGAAAATTGGGTTCAATGAACCGACACGTCATGCAAACGTTCCCATGGTGTACTTATGAACGATATCGAATGCCATACATAAATGTTTTGATTGTACTTTGAGCCAATAATAAAATTTTCGAGATATCTCAAATGGTTTGCGTTTTATTTAAAAAAAAGTTGTCAAGTCTTTATTGGAAAACCGGATATAAAGCCAAGGCAAAGCGTCCCACGATCGACTGCAACATCCGTATTTGCCAATATAAGCAACAAATCACATATTTGGCTGGGCCCGTATTTTTGAAATTCACCGAAAAAAGTCGCCAGTGACTTTAATATAAAACAATTTATATTTACGACTGAAATGACGTATTTCACTAGAAAATTATCGGAGACTTTTCCGGGTGAATTTCAAGAATACGGGCACAGGACTGTTTTATATTTACCAAAGAATCTAGTTCATATGTACTTACAAATTCAGAGTATCTTAGTTCTTGCTATAATTCATGTGTAAAATGAACTAAAACAAAATATTCGGTAGCAACCGAATGTTCAAAGTCGATGCCACCGGTATAAAAGGGCACCAGTTTCACATTTATGGTAACTAAAAATTTGAGGTGAGGCATCTGCTATGAAAAGTACTATAGTAATTTCTTAATTTATCGTAGGATTCTAGGTTTATTCGAAGTTTTTCGAGAATATTATATGTTTTTCGATATTGGTCGAAATTTGCAAAGGATTGAGTTGCGTGAAGAATTAATGCTAGGTCGATATTTAAAATAAAGTGTACTTTAGATACTACACTATACTCGTACAGTTTAGCAACCAAAGTGGACTTTATTTTAATTGTTTGCTTAATATCATATCGAATGTAACGTCGCTTTCGATTGACCAAAAAAACTAAACTCAATGCAAAAAAAACTAAACTCGAACATTTTGTACTATGGCGAGTTTAGTTTTTTTGCACTGAGTTTAGTTTTTTTTTTTGATCAATCGAAAATGACATAAGATTTTGATGTGTTTACTTGATTGATCCTAGATTTACCAAAAAATAAAATCAACCGAAAAAAGTAAAGTTGTTTTGGGATGTGTAACGATTTCTTTTAAAAATCTATCTTAGAAAAAAGGTGATTTTCCATATTATGTAGTTTTTCGAATTCCTTTATAAAAGCTTCGTTATTATTAAGGCTTCGTCAAATCAAGGTTGCTTTGGTTTATACTATTGCTACTTGCTAGTCTTGTTTCAGTTTAGTATTGCTGATTTAACGGCTAAAACACACCAAGAGCAGCGCGACATATCCTACATACTTCACTTGTGATATACGAGGGCGGATTGAAAATGAAGCTACCTAGCGCTAGATGGCAGCACAAACACAAAAATTTTTTGTTTTTTAGAAATTGCGATCTGTCAAACGTCAGCTGTTAAAATTTCACCAAAATTCATCGATTAGTTTATTTGTTGTAGTCGTTTGAAGTAAGCAACTTTTGTGTTTCTTGAAAAATGGAAAAAAACGAATTTCGTGCAGTGATTAAACACTATTATTTGAAAGGGAAAACGGCGAAAGAGACAAAAGAAAAGCTCGATAAACATTACGGTGAGTCTGCTCCGTCAGATTACATGGTAAAATATTGGATTGCTGAATTTAAACGCGGCCGAAGAAGCACTGCAACAATACCATCAACAGGAAGGCCAAAAGAGGTGGTTACTGAAGAAAATATCAAGAAAATCCTCGGTATCGTTATGAATGATCGCCGAGTCAAGTTACGTGAGATTGTTGAAATGGTAAACATATCATATGAACTTGTGATTAATATTTTGCATGAACATTTTCATATGAAAAAGCTATCGGCAAGATGAGTGCCGCGTTTGCTCAGTGTCGAACAAAAACGAATTCGACAGACCACTTCACAGCGGTGTTTGGACATGACAAAGCGTAATCCTGTTGATTTTTGGCGTCGATTAATTACTGTTGATGAAACGTGGGTCCACCACTACACACCTGAAAACAAAAATCAATCGAAACAATGGGTGGAAGCTGGTGGAAGTGCTCCGAAGAAGGCAAAGGCAGTGAAATCGGCTGGCAAGGTTATGACCACTATATTTTGGGATGCACACGGAATATTGCTCATCGATTATCTTGAAAAAGGTTCCACAATCACAGAAAAGTATTATCGTGCATTATTGGATCAATTGGTTGATGCAATCAAGGAAAAACGACCACATTTAAAGAAGAAAATAGTGCTCTTTCTTCGAGACAACGTACCGGTTCACACAGCATTAGATACGATGCTAAAATTACGTGAAATACGTCCTAGTGACTTTTTCCTGTTTCCAAACTTGAAAAAATGGCTCGCAGGACAAAGATTCATCTCAAACGAAGAAGTGATTATCGAAACTAACGCGTATTTTGAGGGGTTCCCGAAATCGTATTATTCAGACGGTATAAAAAAGTTGGAATATCGTCTTACTAAGGGCCAAATCGACAAACCACAATTAATTCGCAACTGCGACTAAATTGTCTCTTTTGGTATTTTTAAACCGCAATAAAATCACAGATTAAAGTGTAGATTGAAGTTGTAGTCTTGGATATCGGCGACTACAATCAGTGAATATAATTGACGTTTAAAATCGAATTTATCATTTCTAATAGCGATGTAAATTTATTTATTTTAGGTCATAATAAATAATAATAAACAAAATATCTTTATTTAGCAATAATTAATCAATTAATATTATTTTTATTGTGATTTTGGCGTTGAAAAATTTATTATTTGAAAATTGTACTAGATTTCTGAATAAATTTACTGTTTTATTCTGGTTTAAAAATACCGTTTTCGAACATCAATTTCGAAAAAAGAGTGACTGCAAGTGCAACTAAAAGTTGTAGTTGTGTCTATCGATTCGGGCCTAAGTGTGTCGAAGTAAAAGGAGACTATGTTGAGAAATAACTGGTTTTTGGCAAAAAAAAATTTTGTTTTCCTACTTAGGTAGCTTCATTTTCAATCCGCCCTCGTACTTTCTTTTAATCGACATTTATCTATTAATTGAATGCTTTTATAAAAATTGCTTATAATCTTGGTTAACATACGACTATCTTTGAACACATAAGCACATCAACGTATATTTAAAATTGATGCTGACGCGCTGCTCTTGGTGTATTTTAACCTTCTTACTATGCAGCAATCTGATTGAAGAAAACGATAGCAAACTCTTAAAGCCTTAAAATATAGTGTACGCTAAATTAATGCGTAGTATACCTATATGATAAAAGTTAAACATTTCATCCAATGTTCTATCAAACAATTTTATCTTACCTTTCAATTCCATAGAAAAGAGGTTTGTAAGTAAGACACCAAAACTTTATTATCACCTTATACATTAACTAATACAAGGTACGTACAACAATAAAAATAAATCGCAAGTAACACAAACACAATAGATATACGAGCACAAAGGATATTTTTGTGCTGCTCTTTGGCTGGAGACCTTGGCAGACCCCCTAAATTTCAGTCAATTTTACAATATGAAAACAAAAAAACAACAACACAACACAAAAATCTAATTAATTTAATTACATTAGAAAAAATAAACATTTTCTGGTTAATTTATTTAACAATTTTATAAGAAACAAATAATAATCTAAATATAAACAAAGAAAATTGTTTAGACAATTTTTATTTCGATGTGTTTCGTGTACGAACTGTACATAATGTAAATGTACACAGAAAGAAGAAAACTCGACATGCGCGAATCTATTTTCTTCCTTTTTCTTTTCTTCTTGACAATTTTTAATTTTTTTGTTGTATATAAATAACAAAATTTATTTCATACAAGAGTACATAATATATTTTCACATGATGATGAAATACAAAATTAGAATAATAAATAATAATCACAAAAATCCCTTACCTTTAGACATTTCAAATAAATCATCAACAGTTTTTTTTATTTGGTAAACACACAGCAAAGAAAACGAAAATTGTTAACTCGCGAGCGAGAGATGATATCGCGCAATTATTTTCGGTATCACTTGATTTTCACTTTGTTGTTTTCTTCTAGTTTAGTAAATTCACTTGTTCTGAAGTATTGGAAACAAAATTGATAACTATTTAGCTTATATTATATTAAATAACTACAATTGATTAATACTAAATTTTATATTATTGTATTGAATAAATCTTTATTATTTTACAATTCGCAATTATAGAAAACCTCAAAAGAATAATAAAGTTTCTTGTCAAACAAATGGCGCCATATTAGAATTTTTTTTTTTTATTTTTGTTTTTGGCAATTTTTGTTTTTGCACTCACATATGATTATCTCGTTTTGGCATATGCATATTTGGGATATAAGTTTGACATTTGATTTTCGTACCTGTTTTAATTTTGATGCTCAATAATTTTATTTGGGCAATAAGTCGATAATACAGATTTTGAGCAAATTTGAAGCAGTTTTGTCGTGTTTAAGTATAGATGACACTGGGAATAAGTTTAAAATTTTATTACAAATTCGGTTATGATTTATGAAATGTTACATTTAAACGGATTTGATCCATTTATGTAATAATCTCTATTTTGTAAAATAAGTAAATAGATCGAGTTGTTTATTAATCAAGTTATTTCTAATTGTTCAATCACAGATTTAAACATAAATTACGCTTATCATGCAAATCAAATACATTGCACTAATCATGGCACGGTACAACTACAACATCTATCGATGCAATAATTGTCAACTAAGTGTCTTTAAGTAAAATTGTTATGTACGGATATAGAATCCAATTTCTGGTTTATACAAATTATTTCACATAATTTTTGCTATTTCGGCAAATTATTTTTGTATATAAATACATACTTACATTTTGGATAATAAAAAGAGTTATAATTGAGCAGTCAAACGTTTTGATTCATTCTCAGCTAAAGTTACCTACACTGGCAAGTTCTTTAGCTGCATTAATATTGTAATTTATCGCTTGTCCAAATTTACGACTTGGATACTAAAGTGAAAATTAACATTGGTCCTTCGAGCCAAGCAATAAACGGCTACCAGTTGAATCAAAAAGTGCGAGAATATTCAAAACAATTCTCGAAAATTAAAGTTCGTCACATTAACGCCGCATAAAAACAATAGGCAATGGAGCAACTTTACAAACAATAACAGAGTGCTCGTTTTGATGAGGTACAAAAAATCAAAACGAATTACAAGAAAAATGGCGAGAGCAGGAAAACAAAAGAATACCTGCCGAAAAAAAAAATTAACACCATTAAAACCATCTGGAAAGAAGTCATCCTTACCGATAGAGAGATGAGAGATACATACCATGATGACAATCCATCTCATAATTACTGGGTGGAACGAAAGTCGTTTGATATATTCTACAATAACTTTCAACAATATTTAAATGAGAAATTAAAAGCAGTAACGGAAATGCCGGGAAATGATGATAATTATCTATCCATCAACTCATCAACCAATATGCCAACAACAACAAATAGTCTAGCAAGACTTTCTACCACACCAGCCAACATCAACATGGCACGAAACTCTAATGCCAACGAGACTACAAACGACAACGATGTAAAAAATTCGACAATGCAAGACAGCGAGCACATACGCAAATATAAAGAGTAGGAGGTCAAAATGCGTTTGTGCTATAGATTAATGGCAGACGCTGCACAATTGTTAGAAGCTGAAGGTTGCAAAGATCAACTTAAACACAATCTAACCCAGCTCGATGCCAGAGTAGCAAACATCGAGAAACTTCATGAGGAACTATTAGTGGACGCTACTGCTGATGAAGAAGTTACGATGCCGTACTTCATCGAGGAATAATAGGATCCAGAATCACCAACGTACTGAACAAACAAAAATCAATGGAACATGAAGTCAAACTAAGGCCGATTGAAATTCCACATTTTCATGGGGACCCCTTAATATGGGCATCCTTTTATGACCTATTTAGAAGGATTATTCATGAAAACGACGACATAAGTGACACCATAAAAATGCACCAACTAAAAACTACGGTACTTGGGAGCGCGGGCAGACTAATAAGCCACCTTGAAACCACTGGTGATAATTACAGAGACGCATGGCAGCTGTTGGTAAATCGATACCAAAATAAAAGGCAAATGGCATCGAACCATATGAACGCGATGCTGAATTTTCCAGCAATACACTCGGAATCAGCAACATCAAATAAATCATTACATGATTTATTAACCGAGAGCCTACATGCCATTAAGAACTTAGGCATAATTACATTATCTTGGAATTACATTATAATTCCAATAATAATAAAAAAGTTGGATAATGAAACATCAAAACTATTCGAGATGTCAATAGCGGATCCTAGAGAAATGCCAACACTAGAAGAATTTCTCAATTTCCTAGAACGGAGATTCCAAGCCTTAGAAGCAACAAAATCAAAACCAATAAGTCGCAGTTTTGGAGCACTCGCTCCACAGACAGCAAGGGTCAACACATGTAGAACACAAACTAAAAGAAGCTGTGTATTGTGTAAAAAAGAGCAGAAATTAAAGGACTGTATTAATTTCCAACAACAGTTCACCTTAGAATGTTCCAAATTCATCGCTTAAGAGCGGCTTTGCAACATGTGTTTAAAGGAGAACCACCACCCCTGTCCATATTCTATACGATGTTTAGTTTGTATGGGACGTCACAACACTTTATTGCACTCCAATAACCACAACGCACGATGCTCACCACGAAGATAGATGACACTCCAAAAAGTGAGACAACCGTTCAGTTAAAGATAACGAACCATCTAGTAAACCAGTACGACCAGTTAACGTCCACACTATTGGCCACGGCATTGGTTGAAATACAGACTGGAAACCAAGAACCAAAACTCTTACTGATGTTAATAAATTCTGGCTCACAAATTTCAGTCATTACCGAGGCAACATCCAAGATAATTAAACAACGAACGAAGAAAACATATATGGAAATAGGAGGTATAAACGAAAACGAAATCACAAATGCCACAAAATCAGTCACCTTCCGTGTACAACCGCGATTTTCATCGAACTTCTTAATGGAAATGGAGGCAGTAGAATTATCGTATAAAACACGACCACTGTCTGACCAACATTTTGACAGTAGAAGATGGCGTCACTTAAACACCTTGATGTGGGCCGATCCGAATTATAATCAACCAAACAAATTCGACATCTTATTAGGTGCCGATTATTATCCAAATATTGTGATGAACCAGGTTGTTAAGGGAAAACAAGGAGAACCAATTGCCCAACAAACAGAACTAGGATTCTGGGAAGTAGAAGAGATGCAACCCAAGAAGCTGATGACAGAGGAAGAAACTCTATGTGAAAACCATTATAATCAGAATTATTGTCGAGATACGGACGGTCGTTACACAAACAAAATGATAAAGTCATACCAGCTGACAACCGTGACATTTGGAATGGCTTCGGCACCATATTTGGCCATCAAGACACTACAACAGCTAGCGGCCGATGAGGAGAAAAACTACCCAATAGCGGCAAGGATAATTAAGAAAGATTTCTACGTAGATGATTTATTATCAGGAAGTAACAATATAGAGGAAGCTCAGACAGCACAAACCGAACTGATAAAATTGCTACAATCTGGAGGATTTAACCTGAGAAAATGGACCTTCAACTGTTTCCAACTCTTAGAAGGTGTAAATCCGGACTCGAGAGCCTTCGAGCCTATCATATTTCACAACAACGACGAATCAGAGTTAGTAAAAACATTGGGTTTAATTTGGATCCAAGCACCGATACGTTTGAATTTAAGGTGAATATCAACGTCAAAATTGGAGAAATAACCAAACGCAAAATGTTATCTGAATCGTCAAAATTATTTGATCCACTAGGCTGGCTATCTCCAACTACGATAAAAGCCAAGGTGTTAATGCAAACGCTATGGATCTCTGGCGTAACTTGGGACCAAAAACTGCCTAGAAACATCGAAAACATATGTCAGCAATATTACAAAGGTTGGAGGAGATAAAAATTCCGAGGTGGATTAAATTCGATCAATCTCTACAAGGAGAATTTCATGGATTTTGTGATGCTTCCGAAGTGGCTTATGTAGCAGTGGTATACTTCTATGACAGGGCATCAATAAAGCAGCTTTTTTTACGGGTAGCACCAATAGCAACCAAGCTAACATTGCCAAAGCTAGAGTTATGCGGAGCAAGTTTGCTTGCAAATTTAATGAATAGGGTGCAACAAGACATGCAGTTTGGCCATACAACAACATACTTTTGAACAGATTCAATGATCGTGTTAGGGTGGGTGAAAAATAAGCGTCACAAATTTACAACATTCGTGGCAAATAAAATATCGGAAATCCAGAATTTAAGTTCTCCGTCTCAGTGGTTTTATGTTAAATCAACCAACAACCCAGCGGATTGTGCATCCAGAGGTATCGAAGCAACGGAATTAATAACACATAATTTATGGTGGAACGGGCCTGAGGTTATCTTTGAGAAAGCAATCCAGCTGACGCCAATGATAATAGAGGAAATATCAGATCAATTGGAACTTAAACAACGAGTATTGAGTACAGCTACGGTAACATCAGACAACGTTATTGATCCATTATGTCTAAAATACTTAAACTTCAATACCATAAAAAGGATTATGACAAATGTTGCGAGATTCAACAACAAATGCCGAAAAAAGTAGTAACTAACCAAGAAGCTGCTACGGTGGAGGAAATATGAAAATCCACGCAGCTGTTGATCAAAATATCGCAAAGACAAAAAAATAGCTTGTGGTAAAATAGCGCGTTCGTTTATGTACCGTAACCTATGGTGCCGCTCCGGTTCCCTATTTAGCTACGTAAACACTCCATTACCTAGCTGAAAAATTTGCTTCCAAATTCCCTCTTGGTTCCACTATCTTAAAACGAGATTTTAACATGGACGATTTGATGTCCGGTGAAGACACCATAGAAGAAACTCTTCAACTGCAGGAAGAGCTTATTTCCCTGCTTAAACTGCGAGTTAGACCGTTAAAATGAAGTTAATTGCTGCAAAAACGAAAGTAGCTCCAGTTAAAACTACGTCGATTTCACGTTTGGAATTGAATGCAGCTGTCCTGTCCATGTATTATTATACTGATTCAACCATACATTAGATTGGTTATCCAAACCACCCAAGGCTTGGAAATCCTACATAGCAAACCGTACGTCTAAGATACTTAGTTGCACTAGCCGTAACCAGTGGCATCATGTGTCGTCGAAAGAAAATCACGCAGATTGCGCAACCCGCGGTATATTACCACAAAATTTAATGCATAATGGATTTTGGTTTAACGGTCCGCGAACTATTAAGAGCCTGAAACGTTGCCTCAGAATTATGAGAAGATTCCAGAGTTCCATTTATCCGTAACTTCCACCGATGAATCAATTGCCGATAAACTGTTCAAGAGCAAAGGTGATTTCCGAAAATTAACCCGTACAATCCCATTGCTATTTAGATTCATTAAAAATTTAAGAGTAGAACCCGAAACGTTTATTTTTCGAACCATTCAAGAAAATAGTTATGCAAGTGAAATTAAATCGTCGAAGAAATTATTACCATTACCAACAAAAACTAATTTATATTCTTTTTTTCCATTTTTGGACGGCCATGGATTATTACGAGTTGAAGGAAGGCTGGAATATGCAGATTTATCATACGACATAAAACACCCGATAATTTCATCGATTTTTAACGGCAGTATTAAAACAAGCTGCAGCGGATGCGACACTATGCAGCTCAGTTTACTTAAAGTTGGACAAACCGTCTTAGCATATTCAGCAGATGTTATGATAAAACGCTCAATAAGCCTACGCTTAAATCAAATTTAAATAAAGCGACTAAAATCCTGAAAATGGCCTTATTAAAAGAGTGTGATGAAGGGGTTCAACATTATCTCAGTGAACTCACAGCAACCGAAGCAACAGATTACTCTCTGTGAAAAGCCACACTTAAGCTGAAACGACCAACACTTTCATGTCCTCCGATTCGTCTCCCTGACGGAAACTGGGCTAGAAGTGATGCAGATAAAGCAAACATATTTGCTCAATATCTTAATAAGGTATTTATACCCAACGAACAAATTGAAAGCCCTGAATTTATACCTGATGATGCAGAAGCTGAGGAAATCCAGCAAATTAATTACAAGTGGCGCCAAGCACAAAAGAAAATCAAGGAAAACATTGATCCAAGAAAAGCACCAGGGCATGATCTGATAAGTATCAAAATACTAAAAAATCTTCCGGAAAAATGTATCAAATTAATAACATACATTTTCAACGCTATAATGAGAATAGGCTACTTTCCTGAAACCTGAAATTCCAAAACATGGTAAAGATGAAACAAAAGTAAACTCATATCATCTAATCAGTTTACTACCGACTTTCTCTAAGCTATTCGAAAAAATCGAATCTCTAAGCACGAGAAAAAAAATATTCCTGATCATCAATTCAGATTTAGAGAAGAACACGGAACCGCGAACAAGTTCAGAGAGTCGTTTCTGAAATCAGGAACGCCTTAGAACAAGAAAAGTACTGTTCTGCAGCGTTTTTGTGGCATAAAGGACTTATACACAAAGTTAGAAGACAGTTACCAACAAGTTTTTCTAACATCATCAGCGCGTCCACCAATTTATACAAAATCCTCGCTGGGGTTCTACAAGGCAGTGTGCTAGGGCCACTATTATATTTGATCTACCAACATCAAAATACGTAAAAGTTTCAACAATTGCAGGTGATACAGCAATCATATCTACGCATCAAAATCCCATGATAGCAACAAGAAGTCTGCAAGATCATTTAGACGAAATACAAAAATGGTTAACTAAATGGATAATTAAGGTCAACGAGCTTAAATCGGCGCACATTACATTCACACTCCGCAAACTTACCTGTCCGCCTGTGAGACTAAACAATATCATTCTACCACAACACCAAAATGATAAATATCTTGGCCTACATTTAGATAGACGGCTTACATGGGAAAAGCATATCGATGCTAAACGTCAACAAATCAAGTTAAGGTGTATTAAAATGAACTGGTTAATAGGGAAACATTCTAACTTAAGCTTAGAATGTAAGGGTTTACTATATAAAATGGTACTTAAACCTATCTGGACGTATGGTATTCAATTGGGGGGGCTTGTGCTTCCAACATAATAAAACTGAACGAATACAGTCAAGAATACTAAGAATAATGGCAAATGCCCCCTGGTATATACATAACACAAACATACATCAGGATCTACACATCGAAACAGTAGTAGATACAATCAAGCAGTACAGTAAAAAGTACCAGTTGAAATTAGAACATCATCCCAATGTTTTAGCCAGAGAAATTTTAAAAAGGCCCAGATACTGGCGTCTTAAAAAAAAAGATCCTTTAGATCTAGCTATCTAATTTAAAGTAATTACTAAGTGCAAGTTAGTATTAAGAACTAACATACGTTAAGTCTTAATCAAAAGTTTGTATTAGTTTGTAAGATTTGATTACATCTTGTGAGTTTCTATATAGGAAAGATTCAAGAATAAAGCTTGAGGTACACCACAGTTTTGAAGTACAACCATCCTATTCTAACGCTGCCTGCGTTAAGAAACTTAGAGGCCTCCTAATATCCTATCTCGACTAACTTTGGTTATCCGTTATTCTCTGGAATTTGCCATAATTAGTGCCACTTTGAGGCCCCTAGTAGTTTCTTTCAATTCGATCTCCAAGGTCAGGTATTCCGTCGTTACGACAGTATAGTTTTGAGTTCAAAGTTACGCATCTTAGCTGTCTCTCCTAGGACATCTCTCACTGTGGTTTAATGTGCAGATTGATTTCATGACATTTTACGGATTTCATCTTGAGCACTTGTGTATAAGTGTGCACCTCCCCCAGATTGATCATGTTGATCCTGATGTTGATTATAATAACGGGTGTACAATGTACATCAGTAATATATATGTATATATATATATATATATATATATATATATATATATATATATCAGAGTATTTTTGGCTTTGACGGTTTCGGTAGCATTAATGGTATCTAGCGATAGTACCATAACCGAATCAAAAAAACCACTATTGAAAAGGGCCTCAAAGACATTATTTACCTTCCTCCTTCCTCCTTCCTCATTTTGAGTTTAAATTATTTGAATTAAGCAGGCCTTATTCTACATGAGCCAGAAGTTTCTACTGGAAATTAATTTTTTCGGACGATTTGTATTTTATGATTTTTTACTGATTTGTATCTGCTTTTAAACATAACTCCAGAACGTGTATAGTTTCCAAGACATTGAAAATAAGAAATGTGCAGTTGGGAGAAACCTTAAAACATATGAGTAATGTAAACCTATGATCTATTATAATTCCATACAGTAACTTTTTCTTAACTGATTTAAACAAGTTGATATGAGATAATGATCAAGTTTATACTAGAATTTTGTGACCAGAAGAATCATCATATTTAGAAATATTTTTAATTAGTCTCGAGGTTGGAAATTGTACAAAAAAAAACGTCTGCTTTACAAAAATAAACGTTGATAATTTCAAAATATTAAAATGGCGCGACGATATTAACTTAAATTAAACAAGTTTTAAAGACAGGTATTTATTGTGTATTCATTAAGCATACACAATAATTTTTATAAAATACAAAAATAAAATAATATTTGTGGGTGATCAATGATCATTGATCGTTCAAAACGCTTTTTAGTCATATATGTATTGGTGATTGATCATATATTCATAATAATTAATTACGATCAAAAAATAAAATAAAATTTTAAGATCAACGATCGTAGTCAATGTTACTGTAAAAACAAAAATATTAATATTACAGACATCGATCGTATATAAAACGATTAATTCTATTGTTTAGGAGCAAAACAACAACATCTTGAGTGATAACGATCTTTTAAGATCTATAATTAGACATTTTTTTTCAATTTCGTTGTTTGTATGTATTTGTGTAGTGGACGGACGGACGATTGTTGCACATTTTAATGATGAAGTCATAAAATTTTCTTTTTATATTTTTTTGGTATTCTTGGAATTGTATTGCGCGCATTTATCCATAAACATGCATACACTATTATTTGTACAGCTCACACATGAGAAGAGAAACCAATAATATTTATGAATTGATATTTTTGAATGAAAAATAATAGATAAAATGTGCCTTAAAATTTTATAATGAATGTACACGCGAAACGAAAGAAAGACAATATTATTAAACCAAAGAAATAGACAGACATAATAAACCGAAACAAAAAAAAAACAAAGCAAACAATTAAATTCTTAACCCTTTCAAACGCCATTTAAAATTGACTTTCTTCCAAAAATAAAATACATAGCACAATTATTCACTGCTATGATATGGGATTGCTCATAAAACTGTAGTGTGGACATAAATACATAAGAGAACGATCGCACAAGAGAAATGAGACAAAAATTAAAAATTACGGTTGGTCGAAGCGATGAAAGTTGATGTACAATATATTGTACAAGGCGTTTGAGAGGGTTAAAGCAGTTTCTTTTATTTAAATGTGCATGATCAAGGCTAAGTGACGTTTGTTCCAGAGAACTTATAATGTCTCACCCACATTTTTTATTAGTACATATTTCTTTGTATGTATATGTGAATGGTGTTAATATTCGTACATAAGATCAGATAGATGTAGTATACAACGACTTTGGCTTTGTGTAAATTATAGCTTTCTTTGGTGTGTTTTTTGTAAAAGTTATTTATTTAGGCCGGTCTGTCTGATTGGATCTAGCTTTTTGTTGACAATATATTATGTATATAGAGGAGAGAATGCTGAGCAAGAATTGAGAAATATCTATGCAAATTCACTTGATTTTTAGTTGAAAATGTTAAAAACTAAAAAAACAAGTTTAGAGTTTTTTTTTAACTTATTTTTAGTTTGGTTAACATTTAAAATTGTTAGGTCCACGAAAACACGTAAATTAATAAAAGTTTCGAATGATGATGATCTTTATCAATTTATATGATCGTTAATTTCATATAAAATAGATTTTTGTTTGGGGTTTGTTTCGTTTATCGCTTTTTGTGTAAACGGAAATAACTTGAATCTTGAAGAGATGATTTCGATTTACAGTTTAAATTGAAATATATGAAATAAATAACGGTTATTTTTTGGACGAAAATTCAGAGGCGTAATTACATTTTTTTTCGAAGCATTTGAGCTTAATTGAAAAGGCAACAATAAGTTGGTATGTATTTTAATTGAATGGTTTAATATGTATGTATATATAGTCTTATTCAGATACTAATTTTTTTTTTTTAATAGTTTTGCGCAGCGTTCAGTGATGTAGATAAAAAAATTATAAAAACTTTGATCGGTCGGATTTATTTTATGTAGTAATCCCAAATATTGATTGATTGATTGATTAGAATGTACAGCCAAGCATTATAGCAGGAACTCCCGGATTACGCCGGGCCCACTGTACACCCGTTTACATATAACAAAACCGAAGGATAGGATAGGAATGTTAGTTGGTACAGAATCGACCCGGCTACAGACACCCAAGCGATCGATAAGTTAGTAAAATTGTTAATAATTATATAGTAAAATAGTTAGCACAGGACAACACAATCTCTAAACTACAACTTATTTACTACATGTTGATCCTGGAGGATTGGTCCAATCTAAAATTTTATTCTGAAACCCAGGATTAATTTTATTCCCTATAATAATATATTAATTAATAAATAATAATGATGAACAAAATAAATAGGGTGCCGCAACTGGTTTCTTCATCCTGGAATCCCAATGTATCCAATTCGATCCGAAAACTACTGTTATAAATGAGGCATTTTCGTGAACCTTCCACTTAAGTATAGCAGCTTGATCTGTGATAACTATTCTGTAATGGATTACAATTAATATCACCAGCACTTAAAATTAAAATTATAAGACACAAATTAGTATCTAAAGTATGAATCCAGAACTAAAGTTCTGTAAATTAGGAGGATATAAATCAAAACAACAGAATTTCTACAACTACCTGTCCGCTAGATGCTTCAAATTTTTGAGAATCTGCGTTGAATTTCCACGAATATTTCTGAAAATCAAGATCGAAATTAGCTAATTATCATTAAATACTACTTTTAGAATTTAAATTAACATTATTAAATCAGAGCTTAAAACCCCACTATTTAATTGGTAAATCTACTATAGTACAAGTAACTAATTAAATTCATCGCCATGGTCACCAATCTTTCTGAAAATTCAAATCAAATATTAATCCATGTAGTGAACCTAAGTATAATTATATAAAGAACATCTCATAATAGCAGAAACAAATTTTTACCCAGCCTCAATTAATGATTTAAATTTCAAATTAATTCGGCACAAACTTTCTAGAAATCTACATTGTGCTTCTCTGAATATTTCTCAAAAACAAGATCTAAATTAGTTAATTGTCACCAATTACTGTTTTTTAAAAACTAAAAAATTAATTAACTATAAAATCCTCATGGTTCAGTTGATAAAATGGCTATAATAAAAGTAATTAATAAACACATCATTAGGGTCATTAATCCCTCCAAAAATTCAAAACAACTTAATTAGATATTCGTTATTTCTAAGGAATTCATAATCATTAATTTAAGAGCAGCATCTCAAAATCCGACCTAGGTAGTGTAATAAATCCAATTAGTATCTTCCCGTTCAAAAAAAACCGTCATACTAGTCATCTTCAGAATTTAAAAATATATCCACCAACTTAAGTCCGCCCCTGCTGAAGGTGGGATAACATGTAATAAAATAAAATAAACACAATTAAATAAGGATAAATATAACACAACTTATATTATTGCTGTAGTCGTTCCATGATTTGCCTGCAGATACATATGTATTTCCATGCCCATCACAATTTAAACTGTGAAACTATAAACCATAACCAATATACCTGCTGTCTTACCTTGATAACCAACTAGTAATTTGTTCAAAAACAAACATTAAATAAGCCAATAAAATTTCCAACATTATTGGCAGAATAGTTCTCTACGATCTAGACTTGGTTTGAAACTATTCCAAACGGAATGAAAAATACACGGCGTTGTTGTTGCAAAAATTAACAAGGTAAGACTGCAGTATATTATCAAGTAACAGAATATCGACTAATTGATACTTTCTCGCATAACAACAAACCATTCCATTCACCTCCCATTTGTACTCCTACACTCCTCCCTTAAAGGGAATGTACACGGCAAAATATGCAAAGCTCAGGACAGCACCGCTCCACCATCAAAATAGCTGTAGTATAAGCAATTAACAACTAAAAAATTCATAATCACGATCACTAATATCTCGAAATACAAGTATTAAATTTAAAATGAATATAATTATTAAAATTTCAAATCAGAAGCAATTTGACGGTTAACAAAAAATGTATTTTTAATATTTAATTCCCACCAATCATTTCATAGGGCAACGAGGATGCCGTAATTCTCTGGAACTTATAATACTAATAAGACAACCATATACAATATATATATTATTTTATTGTTGCAGCTCACGTCATCCAATCGCATCCCCTTCCATGCTTGCCCCTTGCCAAGACCAAACCTATAATACAACATGGTGACTCGTTCGTCTTTGATCCCAAAAATACCATTCAAGTTAGATAATTTACCAATAATAAATTAATTAATAAGTTAAATAGAAAAAATTTAAATTTAAACTATATATTGGATAATTCCGCATAAGACTCCATTTAAATTAATTTAATAATTAATATAATTCTACATTGTCTCTACTACCCCTCATTAAACCAACTAACTCAAACAAATAGTGTCATATGAAATACCTATTCATTTAATGATTTAATATGAATTATATGACCCATTCAATTCAATTTACTCGATTATACGAATTAATCATATAAGAATCCCACTTGAATTGAAAACATAATATTTGTGTTGCGTGTGTGTCGCTCTTGGTACGAGTATATAAAGAGCACTTTAAATGAACACAACGAATGAAAACGACACCAGGAAAAGTATTAGAATCCCAATGCAATATTAAACCCCCCACATACACAGGGTTCCAAAAGTAAGTTAACAGAAGCAATAATTATAGAAAACCAGACCCGGCATAGAAAACAAACGAAATATTATCTGTTTCTCTTCACAAAATCCTTGTCTTAATCATGTTTATGCGTCTTGTTTACTTTTTAACTGCGTACCGCACCACCAAACTAAATGACGCATCATTTGAGTTTGTGCTGTCGTTCTACGCGCACCATAAATAAGTTAACAAGCCATTTTTGGCAAAATATAAGAAAGAAGAGCTAGTGCACTTTCTTTAATTGTGATTTTATTTCATTGTTACTGGTTTGTTGATGATGAATTAAATTTATTTTGACAAGTTGGGGCTACCGAGAAGGTATGAAGTACATTATATTTTATTGCTGGTTCGTGATTGTTTTGTTTAAATTTATCTAAAATTGGGTTCGTATTTCAGGAGGTATTTCCAAATTTAAGCATTTAAGCACAGAAGAGCGGAACAATATAATAAAATTGCAATATTCTGGCAGATCAATGCAAAAAAATTGCAAAAATAGTTGGCAAATCGGCCACTTCAGTGTTTAAAACAATAAATACATTTAAGTTTGAAGGCAGAATATCAGAAAAAAAGGATGAGACGGCCCAGAATGACATCAAGGAGACTGGATTTAAGAATCCGAAACATTTATTCTACCGATTAAACGTTATTAGCTCCAAAAATCCAGGCTATAATTAAAAATGAAAGCAAAAATCCACCTTCTAAGGTATAAACAAACAATGGGGGAAAGAGGGAAGATGAAGAAGAGGAAGATGTCATAAGGCGGGCAAACATGGTCGAGGGGCACGTAAAGTACTCTTCATAGGTAAAGTCAACAAAGCAAAAAAGATGCAATTTTACCAGGAATAAATTTTAAAATCTTTGGAAATTTGAAGAATGTCATGGAAGAGTGTACGTGTGGCGAAAGAAGCCGGAAATATTGTCTTTCAAATGTACACAGCCCACCTTAAAGACATTAGACAAAGTTCTAGTGGTGTGGGGTTGTATGTATTCATCAGGCATCAGCAAAATTATTGTTATAGAAGGCAAGATGATTGCTGGTGTCTATTTAAATCTACGGAAAGAAACACCAATACCAGAAGGAAAGCGACTCGTAGGTGAGAATTTCATATTACAACAGGACAATGCACCTATACACTGAGCCAAAACTGTCGACAGATACTTTAGAGAATGTTATACAAACATTTTATAATGGCCACCTCAAAGCCCATGACCTGTCACCAATAAAAAATCTATGGGAGCTACTAAAAGCGCGAATAGCAGAGAAGGCACCGAAGAACTTAGCAGAATTGAGGAGTTTATAATTAGTGAAAAATGGTGTAGTATAACACCTACAGAGTAAAAGAAATATGTTTATTCGTTACCTACTCGCTTGGCTAAATTAACGCATAATAATGGTGGGCACTGCTGTTATTAAAAATTTGTTAACTTACTTTTGGAAGATCCAATTTTGCTCATTTTTAATGAAGTTAAATTTTTCTAATGAATTATGTAATTTATTTATTTTTTTGTTCAATATTTCTAAGCATTGTACTTTCGTAATGAATCAAGTTTTTCAGTTTTTTTACTTTAAGAAGAAAATGTTAATAAAATTGAAATAATAAAAAAACGTAAAACGTGTTAACTTACTTCTGGAACCCTCTGTATATACAGAAAATAAATATTTTCATATACTCATGACAAAGTAGTAACATTGCCAACACACATATAGAAAATATATGTATATAAAATTTATATATTACCAAAACCAACACCAATGCACAACAAGCCCGACTATATAAATTTATTTTTCGCTTATACATGAAAGTATTCGTGATCGGATACACTATATAAATTGTAGCCAAACAAAACAAACGAATTTTCGCACCAATCCTTCCAAGCATAAGCGATTTAATGTAAGAAGGTATCTGTGTACCTCATCACGGAATCAGGCTTGTAGTACACTAGTGCCCGTCCCGATATTACCCAAAAATATCAATACATATGAAAATAAATAAACACAGATTACCTAATAAAATGGTGCCATTTACATAAAATAAATATACAAATCCAAATACATAATCTCATAAGAGTAAAGAGAGAAACCAAAAACTTGAATTTTCGTGTACAGAAACAGAAAATTAATGCGTATTATCTATTTGATCGATTTTAATTACATCTAAATATGAGATAGATAATGTATTGGAATTTTATGCACTGACTACACAAATTTGACATGCATTATTAAGCGAAAAATCAAAAGGTTGATTTAATTCGCTACAAATTAAAAACATTGCCTGTTTAATGCATCCCGATGGATTGCATTTTATCCATATTTATATTTACATTTCACTATTTTTACACACAAATTTTTCACTTAATTAAATTAAATTAAAATAAAATAAAATAAATTATATATTTAAAACTTTACACTATATTAAACAAATAAATAAAATGAATTAAATTAAATTTAAATTATATTCTCGGAGAAGACGACCAAAACACGTCCTTCTTCTTCGAGCGTCAACGACCGACCCATTTTATGTAGTAATCCCAAATATAATAATAAATAATGATTAAAATGTATTATATTTCAGTTCTAATAGACAAAACATTCATAATGATGATGTTTTTATGTTAATAAATTAAAAAAAAAAAAAAATTGCACGCCTATGGAAGCAACGTCTATGGAAAAATTTCGGCACGAACTGAGGAATCTAGGCAAATTTTTCCTGCGCGTTAACTGCCAGAATTCCAGCGAGATTTAAATACTACCATACATATTTTTTTTTCTTTTAAGAGTATTACCAAAGCAACCTTGATTTTACAAAGCCATGATGTAGAAAATCGAGCTTTTATAAAGAAATTAGAAACGGTGGAATAATCCAAACTGTTCGTATAACACATATGGGCAAGCATATTTTTTCTAACAATAAGACATATTATTAAATGAAGATGTCAAAATTCATAAATTCTTAATTCTTACCCCTGAGATAATAGGCCCTATTCTGCCTTCCAAAATTTTATGTTATGTTATGTTACTTTTGTTTTTTCAAAACAAATTCATATAGGTAGCGAGGAAATAAAATAATATAACATGAATTTTATCGTTTCAGAATCGAGCCCGACTTTATTATCATAAATCATAAAAGAAACTCGTCTTCATTTTCTTGTAATTCGTAAGTTATCAAGTCATAACATCTTAAGTCGATTTTTGCTATTTTTAGGAGAGCAAAAACAAGGACAAAATTATTTTCTTAAAAATGTGGTAACGACTTATGTAACTTTCAAACGAAATGTTAAAAGGACCGGTAACGTATTAGCCGTAGTTCAGTACAATCAAAGTTTACCTTTCTTTAACCATTTTTAATTTAACCGCGCTTTTACAATCTAAGATTTTATCAAAAAACATGAAATTGTAATAAATTAATACTTAAGTCACTTAAGATGATTTACTTCGATGTTTGGTGTACTTTAGATGTTTGAGGAAATTGTTTTAGTAAACAAAAAAACTTAAGATAATTTAATTCAACAATATTTATTTGAGTCAAAACAAAATATAAAAACTTAACAAAATATTAAAATCTTCCAAGAAAATCTCCATGTTCTTAAGATTAATTTTAATCCCCAGAATCTTCCGTTAAGTCTAGATGATAATCTAACTGATCTTTAGTAGCTAAGTGTTTATAAAACTCTTGGTAAATGGTCATTTCTCATTTGGTATTGGCCTACCAAATTTAGTAAATGTAGTAAGATACTTTTTTTTACGCTAGGCGAGTGTAACATGGTTTTAAGCCGTTTAAATTTAACGACGCAATGCCGCATTTTTTAATGTTTATACATTTGAACGGTTCCAATGGATCAAGAGTATTTTTGCATACTCAATTAGTCCAAATTTTTTAGTGTATCGAAGCCACTTCACTGTTTTCCTCACGAACTTATTTCCACTTTCATCTGTTTTCCTCCACACAAATTTGTCTTGGAAAATAGATGAGAAGCTGTAAAACATACTCTTTTTCATTTTTTCAACTTTGAAAATGCGCTTACTAAATAATAATAATACTAGACAATTTGAGGTAGGTCTGAAGGGGTAAGGAGTGTAATTGACAAAAATTTAAGATTTTGCCATTTTTGATAATCAATTGAAAGATCTGCTCTCCCAGATTTTGAGGGTTGAACATTGATCTTATTATGCACACATTTTTAAATTTTTTTAAAAACACTTGTTAAATATTTCGCAAAATTACAAAAGGTTTAAAAAATCACTCGATCGATTTCGGCTTATTAGGCCATCGTCAGGAGTATCTACTAAACTGTAAAAATAAAAATGTAGTTATAGTTGGAAAAAGCAAAAAGTGAAACCAAAATATACAAATAAAAAAATGTGGGAGTGGTAAACAATAAAATTGGTGAGAGCAATAAACATTAAAAATTAAAAATTAAAAGGGGGTGAGTTAAACACAGGTATATGATTATTGATTAGTCAACGGTCGGTTCTCTCTGTTCGTTGAGGATATTTTGGTTAAGAAATATAGCTTTTCGGATTTCGTAAGATTCTAAGTTGTCTAAACGTCTGCTTTTGGGTTGTACATGTAATATTTCTAAATTGTTTAAACTGGATGTGAGATTTTCTAACGTTAAATGATTATAAAGGGATGATTCATGGCTACCAGATAAATGTTCTATAACTCTAACTTCAAAATTGCGCCAAGTCTGTCCGATATAAGAGGAACTACAATCATTGCAATTGATCTTATAAACGCTAGACTTGGAAAGGCGATCAATTTTTGGTTTGTTGTTAAAAATCATTTTCTTAATTGTATTATTGTTATAAAAAGCAAAGCTAATATCTGTATATTGTGTCACGATGTTACTAATCCGTTGGCTAGTTTTTCCTATATACTCTAAGCGGCGCCAATTTTTCGACATTGGGCTATCAGGTGGATAAATGTTAGCTAAAGCTTTATGTTTCAGTTATCTGTTTAATAGCTTTAATATAGTCTTAGCTGCATAACCGTTATTCGCTGCTATTTCTAAAATTATATTAAGCTGTTTGTTATAATTGGATATGGTCAAAGGAATGTTTATAGAGGTTCAAATGCTGAGCAATGGAGTAAATTTTGCTCCTGTGCCAAATACAATCGATGTTCAGTCATTTGAGAGTCTCGCTATAGATGCCGAAACTACCTTATCCGGCCAGTCAACCCAACTGAAAGCAATATGTGCGTTACAGATTAAGAAAGGCTTGAGTAACGCTTCCTCCTCTATCTCCTTTCAATCTTCTGTTTCTTCTTCTAATAATAACCTTAAAGTGATTGGTGCGATTAAGAAAAAGTTACGTGATCATGACCTGATAGCGTGTAAAGCGGATAAAGGCAATACGATCACTGTTCTCACAAGAATCGATTATTACAACAAAATTTCTGATTTCATTACAGAAAGCAACGCATTAGAGCTCAATAGAGATCCTACTAAGTCATTTAAGACTTTGGTCAGTAAGTGTATCAACCACTGCCCAAAGGTCTTTGATGGCAGTGGTTGGAAGTACACGGTTATGAATCCATCTGCCCCAATTCTTTATGGTTTACCTAAAATCCATAAAGAAGGCATTTCAATTAGACCAATAGTAGCGTATTGCAATGTACCTGCCTACAAGCTATGTAAGGGTGTCATAAACTTTTTCAAGTGTCATACTAATTTCGTTTCGGCTTTCTCGGTTAAGAACTCGGTAGAATTGATTAGCAAAATTCAAGATGTTGATATTCCACTACACGCAAAGCTAGTTTCGTTTGACGTTGCTACTCTTTTCACTTCTATTCCAATTAACATTTTGTCACAAATAGTTTATACTTACTTAGATAGGGATGTTGCAGATGGAAGCCTTCGGAATGAACTGAAGCTGATATTTGAAACTTGTATTAAACAAAATTATTTTTGCTTTGATAATAAGTATTTCAGATTCACTGATGGTCTACCGATGGGCTCCGCCCTGTCACTTTTGTTAGCAGAAATTTTCATGAATTTCTTCGAACAAACGATTGTATCAAGCAATAATCCTTATTTCCGTCATGTGATCGTTTGGTACAGATATGTTGATGACATACTATGTCTATGGAATGGAACTGATAGGCTATTAACCTCTTTTCTCACTTGGTTAAATTCTCAATATCCCACCATTAATTTTACGGTAGAAAAAGAAGAAAACAAATCTATTAACTTTCTAGATATAACAATAACCAGAATTAATTCTGCATTAGAGTTCAAAATTTATAGAAAACCCACGTATACAGACGCCATTAGACCTAACTCTTCAAACCATCCCCATAATATTAAAATGTCAGCTTTCCACTCATTCTTAGATAGATTAATAAACATTCCTTTGACCATATCCAATTATAACAAACAGCTTAATATAATTTTAGAAATAGCAGCGAATAACGGTTATGCAGCTAAGACTATATTAAAGCTATTAAACAGAAAACTGAAACATAAAGCTTTAGCTAACATTTATCCACCTGATAGCCCAATGTCGAAAAATTGGCGCCGCTTAGAGTATATAGGAAAAACTAGTCAACGGATTAGTAACATCGTGACACAATATACAGATATTAGCTTTGCTTTTAATAACAATAATACAATTAAGAAAATGATTTTTAACAACAAACCAAAAATTGATCGCCTTTCCAAGTCTGGCATTTATAAGATCAATTGCAATGATTGTAGTTCCTCTTATATCGGACAGACTGGGCGCAATTTTGAAGTTAGAGTTATAGAACATTTATCTGGTAGCCATGAATCATCCCTTTATAATCATTTAACGTTAGAAAATCACACATCCAGTTTAAACAATTTAGAAATATTACATGTATAACCAAAAAGCAGACGTTTAGACAACTTAGAATCTTACGAAATACGAAAAGCTATATTTCTTAACCAAAATATCCTTAAGGAACAGAGAGAAATCCGTTTCTCACAAATTACCGACCCCGCATTGTTTTATTCACATACTCATACCATTCCATAAAATTACTAATGCGTCGGGTTATAATAAAATAAAGAAAAGGGGGAAAAAAAAAATCAACATCTGGAATTTTGTTATTCGACCGTTGACTAATCAATAATCATATACCTGTGTTTAACCAGAGCCTACTGTATAAATAAGAGCCTCCAGTATCGACTGTATTTTTTACTAAGCTTAAAATAAAGTACATAAAATTTTTTCTTTACTATGAACTTCTATGGGAAAATGGTTATTTTCATTTACAGTTTTAGTTTATTAGAAATATGAGCTTTTGTTTTGTTTTTATATGAAACTGTTCATGAAACATGTAATATTATTTGATTGAAAAATCAAGTCTTGAAAATGTTTATTTCTTAGTGAAAATCGCCATGAAAAATAAGGTACTTTTGAAATTTTAAATATTGTTGTTTTTGTAATATATACGTCATCAACATAAATAGAAATTTATAAACAAAACAATAATCATCTCTATCATTGCCTCCATTCCAATTTGAATTCGAATATGTTTCTATTGACGATTGTAAAAGTAAAGAAAGCGCCTCTCGAGGACAATAGCTAAAATGATGCACCTGATAAAATGACATTTGTCACAAATGCGACGAAAGAAAATTTAGCAATTGGGTAATTAAAAATTGTTTTTATAGTTCAAAATTGGAATTATTTACAATTATTGGCAATCCGGTTAATAAAAATTGTGTTTACAGTTCAAAATTGGAATTGTTTACAATAATTTCGAACGTCAAATTATCAGGCAGCTCAGTTTAAAAATGTACCACTAGGTGGAATCCATGATGCTCCAATCGTCAATAGTTATTTTGAATTTGCAAAGCACGCTAGATTGTTTTGATGTTTTGTTTTTTTCGCACTCATTGTATTGATTTAATTTATTCTGTTTGGCTCTTTTTGATTTTTTTTTAAATTTTGATTGTTGAGCGGAGACGTGTTGTCTTTTTTCTTACCATTGGGTTTAGATGTGGAGATATGATGTCGTCATTAAACTGAATTTTCTCTTTTTAATACACATTGTTGTTGTTGTAGAATGTTGTTTAATTTAATTTCCCTTATTTTCTTTTGATTATTGCTGGAAAATAGGGAAATTTGAGAATCTGTGTTTTAAATAAGTAAGACATTGAGTTGTTTGTTAGCGATTTCTTAAAAAATTATTTAACTGGGTTTAACTTTTAATTCATATTTTATCGTCAGTCAAAATCGCGTTTTTTCATACAAACACTATGAAAATAAATGAATTTTTACTTTTTAGTGTTTCTATATCCCTTAATTTAAGTTCATTTTTCACATGCCGGCTCTATTCACATCAAGATGGTTCTGGTTTAACTCACCCCCTTTTAATTTTTAATGTTTATTGCTCTCACCAATTTTATTGTTTACCACTCCCACATTTTTTATTTGTATATTTTTGTTTCATTTTTTGCTTTTTCCAACTATATATGTATATAAATAACTACATTTTTATTTTTACAGTTTAGTAGATACTCCTGATGATGGCCTAATAAGCTGAAATCGATCGAGTGATTTTTTAAACCTTTTGTAATTTTACGAAATATTTAACAAGTGTTTTTAAAAAAAATTAAAAATGTGTGTATTAAGTGTGTTTCGCCAAGTGCCTACGGCAGAAAGTGTAAAAAGATCTTATTATGCCTATTCGATGGATGATAATACTAGACCATTTGAGATTTAATTTGGGGAAGGTCTGAAGAGGATAAGGGGGAGTAATCGACGAAAATTTAAGATTGTGCAATGATTAATAATCAATTCAAAGATCTGCCGTTCCAGATTTTGGGATTGATCTCACATCCAGATTGATCTCACTATGCCTATTCGATGGACAATAATACTAGAGAATTTGAGATTCAATTTAGGAAAAATCTGAAGGGGATCAGAGGTGTAATCCCCAGAAATTTCAGATTTTGCCATGTTTGATTATCAATTCAAATATCTGCCGTTCAAGATTTTGAGGGTTGACCATTGATCTCATTATGCCCATTCGATTTGACAGTAATACTAGACAATTTGAGATCCAATTTGGGAATGGTCTGAAGGGGATAAGGGAGTGTAACCCGAAAAATTTAAAATTTTGCCATGTTTGATAACAATTCAAAAATCTGCCCTCCTAGATTTTGGAGGTTGTAGCGTTTGGGTTTTTGAACGAGAAAAGCTACCGTGTGTATTTTAAATTCACGAGTGAAATGGTAAGCGGGTCATAAAACTTTGCGGCTAAACTTTTCCATCCTACAATCCCATTTATAATCAGTAATTCCACCATTCATCTTTTTATAAATATATCCATCATCCCCGCAACTCATCTGAAGATTGGTGCAATAAATAAAAATCAAAAATATGTATATCGATACAATAAAAAAAAAACCAGTGCAATAAAAAAAAATAAATGATAATAATAATGTTCCAAAAGAATTTTATGAATGGTTAATTAATTTTTTTTTTATTTACATATTTTATTTACCATGATCGGCGACGAATGGAGAAAATATTAGATGCATCCAGGAAACCAACCCAAACATCATCGAAAACAAACAACTTGCTGATGGACAATTTCGGGGCAGCAGATGGCGCTAGCTATGGAAAAAATCTTGTTCAAATAAAGCGCTCTAAATTTCGAGGAAAATCTCGATCGATGGCAAATAAATAAAAACAAACAAAAATCGAAGAAGAGGTGATGACGTGGAGAGGGGGTGGCAGTATGTAAACACGGAAAATGGCGTATGAAAGGGAGTGAAGTCTGAATCTGATAACTGGTCAGATTAAAATTAAAAATAAATAAAGAACATTTTTGTGTGCCCGTAAACGTCGCGTCGCGGAATAAGTGGACAAAAATCGTTGTGTGCCATTTAGTATCCGCTGTTTTTTTTTGTTTACGGGTCGGCTCAAGCACAAAATATTTATGTATAAAAGTGTAATTTTTTTTTATTGTATGTTTTGATAAAAAATAAAATCTAAATAAAATACGTGTGAGATACACGATTTGTAACGTATTAAAAAGTGCGGTTGTTTCATTTTATTTTTCGGTGTTCGCTTACTTTGCTCAGTCCGCTATAATTTTCGTTGTAAAGAAGAAAAACACAATAAGAGACAAACTTGGTGATGTGAAAAAAAATGTGAAGTTAAAAAAAAAGAACAAATACAAAACAAATCAAAGAGCGATCAGACAAACGATCAAACGTGTTTTGTTTAGTGATCGTAGTGCCAAGTGAACTATTAAAAAAAAATAAACTATCAGTGAGTGGTGAATCGGCGTCGTGGCACGTGCAAGGTGCGGAATAGCAGAGTTTGGATGCACTAAAGGAAGACAAATCATCAGTTCGCTGCATAGTGGTCTTTCAGGTGAGTTGTGTGTCCCTCATTTTTGTGTTTTGTCCCGTCCGGTTGTCGCATGGTGTCGTGACACGCTTTGCTTTTGGTCGTTTCGCTTTATTGGTGCGAAACAGTTTTTTTTATTATTACCGTTAGCGCGATCTTTTCCAGAAGATACGAGATACACGCGGTGGTTTTTCAGTGGTGTTTTTTTTCTTGCACCCCGCCCGAGTCAGACTGCTCAAAAGTGAGCTAAGCCGGCTTATCGTGCTGGTAGACTGGCGCCCAAACCACACACAGTGGAAATTAATAAAGAGTCTACCCAAATCACCGCGCGTAGACGAACCATATTGGATAGCACGTTACAAGGTTGACCATTGCTCTCACTATGCCTATTCGATGGACAATAATACTAGAGAATTTGGCATCCAATTTGGGGGAGTTTAAGGGGATAAGGGGGTGTAATCCCAAAAAATTCAGATTTTGCCATGTTTGATTATCGATTCAAAGATCTGCCGTTCCAGATTTTGGGTATTGAAAATTGATCTTATTATGTCTATTCGATGGACAATAATACTAGTGAATTTTAGATTAAATTTGGGGAAGGTCTGAAGGGGATAAGAGGGTGCAATCATAAACTAAATAACATTTCACAAAGACTTCTCATGTCGAATAAACAAAAGATCAAATTATTTGGGTGTAGAAAATACCTATTTGGGTGTAGAAATTATATTCCGAACAATACATACTAAAGATACATGTTAAACCCAAAAGTGATTGACTGAGTTATGACTGAAAGTGATCTAACTGAAACTTTGGGTTGGTGATTACATGGGATTTTTTTATTTGATCTGAATTGACATTTTAAATGTCACTTTGTTCTAAAATTACATTTAAATTATTAAAAAATTATTTAAAATAATTTAAAAACCACTTCGAAAATGTATGAAACTCTTTGGCTCTTAACAGTATGAAAAAATCTGTCAGTTTTAAGAAATGAATAGATCATATAAGAACAATCAGGTTTTATTTAAAAACGCAAGCCGATGAAAAAGCCAAATTTTTAATTACAATTAAAATCGAATGTTTATCTAAAGGTTTTCACCCTAACTGGTATTTTCCGCCAAAATAGCTATTTAAACTTCGATATTATTTAAGAGTACAAAAAATTCAAACCAATAGGATCTCCGGGTATCCCAATATTAAAACGGTAAGAAGCTCTTTTCTAACGGTTAAATCTCAAAAATAAAATGTGCTCCGAAATCGATTAGAAAATACGCGGGATAAATGGTTTACTCACTAGCTATATATTTTTAAAATATGTATAGTATACATTATATACCACACATAATATAATAAAACTTAAGACGTATTTTTGTCTCTTTTATTGTTATATTTAAAAATAAATTTAAAAAATAAAATGCATATCGAAACCAAAACGAATCGCACAATTTCCAAAAAAAAGCGCTTAACATGTTACTATTAAAATACTTTAAATTTTCCAAAATAAAATCGTCTCGCGATGTCAATCCACTTAAAAGTTTTATTTCTATTTTCACTAGAATTGAAATCTTTTGTTCGCATAAAAAACAAATTTCCCGCGAATATCATGATCCGATAATCATTATGTATATACGTATCTCTATGTGTGTGCACGGCGCTAATTCTTGGAATTATCATTCTTGTATGCTTTTTCGTTTCGCTTAAATACAAAACACATAAAATTTAAATCGAATCGATCACAAATCTTTTACGCGCTTTATTGCATTTTGTTATACGAAAGTGTTAGTGTGTATAGTACAGCACAGTGCGAGATGAAGAGCGGGAGGCTAAGCTTTTTTTTTGTAAATAACTCCTCTGTGGGTCATCAAGAATGCGATAAAAACACATTTGTTTGTTGCAATAAAATTTATTCGAGACAATCAAAAGATTCATATACTCGTACATACTTGTGAGCATAGCAAAAAAAAAAAAAAAAAACAAAAAAATATTGTGCGCGGACTGATAATTGATGGTAATCCGACTTATTTAATGCATACATACATTAAAAAACACGACAGCCAACCACATGGACGAATGACTTCATGCGCTGTTCGAAGATCAACATGTGCACTATATTTTATGGTTTTATAACATGTGCACGGTATTTTCTAATATATATTGGTGTCGCCGCCTTCACTGCTATAAGTTCTCGTCGTCTGCGTATTATATTAAATACTAAATATTTAGGGTAGATGGATTTTCACCTTCGATTTCTTGGAATTTTGTTATTTTTTCGCGCAAATTTTAGAAATAACGATTTTTTTCTTAGCACATTGAACTGTCCCAACAATTATATTATATTTATGTACAATCATATGCCAATTAAACGTATATTTGTTTAAGTAAAAGAGCATGAGGTCATAATTGAATAAAAAATTTAAATTACAAAAATATGTAGTATGTGTGATTATGAAGAAAAATGACGTCATTATTATAACATAGCACATAGACCGGATACTGGTTTACATATTTTGTTTAACCAAATATGTATGTATGTATGTTTGCATAACAAACGATCAATCGGCTAAATGATTCATAATATTCGTTATTTTATTTTATTCGACCAATCATCCATTACAAATCCGTATACCTACTTGTTTTGATGAATCAAAAAACAAGAAACTTACGTTTTATCTATGTTTAATGTGTAAAAGTTCATAATTAGCTAAATTTTGAACAGTTAGCGATTAAACATAATGTAGGTCATCGAAAACATTAAAAAATTAAGTTGTTATAAATGTTGTGTTAATTTGAAATCTAAATTAATGCTAATTATTTATGATTATTGGACAAATTGCAAAAATTCCGTCATGAATCACCATATCTACATATAGTGTTAGTCGTGAGGGTAGTTGAAGTTAAATGTGAATTATAGTTTTCTGCATATATTCATGTTTACATATACATACTTAGAAGCCTGTGGTGACTTATTCAAATATAATCAATTGGCTACAACGAATAAATTTCACAAAGTGTATACAATTCCAACTGATTTTACCCGGATCGCACACAAAACAAGAATCACATTTTTGGGGATCTTCTTCTTCTTTTCTTTTTTCATTTTTTTTTTTTTTTTGGGTTGCTTAAATCCAATTTTAGCAAATGACTTAACCAATCGAATCAAATAATTATTCGAAGATCTTTTTTGTGTTCTTTATATTTTTCCTTCCGATTCTTACATTTACATTTTTTTTTGTTGTTTTGTGTTCGCGATCTTTGCGCGCAGAGAGTTCTTCGTTGATGCACTTTTTTTTTTTTTTTTTTTTGTTAACATTTCTTTAAGACATCGGTCAAGGTTATTAATATTTTTGTCTAAAAAAGACGTATTATTTTAACAAATGTATGTAAGTATATAAATAAAAACTAATAATAATAATAAATAAATAAATAAATAAAATAAAAAATTCCAACCGAAATAAGAAAAAAATATAAAACAAAAAACTTGCATCAGACTTTTGCACAACACGAAGACAAGAAGAATTGATTAATAAGCGATTCACTTGCTTAATTTTAGCACATTTTTTTTTAAAGTTAGTTGATTCAATCCCAAAATGTAACAAAGATCAATTTTACAGCTTTAACGATTTTTTTTTTTGGTTTTTCGGTTTGGTTGTTAAGACGCAGCGATTAAAATATATCATATATTTTTGTGTATAGTCGTCGTCTTAGGGAACAAACCATGTAATTATCTTGAAAATCTTTCTATATATAACGCGCTCTCATCCCCCTCTCCCCCATGTATACACTGCATATCTAATATATGCGCGTTCATCGCACCATATTATATGTTTATTCTCGTGTGTATAACATTTATGGATATAGAATACTGACTGCTAAAAGGTACTAAATTTAATTTTTGAACACAAAACTGCGAAATAAAATTAATATTGTCTGGCAGAAATAACTTGCATAACTTTTGGCTTTTGTTAGGTTTATCTGTATATACATACTATACATAAAATATTTATTTCATTTTACGAACATATTACCAAATGTCGAAATTAATTTAAATTAACGCAAACCTAAACCATGAAATATAAACGAAATGTAACTTAAGTTCAAATATATTGCGATATTATTAGTGATCCGTCCCTCCCTAATACTTCATCTCTTAACTAGTTTTAGTCGTTCATTTTTGCATAATTTCCAAATTGGTATTTTTAAAAATTTTGCTTTGGAAATACCTGATTTCTAACCTTGTTTAGAACTTTTTTTTAACCAACTATATTTACTAAATTTAGCGCTTAGCTGCACCTACCGGGAAAGTGCGTAATTGAAAAAAATAATAACAAGCATCGATTTTGAAACAAAATCGATTTTGGATTTTGGAATAATTTTCAACCGAAATCGATAAATGATAAGCCAATGTGGACTAACTAGTATGGAAATACATATAACTTTTAATTTGTCATCCTCGTCTTTCATATAATAATCTAATAGCTAAGATGAAAGAGAATATTTATTTATTTTCATGCAATTTTTATCAGCTTGGCATTTCCATAATTTTACTGAAAAATTGCAGATTGTGGTTTATGGCCTGGTTGGCTAGGCTATTATGTATTCTAAAACATCATGTTAGAGTTAGCCGAAAGCAAAAAGTTGATAATGCAGATTATTTACACTCCAGCCGAAATAAAAACTGTAGTGATTTGTAGCCGAAAGGTAGTAGGATACATAGAATGCAATAAAAACATTTGTAAATAGTCATGAAAAACTTTATTCTATGGTGGGAAATATCGGAAAACCAAAAGATTCCAAAAAACATTTAAAATTGGAATAAAATCATCCTCTAGATCTAAACTCTCTAGAGTGTATGTACATCTTGAAATACTGTTAAATTTAGCCGAAAGTGAAAAATTGATAATGAAGATTGCCAGCCGAAAGTAAAACGCGGCAATGCAGATTGGATATCGCAATCGAAAGTAACAAATATCGGTAAAATAGATTGTGTTATCCCAGCCGAAAATAAAAAATGAAGTCGATATAAATCGGTAGTGTTTATCCTACAAACTACTAGGGATGCATGAACATCATGAAGACCTTTGTTAATATTCTTATAAGGCAAAACCTGGCTCCAGCTCCTCGTAGAAATTACGAAACCCAAAAAAATATTTTAATTGGAATAAATTCACACCCTAGAGTGTTATGTCTGGAGATGGATTGCATTGATGTAACTTGTCAATAGCTATCGCAGAAAAAAATTCAGTTCAAGTTTCCCGTGGGAAATCTCAGAAAATTTGAAAAAGTTTCCAGCCGAAAGTAAGAAATGAATGTATAAAGTCAGCCTCTAGAGTGTTACGTCTGGAAATGGATTAAATTGATGTGACTTGTCAATAACTACCGCATTAAAAAAAACCAGCTCAAGTTTCCGTGGGAAATCTCGGAAAATTCTATTTCCAAAAATCATTAAAAAGTCATCATAAATCATTGACAAGTCAAATCAATGTAATCCATTTCCAGACATAACACTCTAGAGGCTAATTTTATACATTCATTTCTTACTTTCAGGTGGAAACTTTTCAAATTTTCCTGCGATAGCTATTGACAAGTCATAATATAGATTACATAGATCGTAGTAATGGTAGCAAATTTCGGTAAAATCGTACCAAAAATTACCACCTGGGGAAATTTCAAGCAAAACACATTCACAAAATATTAAGAACGTGTAAGACAATTTTGTGATTATAATTTATTTTCGTATTTTTCTCTAAACATCTTAGACATCTGACGTACAATAGTAAAACTAAAGATAAATTTAGCAAGTATTATCTATTTTAATTCGTCAGAGTCAACTTTGAAGTATTTTTCAAAATGAAATTTCCAAAAATATGTTTTAGAATAGTAGATTGTGTCATTCGGATTAAAAGTGAAACTTTGTTTGACGAGCAATTATTATTTGCACGCGAGGCGAAGAGCAACGAAGCCGACCAATTGCAAATATTGCGAGTCAAACAAGGTTACTTTAATCCGAATAACACATACTATTTTTTCTCCAAATAGTAAAGCAAAATACATTGTAACATTATAAATGTTTTTTTTTTTTTTTTGAGAAATTTTGTGTCAACAAAAGAGGCCTTGACTTTTGTTTTGTTTGGAAATTTTACTATTTGTATCAAGCTACAACGTCAAACTGCAAAGCGGCAATAAACAATTTATTCTCTTTTGCGAAAAATGTTTTAGTTTGAAGATGTTTCAAGTTTACCATTGAACGTGGTTGAAACAGCAAAAGAAATCGTGTTAAATCTACTGCCAACAAAGTCACGTTCGGTTTACGAGTGCACATATACGCGTTTTTTAAAATGGTGTGACGAAAAAAATATAAAATCTTATTCAGAAAATATGTTATTGGTATATTTTGCCAACTTATCCAATAAGATGAAATGTTCTACACTTTGGGCGCAGCATTATATTTACTTGATAATGAAGGTAAGTCTTTCAAACTTAAAGAATGCGAATGATGGTACTTATTTTTTATGTTGCTGTTTTTAGGTTGTTTTAATACTGGGCATTGCGGGTGCATGCCGTTGCGATGAGTTAGTCCATTTACTGGTTGATGACATTGAAGATGTTAACGTTCACGGTTTTGGGTGAAATTTACTTGAGGATTTACCGAAAATACTTTGCCTTTCGCCCAGAAAATTTTCAGGAACGGCGCCTTTTTATAAAATACCAAAAATACGTCATGATGATTATGGCTCTATACTCTATAGAGGGGTCTGCTATTATATATTTTGAAAATTTTATTGATGGAATATGTAGAAAATTTAGATAGCACTAAATTCTTTAGATTTTCAACCGTTATTCTACTATCTTTACGTAGATGATATTATAACGATGATATTAGGTATAAAGTTGATGTTGTTTTGGATGTTTTCAATTCGATAGAACCGAGAGTTAAATTCACAATAGAAAAAAAAATTTGATAAAAAAATTTCATTTTTGGATACTTTTTTGATAAATGAATCTAATGCCAAAATTTCTGTGGATTGGTATAAAATACATGGTCTGGAAGATATTTAAATTTTCACTCTTGGCTCCCGTTTTCTTACAAAATTAACACAATCAAATTTCAGTGCAAGCGTGGCAGTGTATAGGTTTATTTGAATTCGTTTTCAAATTAAATTTTTTTAGGCTACGGTTGTAGTGTGTTTTTAATATTTTTTTTATTACTTCTTATGAATATTACTTCATCAATTAATGATAAATATGAATAAAATATGGGTTTTAATAATTTTTCTCTATCAAAATAATGAATTTCACCCAAGTTCTCACAAAAAAATTTAAAACGATTTTAACTTCACACCAAATAATGGAAACGCGATAAGAAAAATAGTATAATAGTATTATACTATTTTTCTATTATACTATTGACGATGGAAACGTGGTATAAATTTGGTTGTTTGTCTTATCAGAGCCTACTTATAAATAAGAGCCTCCAGTATCGACTGTATTTTTTACTAAGCTTAAAATAAGGAACGTACAATTTTTTCTTTTCTATGAAACCATATGGGGAAACGGTTATTTTCATTTACAGTTTTAGCACAGATAAGAATAGACAGATGTAGATCTTGTATGGGCCATATTTACATTCTAAATTTCAATACCAAATACCAAATTCCAATCTAATCCTTTTAGAGCAGGACGTATATATTATAAAATACAATTTTGGTTGAAGGTTTGCTTTGATATAATCAACATAGCCATGCCATGTTTGCTTTGATATAATCAAAATAGCCATACGTAAAAAAAGATAAAAAGAGACAGAAATGTACGTCCTGCTCTAAAAGGATTGGATTGGAATTTGGTATTGAAATTTTGGAATGTAAATATAGCCCATACAAGATCCATATCTGTCTATTCTTATCTGTGGTTTTAGTTTATTAGAAATGTGAGCTTTTGTTTTGTTTTTATACGAAAATGTTCATAATACAATCATGTAATTTTATTTGATTGAAAAATCGAGTGTTTTGAAAATGTTTATTTAACAAACATAACTCGAAATTTTTAAACAATACTGTGCTAAATAAATAAATATGCACATGTATGTTTCTATATACTGTAAATTATTAAAACAATTTTGCTCCAAACGTGGATGAGTACGAAATATATAACGGGGAAGTCCATTTAAGAAGCAATGACTAATACCAGTTCCAGATCAATTAAATTATTATATATATATAGGTTGTAAAGGGTATACATTGCAGAATTCAAATCACTTAGTGCCATTTTGATATGAGCCGTAGGTAGTGATGGGCTTAATCGATACTTTTCAGTATCAGTATCAATTGATACTTTTGAGTCAAGAACCTGATACTTTTAACCTGATACTTTCGAACCTGATACATTTTTTCGATTTTTTTACTCAACCTAATCTTTTCGAGTAAAATTATTTCGTTTAACGTGATAAATTAAATCAAACAATAAATTACTCTTAAAATTAATAATTAGGCAGAAAAAAATGTGGATAGATCCACATTGAACATAATTATTTTATTTTCCATAATATGCAAAATATTATTGTACATTAATTTTCATTTTTAAATAATAAAAATTCAACGTGTGTCGTGTGTTTATTATATCCCTACATACTTCTCATTCTCCCTAACCATATCAGCAATGCACCAAAAGAGGTCAAACATACAAGGTTACGATTTCCTTTCAAATTGATTTTAGTATGTATGGTTTTACTTTTCCTCTTTTAACCAAATTTTAAATTGATACTCCCTCCAAACCGAGTTGATACTTGTACCGAATTGATACTTTTGATCGAATTGATACTTTGTACAGGGGCCCTATTCTTGAAATTCACCCGAAAAAGTCGTCGACGATTTCTTTCGATCATAAAAATTCCCTCAAAAAATCACCCATAAATTCACCTACACGATTTTTCCGTATTCTTGAAATTAATCGGATTTTATATTCAGCACTTGAATGTTGACCCACTTCACGTTGTGCTGTATAAATTTATGTCAAAATATAAAAATATTATCAAAAATATTTGTTTAATTTGGAGTGTTTGTTTTGTGTTTGTGAACAAAATATATATTAATAAGCTTATTTTCTTGAAAATTTAAATAAAAGATTACAGCAACAATTACGTTGTAGTACACAAAAAGTAAATTAGATAATTTTTTTTTTGGAAATTATCCAATGCGATTGTTGTAGCAAATCTACCTATATAATTTTTTTTTTTGACTTACCAAGAAAATACGTTTATTAATTTGAATCACATTATTTTAAAATGACCTGTTTAGGTGAGATAGAGATAATTGTATCCCATTTTGTCATCGAACAAGCAGAATAGCATTTGAACTGTCAGACAAAAAGTGCGTTTAACTATTTGAACTGCATAAAAGTAAATTGCGATGACTTAGTCAATAGTTTTTACTCGTGGCATGGATGGATTTTGAATGCAGGAGGATACAACAAACCATTGTGGGACAAATGTGAGACAACACAACATTGTGTTATTGCTCAACATTTCATCAAATTTTAAAAAAATAAAAAATAGTTAACAAGGCTTAAAAAATATAAATATGTGCGTCTTTTATTTTTGATATTATAGAATACACATTTGCAGTATTGAATAGCAATCAATCTAGGTTCTTGTGCTATATTATATATTTATACTCTAGAATTACAAAAAATGTTAGATTTTCTTATACATATATAATATACATATGGCATAAGGTTCGTTTTTAGTAAAAAACTTCCTTTTGGTTTTTCGAAATATCTTGCAATTTGTTTCTGCATTTTTAATCCACAATATTTCTTTATTTTCAAAATAAATATTCACAAAATATTTTATTTATTTGAATCTGACAAATAAACGTTAACGAAAATGAAATTCGCCTACTTTTTACTAAACGAGAAAGTTCGTCCATTTTTTGATCGAAATTTTTCGACGACGAATTTCAAGAATGCGGTAATTAACATTTTCGACTGAAATGATGTAATTTGACAGATATTCGTCGGCGACTTTTTTCGGGTGAATTTCAAGAATAGGGCCCCAGAATTGATACTTGGGATCGAATTGATACTTTTGTATAAATTGATTCTTTTAAGTTATTTGCTTCGTACTTTTAGATAATTTTTGTGATATAATTTTTTATAAATTTAACCAAGCTTCTCTATTTTCCTATTTGTTTAAATCATTTAATGAAAATTAATTAATTTTCATATAAAAAGATTTATCAGTTGATATTTGTCAGATAAATTTTTTTTCAGTAAATAACTTTTTATTTCAAAAATAAGGTTTTAATTACAATAAATAAATTAAACAAATACGATTCGAGAAGATTTGGTTAAATTTATAAAAAATTATATCGTAAAAATTATCTAAAGTATCATGCAAATAGTTTAAAGGGATCAGTTGATCCAAATTATCAATTCAGTACAAAGTATCAATTCGGTACAGAGTATCAATTCGGTACACAGTATCTATTCGGTATTCGATCAAAAGTATCAATTCGGTATAAGTATCAGCTCATTGTCAAAGGAAAACGTAAATTATGTTTAATTTTTTTTTGATGCATTGATAAAATTGTTTGTGAGAATAAGAAGCATTTGGGTATATATATATATTAAAATTGAGAGATGAATATATTAATAGACATATTATGTTGATGTACACATAGCTATTTATCTCATTTTTTCAACAGAAAACACATCCCGAAATATATTACTCGATATACAATTCACTCTTTCTCGCAAAACAAATTATATGAGGATGAGGAAATAAACCGTACCAACTGTTTGGTTGTATTCCATTCGAGCATCAAATGTGTAAATGTGTTAGTTGATACTTTTAACCTGATACTTTTAAAAGTACTCAATTGATACTTCGAACCTTTTGAGTATCAGGTTAAAAGTATTCGGTTCGACTCAGTTCGAACATCACTAGCCGTAGGACTCTTGCAAATTTTTTTTAAATTTAACAAATCGTCGAATTTTGCGCCTCATCGGCCATGCCAGTTTTTGGTCCGCTCCGAGTATTTGATTTCCCCGGTACCTGCCATATCTGGCAGGCATTTCCCGATCCGCCACCTAGGGAGGCGCCCAAAACTGGCAAAACCCCTCACGGGATTAATTAGCAATTAATAATTAGTAATTAGTAACAGGTAATTAATAATTATTTGTTAATAATAAATAATTAGTAATTAGTAGTTATTAACTAATAATTGATTAATATTAATTAATAATAAATAACTAATAATTAATAATTAAATATTAGTAATTGGTAACTAGTAATTAGTAAGTAGTAATAAGTAATTTGTAACTAGTGATTGGCAATTAGTATTAGTATTTAATAATTAGTATTTAATAATTGATTATTGATTATTAATAATTAGTAATTTGTTAGTATTAATTAATAATTGATAATTAATAATATATAACTAATAATTAATACTTAATAATTAGTTATTAGTAACTAGTAATTTGTAATTATTAATTTCTAATTAGTAACTAGTGATTAGTAATGGATAATTAGTAATTAGAAATTAGAAATTAATAATTAATTATTAAACTACATGTGCATTCGATTTTCTAATTTTAATAATTGGAATATATTAATATTGCCGGATTAACCTTTGTTGCCGTATTTATTGTCATTGGAAATTACAACATGTCATCGTGTATCTCCCATGTATTTTCATTACGTTTTATCGAAAATGACCAGGCATATTTTTTTTACCCAATTGCTCGTAATGCACAATTCCTTTTAGGTGGAACTCCTCCTCTTGAGTTAAATAAATTGTTTGACAAATTTCCTTTATTTGTATGTGATAGGTCATATTAGTCGGATTTACATCAAATATTATAACACCATAATTACTATAAAATTGTTTTATTTTATTTCCGTGACATTTTGCAATTTGTGCAATGTTTCAAAATCTACACAGTCTTGAAGATTAATCATTGATAGTTGGTTAAAACTAAAAACATCCTTAATAGGCATATAAAATGTGGGTCTTAAATTTGAAATGTCATTACACTTTATACATTTTCTCGTTTCAGTTAGTGGCGAGGGAAGCACTTTCTCTAAAATAAATGATATCGAACAAGTACAATCTAAATTAATGGTAGTTTCTTTCGAAACTAGTTCGGGACGATCTTTGTAGACCTCTAAAAATAGTCGAGATCTTTGATTGTAGATTGTTGCAATATCATCACTATTTGCTAGCTCCAGTATAAATTTAAAAAATGTGTTATTCGACGTTCGAAAAAATCTTTTAAAAAACTCTGTATCTGTAAACAAACATAGAAAAATCTGAGCCGCCGCATCGAATGCACATGTATTTTTAATTTTTATGGTAGATTTATCTTTCACAAAAGTATGTCCATTTTTTAGTATATGCAAACTACCTATCTCGTGATGAGCTACATTGGTTATTCCATTTACTATCGACTGAGGAGTCATTTGTCCAAACCTAGTTAAAACACGTTTCCCGAAGTGTTTTGGAGAATTTTTAATTTTTATTTGTTTGTTCCACGTTTCATCATGCATATCGCTGTCTGGGTCATCAGAAGTCGAGTTGACTGGATGTTTTCGCTTTGGGTAAATTCTTTCAGTATGTTCGGACATTTGAACCATTTTCTCTAACTTTGCCGTTTTTTCCCTTAATGTACCTATTAATAAATCTACCAAACCGTAGATTTTCATGGTTTGTATATAGTGGTTTTTCACTATGGAAAACCAACTTTCGGCATTTGCGTTGGACAAACGTCCAGATATTCCAATATTTTTGAAAAGCATATTCCCCAGAGTGGTAGATATACCATATACCGTTTAACTGTGAAACTTAAAAAATCTTCATTATAAAATTTATTTTGTTCACCATTGGTTTACGCCTCGTTTGCTATTTTTAGTTTTACGTTTATAAATATTTCATTATACCTTGTATAATATGGGCTGGCACGGAATAAGGGCTTGTTAAAAAAAGTGTTTCTTTGGATATGTCTCCAATTCCGCAATATATACCCTTTATAACCTATATAGTCACTATATGAGCCAATCTCTGACATTCGTATTATTTGGTATAATAGAGAACAATGTCCTTGTTCCAAGCGAAATTCGACGATTTGTTAATTTTCAAAAAAAATTTGCAAGATCCCTACGGCTCATATCAAAATAGCACTAAGTGATTTAAATTCCGCAATGTATACCCTTTAAAACCTATATAGCCACTATATGAGCCAATCTCTGAGATTCATGTTATTTGATATAATAGAGAACAACGTCCTTGTTCCAAGCGAAATTCGTCGATTTGTTAATTTTCAAAAAAATTTGCAAGAGCCCTACGGTTCATATAAAAATGGAACTGAGTGATTTGAATTCCGCAATGTATACCCTTTATAACTTATATAGTCACTATATGAGCCAATCTCTGAGATTCGTGTTATTTAATATAATAGAGAACAACGTCCTTGTTCCAAGCCAAATTCGTCAATTTGTTAATTTTCAAAAAAAATTTCAAGAGCCTTACGGCTCATATCAAAATGGCACTGAGTGATTTAAATTCCGCAATGTATACCCTTTACAACCTATATAGCCACTATATAAGCCAATCTCTGAGATTCATGTTATTTGATATAATAGAGAACAACGTCCTTGTTCCAAGCGAAACTCGTCGATTTGTTCATTTTCTAAATTTTTTTGCAAGAGCCCTACGGTTCATATCAAAATGGCACTGAGTGATTTGAATTCCGCAATGTATACCCTTTATAACCTATATAGTCACTATATGAGCCAATCTCTGACATTCGTGTTATTTGGTATAATATAGAACAACGTCCTTGTTCCAAGCGAAACCGGTCGATTTATTAATTTTCTAAATTGTTTTGCAAGAACCCTACGGCTCATATCATAACATTAAAATGGCGCTAAGTTCTTGGATTTGTTGAAAAAAAAATTGGAAATGATTACATTAGAAATTATTTAAGGCTTTTTTTATTTGATTTGTTTTTTTTTTGGTAAATACACTGTGTAAAGATGTACACACGCATAAATATTTGTCCAAAAACCTAACTTATCTAAAATCTCAATTTTGTCCAAAAACTTCACAGTACACTTACATAAATTTGTGTCCAAAAAAAAGTGTCCAAAAACTTCACACCGGTGTGTAAGCGCTTTGGGCGATATATATCTGTGGGGGGATTAAATGAAAAAACGGATGCGAAACAAATTGACATTTTACTTTATGTTATGGGACAAAAAGGAGAATCAAAATTGCTTCAAATGAAACAAACGTATAATTAAAAGGTTAATCAAGTAAACAGCGAGAAGGAATGTCAAGTAGAGACAAATTATATAGATTCATTCATAGGCCATATTCTATGTCATTCTTCTGATACTGAAGATTGGCAGGTGGACTGTCATAATCAGGAATTTCCGGCTACAGTAACATTTCTTATTGATACGAGTGCAAGTAATGTTTCCCTTCCGGAGCATGTAGTACCTAAACAATTTTTTGGACAGTTAATAAAAAATTTAAGAATTCCACTATTAGAACGGGAAGGAATTATGTGTTAACTATACAATCGAATGAATCAGTGGGAAGACCATATTATCCGATACCACAGATCGAAACGATATTAGCCAATTTAACGGGAGCGAGATATTTTTCGAAAATCGATGTCAACAAAGGATTTTATCAGATTACGCTTGACAAACAAAGCCAATAATTAACTTGCTTCATTACACCATTTGGTAGTCGTTTACCATTTGGAATACCTTGTGCACCGGAGTATTTCGATTCCAAATATGCACAGGTGCTCCGAGATATTGATGAGAATACTACATCGCACATTGACGATCTTCTCATATATGGACATACAAAGGAAGAACATGATAAAATTCTCCGTACGGTTCTTAAACGTTTAGGTGATGGAGGCATAACAATAAATCAATCAAAATCCGTGTTTGGTGTCCAACAAGCCAAATGGTTAGGGCATGTTCTATCAGAAAAAGGAGTTTCAATTGATCCAGATCGAGTAGAGGCTATCAAGCGTTTCCCCGTTGAAATGAAATAGAAGGTTGTTTAATTCAAATCGATAAATCCGGTAATCGTGGAATCGAAGCGTACATTTCTACAACAATGACACAAACAGAAAGTCATTATGCCCAAATAGAACGCGAAGCACTCGGGTTAACATGGGCAGCGAAAAATGTTCCGACTACATCACAGGAGTTTATTACAGGAGTACTTACCCCGAGTTTTCAACGATTTCGAATGCGTTTGATGCGATACAATTATAGAGTTGTTTATGTTCCGGGAAAAACTTTGTTTGTAGCAGACGCATTGTCTAGAAGTCCTTTAAAACATAATTGTGAAGATGAAGAATTAAGTCTGGAAGCAGACAAATATATTAATAATATTACAACGACATTATCTGTTATGAATGAGTATTTAGAACGTATCAAGCAAGCACAATAAGAGGACACAATTTGCAAATTTTTAGAAAAGTACACATTCGATGGATGGCCAGATCGAAGCGCAATCAGTGATGAACTTCAAAGGAACACGTATTTTAATTCCAGCACCTCTTCAAAAACAAGTAATTTACTTCATACATGCAGGCCATCAGCGAATCACAAAGTATCTGAGACGAGCACAGTTGTCAGTATGGTGGCCTGGTTTAAGCACTCAATTAGAGAACTTGATTAGGAGCTGTCCTAATTCTGTTAAGGAACAAACCAATATTAGGGAACCTTTACTTAGGGAAGATTTCACATTAGGCCAATGCAAAGAGTCGCAGTTGATTTATTTAAACATAAACATTGGTATGTTATAATAACCGACTACTTTTTGCGTTTTTATTGAAATTTTTCCTTTACAGTCTTCTTTGACCGAAGATGTTATAATCTCAAAATTAAAATATAGACTTTATAGCAACAACGGTCCTCAATTTAAAATGAAATTCAAAGAATTTGCTTCAGACTACAATTTTATCCATGAGACGTCTAGTCCTTATTACAGCCAGTCAAATGGGGCTGTAGAAGCAGCTGTGAAGACAGCTAACCGAATCATAAAAATGTTAATTCCGAAATTCTGATAGGTACTAGAAAATCATTAATATCATCTCGACATCCCGTTGTTATAAACAAACTCATTCACATGAACGAGGTTTTAGAACAAATGAAGTTAGGTATAATTGCTTAAGAATAATATATGTAAAATGAAGATATATTTGACTAGAGTAGGAGATGTAAAAGAGGACTTACGAGAGTGACGAATAAGGCGATATAAATATAAGAAGTGAAATAAAGAGAATTGGTTAAAATCGAACGAGTGTGTTATTATTTATTGTTAAAAAGATAGAAATTAAAAAGAGAACAATATTGACGACGAGGATAAAGATGGCGAAAGAAAATAACAATTTTATTGGCATTTTAGAAGCGTTTATGCCAGGTGAAAATTTTTCATACTATTTGGACAGAGTGGAAAATTATTTTGAGCTTAACAACGTGGAAGATCAAAAAATAAAAATTTTATTATTAAATAATTTAATCGGGCCTGAGGCTAGCGTAAAACTAACAAAGGCTTGCAAACCAAAAAAGCCAAAGGAATATACATATAGTGATATAGTAGAAAAGTGTAAATCGTTGTTTGCACCGCAAATAAAAACGTGCACTAACCCAATTGTGTTTGGACAACGTGTTCAAAAACGGGAGGAATTGTTGTCTTTAGCCGAAGATTGTGCGTTCGGTACATACAAAGACAAAGCATTACGCACACAATTCATAGCAGGAATAAACCAACGAAAAATTAAAGCTGAACTGATGGCAATGGATGGCAATTCGACTTTTAAGCAAATAATGCAAAGAGCTTTAGCAATGGAGTTAATACAAAATGATTTAGTAATGCTAGATAAAAACATGGGGAATAATGTCAATGTGAATAAAGTAAACTATCATCAACGAGGCGCTCACATAAGTCGAGGAAATCAAAATCAACGGCAGAGTAATTATCAAAGTAACAGTCGAAATGGCAGCAGACAGCGCAGTAAATCAAAACAAAATATAAGATGTTTCAATTGCGGAAACTGGGGTCACATAGCAAAGCAGTGTATAGCCCAACAGCAACAACCGGGATCATCAAACCAAAATAAAGATAAGTTTTTTAATTACCATTATAGACATAATAATAGTAACAATTATAGAAATAATAGTAGTAGTAATAATAGGAACAATAGCCATTATTACAAAAATTATAGTGGATTTGATAATAGAAATAAGGATAGTAACAGTAATACAATTTATCCCAGTACAACTTGTAATCCGAATAATATAAATTTTGCTAATTTATCAATGCATGATGATAATGTTTCAAGTTTAGATGCAAATAATATAACATGTTTGTGGGAAAATTGTGGTTTATTTGAAAATAAAAAAATGACCGAAAACGCGGAAAGTGAATGTTTAGAAGTTTCTCATGTGCAACAGAATTCTCAAGTAATGAAAGTGGTAGAGCATTCAAATTTTAATATTTCCAAAGTTGAGTTTGTAGATTTGTTAATTGAAAACAAACACATGAAGTTTGAAATTGATTCCTTATGTAATTTAGTAGATTATAAAAAATATTTTTCACATATTACATTGAAAACAATAAATTTACCGCTATCAGTTTTAACGGGCAACGAAATAGAATTAGTTGATCAAATTAGAGTTGAAGTTGTGGAAAGGGACAGGCAAAATTGTTTTGAATTAGATTTAGTCATTATAAATACACAGAAGAATATTCATCCGTTATGTGGACGTGACTGGTTAGACGTTATTAAACCAGGGTGGCGAAATTCTTTTCATATAAATCAAATAAGTGTGTGTGTGTGAAAGTTTTCGTATGAAAGTGGTACCTCAAATAAAAAGAGAGTTTAAATCAGTTTTTGACGGTGATCTAAAAGAATCAATTAGGAACTTTGAAATAAATGTGCAATTAAAAGATGAAGTAACTCCCATTTTTCACAAGGCTTATACTTTACCGTTTAACATGCGTGAAAACGTTGAACAAGAATTAGATAAAATGGTGAAAGACGATATTATCGAACCAATTTCAACATCTGACTGGGCCTCACCTATAGTAATTGTACCAAAACCAAATAAAAATTTAAGAATATGTATTGATTGTTCAGTCACAGTAAATAGATATATATATATATCTTCACAACATTATCCACTTCCAGTAATTGAGGATGTCCTAGCAAGTTTAGGAGGGAATAGGTACTTTGTTTCAATAGATCTGCAAGGGGCATATACCCAATTAAAATTATCAGAAAAATCTCAAAGACTATAGTTACAATAAATACACATCGGGGTTTATTTAAATATAAACGATTACCATTCGGGTTAAAACTTGCAGCATCGATATTTCAGTCAGTTATAGATCAAATATTAAAAGATATCCCAGGCACGTTTGCATATATTGACGATATTTTAATAGGAGCAAAAACATTGAATGAATTATATGAAAGATTAATAGTAGTTTTGAAGCAATTAAAAGCATATAATGTAAAGGCAAATTGGGGCAAATGCAATTTCTTTGTAGAAGGATTGCGATATTTAGGTCATGAAATTTCAGCCACTGGTATAGGGCCGTGCAAAAAGAAGTTACAAGCAGTAGTAAATGCTCCGTCTGCTACAAATGTGTCCGAGTTAAAATCATTCGTAGGTTTACTTAATTATTACTCAAAATTTTTACCGAGATTGAATAAAAAGTGTAGTGTACTATACAAATTGCTTCGCAAAGATAGTCAGTGGGATTGGAACGAAGATTGTCAAAAAGTTTTCGAAGAATGCAAAATGCCATTAGTTAATAGTACCATATTAGAACATTTTGATGCAAACAAACCAATAGTAGTCGTATGTGATGCGAGTGATAACGGTATAAGTGGAATTTTGTGCCATATTGTTGAAGGTAAAGAAAAATCAGTTTTTTTCATATCTCGTACTTTATCGAAAACAGAAAAAAAAAATACCCGATTCTTCACCGAGAAGCTTTAGCAGTGGTTTTTTTCAATGGAAAAGTTCTACAAATACATTTTTGGACATTACGTTGTTGTATATAGCGACCATAAGCCTTTGGAAGGCATATTAACAAAAAGAAAAGGTCAATCAGCTATAGTGATAACGAGACTTCAAAGGTATATAAATAGGTTATCAATTTTTGACTACGAAGTTAGATATAGGAAAGGAATAGAAAACGGTAACGCTGATTGTTTGAGTAGGTTACCTATTGAGAATAAAAGGTCAGAGGAAGACATACGTGAAGAAAGTTTGTGTGAATTTAATCACATTGAATGTAATCGAGCAATACCAGTGAACATTGAGTTAGTACGTGTCGAAACAGAATCTGATATCATTTTGAAACAGTTAAAGCAAAATATTTTATACGGATGGTGTGATTATAATATATCCAAAGATTTTAAAAATTACTTTTTGAAAAATGAGTTTCTTACATGTGAAAAGGGTTGCATTTTATATCGAAGGAGGTTAGTTATTCCAAAGAGTATGCACCAATCAGTGTTAAATTTATTACATCGTAATCATTGTGGTTTAGTGAAAATGAAAGTGTTGGCAAGAGAGTATGTGTTTTGGGAAGGCATAGATAGCGACATCGAAAATTATATAAAAAATTGTGAATCATGTCAGGCAACAAGGACCGATGAGCATAATAAGACTTATAGGAAATGGCCAGAAGTAACATACCCATTTGAAAGAATTCATATTGATTTTTTTTATTTCGAAAATAAAGAATTTTTAATTGTAATAGATGTTTTCACCAGGTGGCTAGAGGTAGTATCCATGAGCAAAATTGATTGTATTAGTACGGTAAAAGCGTTAGATAACATATTTAGATATTTTAGGTATCCTACACAACTAGTTAGTGACAATGGTCCTCCGTATAATAGTAAGGCATTTGAAGAGTTTTGTAATGAGCGAGGAATCAAGTTAATACATACGCCTCCCTATCATCCGAGTAGTAATGGTCAAGTTGAACGTGCTGTTCAAACAACCAAAAAGACTTTGAAAAAGTTTGTGCTTGACGCAAAACAGTATGGTGGTAAATATGATTTACCTACTTCCTTACAGGAATTTTTAAGTATAATAATCTTCCGTGTACTGAAGAAGCTTTTATTCCTTCGCATCGTATGTTTGCATTTAAACCGAGAACGAATCTAGATTTATTAAAAATTAAAGAAAGAAAGAATTTTTACATTAAACGGCAAAATAAGGAAATTGGAAAGGATAAACAAAAAAATGTTACGTTTGAAAAAGATCAAATAAGAAAGCAGGAAAGTAATAAGGTAAAAAATAAGAAATTAGAAGAATTTAAACCAGGAGAAATTGTTTTATATTTAATAAATAATAGAAATGAAAGATACGTAAATTGGTGTAAAGCTAAAATTTTAAAAAGGGAAAGTGAAGTTGTATATACAATTTTAGTAAATAATTTAATTAGGAAAGCACACGTTAACCAATTAAGAAAAACAATATTAAAAATTTTTTATGATTGTAAAGGAGATTGCATACCAGAGAGTTATGTGGAAGAAAATCAAAAATTTTTAAGGAGTGTCGAAGAAGAAAGGAATTGTGAAAATTCAAATCGCGAAAATATTCCACGCAAATCGAATAGAGTATGCAAACCACCAATTAAATTTAAGGATTATTATTATAATTAAATTGTAGGTTAAGGGTGAAGGATGTATTTTAATTATTAAGTTTTGGAATTTTTGTTAAGTTAAAATTAATCTTAAAAGTAAAAAATTAAAGAAAAAGTGTTATAAACAAACTCATTCACATGAACGAGGTTTTAGAACAAATGAAGTTAGGTATAATTGCTTAAGAATAATATACGTAAAATGAAGATATATTTGACTAGAGTAGTAGATGTAAAAGAGGACTTTCGAGAGTGACGAATAAGGCGATATAAATATAAGAAGTGAAATAAAGAGAATTGAACCGAGAATAATACCCGTCTGGATGTCTGATTATGTTAAACTTAAATGAGGGATGTGCTATTAGGGCCTTGTTCGTTGGGAGCTATTAGCACTATGTTTATTGGGTATTCAGTATTAGTAACCTAGAAAGTAAGTTGCACATGTAAAAAAGTGTGAATTATATGTAATAAAGAATTAGGCTATAATTATCCGGCTGTTTATTAATTATTGGAATAATTGGGTCGTCGCATACAAATACAATAATCATCTCATTTGAATTCGAAGATCTCTCTATAGTTATTTTTAATGTGAAAAGCATGCTAGACATAGAAATATACTAATCAATCATATACATAGAACGAGTCTAACCAAAATTATTGCTGTTTTCCCATATAAAATCTTTCATTCACGTGTTATCTATCAGTTGGAGCGAGAGGTGTATATAAAAGTTCAGTAAGGCGGATTCTTCTTTCCATCGAAACGTCAAACAAACTTACATCAATTTTATTATCGAGATAAAGCAGTTGGTGTTTAAGTGACAATAAAATTTATAAAAAAGCATAAATAAAAAAGTGTTTAGTTAAAATTAATTAAAAAACTAATTAGTAAAAAGACAATAATAGGCTTAGCTTTAGCAGAGCATACCATGTCACACAGCACCAATTTTTATAATTGTAGAAATATTTTCAACTAAAAAATAATGTCGATGTCATTTTTCATCAATTTATTTTCCTCAGAATACAGAAAAAAATGTACGCACAATATATAAATAATTATTAAAGTTGGCATTTGCTTATAAATCAATATTTACACGCAAAACAGATAGTTTTTACACAAATTAATATATACAGATGAATTAAGATTAACAAAAAAACGAAAAAAATTGGTAGCGCCATTTTTTGAAGCTGCATATTTTTTTGTACTATAAATGGGTGACAGAATAGAAACAAACCAACCAATAGAGTATAAAACAGAGCCATATAGTATAAATAAATAACCAAAAATAAACAAAAATATTGATGACAAAAATCAAATAAGTTTTAGGCCCGATTGTATGAACGCGGATAGAAGATTAATCGGCGGATTAATCGTCGCTTGGATTGTATGAACGTCGATAAATACGAAAATTAATCCAAGGATTCTTTTCTATCCACTGTTTTTATCTTCTCTTTTTGTTGTCTAAAACAGTGGATAGAAATAGAAAATGTTATTTATTTTTTTTGACATAATTTTAATTTTATTTGTTTGGTTCGGCGCGGCGGAACATTTTGATTGCTGCGTTTATTGAAAAAAAAATCGGAATGGAATCGAAAAAACGTAAAATTTCAAATGCCCAACTCGAATTTTTTTTTCTATTGTAGAAAAACATAAAAAAATACTTTCGTGTACAATAAGTACACACATAAGAATGTAAATAAACAATAAATTAAATTTGAAACGTCAAAAAAGTGTTGACACTCCCAAATAAACTGCAATAAAAACTGCAATAAACAGAGGATGGAATTTTTTTTATCCGTGTTTATACAATCGACGAAAAAAAAAAATCGTCGGTTGAAGATTAATCTGTATCGCCGAATTTTTTTTAATCTATCCGTGTTCATACAATCGGGCCTTATATGTAATTATAATATGTCTGGTAGATACTCTGATACAGTCAAGTATGCCTTGAATCTTTGAAATACATATTTTTATTCCAAAATGAACTAATAAAATGATTGATTGACTACGTACATAAATTTTGTTGTTGGGATTAAACATTCGTTTTTCGGTAGTGTGATTTTATTGTGCAATAAATATTTTGAACTTTACCCTACCTCTCCACCTGACATATACTATACCACTACCATTAGCATTTCTATAAACGAAAATATTAAAAATGGCTGCGGGTGAGGTAAACGTGCGATATGTCATTCGGTGCGAATAAACTGGAATTTATATTCCATAAGCATTAATTGTCTCTATACAATTGAATTAATTTCATAATTTAATCCTTTTCGTTAATTTTGAAAATATTTATTATTAAAACTTAATATATTAGCATTAAGATTCAACACACGGAGAATTACACTTGCCGTTACTTTGAATTGTATATGTTGTATATGAAATTATTATAACATCGAGTTTTGCCAAATTATTATAACTTGCTGGTATAATTTATTGGTATTTTATAACATTTGGTGTCTCCACTAGCAAAAGAGTAAATATTAATGGTATAACTCAATGGTAGATTGCAGGTGGAGAGGCCGGGTAAATCAAATCTAAATAGTCTTACAGTTTGCTCCTTGATAACTATAGCATTTGTTCACAAATAATGCAGAGAATTATGTATGTTACAACTTACATCTCAAAGACAAAATACTTATTCATGTATTGAGTTTACTATAATCTATCTTTTTTGAAAATTTTTTCGTTTTGTGTTTTTCGAAAAATATTGTTATTTTGCTTTGCCTAAATTTGCTATTGAATTGAAATAATAGCTACATAGAGTAGTCGTGTGTATTACCTATTAACATATATTATTAATTTTTTATCTGTACATTTTTAATTGTCTATCTAATTTTTGTTTTTATACCTATTCAATTACTTTTAGTAGGTAAACTTTATTATTATTAAATTCAATTTATGAGAGCTTAGGCGTGTCGTGCAAGCTACTTGATAAAATTCTTTAGCGTAGAATTTAATCTGATATTTGTTTTGATTATTAATTTTGTTTTGATTTTATTTCGTTATTGATTATTAACATTTAATAAATTTTAAATTAAAATGAATTCCCATTCGCATAAATCTGGAATAAAGTGTGCGGTTGCAGTTTGCAAATCTTCAAATCGGCATAATATCCGATTATTTCGATTGACCACCAAAAATCCAAAATATAACGAATGGATTTCTAATTGTAACTTATAAAATACCGGGTTGAAATTTGTCAAAATATGTCAAAAACATTTCGAACCACGGTGATATTCTACGGGTAAATTAAAGCGAAATTCCGTTCCGACAATTTTTCTTTCATCTAATAATACTCCTTCGGCTGATTATACTGCTACTCTTGGTATTACTCACAATACTAATGAGAGTGACGACGAAAAGTCTTCAATGGTAACAATTTTATCGTACCAAAGCGAAAGCATTTGTAGTTTACGTCTGATTACACCTATAAAAACTTACAGCCGTTCAGAAGCTACATTAGAATCAGATATTAACTATATAGAACGCCAAGAAAATTCTTGTAATTTTGATCGATCACCGAAACATATTGAGTCAAGTTTCAATAATGAAGAATCACAATGTGGAAATTGCGTAAAAAATATAAAAAATGGATCGTTTTATCGTTTAAAATATTTTACCGTCTTAAAAGTATTAGAGTCTAAAAAGAAACAAATTTTACTATTACGCCGCAAATGTAAAAATTATGACCAGAAAATTAAGCGCAATAAAATAAAGTGTTTAAAACATCATAAGCCGTCCCTAAATATCAACGACCATATAGACATTTTAAGCATAAATGAAAACGCTAAACTGTTTAGCAAAATTTTACTTAATGTAAGGTCAAAATCAAAAAAGTGGTCCGATGAACAGCGAGCTATTGCTCAAAACGTATATTACCGTTCTTCCGGAATGCATAAATATTTAAGAGAGAATTTAAAATTCAATTTACCTTCCAAATCCTCACTGGTCAGATGGCAACCCATTAAATATCTTTCTCCTGGATTTAACGAAAACATGTTGCTCAAAATAAAAATAAAAATTGAGTGATATGCCAAAAGAGTCTAGGGAAGCCGTATTAATGTTTGATGAAATTTATATCAAAGCGGATTTAACATATAATATTTATTCGGATCAAATAGATGGTTTTGTCGATTTTGGCCTGGAACGCGAAAATTTAATTGGAAAAATTATCGGGTGTTTTATGATCAGAGGTATTTCGTCGAATTGGAAGTTTATACTGAGCTATTTTGTCTCACAGAATGGTATCCCTTCTGGAAAGCGAAACGAATTAATAAGAGAGAATTTAAATAAAAGTCAAGCCGTTGGAACTATCGTTAGAGCTATTGTCTGTGATCAAGGCCCAAGTAATAGGAAAGCGTTTAAGGAGTTTGGAGTAAAAATCGATCGACCATATTTTAAACATAATAATGAATATATTTATTGTATTTATGATGCTCCTCATCTTATAAAGTCAGTACGAAATGTCTTACTTAAATCAAATTTAAAATGCCCAGATGGTGTGGTAAGCTGGAAAATTGTCGAAGATTTATATAATATAGAAAAGAATTCTATTACAAAATGCTGTCCGAAAATTACATATAAACATGTATTTCCCAACCAGTTTGAGAAAATGCGGGTAAAGTATGCTACCCAAATTTTTAGCAGATCTGTAGCGGTTGGCATTAAAACGGCGATTCAATTAAAAAAAATCCCAGCAGAACATATTCAAAATGCTATTTCGACTTACAAATTCATAGAAAAGTTCGACAAGCTATTCGATTGTCTAAATTCTAAATCTAAATTCAACAAAAATAATTATAGGAGTGCTTTTATGCCTGGCAATGAAGTTTCAATATTTTTAACATACATGATGGACTACATTACCGAAATTTCTATAATCAATAAAACCACAGTTTATTGTTTCAATGGTATTAAACAAACCATAAATGCTGTATCTACACTTTCAGAAGAGATAATAGCTCAACAAAATGGCATTGAGTACATACTTACATCGAGGTTCAACCAAGATCCTTTAGAAAATTTATTTTCTCAGATCAGAGGAGCTTGGTCATAACCGCAACCCATCAGTAAGTGATTTCGGACACAACGTTGCGAAAATTATGACTATAAAAATAATTAGTCCTTTTTCAAATATTTCTAATTGTGAACAAGATTTGGATGAATGCTTGGTAGATCTTTCTTCTACTGACATAAACGATAATGAGCAAAATGGTGAATTCAACAACCTTATATTAGATGATGAGATTTCGTTGGAAGATGGGCCCATTGAAATTGACATATCTGATATATCTGAGAATTTTTTTAATTTGGAAGTCAATTTACAAGAAGCCTCTATGAGGTATTTTATAGGCTATGTTGCATTCAAAATGTCAAAAAAATTATCATGTAGTCAATGTATCGAAACTTGGGTTAGAACTGACCATACACTTGAAGCCCCGTCAGAAGATTTGATTCATTACAAAAATTATAACGTTGAAAATGAGTTTGGTAAGCTTAAAGCACCAACTGAGTCGTTCTACAAAATTTGCACAGAACAAATTTATTTATTTGCAAAGACTATTCAAAAATCATCCTGAAAAACGACATCTTAAAGATACTATTATTTATAAGTAATGCATTGTTTTAGATAGAGAAACCAATTTTTATAATGATTCCAATCCATGTGCCGAGCACAACAAATTGGCATTAAATTTCATGCTTCTAGTTTTGAAAACATTGTAGTTGGCTCGCAGAAAGATGTTTAAAAAAATCATATAAAAATACCCGAGATCCGAACTGGAGAATTCTTTTGCAAGGAAAATAAATAAATTTTTCCTAATATACAATAATTTGTAGGTTTATTTGGCGAGGAACGTCTTTTTAATTTCTTTTAATTTAATGAATTATTTTAGTTATCATTTGTACGCAAGTAAACACCCTTTCAAGATCACAGCCTTGACGTGGCGAGAGGGCTTCAGTATTGCGTAAGAGATATGGTAAGGATATCTCTAGCAATAAGACAAATTAATGTGATCCATCTAATATTTTAAACTTACAAACTTTCTATTGTTACACGAATAAATTATGATTTAAGACTAATTGAAGAAGTTTGTGTCGAAATTATAAACGTTGGAAATTCCTTGGATTAAGCTACAAAATCCCGCAATACAAATTTAGGGGTTGTCATTCAATTTTCAAATTACAAAAAACGCAAACATGTCTGTTAACACTCGAGGTATAATAGTTATATGTAAATCTTCAAGCTTAAAAATCACACGCACACACTACAGCCACAACTTCTAAAATAAAATAAATTCGGGGTGAGATGTGTCTTCTATACAAGGCCGTTCGTGTTTTGCGTGAAGACGTAAGCTGTCAGAGAAATGGTATGCTGTGTGGGTTTGTCAAAATAAGTGTATTTATTATTAGCATCATTGCTGCGATCAGATGAGGTGTCCTCTCGCTACAGTGCTTTCAAGTATTATAATTCGCTATTTTGTGGTTAGTAATTTTGACTGAAATTTATGTAGAGATTAATTATGTACTTTAATTTAAAATAATTTAATTATGTACCACCGTTTGTTTACGCAATAATTGACACTAGAATTGATCCGACCAGATAAGCCGTTTTCTCATTCAAGCATTATAAATCGCTCGAAATCAGAGGTTCGCGGCGCTGCTCTCCTCGATTCTTGATGACGTCATTACGATAAACGTGAGGCATGAAGCCTAAGGACCAAACTATGCTAATGAATATTTAAATTGAAGCTAATGCTTATTGTTGATGATAATGAGTAATTGTCCACGACTCGCTCTTTCCGAACAAGAGGTTCTTAGGTGTAAGACGTTATAACGTCTAAAAGTAATAACATTGAGTATATATGTACATAAGTATTCATCTTGAATATTCATAATTAAAATAAATCAGAATACCTAGGTTGCCGTGCTAAGCATTATTATAATATTATAATAAGCATTACTCAGTTATTGATGCCAATCGATAGCTAATAATAAACTTTATCATTAAAATTAAAAAAAAAAGAAAATTGAGAAACACTAACAAAATAACGGTTTTCATTTTTTGGTGCAAAATACATCTAGCTATTTCAAAACTTTAACATCAATTTTCTAAAATGAATTTTCTGTAGTAAATGTAAAATAGTACGGCAGTACGTAAACTAGTACATACCTAGACCTATTCTTTGTTTTGTTTTTTATCCGGCATACATTTTATTTACGAAAATTTCTATAAAAACCAAATTTTAAAATACATAATGCACTAAAAGCTAAATATGTATGTATTGTATCTAAGCATACTATAAACTATAGATGGAATAAATACATACTTAAAGCAAATCGCACGTGCATTTCGTTTGTTTCAGTTTTAATTTGAATCGGTTTTTTCATGAAAATTTAGAATTATACAAGAACAAAAGATTGACAAAACGAATAATATTTACGCTAGATGCAGACACTGAATTTTATAATTATAATTAGCAAATATTTATACCATCTTAGCAAAGACAATGGGTAACATGGCAAACTTTTTTTTTTACTCACACAATTGTCGCTTTTATCAGTGATTTTGTAAAATTTCATAAATTTCTTAGACATAAAGCATCTGTATATATTAATTTGTGGTTTTTATCTATCTAAAAATAACACGCATGCATTAAGATTTCAAAATTTATTTTAGTAAATACACATACCAAAACAAGTGTTTTTTTTAGCCAAGACTCAATCCAAAATGTACATAGTTTACCTAATTCCGCATTTTAAAAAATGGCGGTTGCAAAAATTGCGCATGCGTGAAAAATGGTATGCTCTGCTAAAGCTCTTCCGTTTGTTGATACAAACAATTGTTTCTACCAGTGCATTAGATTCATAATATGATCACCCAATTGACGAATGGAAAAGTTTAAAAAGCGCCTTAAGCGGACAATAGTGAAATATGTGATAGGCTGTAACAAAAATTTGCTATATGAAGTTATATGGAAATATTGTCTATTTAAATTTCATTTTTATTTATGAAAATTGTAATGATTGGAAAATTGAATTAATCCCATATGTAGCTTAAATGTGATTTTTGTATATCTGATTCATTTGTGACATTCTTATCATACTAAATATTTGAAACTTGTCATTAAAAATGGCAGAAATTTCAAAATAAGCTACATAGTGTTACCACAGAAAAGAATGAACAGATATGGAAGTTCCATGTCAAGTATTTACATATAAATATTCAATCTAAAAAATGTAATCCTGCTCTAATCTAACCAGTTAAGACAGGGAAAATATAATACAATAATATGTTTCGCTTCTCTTCTTTTTTCTTTTTTATACAAAGAAGAGAATCGAAATATGTAATATTGAATTATATTGTCTCTGTCTTAGCTGGTTAGATTAGAGCAGGAATACATTTTTTTTATTGAATATTTCTATGTAAATACTTGACATGGAACTTCCATATCTGTTCATTCTTTTCTGTGGTGTTACTAAAAACATAAATGTTTATAAATATTAAATTTTAGATTGTATTAATAAGTCAAAGCATAGCATCCTGGAAAATATTTAAATTAAAATACAATAACGAGTTGTAATTGTAATCCTCGTGTAATAGAAGGTTAAAACGGCAACTTCATTCCAATACGAATTTTAGAATTTTGACTACCCCTATGGCATTTCTCTTTGTTTCTCCTTTTTTCTTAAAAATTGTAACGCTTGACGTTTGGTTAGTATATAATTAGTATATTTTTATGATGCTATGATAGATTGTTTTTATTTTTTGTTATCTTCACACACATCAGTCACATATGAATACGTCATTAAATTGAATTTTCTCTTTTTAATACATATTGTTATTGTTGTAGAATGTTTTTTAATTTAATTCCCCTTATTTTCTTTTGATTATTGCTGGAAAATAGGGCAATTTGAAAATCTATATTTTAAATGAGTAAGACATTGGGCCCGATTCTGCAACGTTAAAATTCATGTTATGTTATTTTATTTCCCCGCTTCCTATTTGAATTTGTATTGAAAAAACAAAAATAACATAACATAACATAAAATTTTGGAAGGCAGAATCGGGCCTATTAAGTTGTTTGTTAGCGATTTCAGAAAAAAATATTTAACTGGGTTTTACTTTTAATTCATGTTTTATCGTCAATCGAAATCCCGTTTTTCATACAAACACTATGAAAATAAATGAATTTTTAATATTTCTACATCCCTTATTTTAAGTTCATTTTTCACATGGCGGCTCTATTTACATCAAGATGGTTCTGGCTTTATACATATAATTTATATATTTTAAATAACTGATTCATTATATTTTTGTAAAATGTTTCAAATTTTATTCATATTTTGTAAAAGTTTATTTTTTGTCACGGACTGGACAAATATTTTCCTAGCTTTTAAAAGCTTCGGAAGCTCAGGTTAATTTAAAAAATAAACCATTAAATAATTTTAATTATATAAAATTATGGCTCAATAATATTTAAATGTTAATTAAAATTAAACTAACCACAATCAAAATATAAAATTGATTTACATTTATTGAACATCTATTTCAAATAAACACTACTCCAAAGACCAAAATAATTGTTTTTTGATTGATTTTACATTTGAATCATAATAAGAACAAATTGAAATCCTCATTATACGTGAATCATGTTCTATCGTTTAAAATAATTTCTTTTCTATTTCCGACCACAATTACCACACAAAAAGACCGACCGCTGTAGCGGAAATTCCTGAAGAAGTTGGCTAGATGAAAATAAACAGACGATCATTAAATCAAACAACACAAATATATTTCTTATTAATTTAATCTGTAACTTGCGACATATAAAAGAACACATTATTTGTTAGCCCTCTATATACTACACACTTATACTAATACAAACATACAACTGTATATCATATTATGTATATATATTTATAACCGAAAGTCCAAATATTATATACATATGTACATAAAATAATATCCAAACGTTTATTTTTTATAATTTTTATTTTTATTATTATTTGGTTGATTTCTGCATCGCGATCGCGACTCTCGCACGCTCAATAATTTTTTTTTATATTTTTTTTTAAATTTTTTTTTTTTATATCCAAAAATTTGTCAAGGTCACAAATTTTCAATAAGACCCGAAACAAAAAATGCAAAAATTCACTTAAGTTATAGTTTTTGGCGAATGCAGTTGATTTATCCCAAACTATATATTATGTTTGTTGATCTTTAATATTTTAATTAGTTGATCGCCATAAGATTGCGATCACCGTTTTAATTTTTGGTTTTGTTGTTTTTATATTGTGGTTTGTTAATTTTGTTATGTATTTGATTTTTTTTTTTAGTTTATAAAAAAATTAAGTGTTAATCTAATGTTTATTGTTGATTGTGCAAGAAAGTTAAAAAAAAAAAAATAAGAATAAAATAAAGAAAATCTGGAAGACCTTTAAAATAAAATAAATATATTATTGTGTTGACATTTAAAAAGTGATCTTACTCGTTATTGTTTAATAAAATAAAATATTGATATAATCAAGGATTATGATTTTAAATTGTGTGCTTTATAAATTTTATTAATCTTGCTGTATATAAACGTAATAAATGGATTAATGAGCGGAGCCGGAGGAGATCATCGGTGTCGCTTTAGTAAATAGATCAGGAATAATTTAGCCTCTCCTAGGCTTTGTCTGTGTTTTTTTATTATTCAAATTCATATCAATTTTGTAATAATAGTTATTATGATCAATCAGACATAGCCTGAAAGAGGTTAGGTAAATCCTGTTAATATTCAACAATCATCATAATATCAATATAATATATCGTCGTTATAACAAATATCAAGGATTATTTAAATTTATTTATTAAATTAATGTTTTTGTTTTGTTAATTAAATTCAATTTTTTTTTTTTTTTCGTTTAATACTTTAACTTTAAAAATAAAAGACCTTAACGATTTAGTTGTGTATACACTCATATAATATAGATTTATTTATGTTGGATGATGTCATTTCGACAAATAAAATAAAAAAAAAAAAAAAATACACAACTGTTTTGTTAATTTTAAGTGGTCTTATGTTGGTTGGTTGGTTAAATGATGGTGATGGTGGTAACTAATTTTAATAAAAAAAGAATATTTTACTCTCATGACTGTATTTAGTATACATAGGTATATTATGAATTCATTTCATGGAATTTTGCGCTATCGATCGATACAATCATCATTTGGCCGAGTGAAAATCAAATTAATTAATCATGTCAGTATTTGGTTTTATTTTTTATTTAAATACATTTATAAATATGACGATATTGTGAATTTAATTAGAAAGCAATTTAAAGTGAAATTTTGGAGAACAATTTATATTATCCAAATACGATCATCGGTTGAACTGCCGGTAACGTAAATTTCCGAATCAAAGATATATAGATCACAGCAATTAGCTGAACGATAAATTTAACTAATGTTTAAAGCGTTTTTTTTCTTTAATCGATAATGCGACAGGTAACGCTGGCACACCCAAATTTACATAAATGTGTTTACATTACTTATTAAAAAGTGATTTATTTAACCGCGTCATTATTTAAATTGATTGTAATCAAATAGACAGTCGCACGTAATATGATCGGATATTAAAGTAATAAATGAGTTTTTAATATGGATATCTGTCAATTTAATTTAATAGATGCTTATGTTAAATGTATTTAAAAATTTTAAATGTCGATGTTGCAGATTTTAATATTACAAATACAACTCATATTATATTAGAGTTAATCGATCATTAATCCGTCTAAATACCATTTTTAGCCTGTGGTCAAGGTAAGTGGGTGCAGTTGTGTGACAGTCGCCATGAAGGCATTATTCTGTTTACTATATTCAATTATTACGATAGTTCTCCTTCAAAATATTTCCATTAATCAGATGCAACTTTAAATCGATTTTTTGTTTTTATATGTGTCGTATTCGGCTTTTGCTTCAATTTAAAATTCATTTCTCCTCTTACAAGTATTTTGCGCCGCTAAAACTACAAGTCTACACCTCAGTTACAACCTCTTACACCTCTTACTACTGATCGATCTGAATTAGAGGGAGTAGAAAATAAAATATATTGTGATGATTACTCAGTCAATTCCACGCTACGACTCGATTTTATGAATGTGAATAAAAGATTAATCCGCCGATTAATCGTCGTTTGCTTTTCAGCTTTTTGTGAACGACGGTAAACAAAAAATTAATCGGTGAACTTTTTTAATCCTCTGTTTTATCTTCTGTTTTTGGTATTATAAATCAGAGGATAAAAAAATTGTTGGTGTCAATTTTTATTTAATAATTTAATTTAATAAAATTCATAATTTACGTTCAACCAATCAACCAAATAAATCATAGAAAAATCATAATTTTTTGAAATTATTTAATTAAAATGGATTTAAAAAGAAGGAAAATGATTACAGATGAAATGGAAAATTTATTTAGTATTGAAATAGGGTTGCCATATTTTTCAAACAAGTCAGTGGGACAAAATAATTTTTTGCAAAATATAGTCGTTGGCCAAAAAACTTGCGCGCCTATTGAACCAACATAAATATTTTTTTTAAAAGTCGATTAGACTGTTTTAAATTAAAAAAAATATGTGCAGTTTTCTGGCTAGAGTAGTATAAGATTGTTGCCCAGTTTCAATGACAGCGGTTGCGGCAGATTTTACTTTGTCGCTGATGTCCTTTCCACCCATTTTTTGAAAAACATAGAATTTGGTAATGTTATACAAAATTTCACTTTAACACCACTGTACGTAAGATACAAATTTTAAATTGACCTCAAAATATGATGAAATATCACGTAAACAAAACATAAAGGAAACGAATTTTTATTGTTGACCACACACTTACAGTCGTGAGCCAAAAATTTTGCGCGACTCCATCATTTCAACGTTTTTAAATAAAATTACATTTTGTTTTCCCTTCTTCTTTAAGTTTGCTTCAGCTTTTCTTTATGCTATCTTCGTACTCTTGTTTATACGTGTGTTAAATGCCCGATCGCTTGAGCGTGTTTACACGTGATCAGTGCTGCCACTTCCACGAACAAAATATGTAGCAGATAGAGCGAAAAATATGTAGTAAATAGATATTTTTTGTAGTAAATCAATATTAAGAGGAAAACAATTTTTTTTTTCTACAGAGGTTAACTTAATCAGTCAAGACCAGTGCTGCCGTTCTGAAAACTTTAAACGGAGTACATTTCAACTTTACAGGGGAGTATTTCTAGTCAGAAGAGAGTAAAATATGAAATAAAAGAGTTAGACCTTAGACATCAATAGAAAAATGTTAGAAAGTTATTTTAGTTTCTGAGCTAAATTTAAATATTAAAAGAAAGCTGTTTTGTTTTTTGGTTTATAGCTCTTAATCTATTTTAGTATTAAAGCTTTAAGCTCTTTACATATTTCAGTTCGAATACATATTTCAAATGAGGAGTCTAAATGCTCAAAGATTATATCGGTTTTTTCATGTGTACCTCTCAAATATGGGATCATTTACGTAATTTCACAAAGCTGACTTTTGAGAGTTGAAAGATGGTTTGGTGTAATTTAGGGAAATGTCAAAATAATACGACCTAGATTCCGCCTAGGCGCCAGGTATGCTAAAAAATGACAGAAATTGGAGGGAAGGCATTATGCCATTCTCACTTTATATACAGAACCAATGAATATCAAAGTGATTCTGAAAGATGGTTTCTGCAGTCACCATGGCAGGCGGAAGGGATCTATGTAAATCTGTATTTTATGCAAATTCCCTTTGGAATCATTATTCTTAAATTGTTTCTTTGGATATAATATAATATGACTTTTCATATTCTGGAGGTTTTAATATAAACTTTTAGCCGGACAAGGGATTTGGGAGACTGATTCCGGAACGTGTTATACGACCGGATTTTGCTATGTTTTTGTTAGTGCCATTATGTTTTAAGTTTGAGCGCAAATCTTCCGATTTTTAAGAAGTATCATTTAAAGCAGGTAAAGTAATTTAGTTCGCGGATTTCATATGTTTGAATGAACATTATCTGCGAAAATGCACATTCCTGCAAAAGGTCCATCTTATTGTTTTTCATCGGATAATGAACGGAAACTATTGTAAATTAGCTTTGAGAAGATAAGTTATGATAAAGCCACTATCTTCAAAAATATTATAATTATTGCAAGCAAAAGCCGATAAGTCAAAATATTGTGATAAAGTATTATTAGTAGAGCAGCAATTAGAACAGATGAGTACGAAATGAAATAGCGGAGTACATAAGTACGGACTAGGCGAATTAGTCAGTATAAATACTCCGATCGTACTGACTTCGACAGCACTGCTCAAGACTGTTACCCTCAGTACAGCCTTATTCAGGCTCTATTATTTTTATTTACCTTGGGCGTCAAATTTTTGCTTGTTTCCCAAAAGAAAGCAATCAAAGCAGGTACTAGACCTACAATAGTAATAAAATAAATTCAAGAAAGCATAAAATTTATTGTTGTACGACTGGTACGTATATGAAATGAAGATATGACTTTCGAGTCTTATTTTGCTCGACCAAAATTCCTTTAGTGCTCAACACTACACCATCAAAATAAACAGAAGGCCCTCATTTTATTTGGCTATGCATTTAAATTTTTCTGAGAATTTTCTAAGGTCTGGTTCTACAATTTTAATTTTCGTCCTGTACAAACGGTATTACGAGGCAAATAAATAACCTCTAAAATTTCGAAAGCAAAAAAAAAATATTGGCAGAATATACATAGTCTGCCCAAGTATTTTTATATCCGACAATTTTTGTATTTTTCTGACATTTTGCTGATTTCATCACCGACTTTTTTCCGAAATAATGTCCGACTTATTCTAAGATTTACTATGAAAGTTGGCCACAAAAATCGAAAAATGATGACAAAAAAAGTGAGGTTATGTCGCACAAAAGATGGGCGTGGCTTATAATATAAAATTTGGCGGGGAAATTCCACTTTACATACATACACACATCCATACATATTTAAATAAAAATATATATTTTTTTTTATTAACATACATATTACATTGTATAATAATTTTACATTTTTAAATTATATATGATAATAAAAAAACAAAATACAATGATATACCCGAACAAACAAAACACGTCGAAATAACGGTATGAGGAAACGGCGAATTGAGGATATATATCGTGTAAGTTGAACTTGCCTGGAACCTTGAACGACCAAGTAATCAGTAATTTTATTGTTAAGGGTATTAGGCCATCAAGCTGGATCTGAAAAATGTATTACGTCTAAGTCTGCGGAATTGTCAACATTTAATTGGTCGGATACAGACGAAGAAATCAACTGATCTGCTATTGAAGGGTTTTCATTAGAATTTTCGATCGAAGAAACTTTTGAAAAATTCCACAAACAACTATTAATACATACTACAGCCACACGATCCCAAAATTTCTGTTTTTATTTCCTTTTGGAAAATACTAATACTGTCTGATAAGTGTAAGATGAGATGGCATGATACTGTTGAAATAATATTTACTGTATAGTATACGAGAAATACATTATTATGCAGAATACAAGTAATCGTTAAATAATACACTATTATCATCATTTATATAAAAGAAACTGATTTAACTACAGCAGTGGTTCAAACAAAACTTATTGATGAATATAAACGTCGAAAGGACAGAGGCGAATACATGGTTCACAGTGGTGATGGATCTTTTTAAAGGTGATACACAACAATATATTTGTTAGAAAAAAAATCAGAGTTGTTTGAAAAATTTAAGGAATATGTCGAAATAGTGAAACTACGTTTTATAAGAAGTGTATAGGACCAGATAGAGGTGGCGAATACGAAAACAAACAGTTTGAGTTGTATTTGAAAAGTGAAGGAATTCAACAGCAGCGAACGGCTCCTTACACTCCTCAATAAAATGGTGTTGCTGAACGTAAAAATCGGACGCTGGTAGCAATGGCACGGCGCATGATTATTGATGCCGGAATGCCGCACATATTTTGGGCTGAAGCAATTGTTACTGCGAATTATGTGCAGAACCATCTTCCTGGAAGATCGATTTTAATCACACCATTTGAAAATTGGTTTGGTACCAAACCAAACCTTACTTACTTAAATGTTTTTGGTTCCGAATGTTATGTTTTGGTGCCGCCACAAAAGAGACAATAAAATTGAGAATAAATCCATAGCAGCATTTTTCATTGGTTATGGCAATAAAAAGCGTTTGGAAGTTACGAAAATAAAACCGGAAAAATAATAATCAGCAGAGATGTTCAGTTTTTACAAAACAGGCCAAAATTTTAAACTGAATTTGATGTTCCTGGATGTGAATTAAATGACTCCAAGAATTCAATTTGCTGAAAGAAGGAAACACATTGTATGTAGATGTTACAGAAAATATTTTGGCTTATGATAAAATAAGGCCAAATTCAGTTTCATTAAGAGATAGTAGGGCGTCGGGTTCTGATAGTAACGATACTGCAGGGTTTTCCAATAAGAGGTTTCATTTTGATATTAAAAGAAAACGAGTATTTTTTAAGAGAAATCAATAAATATTTATTTCATTGTAAAGAGGAAGGTATGCCATTAACATTTGGAAACGATATCAGCCAAATGGCCACCACGGCTACGCTTGCAGCACCATATCCTTTTCATAAAATTTTCCATGACCAATTCGCACATTTGCGGCTGTATGTCCTCGATAACTTCACGAATTCCATCTTTAAGGCCTTGAATCGATTGTGGAGCATTGGCATAGGCCTTATCTTTCACGTGGCCCCAAAGAAAAAAGTCTAAAGGTGTTAAACTTAAATCACAAGATCTCGGTGGACAATTGTGATCACCTCTTCGAGAAATAACACGGTCAGGAAACTTTTCTTGCCAAATTGCAATTGTTTCGTTGCTTGTGTGGCACATAGTGCCATCTTGCTCAAAATAAACGTCGTCCACATAGCTCGGTACCGCAATCCATTTACCGTAACCGTTGCACCAGCCTCATTTTCGAAAAGGTAAGGTCCAATCACACCGCCAGCCCAAAAACTGCACCAAACAGTGACACGTTGAGGATGGAGAGGCTTTTCATTTTTTCAACAATCATTGGATTTTCAGAGCCCCAAATGCGACAATTCTGCTTATTAACATAGCCTCCGAGGTGAAAATGAGCCTCATCACTGAAGATGATTTTTCGATGAAAATCCGGATCATTTTGATGCATTTGAGGATTTTCTTAAGAAAGCCTGTATCTTAAGATTTGCCATATTTATCTCCAACGCCACTAAGATTTTTTGGAAGGCCTAATCTAAGACTACGAGCATGCTTAACCATTTGAAAAGCTAATGCCTTTCACATGGTCAAATTGCAATATTTGTGAATTTACTATATAGGATTTTCTTAAGAAAGTCTGTATCTTAAGATTTTCCGTATTTATCTCCAACGCCACTATGATTTTTTGGAAGGCCTAATCTAAGACTACGAGCATGCTTAACCATTTGAAAAGCTAATGCCTTTCACATGGTCAAATTGCAATATTTGTGAATTTACTATATAGGATTTTCTTAAGAAAGTCTGTGTCTTAAGATTTTCCGTATTTATCTCCAACGCCACTAAGATTTTTTGGAAGGCCTAATCTAAGACTACGAGCATGCTTAACCATTTGAAAAGCTAATGCCTTTCACATGGTCAAATTGCAATATTTGTGAATTTACTATATAGGATTTTTTTAAGAAAGTCTGTATCTTAAGATTTTCCGTATTTATCTCCAACGCCACTATGATTTTTTGGAAGGCCTAATCTAAGACTACGAGCATGCTTAACCATTTGAAAAGCTAATGCCTTTCACATGGTCAAATTGCAATATTTGTGAATTTAGTAATTTACTATATAGGATTTTCTTAAGAAAGTCTGTATCTTAAGATTTTCTATATTTATCTCCAACGCCACTAAGATTTTTTGGAAGGCCTAATCTAAGACTACGAGCATGCTTAACCATTTGAAAAGCTAATGCCTTTCACATGGTCAAATTGCAATATTTGTGAATTTACTATATAGGATTTTCTTAAGAAAGTCTGTATCTTAAGATTTTCCGTATTTATCTCCAACGCCACTATGATTTTTTGGAAGGCCTAATCTAAGACTACGAGCATGCTTAACCATTTGAAAAGCTAATGCCAATTACATTGCTTGATTATTTCGATTTTTTTGAAAATCACCTTACTATAGATCAGCCGATTCCCAGCCATCAAAATCCAAAATCTGCAATTGTGCTCCGGTTACGGATTTTGATACCTCTAAAGATATGTTTCGGGACGTGTAATTGTTGTACCAACGCCCAATTAGATTGCTTGATTATAACGATTTTTTTGAATATCACCTTACTACCTACATGCGTATAGTTCTAGTAGAGATTTATCAAAAAATCATAGTGAGTTTTCAGATTCTTAAGATAAACTGTTTTATTTATTCAAAATATAAGGTTATATGAAGATATACAATACATAATAAAAATTATTTCTCATATATTTTAGATAAATAAGGTAATTTGATACGCATTAAACATTTAATTACAATCATTTTTATTAAAAACTAAAGTTTTATGTAATTTGAATTAAGAAATGTTCGCCTAAATGTCATTAAATTTGATTATTCACTAATACATATATACTTATATTGTTTTTGTTGGTTTAGTTCTAAGTTAGGATTGGTTAGGATAAACTTCACACGTGTACTATAGCGTGTGAAGTTTGTGCTTAAATAATCCTAATTTTTTTTTTTTTTTTTAATTCCAATTTAGGTCTAACTTCACTTGCATTTCATTTCCCGGACTGAAATCAATCACGTAAACATTGATTTTCGGTATAGTATGAAATAAATGACATTTAGGCCGGTAATTTTAAACGAGGATAGTGATAAATCGGCGAATTTATCCCCTCTTTCGTATTTTTAAATGACGATAAATTCACTGAATCAAACCTGGATTAAAATTGTATCCTCGGATTTATACTTCGATATCGATGGGTAAAACAGTGGATACGGTTATTTTTGAAAATTCGGAAATATAAAACGTCATTTACGATCTGTCAAATTACATATACAAAAGATATACATAATGAATTTCAAATTTAAATTAATTTTTGAAAATTTAAGTTAAAAATGGAAAATATATTCAATGAATCTTCGTCTTCGTCATCAGAGTCTGGCGAATACGGGATTACGGGATAATACTGTCGATACGATCTAAACGTCGTAAAGTATTTCACGATAGAATAGACGTTAAGTTTTACAATAAGGCAGAGTTTCGGCGCCGATTCCAGTTTTCTATAGCGAAGGGGTTCATTATTTGACCAACACCCTCCGAGAAAATCTGGAACCTTTGGACGCATTTTATCGCTTATAATATCGCATATTACGTGCAGCACTCGCTTTCCATTTGATTTATTTCTTGTACGGGATTGCCACAAATCACGATATTGACTAAAGTCTAATACCCAAGACAGACTCAAACTATCTAGTCGCGAACTCGAGATTATGTAATTTTTCTCAGTCTATGTCACAACACGATTTAAATGCTTTAAGGATTACTGCGTTTCATAACATGATTATCGTAATCTAGAGTTTGAAACTCGATGAATATGAAATACAAAAAAAAATGACAGAAAGAATTATTTTATTTTGCGGCCATTTTGATAAAATGAATTTGAAATCGTGATCTGAGATTATTGCGATAATGGTTTTGCCTGTCAGCGGTATAAAACAAAAAATATTGGGAGGAAAACAAAAAAAAAATAACAAATGTCTCAGCAAGCAGTTATTAATCCGAAAATTGATTTCGAAAATCGCCGGTTTTAACTTCGTTTAAAATTACGACCAAAAAATTCACGGATCTATCCACGTTTAAAATTACCAAAAGTAACTTCGGCTAAATCAGTGGTTTTTAGAAAACTGTGGATTAATCCATAATTTCGTTTTATTGACTCTACATTTCTTTCATTTGGCGTTTTGCGCTATCTAGGCTAGAAATAGCTCTGAGGACATTAAATAAATGTAGATTAATATGACTAAAATTAGTACTTGTTGGTATATGTACTAATTAGTACTTATCGTATTTAGTAATTAAAAGGAAAGTAATTTGTCTTCTCTAACTAGCTCTACCACTACCATTATTAAAATATGACCAAAAAATACACAGACACATACAAAATGTTTGTGCATCAGAGAAGAAGAATGCGATACAGGAAAAATTTTCCTATTTTATATTCAATAATTAGTATACTCCATTTGAGAGTAAAATACATTTGCGCCCCTAAAAGTTTTGCGCCATGCGCGGCCGCGCACCTCGATTATACATCGAGCCGGCCCTGTCATATAATTTGGAAGTGATGGAGATTTTTCGATCTTTGAACACGATGCTAACATTTAAACAAATTCAGAATTTATACCCATTTTTTAAAAATTTGAAGATTACAACAACATAAGTCTGGTCTTTAGAAGGTTGTTCATTGATTATTTTTCTAAAGGTTGTTTAATTACAGTACAAATGAGTTGGGCATAGATGGTCGAAAAGGATGTGCTCGAAAAAAATTTCTCGAACTAAAAAAGACCGAAAACAAATCCATTTTGAAAAACTGCAACAGAATTGTCTTGATTTTGCATAAGATTTGATGGGTTGGGTATATTATTTCGACAAAGGTTATATCGAAATCAAAATCTCGAAACCGGAATCTCGAATTTCAAAATATTGAATTTCAAAATATCGAAATTTTAAAATCTCGAAATCAAAACTCGAATGATCTCGAATCCCGAATAATTAATATAATTTTGTAAAGTTATTTGCGGCGCCGCAAATAACTTTACAAAATTATATTAATTATTCGGTGTTCGGGATTCGGGGTCACAATTTATCATTTACGTGAAAATTTAGAATAATTTTTGCTGCTGTTGTCAAAAAAAAAAAGGAAACTAATGAATGTAAGGGAAGAACTATTAGTATAAAACTAAATAATGAAATATTATTATCAGAACTGCCATCATATCATAATCATATAGGCCTAATTCCTAGGAAGCTGAAGTGTGCCGCGGTATTTCCACCTTAAAAGCCGTAACTAAAAATTCCAATTCAACTCCGTCTGTAATCATTAGCGATTCAATAGTGTAAACATTCGCTGAATTCAAGAGATATTTACCTTTAGAAAATACGCAGAAAGCCAAAACTAATCGAGCTATCACTTAACTGAACCAAAAAATTTAGAGGACATCGAAATATGAAATCATCGAAGGTACTGTGAAGGTGAATTATTCATATTGAAAGAGAAAGAGTTCAACAGCGAAAAGATAATTATTCTGGGAATAAACTTCAGCCTTCAAATTTTGTCTGAGTCCGATTGTTGGATAATGGACGAGTCATTTCGCGTAGTGCCAATAATTATACGACAGCACAGAAAAATTGAAAACGATTGTATTCCCCTTATCATTTGTTTGATGAGCAGCACGACAGAATGTTGTTATTCTCAATTCTTTTACGAGTTTTTCAAGCTGGATTGAGATTGGCATATTAAATTATCACCGCAATCAGAGTAATTTCTCATTTTGGAAAAATATTAAAAACGCTGCCCAAGTATCCTTAACTCAACGAATTTCCTCAGGTGTTTGTTTTGTTTAAGTCAAATAATTTGAAGGGAAATTCAAATAAAGCATCTTGCTTCCAAATATATGTGTCATCGACAAAGATATAAATCGGATGGCTTCTTGGTTTAAAACAATATTTATAAGTGGAACCAAAATAAACCGCAATATAATAACGAATTCTGGTCTGTTGCTGAAGCAGTCACTGAGAATTTCACTGGTCCTCAAAATTCTGTGGAGGCATGGCATCATCCATATTGTGGGAATAAAAAACGTCAAGATCTATAACAATATAATACACCGATCAAAAGAGTTAATCATTTCAAAATATAATATCGATAAAATGAAAATGAGCGATAATTTTTAAAAAAAAATTGTTTAAATATAAAAAAATTAAAAAAATTTTACAGAAAGAGCAGAATTGGAAAAATTGATTTCTTAAATAGAATCGCCCCAGTATTTGTATTTAACTTAATCCTATCCTTAATTCTATAAAGATCCTTAAAATTCATAAAATTTTTTTTATATTTATAAATTGAATTAAATTCTTTTTAAATTAAAACGAATAAAAAAATACTTTTTCTACTTAAATTTAATTTTACTTTAAAACGAGTTTTATTCAATATTCTGTCAATATGCTGAAATTCGATATTATAAAACTGAATCAAAAATGTTGGTCTATATTTTGTTTACTCGATATTTTAATTTGGCGAAATTTTAGCACTATCCCGATTTGATGGGTTGGGCATAGATGGTCGAAAAGGATGTGCTCGAAAACAATTTCTCGAACTAAAAAAGATCGAAAATAAAATCCCTTTTTGAAACGCTCGAAAAGATATAAAATATCAAATCTTATCCAAAATCGATCATTTTCTCCAAAGATCAAGTCTACAGAGGACTTTATTATGGTAAGTATTTACAAACCCTTTACATTTGTACCCAAATGTAAATTGTAAGTGTAGTTTAATTAGATTTGTTACCTAAACCTACAATCTATTTATCTTCTCCATATAGAGTAGCAAAATTGACATCAACTATATAAATTTAGAACGCTATCGTAACATTCATGTAATAATATGGTATACCGAGTGATTTTTTTAACCTGATACACTCAAATATCTCGGAAAATAAGCACTCTACGAAAAAAATGGTGCAGATCAAAATTTAATTATTCCGCGGGGGAAATACATTAGTGTAAAAATTAGTATGCCCCTCCTTGTAGGTGGGGCGGGGAGTAACTTTGAAACTAAAATAGGAACCCCTATTTTTTATTGCAGATTTGGATTCTACGGCTAAAAATACGTAGGATTTGACTGAAACATTTGTTCGATTCATGATAGATGGCGCTGTAATTGACGATATTCAATTTTTTTCGATTTCTCCTACTGAGAACATACGCAAACGGTTCTGCAATACGTCTGCAATAAAAATACCATGGTTTCGTTGTAAATACACGAAGTTAGTCTTAAAAAATTTATTAATTTTGCAAATTTCGAATAACTGAGAAAAGGGTGCTTGATTTACATGAGTCCCCTCGCCTCATCATCTTTCAATTAAATTAAGTGCTCAAAATGATGGCCTTCGACTTCAATGCACTTATTAATCTGCATTTCAAATGACTGTACACAACTGAGAAGTGTGTCTGCTTGAATTTCAGCACAAGCATTTCTGATTCGCTCAATCATATTCTCACGTGTTGTTGGTTTTTGTTTGTGAACTTGGTCTTTGAGATATCCCCGCAAAAAAAAATCTGGCGAAGTAAGATCTGGTGATCTGGCAGGTCAATTTACCGGACAAGCTCTCCCGATCCAGCGACCATTGAAATCTAGATCACACGTGCTACCAACGGATGGTGTGAGGGACAACCATTAAGTTTAAACCATATGTTCCGTCGCATTTCTAAGCTCAAGTCTTCAAATAATCTTGGCAGTTTATTTTCCAAAATATCTCGGTACATTTGACCATTCAAGTTGCCTTCAATAATGTGGGAGCCGATGAGTTTGTTGCTAATTATTTCACACCACACATTCACAGTCCAAGGACGCTGATGTTCAACTTGGCGAAGGCAGTGCGGATTTTTAACACTCCAGAAATTTATGTTGTGGCGATTAACCGTTCCATGGTTTGTAAAAGACGACTCGTCGGAGAACAATACGTAACGAAAAAAATTTGGGTTTTACTGTATTTGTTCACGTTCCCACTGACAAAAAGTTACGCGAAGCGTAGAGAGTGACAGCATTATAAAACTCCGGCCAGCTTCTCCATAAACCAGGATCATTTCAATTTTCTCTTGTACATTTAAATACATCATTCTGAAGTAGTATTGATAGCTTTACACAGGTAATGTTGTTTTCGAAATAATCTTCGGACTGAATCGGTATTTTTAAAATAAAATACAAACAATTTCATTAATTTGAAAGCCGATTTAATCGCATGTTTCTGGGTTACGATAATGACAAGCCATTTTTCAGTAGGTAATTGAAAATTTAAGAAATACAAATTATTTAGGACTAACTTCGAGTATTTACAACGAAACCATGGTATTTTTATTGCAGACGTATTGCAGAATCGTTTGCATAGGTTCTCAGTAGGAGAAATCGAATAAAATTGAATATCGTCTTACAGCGCCATCTATTATGAATCGAAAAATTGTTTCAGTCAAATCCTACGTATTTCTAGCCGTAGAATCCGAATCTGCAATAAAAAATAGGAGTTCCTATCTTAGTTTGAAAGTTACCCCCCGCCAAAAAATTATATGAACGTTTTCGATCACTTGGTGATCATCATCGGACATTTCATTTGCAACTAACCCAAAGGCGCTAATTCAACGTCAAAACGAAAAAAAAAAAAAAAATTTAATTTGTTGAATAAAAAACCAGATGACTAGGTATCTACTTAATTTTACAAAAAAGTTGAATTACCAAGCAAAAATAAACTCATTTACGAGATAGAATTTGCCAAATTGAATAGATTTGAGCAGATTGGACTATCTTCCAAATTCATAAGTGAATTTTTATTTTTATCCATCTCCAAAGATTCATACGCATCCAATTTCCATTTCTCTTGAACTACTTTAATTATTTTGGAATTGGCAAAATCAATTTGGTGGCCTCTGTTGTTATTCATATGGTCGGCTACGCTGGATCTGTGTGTGTCTTGGTTTCTGATGGCTACGATATGTTCTTTTAAACGTTTATCGAAAGATCTTGCAGTCTGTCCAATATATACAGCATCACAATCTGTACAAGTTATTTGATAAATACCCGATTTAAAATTTACCGGTGTAACGTCCTTGTATCTACTAATTTCAGCTCCCAGATTACCACTTTTTGTGACCAGCTCTACGTCATATCTTTTTAATAAATTTTTCAATTTATTAGTGATAGCTGGATAGAAGGGCAAGCAAATGCGTTTCAATGTGCTAACCTCCGTTGCATTGATCAGAGTAGTGTGTGTCGTTAATGTTTGTTTCCTTCTATGTTTATTTAAGATTAATTCAATGAAACGTAAATCATAACCATTTATCAGAGCCGTGTTCCTAATGTACTTTTCTTCTTTTATAAATTCATCCGTTGATAATGGAAAGGTGAAAAGACGATGAGCCAGCGAGTGGAAAGCTGCTTTTTTATGCGATCCGTTATGATATGAATCCGCAGTGATGAACCTCTGAGTGTTAGTAGGCTTTCGGTAAATACCAAATTCCAAAACTCGACCTTTTCGTATCACATTAACGTCAAGAAAAGGTAAAATTCCATTCACCTCTTCTTCATGTGTGAATTTAATAGTTGGGAACTGATTATTAAGCAATTCCAAGGTCTTGTTTAAATCCACCCTTTTTACAATTGCGAAGACATCATCCACATATCTGAGCCAAATTCGTGGGAAGAAAGGTGAACCACTGATTGAATTTTCCAAATGACACATGAAAATATTGCTCAAATACGGTGCGATCTTACTACCCATACATGTGCCAAAAGTTTGTTTGTAAATTTTACCTCTGAATTGGAAAAAACTTTGTTCCATACAGGTTTCAGCTACTTTCTGATAAAGTAAGATTGCATCAGATTCCATGAACAGAAAATCATTCTTCAAAATAATTCACAGTTACAGAAATACTCTAAAAACAAAAATAAATCCAAGCGTTGCATTAATCTGTTAAAATCCAAAAACGTGACTTATATCAAGGCCGATAAAGGAAACACCTTGGTAATTTTGGACAAAACTGAGTACGAGGATAGAGTGTCTAAAATGATTGCAGAGGGACCATACGAGGAACAGAAATATAGAAACGGAAACACTAAAAATCCATTACCTAAAATGATAGAGTCGGCCAAAAAAATTGCAAAATCTATAGAAGATGTTTTTGAAATACCCTATTTGCATTACAAAATGAACATGCCGAACCCAAGGGTGCCGTTTCTTTACGCGCTACCCAAAATTCACAAAACGGGTAACAAAATGAGACCAATTGTCTCTAATATTTGCACTCCTACGGAGAAACTTTCAACATGGCTAATCAATGAGCTTGGAAAAATAAGAGAACCAACAGGAATGTTTGTCAAAAACTCTTTTGAATTTTTGAACAAGATTAAAGATGTAGATCTAAATGAGGATGAAATTATGGTGTCTTTTGATGTCACAGCCCTGTATCCGAATGTACCAGTGGAGGTTGCGATAAAATGCCTAATAGACCATACAAGAGAAACGAACGTAGATGCCAATAAAATCTTACTTTATCAGAAAGTAGCTGAAACCTGTATGGAACAAAGTTTTTTCCAATTCAGAGGTAAAATTTACAAACAAACTTTTGGCACATGTATGGGTAGTAAGATCGCACCGTATTTGAGCAATATTTTCATGTGTCATTTGGAAAATTCAATCAGTGGTTCACCTTTCTTCCCACGAATTTGGCTCAGATATGTGGATGATGTCTTCGCAATTGTAAAAAGGGTGGATTTAAACAAGACCTTGGAATTGCTTAATAATCAGTTCCCAACTATTAAATTCACACATGAAGAAGAGGTGAATGGAATTTTACCTTTTCTTGACGTTAATGTGATACGAAAAGGTCGAGTTTTGGAATTTGGTATTTACCGAAAGCCTACTAACACTCAGAGGTTCATCACTGCGGATTCATATCATAACGGATCGCATAAAAAAGCAGCTTTCCACTCGCTGGCTCATCGTCTTTTCACCTTTCCATTATCAACGGATGAATTTATAAAAGAAGAAAAGTACATTAGGAACACGGCTCTGATAAATGGTTATGATTTACGTTTCATTGAATTAATCTTAAATAAACATAGAAGGAAACAAACATTAACGACACACACTACTCTGATCAATGCAACGGAGGTTAGCACATTGAAACGCATTTGCTTGCCCTTCTATCCAGCTATCACTAATAAATTGAAAAATTTATTAAAAAGATATGACGTAGAGCTGGTCACAAAAAGTGGTAATCTGGGAGCTGAAATTAGTAGATACAAGGACGTTACACCGGTAAATTTTAAATCGGGTATTTATCAAATAACTTGTACAGATTGTGATGCTGTATATATTGGACAGACTGCAAGATCTTTCGATAAACGTTTAAAAGAACATATCGTAGCCATCAGAAACCAAGACACACACAGATCCAGCGTAGCCGACCATATGAATAACAACAGAGGCCACCAAATTGATTTTGCCAATTCCAAAATAATTAAAGTAGTTCAAGAGAAATGGAAATTGGATGCGTATGAATCTTTGGAGATGGATAAAAATAAAAATTCACTTATGAATTTGGAAGATAGTCCAATCTGCTCAAATCTATTCAATTTGGCAAATTCTATCTCGTAAATGAGTTTATTTTTGCTTGGTAATTCAACTTTTTTGTAAAATTAAGTAGATACCTAGTCATCTGGTTTTTTATTCAACAAATTAAATTTTTTTTTTTTTTTTCGTTTTGACGTTGCATTAGCGCCTTTGGGTTAGTTGCAAATGAAATGTCCGATGATGATCACCAAGTGATCGAAAACGTTCATATAATTTTTTTGTAAATAAAATTGAACTTTTTTGAAAATTTTAAAAAATAAATATTGTATTATCTCAAGTACACTGTAGATTTTTTGGTTTTTCGGTAAAAGTTTTCGGTTTTGGTGGTTTCAAGAAGGTGATTGTGACACTAAATAATTATTGTATTTAATATGGAAACCACGGCAGCTCTGAACTACACGAATTTGTAATGTATTTCTCCCGCGGAATAAGTAAATTTTGATCTGCACCATTTTTTTCGTAGAGTGGTTATTTTCCGAGATATTTGAGTGTTTCAGGTTAAAAAAATCACCCGGTATAGTAGACTGAGCAATAGCATATAACATAAAGCCCCTACAGACGATGCAATTTGGTTGCACCAACCAAATTGCTGACACACATGAAAAAACAAAAAATTGGAGTTGCACTAGCAGCCTCAATAACTTGTAATACCACTGACAGACTAGGGATTAGCTAAGCGCGATTAGTGAAACGAGATTAGCTAATCCACCACAAATCCATATGCGTTGACAGACTAGGGATTAGTTTCTTGCAGAGAAATAAAATATTATTATGGTGATTCGCTGAAATATAGCGAGTAAATCAGCTGGACTCATTTTTTAATTCAATATTTGTAAGATTTATACATTAAAACACACTAAATTATCTTTTTCCTCGAAATTTATTTCGCACAAATTTTTTAAGATGTCATTGATTTTATAACTTCTATCGTAAATTCACGCCACATACATTTTCAGCAATGTTTAAATAATTATTTCACATTGTAGTGCCACTTGTACCAACACTAAACCCAATACAACGAGATAAGCTCGAAAATTTTCAAGGATTAGTGCACTAATCTCGATTAGTGACTAATCCTCAAATAAAACGAGATTAGCTAATCTTCAACTTGACACAATACAGCTAATCTCGAAAAAATCACTAATCACGCTTAGCTAATCCCTAGTCTGTCAAGGGTATAACTTACCACCGCAGGCCAACCATAAAGTTATTGTAATGGATACAATCAAAACCATCTACTACTTATTAGAAACAAAAATTTGGCTTATGGATGGAACGTTTAATGTGGTTCCTAGCATAATGCCCCGACTATTTACTATTCATGGGCGTGTAGAGATGTTACTATGCCATTTTTATTTTGCCTTATGAGTGCCAAATCGCAAGAATGTTCCAACGAAGGTTTTTATGAAATCTTGTATATAGCTTGCTGTAATAACATTGAACTAAAACCAAAGTATATGATGACTGATTTCGAGATTGCAATGATCAATGCGTCTAAAAATTACTTTTCATGCGCACTCCACAAAGCATCTTATTTTCATATATGGAAGTGATGAACAATTCTCGCTCAAATGAGGATGTTGAAATGCCTAGCGTTCTTACCAGACACTGTAATAGTTAAGTATTACGAAACCGTAAAGCCTTATTTACATATGTAAGAACAGCAGTAAAATGTTGTCTTGGTTTGAAAAGAACTATTTGTATGACACAAAAAGAGTAGTCCTGGATTTCCTCCTTTATTATATAGTCCATTAACGAAGTTATAACCGATCATATACCACGAACACAAAATAACATTGAGACATGGCATAGACGTCTTAAAATTATTGTAGGTAGATCACACGTTGGCGTGTATTAATTAATGAAAGATTTGAAAGTGTAATATGTTAATAGTATGACCATGATAGAAAAAGTCATTGCCGGTAATACCAACAAATTAAATTAAACCGAGAACTGGTTTCGAAAAATAACAATATAAAACATATTTTAGAAAACCAGCTTTCATGAAACCCTTTAAATTGTTTGAAAGCTTTAGCTTATAACATTAAACTAAATTAAATATTTACAATGTATTGTATTATTGTTGAAATATTATTAATAAAATTTTAAATTGAGTTAGTGTATTTTAATTAATTGAGATTCCATTCTACATATTAAACCAATTATCAAAATCGCGATTTCGATATTTTGTCAAATCGGAAAAACGATATTTTGTCCTCGAGTTTTAGATTTTCTTAAATCGAGATTTTTATTTCGATATTTTTCTTTTCGTTCATATGATAATTTCCCGTTGTTCTCAGAAGAAATCGCTCAAATGAAAAAACCGTGCAATAAGCACACGACTTAATATAAAATTGATATACATTTGACAAAAGGGCCTTCATAGCACAGTCACATCACAGCCCTAATCCTGGAGAGCTAGCAGTGTGTCAAACTAACAACATTACATATTTAAAATTTAAGTAAAAATTCAATGACTAATCCATCGCAATTTATTCGAGAATCAATAGTGCAAGAATCCGCTGACTGTAGAATATATTTACCATCCAAAATTGCGTAAAAATCAAAAAATTGTCTGGCAAGATTTGCTAATTTAAAGGAACCCAATAATTTAGCTGAAATTAATATTCCCGAATACCTTAATATTGCGATGGGGAGCTGTTTGTATTAAAAGAATATGATTTTAATGATCAAATAGTTATATTACTTGGAACCCATTCTAGTTTAAATCTTTTAGGTGACGGAACTTTTTATGTAGTGTCACAAATAATGCGTCAACTTTTTACGATTCATGGAAAGGTAGAAAATGAATGTGTGCCGCTTATATTTTGGCTGATGAGCAGCAAAAATAATGAATGCTATTCTCAGTTTTTTTATGAATTTTTTAAATTAGCATGTGATTGGAATATTAAGCTTAATCCAACTCGCATAGTAACAGACTTTGAAAAAATCCACCAAATCTGCGACAAACAGTTTTTTTCCTGATACATAGTTTCGCGGATGCCTTTTCCACTTCATTCAAATTATTTAGAGAAAAGTACAAGAAGAACGATTTGCATCAAAATATGGGAGATCAGAAATGTATAGCAGGAGATAAATGATTACTTCAAATTACTGGGTACAATTTTAGACGAAAATGGGTTAATGGACAAACGTGGCCATATTTATAATGTTAATGAGACAGGCTGTCAATTAAATAATAAACCTGGGTACGTTATTGCGGAGAAAGGCGAACTATTACTGTAATTGCTTGTTGCAATGCAGAAGGTAATTTTTTTCCACCGGCCTGCGTTTTTAAAGGGAAAAATTTGAAAATTTGCGGAATTTGAAGACGGAATGCCTCAGGGATCGGTTGTATATATGTGTTCAAAATCAGCTTAATTCAATAGCGGCATATTTTTTATTTGGTTAAAAGAACATTCCTCAGTTAGAAAACCGCAGGGAAAGGTAGTTTTAATATTGGATGGACATTCATCCCACTGCAACAATATTGAAATGCTTGAATTCGGAGCAGATAATGAAATAATCCTTCTTTGCTTAACACCGCACACCGCACAATTTTTACAGCCTTTAGATCGGGCATTTTTCAAATCATTTAAATTGCATTTTTATGAAGCATGCAATTCATATATTAAATGAAACCTACACGGAAAATTAATCGCCTTCAATTTGTCAATTTACTTTCTGAAGCGTGGGGCAAAGCAGCTAATATAAGTAACGGTGTATCAGCATTTTCATCTACAGGTATTTACCCGTTCAATACCGATATACTCAGATTATGCTTGTATTAGCATCCAAAAAAATGCAGAATCGACGGTAAATTAAAGACTGGATGACATAATTTCAAATCGAGAATTCAAAGAATCAACTACTCCACCACAACAGCTATTCGAAAGAATAACCACAACTCCGCAATGTAGCAATATTACCCCAGGAAAGTTGCTAGATATAATTTCACCAGTGCCTTCGACATCAAGTCTATCGGAAAATGTTAACTTGCGAAAGCAACATGCACGAGTTTTATGCCCCTATTATGCCTAATAGTGTGATTTTTTATAAGGAATAAAGAAATAATGGAAATAAAAACACTACAATTTTTTTTACAGGCAAAATACATATATTAATTAATATTTCCTAATTAAATATTGAATAAAAATGAATTTTGTATTGTTTTTTAAACAAAATCGTATTTTAAGAGATTTCTATTGTACATATTAACAACAAAATGCCTATGTAAGTTTTCAAACATTTTTGTTCCCACCAGCTTCATTCGTCACAGAAAAATAAATCCACATTGTATCTGCCTGTTTGCACTATTTATTAACACTTTTAACCGATAAAATGTCTAATTCCCATAAAATTACAAATTAATCACAATAAATGTAAATGTTTACAAAAAAACCTGTTAGAGACAGATAGACATACGTCAAAAAATGTAAAATTACTGTGCTGTCAAACTTCAAAACGAATGGAAATTCTCATAATTAAGAAAACCAAACAACCAAAACAACTGTCACCAAAATAAAAGTGAGAACCATAATACCAAAATTGAACTCACACGACTTTTCAAGTCACGGCGACTCGTCGGTGAGGTGAGAATGAGAACCATAATAGGGGTATTAACTTCGATAGAAAATGTAAATAAAAAAAAATAAAAAAAAAATAAAAAAACAGCCTGTTTAAAAATACCCGATAATAATAACCTGGGAATATAATACTAGAAAGAGCAGTTTCCCCTTTTTCAAAAATATTGTTAAAGAACTTCTATCAAGTTTTTCCAGAATATGTCTCGGCTCTTTTCCAGAATATAATTCTTAATGGCTTATAACTTTTGAAGAGGTCATCCGAAATTTCTGAATGTTGCCATGGAACATGGTAAATGGTCGGCCTATACAATGAAATAACAACTGAGGTTGACAAATTAACGGTTCAATAATTCTAAAGACCTTGGGGGGAGGGAAAATATTATTTGGTTCGGATCATTCTGGGTCATGAAATGTTTTTAAAAATTGAATTTTTCTGTTTTATTTTTCAAATATTTAGACTTATATTTAATAATGTATTTGTGTTGTACCTTTATTTTATGTTAACTTTTACTATTTAGCTAATCCTTAAACCATTTTCGTACTGACTTGTACTGAAAGTAGAACAATAAAAATGTAAACCATTGGAGTTGCCATTGCGTTTCTTGTGCTATTTTTTCGTGCTAACTTCACAGACATGCGAATTGGTTGCTTCGTTACCTATGGTTTCCAATTGGATGCTTTACGAATATTCGCAAAGGGAAATTTTTTGTTACTGTGTTAGAAAAATTTTGTATTTGTATTATCAAATAATTCTGTCAATTTAGACATTTCTAGACGTCAATAAAAAATCATAATAAAAACAATAAAGTATTCACATAGGAAAAATATTTCAGCTTGCTTTGTTTATCGCAGGATTGAAAATGTTCCTAAACAAAACAAGGGAAATTTTTTTTTTTTTTTTTGTAAATGCAAAATTTGCAATGGAAAAAGATGTATAGGCATGACTACTTTTGATTGCAAATAGTATTGTAAATTTGTTTGTTGTAAATGCATTTAATGCTATCCAGCAATAAGGTCGTCCAAGAAATCATCTAAATTCTCGACTTCGTAATGTTAGTCGGTCATTTTGACTCCTGTTTTTTTATAAAAAAATAAATTAATTTTACTTCGCCCCTACTTCGATTATAAAATGAATCAATGAAACCGTCAAAATTTATCTTCAAATTATTGTCCTTGTGAGATAAATTGCGGCTAAAATGTCTGGAGAATTTATAGTGGCGCAATCTAGATTGAATGAAACAACTGAATTTTTTTCAAATTTTTTCACGGAAAGGTGCAGGTCGCATTGTTCGCACAGCGAAATTGTCAGCTAAAAAAAAAATTATTTTATTTAGCTAGCTAAATTTTACGTCAAATTTGTATGGAAATTTTCTCTTAGCTCGAGCTGCATATTGAGCTATACCAAAAAAAAATTGAAACAAATTGCGGAAAAATGCCTACCATGTGGAATACATGTATTTGGGGGTTTCTCAAACATTCACACATTTTGAAGCAACACATATAAGCTCAAATTTCGACTCAGAATGCTCAGAATTTAATCAATGGTAATACCAAGCATACTAAAGGTGTGCTATCTCTGGCAAACAACATGAATAATTCTGTGGTTTTTTTGAGAAACTAACTGAATCGTTTATTCTTGAAAGGGCTCATGTCCACTTTTTGTCAAAATTAGTATTATAACGGTTTTGTATCACAGACACGTATATACGTTTTATGACAAGACGATATTACCATATGGTTAATGGAACGGTACCTACCTTGCAACAAAAAAATCATTTATTTCTAGAAAGGTCTCATGTCAAAAAAGTTTTTTTTATTTCCTGAATAATTTGAAAAAGTGGACATGAGCCCTTTCAAGAATAAACGATTCAACTGCATTTTTGTCGATTTTGAGTTATGAATGAAAATCATCCTAAAATTGTGAAAATTTTCAGATAACTTTGCCAAATTTTCCAAATCTCCCGTAATTTCCCCAAAAAAAATTATTGAAAGTGAATAACTGCTAAAAAAGAAAATATTTTTATTAAATGAAAAGATAAGTGAAGTTATTACTATATTAGTTAAATTTAAATAATTTTGTTTTTTCAATGAACTTGTTATAATAAGTTATATAGTTTCTATAAAGCAAAAAAATAAATAAATAACTTCAATTACCGACTTGTTATGAAATAAAAAAAAACGCCTAAATGATTATAGCATTTTTAAATGTAGTTAACTCGCTATTTCTCATCGGATGTCTTTATATTTTTCTACTTTTCTGTGTATTTATTGTTCGTGTAATCTTAATTATAATAAACATAATCTTATTCTTTAGTAAACCGTAAGTTGCACATAATATATTAAAATTCTTGTGATTTAAAAAAAAAATTTTGTTCTTCATAACCCTATTTTTAAATTTTGTTTTATATTGTTAATAAAACACTTTCGTAATTTTTGTAAATGTAGCAACGTCGGTAATAATATTATTATGGATACTATTGATGAATTATTTAGATCATCAGATGAAGATGATTATTATTATGTTGATCATTCCATTATGTTCATCAACAAATCCTAAAATTTACACAATAATTTTTGATTTTCATCCAAACTTTTTAATTTATGTAAACATTTTCGGTTTTTTAAAATTAGTTATCTTTACTTAAATATTTATAAAGTGCCTCTCGTTTGTTAATAAAACTAGCTATCTGCAGATATCGACTTTATATGAATTTAAATTCAGATAACTCAAAACAGGACATCTGATATATTTCCATTTTACAACATAACAAAACTGGTTTTACAAAATATGTTTATGTAAATTAATTTCTGCCATCTTGTTAATTTGATAATACAAACAAAATTAATAAATTATTCAAAATTACTTGAATTATAGTCAATTTTGTTTCAAATGCAATTTCCCAAAATGGTCTTTTTGCAGTTAACTAATTTCTCAAAAATAACCACAGAATTTGTGTACGTTTATAAGCGAAACCCCTAAATGTTAATTATGTAATGTTAATATTAATTGAAACCCCTAAATGATCATAGTGTCATATGTATTTTGAAAATAGCATTCATTGTGTGAATTAAAAAACTTTCGTTTGAATTCTGTTGAGTAATTAAATTAATATGAAAAGTTTACAGTATGAAATTGAAATATGATTTGAGCAAAGGTTGGACAAACTAAATTCATCACGATCTTTTGTATGATGAATACGACGAGTATAAAGATTCTCTAATTGTTTTACAATTCCAGAGTGCCCTAAAAATATTTTTACCTGGTTCAAGCGCGGAATTAATTTGGTAATTAAATAACGTTCAAAATCACTTATTTCTTTAACTATTTAGATAATTTTGTGAGAATTTGCATTATTTTAAAGTAGCAATAAGCAAATACGAAATTACGCAATGTTAACAAATAAATTGCCTGTCAATATTGAATGTCAAACAGTAGAATTATTAATCAATAATTAGTGCCTGTCTATATATTTACGATTTCTGAACCGTTATTTATCTGAAATACCAATAAGCGAATAACTAATCATTTAACATTGTGGTAGCAGATAGCTAAGCTAACCTTCAGAACTAAAATATTGACTTTTTTTCATAAAACAAAGACAATAAATCGCCTTGGATTCCAGACGAATTGCAAATATTAAAACAAATTTAATCAAATTATGTTTATTTATTTTGTATAGCATACCAAATTCAGTTCCGTTATTCAGTTAAAGTGTTATTTATGATTGTTGTTTTTATTCGTTAACGTATGTGCCTTTATCAAAACTGAAATAATCCACGTTGTGATATTTATCTGATTAAATCGGAATTTAAATGAATCAAACCAGCGTCAAAATGCCTTAAAATATAAAAACGTAGCAAATGCAATTTTACCCCATTTATGCAATTCATATTCAAAATGAGCTCGAACTAAAATTAATTTTTAATCCGAAAAGTTCCAAGTTATTATATGTTTGAGGGAAATATTGAATCTAAAATTGATTACTAAAATTACTAACTGTATTGTTTGATTAAAATGGTAGATTAGAAATTAATTTTGAATTACAATTAAAACACGATGAATTTGACCAAAATTAGAGGGAAATCTAAAGGTAACCAAATTAGCTTCAATTCTGAATTTGACGTAATGCTTATGAATGAAATTTTAAGTAGAATAATTAGGTAAAATTTTAAATTTAATTTAGAAATGAAATTAACTCAGAATTCAAACATGAATTTTAGTAAAATATTGAGTGCCATTTACGTGGGAAAAGTTAACATATTGTATGTCAACATACGTTTGTGAATTTCAATCGAATATAAAATCAGAATTTCGAGCAAAAATCTGAATGAGAATTTGAATTCCCAAATGTAATAGAATAAATTCTTGAGTAGGTACCTAAATTAGATTTAAAAATTGAATTAGTATTACAAACTAGATTTGAACAACATCTTGTGTTTAAGGGAGAACACCACTGTGAGATTTTCAAAAAATCGATTTTTTTTTTTGCCTTTAAAAAATACTTTAGACCCTCAAAAATATGATACAAATTCGTTTATAGCTAAAAAAAATTTTTTTTAGAAGGTTTTCAAGCATTTTCTGAGAGCTCTTATTGAGAAGTTATTGATACCAAAAACTTTAAACGCGTTTTCCTCGAAACCGTGTTTTGGAAATCTGCACGCAGCAGAACTCAATTTTATCAATTTTTGTTCAATCGACTTGAAAATTTAACTGTAGCTTCTTAAATAGATTTAAAATCGAAGTACATGAGTTTTTTTTGATTCATTAAAAATTAAAAAAGATATACAACTTTTTATACGAAAATTATAGTCGGACAATGAAACTTTTCCTTCAAACTTGTCTCAATTTTTTATTTTTTCGAATTTTTTAATTTCCTCATGTACTTCGATGCTAAAACTAATATATTTCATGAAAATATTTTATTTTTTGTTCCAGGAACAAATTTAGGACACTTCTACTGCGTGCAGCGGAGCGACTCTAGGCAAAATCACTTCTACTAAAGCTACTCTAGCGCCGCCATTTTGTATTTTTTTTTACATAAAATTTTTTTTTGTTTACTTAAATATATGCCAAATATAGCCTAACAGTTTTTTTTCTCTAAACCCAACCCATTTCTCAAAAAAAAAAAAAACAAACTAAGCACTTAAAAATGGTAGGTCACAGTGGTGTTCTCCCTTAATATGAATCAAAAGCTAATCTTAGTTTTCAGCAGAAATTTAGTTATTTATTAGAGTTTGAATTCCAATCTTTGAATAAAAATTCAAACGGCCTCAATTATATTGTTCATTCTATTGCTCCACAAAACGGTCCCAAATTCTCACAATCCATAATAATTGACATAATAAGCAAACAAACATAAATTTGACTATCGCACTGTCATCAATATCGCACGTAAAATCCACAAGTCCAACTGCATAAAGAAGTATCTCATTGTAATGCAGGTACAGTAATTAATCGTAAAAAATTAAAATAATTCCCAAATATTTAAGAAGATACCAAATAAAAATGAGTCCAGCTACGCATAGCAAATTAGCTGTACCGCATGCAATTTGAAATAACCAATAAAATTTACATAACTTAATAATTTTATTACCGTATACATCATACATCATCCTCATTTGTACGATTACTACACTTACACCAATATTACACTTTATTGATGAAGATTTAGGTTAAACAATAACATTAAAATTATTTTGTAGCTTTGTGTCCGTTAAAATGAACACAAACTTGCTATTACTATAAACAGTCGTGGGGGATTAATTCGATTTTTGCGCACAGTAGTTTGAATTTATTAATTTATCAGATGTTCAATATTATAGCAACATAAAAACTTTGTGTATGCCATTTCTCAATTTTATCTGCCGTTGTTTTGAATAACAGAAGGTAATAAATTTTCGGTAACTAATTTAATTAAAATTATATGCATAATTAAATTGTTTGGATTTTAAATTTTAAAATGTTAGCTAATTTCATATAATGTATGCATGAATGAGTATCAGTGGTGGGAAAGATTGTGGTCGCGGATTTATGTTTTTTTTTCCTGTTCAGAAAAATGAGATTCAATACTTCATTCAATCAATTTAAAATTAGTTTTATAGGAAAATGAAATATAGCAATTTGCAGTTATCGTTTACTAAGTTCACAAAGTCGAAGAACATAACTTTTCATTTATCATTTCGGTAATTAATTAGCTTATATGCTAAAACGTAGATGAAGAGCTAGTGGTTCACAGATATTTGTGACTAAAACCCTGGTCTTCACTAAAAACCATTCTTTTTTAACCATAGTATTTTTTGCTTATAAGTTACAACTATGAAAAAACAAACTGATGTTTCACTTAAAATTACATAAGAAATAATTGAAGGAATTAGGAAATCCGTATACAAAATTTCATTAAAATCGAGACGAAATTAAAACAACAAGATTCTTGACAAATGATTAAGAATAAAAAACTTTAACATTTTCAAAGTATCTTCTTCGTAATTCTACCGAGTTCTATCTGAAATTGAAGTGGTGATGGTCAATTTGGGGCCGCATATCCCCCCCTTCCTTGAGGTTCCCCTTCTCATACACTCAGAGAAAAAATATGATTGAGATAATCATAAAAGTGACCATCATATTTATGATTAGATGCAATGATTAAGAAAATCATATCTTGGTGAATGGAATTATTTATAATGATTGTATCTACAAATAAATAATGCGCGTTATCATGCAAAATATTATTGAATTAACCATAACCATGATTACAGATATAGTTATTATATTGGAAAGCATCAATGAATTAATTGAATTTATTACATGGACCTGATAAAGTCAATCAGATTTTGTGATAGTTGTTATCATTTGAATTAATGGAGCACATTGCGGAGTCTAATAGTAGGTATCATACCATTTGTACAATATTATATATACAGTGAAACCTCATTTCAACGGACACTCACTTTAAAGGACACCTCACTAAAACGGACACACTTTAAAGTCCCATGCAAAATTGAAGTGTTTTCATGAAAACCTCCCTTAGTTAAGCTTACACTTTATTAGAGCGGACGCGGACAGACATTTCTGCGATAATGGGAGCATTAATTAGTTCTGGATATGGCCAATCAGGAAGGAACTTGGCCATTTCTTCGCTTATGTTGATGAAATTGAGCATGTACTATATAAATGGGATTCTAAAATAATTTTTAGATAAAGTTCTGGAATATAGACAATTAGGAAGGAATTTGGCTATTTCTAATCCGATTTTTGGACATGGGATTTTAAAATGATTTTGAAATGAAGTTCAGGAATTTGGCCAAGAAGAATGGAACTTTACTATTTTTGAACGGGTTATTGTGAAATTTGACATCTGACATAAAGTTCTGGAATGTGACCAATGATAAAAGCACTTGTCTATTTCCTAATCGATTATGATGAAACTCAGCATGTACGATGGAAATTGGATTCCAGAAAGATTTTTAGATGAAATTCTAAGATATGGCCAACTAGGGAGGAACTTAATCATTTTCTAATTGATTTTGATGAAGTTTGGCCTGTACGATGGAAATAGGCAACTAAAATGGTTATTTCATGCATTTAATGACTTGTTATATAAATCATTTGAGAATCCCATTTCCATTGGAAATCAAAATCGATTAAGAAATGGAATCCCAATAAAAGTTTTATAAAAAAAAATTACAAATCCTCAGTATAAGGGACTACAACGGACAACTTTTTGGGTCCCGTCTATGTCCGTTAGTGAGGTTTCTCTGTATATATAATTACTTATTTTTTATTAAATAACAAAGCATATTTTATAATTCATGAAATTTATATTTATTCTAAATTAATTTATCGCTTATATATTGTACATAGAATAATTATATCCAAATTAGAGGTTTATATGAAATTATATATTATTTTTGTATTTTTATTTGAAACATTATTTATAAGTAAATTCTTTAAATTTTTCGTGAGACTTTTAGTCAATGTGATTGTTTTAAATTGCTCAACAAACCCAATTTCAAAGACGTAATAATGATAATTGAAACCTAAGTTTTCCAAATGTTGAGCTGAACACAATTAAAATATCCCATTTTATATTTTAGTACAAGTTTAACAAGAACAAATTTAGGAATACCATTTGGATACCAACTATCCTCAGATTCGAAGGAATACACCAATCGTTGCGGAATACTGTTACTAAATATGAGGATAAATTATTTTATTCTTAAACGACCTTCATATGTCAATATTTGGGTGTTTTAGAGTAGCATCAATGATCATCTGGAAATTGCGGAAAAATATTTATTAATATTGTTATAAGACGCAAGTAATTTATGCTAATTCTATATTTAAGTTAATTCTATAAATATTACTTTTTTCCAACGCTTGTAAAGCTCATCACAACCATTGACTTGTTATTTTAAATAGTCAATGCCATCATTGAAATTGGTATGATTGAAAATAAACTCAAGGAAATATTAGCTCAAGAGCTTTTTATCAATTTACCTAAATACGATATTCACCATTATTTGAGATGGTTGAGGTAGTAGTTGATAACATCGATCATCTTTTTATTAATTCAGAACAACAAGGTCAGCCCTGTAATTATTCGAAACAATGAATAGTTTTCCTGAAAATAAAAATAACCACATTGAGCATACATACACATAATACATTTTAATGCAACTAACATTGTATTACCTTAGGCAGTGCAACCTCGGAAAGATGGATGATAGTACGTCTCCTGTAGCTTTTTTGAAAATAACAGCAACAAGTTTCGTAAATTTTGTAAAGTCGTCCTTAAAAAGCCTAAAGAAACCTGAACTAATGATTTATGTTTATAATTTGATTCTAATAAAACCTTTTACTTATTTAATTATCACCGCAGATACGTCGTTCCATTCCTTTGCCTTAAAGGTAATTTGTTTGCCGATTTTACTCGAAATCGCAGGATAGTTTTTCAATGAAATTTTTTCTAAGTCTAAACATTTTTATAGTCGAATAAAATTTTATATGTAATTAATTATGTTTATATTACTTCTTTTGAATCTATTGTAGAAGATTAAATTTGGGTTGTATGTTAGTGCCTGCACTGAAATTACAGTAATTCTCAAAAACTAATTGTGTACAATAATTTTCTTAAAATTGTATTCTCTACACGCATTCAATAATTGGAACCTTTATTTTAATAATTGAAAACACTGAACGAGCAAATATTTAGAAAGCAAAACGGTTAAAACAATACGATAATTAATTAATTGTTCCAACATTCAGAATCACCAATAATTAAAAATGTTTAACACGAAGCACTGCAAAACATTTTTGATTCTGATTTTTATTTTATTTTATTATATTTCGTACTCGAGTGACTATAATGAACACTGAGTGATCGAAATTAATACATATTAAAACGAAATAAAAATCAGTAAAAATTCTGCAGTGTTTCGTGTTACAAATCTTTATTCAATACGGTTTAATGCTCTGTAGTATAAAATAAAATGTACTTACGCGCCGCAGTTTTCCACTGCAAGGCAGCATTATCTTATTATAGGATTTTATAACTACAGCTATTTACTAAAACTTCACTTTAGAACTAGGTTTTAAAACTACACATATCACTAAAACATTTTCTTAATTCACTTTAATTTAGTGTAATTAAATAAAATTATTTATTTTTAAGTTGTTTCTCGTTATTTAAAATTTGTCTACGAGATTAGGTAACAATTTTATCTTGTTAGAATAAAAATTCAATTCGATGTGACCGTAGCAAAGACGAGGGGATATAAATAAATCCCAATAAACCGTTATTTTGATATGATAAACTCAATTTTATTATGGTACAACCAATTGTACTACAATTGCTTTAACCATATTTAGATATTGCTGATCATACATAAAACCATACCTATAATTGTCTGAACCATATTAAACTATATCGCATGATTGTTGCAATCATTAAAGGTTAAAATTATTGCAGTTATCAAAATTTAATAAAATCTATCATATATAATTCTAGTAATTAAATAAATGGTATTTATCATTAAAATATGTTAGGATATATCAAATATAGTTGAATATGATTTCCTGAATCATAATACAATAACTGCAATCAGTCATTTATCATATTTTTTCTCTGAGTGTACTCTGTGACAATTTCAGGAAATCGAAAACTTAGCAAGTGAACTAGTAAAATGATGAGTTTACTGTGGAATATGTAAGTTTATTCGAGACGTTTTACTCGAAATTTATAAGTCGTTGGAGCTGCGCGATGCTACAGAAAAAGTGGTTAGTCGAAATTTTCGATGTTATTCGATTTACCCGAATAACATCGAAAATCGTTTAATTAGTAGTAAGTATAGTAAGTACAATCAGTTAAATTATCTTATACAATAGATTTCCAGATTTAAACAACGTTGAGTCTAGGTTGACATCGTTATTATTTGGAATTATCATGATTGCCAAATTTTGGAGATTATTCCAGAATTTTAAGATGTGTTTCTGGATATTCATCGAAATTTGCAAGGGGTTTAAATGCACCTTATTACACAGTTAGTAATTTATCGAGCGTTTTGTTTTTATGGGGTTTCCAAGGAGAAAACCGAGTTACATAGGTGATATTTTTCTGGAATATTTGAGATTTCCCTAGAACCTCATATTACTTTTGGATTAATCCATACTGAGATTATTAAATAATTTCCAGATTATTGACATTAGTTGGCATTAGCAATCTTGACTGATTGTCTAAACTCTAACATATAGCTCAATTTTCGGAAAAAATTGTTCGATAAATTCATCAGGTTATCAGCGATTTGAGAGAACGAATTCAGTTGCATATAAAATAATCAGTGGTGGCTGGCCCATGAATACAATGCATGCATTGCATGCGTAAAGAAATTTCGATTTTTCCAATAGAAAATAATTGCGCAAATCAAAAATATTTTTGTTTAATTTAACCAACAACTTTTTCAGTGAACTAAAACCAATCTGCAATTGGCATTATTTTTTCTTCCTTATTCATAATTTATTATGCTCATCTCGCCCCATGTTACATTCTATTATATAACCTTCTAATTGTAGGAAATTGTTCGTTTTATTTTTATGCAACATACTAAGCAAGATAAAACAGTTTTAATGGGGCATACAAGTGAGAATGATAATGTATGAGAAAATTATAGTGTCTCTACTCTTTGATGAAATGGATTATCCAACATACTATATCTACACTACATATAAAGCCAGTTGCACAATTGCTAAAAATTTTAAGAGAATTTGGTATTCCACTATCAAAAACGAAAGGTTCATTATTCCGAAATTTCTGATATTTTTGCACCCCGCGAGGTCCCATCGAACGAATATATTCACTTTGGAATTACAAAATGCATTAACCGGTATTATAGCTTTTATGTAGTTTAACAGAAATCATTTGTGATTTTAATGTAGATGGAGTACATCTGTATAATAGTTCGCAAAAAAACTTTGTGGCCTATATTCTTGATTCTTTTGTTGAATCTCGTAATCGTCCTTCGGAGTCATCCTACCTCTGTCGACCTCCTTTTTGAACAATTTATAAATGATTATTTAAAATTCCAAAATGAAGGGATTTTAATAAAAAAAAGTTATATATTGCATTCACAGTATTGCTTTCGCTCTGCGTTTCGATGTTGTTTTCCGATTTTAATTTTTGTTGTTACTTTTCTTCACGATAATAGTAAAGAAATGCTTTTTTACCATATAAAAAACTTATCGTTCCCATGGAAAAAATGGAGGTGTGGCCAACACACGACTTTCTTTTACGAACAGCGAATTTTAAGAAACTTTTATAATGCAAATTTCTTGCAAACTTTATTAAGATTGTTTTTATTTTTTCATGTTTTCTGTAAATTGTATATTTTTGAAATATTTATAAAATAAATTTTCTGTTTCATGGAATCTGGGACCTGGAACCCCAAATATTATGTAAGAGATTAATGAAGATAATATATCTGTTTTGAGGTGCCTTGAGCTTGCCACCATTTAAAAAGTTCAGTGGAGGACATCCAACAAAAATTATTTTGTTTAATTTTAAATTCATTGTAGCATTGCAGAATCGACAGTTTTGTTTATTTACCGCACCACTCAGATGAAAGTGAGCCTCATCGGAGAAGATGATTTTCTTAAAAAAATCGTTATCGTTTTCAAGTTGTTCCAAGGCAAAATCAGCATATTCACGACGTTTACGGTGGTTCAATGGCTTCAGTTCTTGAGTGAGAACAATTTTATACGGCTGCAAACCCAAATCCTTTCTCAAAATCCGCCAGATTGTGGTTTGAGACAATCCCAATTCTTGAGAACGTCTTGGAATCGACAAATTAAAGTCTTCAACCACACTTGCCTGAACGGCAGCAATATTTGCATTACTTCGAGCGTTTCTTTGTCTTATTGGCACTTGAACATTATGTAAAGAAAATGTACGCTCAAAATTTTCAACAATTCGATGAATAGCGAGCACACTTGGACGATTATTATGACTATAAAATGGCAAAACCGCACGAAAAGTTGCAATTGGAGAACGATTATTTTGATAATAAAACTGAATAATTTGTAAACGTTGTGCTTGTGTATATCTCACCATAATGAAATTGTAAACATTACTGAATACAATGAAACAAAAAATGACAGATCATGACATATTACAAATGGCCGAAACGTCACTTAAAAATCATATCATTTCTATTGGAAAACCCTATACTATAGTGTTACAAATTATTAGAAATTGAAATACAAAAAATTATTTGTAATGAACACCAGTTTAACGAAATTTTGCATTCGCTAAAATGCAAATTTTGATACGGAACAATACTATTGCTAACCAAATGATTTATAAGGAAGTTAACTAAAAAAATTTTACATTTTCATAAATTTATTGCAACGAAATTACAATATAGCGAATTAATGTTTCCGGCAGGCCTGCGGAGTCGGTAAAATAATTCTTCGATTCTTACTCTGACTTCGATGTATTAAAAATTGACTATCCGACTCGTATTTAAATTCTTTCTTCATTAGAATATAATTTAAACATAAGAAAAATTTCGGTTGATTTTTACCACTTTCTTTAACCCATCAAAAAATGTAATCCATAATTTTTGTAATTCAGTCGTTTCGATTTCTTATGGTCATCTAGCAATTTTCGAATGCATGTTTTTCTTCTAGTTCTTCCTTTAACAGGATTTTCTTGGTAGTTATTAGATTAAGATTACGGCTGGTCACTATGACTGCGATCTTTTCGAACTAAAAATCATTTTAAACCACTGCCAATTTACATACCTCCGGTTTGCTTCGATTTTGTTGATCGTTACTTAATAATACTCTAATCTTGGAGTCGACATAATTTCTAGCCAATAACATCTCATTATCAAGCTGAAACATTTTTCTATGCGTTAACGATGATTTTATTTCTGTTGCGAATATATTTGAGTTCTTTCTACTGCGTAAATTCTAAATTTTAATTCTGGTTTACAAAATTTTATTATTTATGGCTTTTTTAGAATTACAGATTGTTCTAACAAATTTTAGAATTTCGTACCGCTGAAAGTTCGTAGCGAAACTTTTTTAAAATTATAATATCACCGTGCAGCTGTAGATATTATTACTAATTTACGAAAAAATTCTAACGTAAACGCATATTGTATCATCGTTAACAGTACCTTGAAAATAAAAAGTTAACGTAATGATTATTAATTTTTTAACGGGTCAGCTGGAAAATATAATTCAAACAAGAAACTTCTCGAGTTTTGTTTATTCTTTATCGAGCCGAGAGATTTCAAATTTGAAAGCTATTTCAGGATAAATTTTGATAATATGAATACGCAAACTCTACGTACAATCAGCATATTTACTTGAAGATTCGGAAATATCATATTTCATAGTTCTTTCATAAAAATATAGACGCAATTTTAGTTCCTGTAATGTGCGCAAATAATCAGTATAACTTCCGAAAACAATTGAATTTTTAACTTCTTCCAAAATTGTTTAAAAAAGGAATCTAAATTTTTTTTTTAATGTGGAGGACATTTTTGTCTCCGGGGAGGATGGAGGAAAGTTGTTTCAAAAGGAGGACTGTCGTCCACAAAGGAGGACGGGTGGCAAGCCTACTTGAGTCCGAAAAAGTGGGTTTTGAAATGATGTCTGTCTGTCAGTCTGTCCGTTTGTCTGCTCGTCTGTCAGTCTGTGTCTTCTCTATAGCCCAGATGGCTTAACCAATCGAACAAAAACTTTAGATTTAAGCTTTACCTTTATGTAAAAGAAAGTAATACAAAATAATAAATTTGTAAGAAGTTTGGGTAATTGGTTTCTCAAAATTCCCTGTTCGTAGAAGAAATGTGTTGGCCACACATCAATTTTTTTTTTTATAAAATTTTTAAATTTTTTTTTTTTAAATTTTTAAATTTTTTCTTAATTTTTAAATTTTTTTTTTTTTTTTTAATTTTTTTATTTGTATTTTTTTTTATTTTTATTTTTTGGAAACATTTTGTATTAGTAGTTTTTTGTAAACCTTATACTTTTTAAGATATTTGCAAAACAAATTTTCTGGCCCAAGGGAGTGGCCACTTCCGGGTTACCGATTTGAAGTAAAATTCACTGGGACCTCTCAATTTATCAAAAAAGCTTAAATCTGAAGTTTCAGTTCGATTGGTTAAGCCATCTGGGCTGTAGAGAGGACACAGACTGACAGACAGACATCATTTCGAAACCCACTTTTTCGGACTCAGGGGACCTCAAAACAGATACATCTTCAATAATCTCAAGGTCGAAAATTTTCATGATTACTATACTTTATTTTACTTATGTAAAAGAAAGTAAAAATCCAAGTTTTCTTTACCAATATTATTTAGTGTCACTAGCAAAATATAGTGGCTATATGGCGGTGAAAACTACATCGAATCCAACAAAAATTTGTCAAACGTAGTAATTTTTGGTTGTTTTCGTAATATAAAATTTGAAACTTATCGGCACATCGATATTTATTTTATAAATAAGAACTGTCAATCAAAAAATGTGAAAAATTTTATATGGGTTTTGACAACAAAATATTATCATAAAAAAATATTTGTTCCATAATATAAATCATTATATTATAGAATGGGTTGAAAGGCCGAATGGGTCGAAAGGCTGAATCTCGAAAGGCTGAATGCCGAAAGGTCGAATGGGTCGAAAGGGCGAAAGGGTCGGAAGGCCGAAGGGTCGAAAAACCGAATATCGAAAGGCCGAATATCGAAATGCCGATTATGTCGATAGGCCGAATAGGTAGCAAGGCCGAATGTGTCGATGGTCCGATTGTGTCGAAAGACCGAATGTGTCAAAATACCGAATGTATTAAAAGGCCGAAGGTGTCGAAGAGAATTTGAATTCTTCAATTTAATTGTTGAACTAATTTTTTATTTTTTCTTATCAATATTATAGGTACTTATAATTACAAACGATTTTATACGGGTGATTCGAGCAAAACAAAATCATAACTAAACTAAATAAATTTTGTCCAATTACTACTCGAATTAGCCAATTATGGCGTAATTTATTATTGGCGTAGAAGTCTTGTTCCTCTGCTTTGAAAATAAATCTTAAAATTCCTAATTATGTAGTTACGAAAAAACAAAATCAAAAGTGAAGGCGATTAGGAGAATTCTGTTAAGTAAAGGAAGATTATTGCTGTGTTTTTTTATAAGTCTCGATAGATCTCAATAGATCACATCCAGATGTTCTCTATTTTTGTGGTTAAACTGCAATTGATTCAGTTTATTTTAATCAAGAATTACATTTTATTCAACAGTTTATCGTTTTTAATTCATTTCCTTGAATTACATAACTTATTAATTGTACATGAAAATCCTGCTTTTTATCCAGATATGCTATCGAGACTACAGATTTTCCCTTTTATGAGTAAAGACACAAATTAAAAATTTGTATTTTAGCATGGACGCATACCAAAGTCAATTTTAGATCTATCATACAATAGGAAACTAGTAGCTGATTTACATTTAATCTGTTGCTGTATTTTAAAAGACAGAATATGTACGATAAAAGTATTAATTTTAAATATTAAAAATGTGTTATTTAATACTAATTACCGCAATCCACAACTTTTTTTAGCGAAAAAGTATTGAAAAATCGAAAAGTGAACCTGTTTATCATTTTTCGTAAAAGCTGTTCAACATTTAAAAGATCATAGTAGCATTTTGAAAGAAAAAAAAAGTTTTAATGTGTCCGTCTCATTTTTATATATGGATAAAATGTATTCGCACTTTTCCTCATGTATTTATACTTTTGGAATAACAAAATATAATGAAAACAACATGGCGTAGCGTTGTCAAAATAAACACAATTCTTAGTACTGCGAGTGCCAGTATTTTTAAGTGGATGATAGGAGTAGCTAGAATTCCCCATTTTTTATTTTTGCAAATATCTGAATAGATCTATCGAGACTTATAAAAAAACACAGCTGAAATATGCCGTAACGACAGGGACCCGTTTCAAAGAACGATCTGATCATTTTGCCGCCATATACTATAAAAAACTATTTTATTTTATTTTTAAATAAAACAAGAATGTGTTATAAATTATAGTGCTCAAATTATAAAGTAATATACAATTTTTCTAGAATTATTCCGGAATTCCTATTAAAGAATAATTAGTATTGAAATCCTGTCAAAAATGACGAAAAATTTGGTTGGTCCAAAATCACTTTTCTCGACGTTTTGAAAGTCAGTCCATGAGTCTGAAAAAGGAAAAAAAAAATGTCCGTCCGTCTGTCTGGATGTCTGTACCAGTGGTATCTCGAGAACGGCTTGTCCGATTTTGAATTTTTTCGCCAATTTGTTTCTATGGTCAAGGTGGAGATTTGAAAAGCTTTTGGAGACTGTACGTCAGAGGATGGGGTATCTGCCACACGAAATGACATCAAATACCAGGTTTTATAAATATTTACGATTTTTTTTATATAATATGCTGGTTCGATTATTGAATTGGGCATTGAGTTAGAGGTCAATTTGCGGGGTCAGTTGAAGTTGAGTTGGAGTTCAGTTGTGGTTGGATTAGGTTGTAATGAATGTTAACAAATTCTTTATATGGTGGAGCTTGCATATTTATCAACCGATTATTATGAAATTTGACATGTGTGTCGGAAATGGGAATCTAAAATGATTTTTGGATGAAGTTCTGGAATATGGCCAAGTATGATAGAACTTGACTATTTCTCATCACATGTGCGTTGAAAATGGGATTCTAAAATTGTTTTGGATGAAGTTCTGCAATACTGCCAAGTATGATGGAACTTGCCCATTTCTCAACCGATTATGATGAAATTCGACGTGTGTATTGGAAATAGAGTTCTAAAATGTTATTTGGATGAAGTTCTGGGATTCCAAAATTATTGCTGGATGAGGTTGTGTTATATGGCCAAGTATGATGGAACTTGCCTATTTCTCAACCGATTATTATGAAATTTGACATGTGTGTTAGAAATGGGATTCTAAAATGAGTTTTGGATGAAGTTCTGGAATATGGCCAAGTATGATAGAACTTGCCCATTTGAATCTAGAATGAGTTTTGGTGAAGTTCTGGAATAAGGCCAAGTAGGATGAAACTCGGCTATTCCTTAACCGATTGTAATGAAATTTGATATATGTGTTGGAAATCGGATTCAAAAATGATTTTTGGATAAAGCTCTGAAATATGGCCAAGTAGGATGGAACTTGGTTATTCCTTACCAGATTATTTTGAAATTTAACATGTGCGTTGTAAATGGGATTCTAAAGTGATTTTTGGATAACGTTCTGGAATATGGTTAGTTACACGGTTAGAAATATCATTATAATTTTGTATACTACTTTCGTTACGATTTTTCGTGTTAAATTAGATGTCTGTAAGTGTACCCATGTTACCAAAAGATACGATACCAAAGACCGAAGTTCTGATCACCTCGTGAAGTTTCAGCCATTAATATTTTTTAATAATTTAATCGCATAATTCAAAAACAATTTGAACGAAATTTTTTATTAGTTATCATGTAAAACACCTTTTTAAGTCTTCTACCATTAAAAATAACAAAATTAAAGTAATAAAAATGGAATATATGTAAGTATACGCGAAATACATAACATAAAAATATATTATTAATTATTAAAAGAAGTGGCAAAATATGCTCAAAAATATTATCCTTGGCCACAAAACAAAGAAACATACAGTTGTTATAACAAACCATACAAAAATTGTAACCTATACAGTGGCGGATTAAGGTCGGTTGGGGCCCCGGGCGCAGAAGAAAAAATTAGGCCCCTTAAAAAAATAGAGAGAGGCAGGAAAATAAAAATACAGGTTCACGTAATTAAGCATCCTGGGTGTTGATTCTCTAAAAAATAAGGTTGCACGTGACAAATAATAGTGACACAACTCAAAATTTCAAATTGTTCAGGAGAGCAAAAGAAAAAATGCTAATTTCGATTTTAACTACTATTATAGGATATTGCCCATGGGCGTCAAAAAAAGGAGGTCAGAAAATCAAGCCGTCGCTCGATTTGTAAAATAAATATGAAAACGCCACACTATGTCAGGTTATGAAATCGATCATTGCGCACCTTTCTGACGAATTATCTCAAAAACTCAATTTTTGAGTTGTGTCACTTTTCTAAGTCATGTGCGATGTGTAAACGTGAAAACTTGTAAAACTCAAAGCTTACTTTTCTGAGTTTGAAATTTTTCGAGAGGATTACCATTTAAATAATATCGAAAAATTGCAACTCATAAAAGAAAGCTTTGCTTTTTACAAGTTTTCACATTTACACATTATATTTAGAGAATTAGGACACAGTTAGGAAATTCCTCATTTTGTGTAACGAGTGGGATATTTGCGAAACGAGTAAAGCGAAGCGCCCCCGTACAGCTACATAGTTTTATTACAAACAGTAAATTATTGAATTTTGAGAAAGTCTTTGGATGGTTAAATTCCAAATGAATTTTAAAATTTTTTGGAAATCCAGGGGCCCTATTCTCGAATTCTTGAATTCCCTACTAATGGAATTTTTTCGGTACCAAGGGAATATTTCCGAATGGATATAAGTATGTCGAAAAAATTCCCCATGTACGAAAAAGTCAATAATTACGTAGATTTTAAATTTACTTTTTGTGAATAAAAAATTATTTCGAAATTTTTTTTATATCAAAATTCATGATAACATAAAAAGAATTCTTAAAAAATGGACTGACATAATTATAGCAAAAAAAACCATTGCAAACATTAAACGTATTTAGTTGACTTTATCGACAATTGCTGCTTTGGTAAAATTACAAAATTGCTGAGTGGTGAATAAAAAATTCCGAATGATTCAAGAATAGGGTATTTGGTTGCATGTGGAATATACATAGGGGAAATACCAAGGGAACTATTAAGGGAATTTGGACAGATGTCCACATGTGGAAAATGGATGTGGAATTCGAGAATAGGGCCCCAGTAGGCACAAACTGGTATTGAAACGAATATTTCCTCACTAGGTAGCTATGAAATATTCCCCATTTCCTAACTAACACAACCTACTACGATTTTAAAAAGTCATATTTTTGTAACAAAACTGAAAATTAGTAGCAAGTGACACTCCGTGCGTTTTTTTATTATATCGGAGAGATCAGAGAGATCGAAAAAGGCCTTTTGCGTTTTTTTATCTTTCAGATAATTCAGATCGCGATCTGTTGCGTTTTTTTATTGTCTCAGATCATTATCTGAAACAAAATTTTCTCTCTGAATTTTTTTTTCAAATATTTCAGATTTATATTAATTTGACAGCAAAATGACCGAAGCGTTTGATGATTCTTAAATTGAATTTGAGAATTTTAATTAAATATAATTCTAAATAATTTAATTAATTAAAAGTATAATAATAATTATTAATTATTATAAAAACATTTTTTTTTGTTTTGCTATTAGGTACGCTTATATTTGCATAAATAAATTAGCAAATTATAAGTTTAATACCAAAAAATAATTTGTTTTAATTAATAAGACAGCTAATAAATTAAAATAAAAAATTATTATTATTATTTTTTGTTTTCTAATTATGTAATTATAAAATTTTATTATTTTAATTAAATTGGGTGTTTTGAGTTCAAAAAAGATATACATCGCAGTTCAAATGGTAACACAGTTCTATTTGGTTTCACTTTAATTTTGTTTCGTTTTATTTTTTCCAGTGTAATTAAATCTGAGAAAGACCTTTTCAGATGACAATCGCTCTGTTCTCTCCGATAAATTATCTGTCTGATCTCTCTGATCTGTTCGATATAATAAAAAAACGCACGGACTGTTAATCAAATAAAACAAAATTACAAAACTTTAAAGTTACAAAACGACTTTACATTTTTAAAGTCGAAAGTCAACGCAGCCGGTATGAAAAGCACTTTATATTTGCATGCGGGGCGAAACGCAGCGTAGCCGAGCAAGTGCAAAGAGTGCGTGTCAAAAAACAAAGCCACTTTTAATCTGAATAACGCGCGTACTGTTTTTTCTACATCGAAGAAAATGCATTGCGTACCCTAATAATAAGTACATACAAATTACACGCATTTATTTCTACATTGAAAATTTGATGAAATATCTAGCTAAGAAAGAGGTCTTAACTTTTTTTCGTTTGGGCATTTTACCAAGTTATGACGTGTCAAATACTTTTAATGTTGAAAACAGTATTAAAGAACATACCTACATCTTTAAACATTTATGTATATTAAAATATTAACCCATTTTTCTTTTCTTCTACACACAATGTAAACACGAAAATTACTTTAGATACTTAGCCATTAGAAAAACTGGACAGTTGGAATTTTTCGGGGCCCCCCAGAAGTCGGGGCCCCGGGCGCGCGCCCGCTGCGCCCGCCGTTAAATCCGCCAGTGAACCTATACATCAAATAGCAATAAACAAACAAACAAAAAAAACACGAAAAAAGACACATATTATTAGCACGTATTTTCAATTTATTTAAATTATGTTAATTAAGAAATAAATTCAATGGTTTATATTGATTTCAATAAAAATAAGTGAAAGAAAATTTCATGAAAATTCGGCCTTTCGACATTCGGCCTTTCGACCCATTCGACCCATTCGGCCTTTAAACATTCGGCCTTTCGACACATTCGGCCATTCGACATTCGGCCTTTCAACATCAAACGAGCAGTTTATTATGATCAAATTTAAGTTCAATTTTTTTTAACAATTGTCTTTCTCATATGGTCATTTGGATGTAAATTTCAGCTAAAACTACGAGTTTCCAAGTATTTACTATAAAAACAACAACAACAATGATAAATGCCATTCGTCGCCTAAACAAATGCAAATTTTACTAGTTTGATACCGCTCTATGTGTTCGCTCATATGGAGAAAAATGTATTCTAATTTAGCGTCGCTATTAGCTTATATCTGTTTGTGGTATTAGAATTTAGGCAGAATATTTAAATGATTCTATTGAATATGAAATTCTAGAGGCATCTTCTTTACAAAATAATGAAGGACAGATTTCAGACTGTGAAGCGAAATGCCCAGTGTCAAGTGACACTGAAACCTAAAAATAAAATAAAAAGACGGTTCGTAGTTTGCTGTTAAGCGCAAACGTAAAGGAAGCCTTTGACGAAACCCTACTAAATTAATCCTAAAGCGATCTGTGAAAAATCAAATTAAATAATTTTTGTTGTTGTATCACGATAAGTCCAAATCAACATTGAAACGCAGGGCGAAAAAAATACTGTGAATGTAAAGTTATGCCACAATAATTTTGTTAAAACGTCAAAACGTTTTGTAAACATAGCAAAATTAACAAAAGTTGCACATGCGTCTGCTGTATAAAAAAAAAAAAATTAGAAATTGAACGTACGTTTTTCTAGACAACTACAAGAAAATATCGATTTTTTCCCGCTAAAATTTGCGCTTATTTTCCTATGCTGGATGAATAAAATTCGAACATACGTTAGGCTGCCCAGTTTATGAAGTCGTATACGATGCGATGCGATAAATTTAATGCGATTGTTACTAACAGTTACAACAAACCATGAATATCGTTAATCGTCAAATGTTCTTTTTTGTTAGCAGACACGGCGAACTGTTCGGTCGTAAAAAAAGCCTTGTCTACTTTTAGGCCTGACCAATTGACGAAAATTGTAATATTTATTTCTTTAGTCATTTTTAGGGCGAGAAAGAAGATAATGTTTTGAGTTTATATGAGCGAAACCATTATAAAACCACACTACGATGTATAAAAAAGTCACACAAATAGTAGTACGAGGATTTTTAGTAGGTGAAGGTACTTCATTTATAACCATAAGATATAAAACTAGAGCTAGATTTGTGTTTGAAGATAATCTTAAATCATGCGTAAACGAACAACATGGATTCATCGTTCGATAAACCAACATATTCTTCCTGATTGGATAGTAAAAAATCGTCTGAAGGAGAAAATACAGAATAAGGTTATCTGATCCAACCTTATTTTACTCGTATACACTAATCTCGCGAACCCTAGCTAAGACAGAAACGCCCCCTTCGGATTATGGCCCTAAACCCACTTTAAGAATCGGTGTTACAATATATTGATTTGTTTTTATTTCTGGTATTATTGTTGAAAAATTTGTAATAAGGGCTGGATTTTCTCTTTTATCGGCCGACATTCTAAAATTGTGTTTTTTATTCAAATTTTATCATTTTCCTCCGTAAATCGAATTTTCGGTAAATTTGCAGTCCCTACTTAGAAGCCTGCGAGTCCAGTAAAATGCTCTAATGGGCGAGTTGACAAAATAATGGAATAAACTGAAATTGGTTCAATTATTAGTACGATTTGCAGTGCGCGGTATAGTAAACTTTAGCGCTTGTTGTGGCTTAAACGGTCACTTTTCCGCTATTGGTTAGGCAATGTGTTCTTGAAAGATTTTTTAAAGCAGGACCACTTGATGTAGCCTTAGTATATCAGCCACTTCAACCAATTTCTGAAAAATTAAGATAATTTATTTTTATTAAAAAACATCGTACGAAAATCATTAAAGTGTGATTAGACCTGACGTATACATTTTATACATCCATTTCGATTTATGTTATAAGAGATTGTCATAACAATATGAAAAAAGAAAACGATTAAGTGCTTCGCGATCACTTTATTATTAAAATTCAAACTGTTTTCAACCATCAATGAGTATGAGTTAAATTTAAAATCTAAACCAGATAATTTTGCTTTTGTACGTTGTGAATTCTATTGTTGTGCTTATAATAAAAATAGTGAGTGTTTGAAAAAAAAAAAAAAGTCACAAGTTTAATAACGTTTAGTACAACAGAATGCAGTCAATAAGTATTTTTCTAATCACAACATGTGCTTTGGCAACAGGTAAATTATTTATAAGCTTCAAGACATGTTTCTACTTGAATTACTTTTTATAAACTAAATCGTACAATATATATTTTGTCGAAGCAAGTATTCTTTCTGCGCTGAAGTGAAAATTTTGTTTTGTGTATTTTCTTTTTAAATGAAAATTTATAGTAACACGCTTGACTGCAGTACCTTACCGCATAAATTTGGTATGCAACGAAAGATAATGGTTTAACTTGTCTACTGTATTTGCGATACTATATCCATAAAATTATCGATTTAATAAACAAACTTGGAAAAATACTAATATACATTTCCATTTAATTTTATTTCGTTCGTTTATAATTCGCTAGTACCACGTAAACACTCAACAGTTCATATAAATAGAAAAATTCTACATATAAAATCGGGTGGTCCGTTACTTCAGTTGCCGTCGTAATACATGCTATAATTGCACAATACTTATCATGCATAGGTTTGTGTGGTAGTATAAAATTCTTAGCGCGTCCTTTAATATCTATATAAAAAATATATAATAAATAATGTTCTGATTAATTGTTGTAGAAAATTAATTAATCAAAAATATTAAGAAAAAAAAATTAAATAATATAATTTAATCATAATTAAATGAATATGATTTAAATATATATTAAAAATATAATTAATCTTCTATATAATTTAAATGTTATATGAAAAAAATAAAATGTGTATGCTTTACAAACCAAAATGAATAAAAAACAAATAACATTGCACTGGGGTGTACAAATCGACCGCCTTTTTGATGTTTTTTTTAGAAATTTTTCGAAATTCGATAAAATTTTGTAAAAGCAAATTAATGTGCGCTTATCTGATATTAAAACGTAAAATAAATTATACAAAGCCGTAAACAACCATTCAAATATTTCATATTATAGTTAGAAAACAAATAAAAAAAATGTTAATTGGGATTTACATAAATGTGGTATAACAGCGGATATCGATCGTCTTTAAAATTATTGGAAGCATCAGCTGCAGTGGTTAATTAAAATAAATTAGAGATTTTATTTTCTAGTCATAAGCGAAATGTGTATGAAATTTGCGGTCCACATTTATATGAATCGAACCTAATGATCTGCTTTTGTCAGTTTTACTGTACAACCTATTTGATTACAGATGTCCTGGAAGAGAGTGAAATAGGCAGGCATGCGTATACTTATTTTAATAATTAAGGTAATTTCGCAATCTTTGTGTAGCTTTAGACTCCTATCAATTTGACCGCGTCCGAATTATTAATGAATTCCTGATGCATCGATTGGAAACTATTGTTCTGAAAAGCGATTGCGCATTCAGATGCACGGCAGCCACGATTTTGATGTAGTATTGATCATTCTGAAACTTTACTACTTTTGGGTAACCGTTACGCTCAATTAACAACATTATTATAAATTATTAATTTAAGTGAAGAAGAAAGCCAACATTTGTAGATTTGTTAATTTTACCATTATGTTACTTCCACCCCCATTTAGCGATAAGAAATTTCATTTTGGTTAATTATTTTCTGTTGATTTTACGAGAAAAATGGAGAATAGAAAATTAGAAAAAAAACAAAAGTGTATTCAATTAGTATTCTCAATGTGATGTGTAATCTGGTAACAGGTATATTTCAATCTGTGCTCATGCAAAAAATGCATTCGTCTCGCTGGAAGTTTTTAAGTGGTTCAGCTTCCGAATTGGTAAATTAATGTTGATATTCCGGCCCGGTCGTCTATAAAAGAAGATAGTCCTTTTAGAGATTTCTTGAAATCCTTTGAGAATACGGAGAAAGAAGAAATATGTGAACTTGGTTATGTCTTTGATGCAGTTGATTATATTAAGACCCCTATTATGGTTCTCACCTCACCGAGAATTACGTCATAAATGTGACTTGAACTCACGGCGATGATATTTTGGTATTATGGTTGTCGCCGTGAGTGAGAATAATGTCAAAATAGCTCGCCTAAAATTTCTCGGTGACTAGTGCAATTTTTTATAAGGAATAAAGAAATAATGGAAATAGAAACACTAAAATTTTTTTTTTTACAGGCAAAATATTTTAATTAATATTTGCTAATTAAATATTGAATAAAAATCAATTTTGTATGTTTTTTTAAAAATCGCATTTTAAAATATTTTTATTAACAACAAAATGCGTATGTAAGTTTTCAAACATTTTTGTTGCATTTACCTTCATTCGTCACAGAAAAATAAATCCACATTGCATTTGCCTGTTTGCACTATTTATTAACAATTTTAACCGATAAAATATCTAATTAAGTCTCATAAAATTACAAAATTAATCACAATAAATGTAAATGTGTTCAAAAAAGCTATTAGACAATTAGACATACGTCAAAAAATATAAAATTATGTGGTGGTAAATAGGGAATCCAAATTACTCGAGTTTTAAAGTACCCGGGTAGTCGAGTACTAGTTTTTTCAATACCCGGGTTACCCGGGTACCCGGGTAATAAACAAAAAACATAAATATACATAAAATCTCTAAAAAAAATCATAGAGCATGCTATTGTTACCCTTTCTTTGGATTAATAAGTGGCGCATACTACATTCTGAGTCCTATTTCCCTTCCGTCTTAAAATGGTGTCATATGAATCATTTTTTAATGGCATGTATTAGAATATATAGATTAGATCAATTCTTTTAAAATCAAATAAGGTCAAATATTTGTTACATTTTTGTCGTAACTTAAAATTTTCGGAAATGCCTTACAAATAAAATTTGTAATTATTTTCTGTTGTACTCATGACTACAAGCCAATCAAATTGAATCATTGTACTTGATTAAATTTAGTTTAATCCAGCTAATTTTTATTTTACCATGTAGGTATTATTAAAAAATGATTTTAAAATCTTTCATGGATACGTGAAGAATTTATGTTCTTGTATATTTAAAATATTTGTCACCATCTACTCGTGATTTTCTAAATTAAATAATAAAACAAACTAAAAATCTGAAAGATAACCAAAAGCCGATAATAAAAGTAATCGAAATTTTAATTAATCTGAAAAATTGATAGAACGCATCAAATTCATATTTATCACTCGACACAAACTAATGTCGTTTTAGATTGATTTGTTACCTCTCTATGGAAAAGTAATCGCAATCTCGGCGTTAATCGTACAAGAAAATCTCATTGATTTTTCATGTTTGTGCATTATCCGCCAAAATATAAGAACCTTGCAAATTGCACATACTTATAAAATCTAAAAAAATCGTTTGCCAAGCAATGTTGAGATTAACTTAATGGCATTTCTAACAAACACAACAACCACAGTAAAGTTGTTAAACTGAAAACGTCAGCCAATTAGCCAAACTGCTAATAAACCTTTAAACATAATTATGTAAAAGGGGGATAATCTACGGAAAATTTAAATCGTAAAAGTGCCCTCGAGCTAAAATATTTTGCCCTCAGAAATCACTAAGAAAAAATTCACCCTTTCCAAATTTTCTTTGAATCAAGTTACCCGGGTAGTCGCTCAAATTACCCGGGTAATCGAGTACTCGAAAAAAGACCAAAATATCCGAGTACCCGGGTACTCGATAATCGGTATTGGATACCCTAGTGGTAAACTTCAAAACGAATGGAAATTGTCATAATTAACAAAACCAAAAACATCAGCCGCGCACAACTCTCACCAAAATAAAAGTGATAACCATAATACCAAAATTGAACTCACGCGACTTTTCAAGTCACGACGACTCGTCGGTGAGGTGAGAACCATAATAGGGGTATTAAAAACACAAAACAAACAA